>CANTUQ010000004.1:38251666-38975000 GCA_947683425.1 Excoecaria cochinchinensis | reverse complement strand
GCTTGAACACTATAATAATAAAGGATTTTCTACCGCACTTAAAATAACCACCACACAAAATGTTTTCAACTAAAATTAAAAATTTATTGATAAAACTGGACCAAAGTCCTGGTTTTCATCCCAAAAACGAAAGGTTCTTGTTTCCATTAAAACAAGATCACTTCGTCCTTTTTCATAAAGTCGGTTTGAGAACCCTGTATCTTTTTTGTAAAATAAGTAGTTGGGAACCAATGTTCTTGTCTAAATGCATGTCCCGATTTATGTATGTATTTTTATTCTATCACTATTATGAATTTTGCATTTATTTTTTGGATAATTGTAATTATATTTTATTTATCGCTTTATTTATTGCTTTTTATATATGCTTGTGATGCCTTTAATTTATTTGCATGAATCGTGTGAGAAAAGAGATAAAATAATAGATTCTAAAAACTCATTCACATAACGTTAACCAAAGGTATGAATAAGAGTGAGGTCCTGAACTCTCTCTGGTTTTGGCCTCATAAGGTTAGAATTTATTTCCCAATGTTTTATTAGGTGGCGACTCCGTGACACCTACCTTATGATACCCAGCAGACGCCCTCGTAAGTTAATTGCCAACAATGGAATAGGTGTGAATCCCTGTCCATTGCGAAGCGATCAGCTTTCACGAGTTTTAATGAACTCATCCGATCTCGGGTCTTAGAAGTGGACTCCCGAGAGCGACCCGGATGTCGAGCGAGGTTCGGGCGCGTCACACACGGCACTACTATTCTACGAAAGGTTAGCATGACCACGGCACTACCACTTCAGAAGGGTTAGTACGATGGCAGCACTACCACTTCTCAGAGGGTTAGCACGACCACGGCATTGCCACTTCAAATCTCAAAAGGGTTAGCATGATGGCGGGACTACCATTCTACAGAAGGTTAGCATGACCACGACACTACCACTTCAGAAGAGTTAACACGATGGCGGCACTACCACTCCTTGGAGGGTTAGCACGATCACGTCACTGCCACTTTAAATCTCAGAAGGGTTAGCATGATGGCGGCACTACCATTCTACGGAAGGTTAGCATGACCACGGCACTACCACTTCAGAAGGGTTAGCACGATGGCGGCACTACCACTCCACGGAGGGTTAGCACGACCACGACACTACCGCTTTAAATCTCAGAAGGGTTAGCACGATGACGGCACTACCACTCCACGGAGGGTTAGAACGATCACGGCACTACCGCTTCACATCTCAGAGGGCTTAGCACGATGGCGGCACTACCATTCCACAGAAGGTTAGCACGACCACGGCTCTACCACTTCAGAAGGGTTAGCATAATGACGGCATTGCCAATCCACGGAGGGTTAACACGATCATGGCACTACTGCTTCAATAAAGGACGACACACCGATAACATGGCGACAACCACCATAGTAACATCGTCAAGTCCAAAAAGACGGCCGCCTCAGGTACGCGCTTCTTTCCCTTTTTTTAGTTTAGGCTTATCTAGATACTAGTGCACTAGTTTCCCCAAAACTGGAGGTAACTGTAGACACCGGGTCCCGAGGCAGCCTAGATCAGAATTACCCAATGATAAAATTAAGTGTGCCTCTTTATAGGCAAAAATGAAAGTTGGAAGTGATGATTTCCTTGTCGGTTTGATTTACTATAAATAAATAAAAATGTATTTAAAAAAAATATTTTAAAAAATTATTTTGAGACAAAAAGGTTATTTTTGAAATTATAGTATTTTAGCAAAAATTTTAAAAAAAAAAAATTTGTGAGTGTCGGGCTTGCGGCAGCGTGCGACAGGCGGGGCGCGCTCGCCCTCGCACAGGCTGGGCACACGCGTTCGCCTGCATGCTGCGCCCAGCGATGCCCGTCAGGCGCGCCGACGGGCGTCGCTCGCCCCTGTGCGCGCCCACGCGTGCCCGACAGCCCCTTTGGGCGTTTTTGGTCCAAATTTTAAGTGTTTTACCTCATTTTTTTGTAGATTTTAATTTTTTAAACCTTTTATCTTCTTTACTCTTCATATTCTTCAGTTTTTTTGGTAATGGGAATTAAATCATTTTAATTTCTTCATAAAAAATCTGAATTTTTTGGGGGTATAAATTATTTTTTAGAGAGAATTTTAGGGGGGGATTTTTCTTAAGAAAAATATTACTTTCTCTCTTCTTCTTCTTCTTTTTTCTTCTTCAAGAAAAATTCTCCAAGTGTTCTAATTTGATTTTTTAAGTTAATTCTAGAGATAAATAAATTAATTATTTGTTCTTGTGAATTCTCTTACTTCTTTGTTACAATTTTTTCCTTAAGACAAATAAATTAATTATTTGTTATTGGGATAAAATTTCATTATATATTTTATTTTTCTAAATCAAAGCAAGGAAACTTATCATCCAATTTCATTCATCACATTAAATTTTGAGGGCAAGCATTCTTGGCTCAACTTTTAATTTAATTTTTTATTTAATTTTTATTTACTATTAGTCAGCTATCATGTAAATTCTCTTAGATCTATTATTTATTTTACTTCTTATTTCTTGCATGTTTATTTAATTGTTCATATTATTATTTCTTATTCTTATTTTTTATTTAATTGTTCATATTATTATTTCTTATTCTTATTTTTTATTTAATTGTTCATATTATTATTTTTTATTTAATTGTTCATGTTATTATTATTATCATTACTTTTGTTCATATATTATTATTAGTATTATCATTTAACATGTTTTAGCATGATTAGCTTATTTTATTTTCATTTTATTCTTGCATATTTAATTTGATTGTTCATCTTCTTTGATGTTGTTATTAGTATTATTATTATTATTATTATTATTATTATTATTATTATTATTATTATTATTATTATTATTATTATTATTATTATTATTATTACTGTCATTATCATTATTTTTATTAGTCTTGTTTATTATTATAATTTGTTATTGTTATCATTGTCATTATTATTTTTATGTTTTCATACATTATACATGTTATTTTATTTTATTTTAATTCATTTTCACATGTTATATGTTTAAATCCATTTTTTATTACTAACATCATCTTTATTTGTGTTTTTATTTCAATACTTATTTTTCATGTGTGAGTTTTTTCCAATGGCAAGTGGGAGCCCATGGAGATTTGAAGACACCATTTTAGTGGGAT
This sequence comes from Excoecaria cochinchinensis, assembly GCA_947683425.1. NCBI lineage: Eukaryota > Viridiplantae > Streptophyta > Magnoliopsida > Malpighiales > Euphorbiaceae > Excoecaria > Excoecaria cochinchinensis. The sequence goes on along the minus strand of CANTUQ010000004.1, from coordinate 38,971,853 downwards.
TTGTCATGGTTTAATTTTTCATTATTTTTGGTTTATTTAGTTTATCCTGTAATTTTTAATAAAATTATTTATGCACGTTTAAAAAGAAAATCACAAAAATATTTCTATTAAATTAACTTGGAACTTTTTCTAATAAAATGGGACCAATGTCCTAGTTTTTTTTTATACCCAAATAAACCATCACCTTTAGCACCCTTTTTTAAAGTATACATGCGAGGACCAATGTTCTCATCCTTAATAAATAACCCGCTTTATGTATGATGTGTATTTTATTTATAATGGGGGTTGTATTCTGCCCCTGGTTTTGTTGTCATTTATTTTCATACGTTTCATTTTGATTATGCTTTTATTTATCGCTTTCATTGAATGACCAACCATGCGCTTTAATTAAATTGCACTGAATTGAATGAGAAATGGGATGAAATGCTAAATTCAAAACTCAATTATAAACTTAACCATGGTATGAATAAATGGGAAGTCCCGAAACTTCTCTGGTCTTTGGGCTCAACAAGGCGAGAGGGCCATCTCAATGTTCTATTAGGATGGGACCTCCAAGACACCTCTTATGTCCCGTAAAAAGGCTCAATTTGCACAGTCCTAGGTGCCACAAGGCGAGAGGGCCATCCTAATGTTCTATTAGGGTGGGTCCTCCAAGACACCTCTGGTTTGCCCAAGCGCGAGGTCGAAAGGGCTATCCTAATGCTAGGGTGGGGCCTCCAAGACACCTCCGGCTTGCCTATGATGGACATAGCTGTGCTGTCTTAGGCTCACTGAGGCTAGACGAACTTTTCCAATATTCTATTGGGTGGAGACTCCATGAAACCTCCTTGTTGCTCGAAATAGATGCCCTTGCAATTTCACTTGTAAGTTTCATGAACACTGTCGATCGCCCTAAAAGCGGGCGTTCGGGGCACCCCGGGGTTCAGCGCGCGTCACACACTGATAATGAAATTAAAAATATTAAAGGATAGTTACAGAAAAGGAAACAAAAGATATAATAAAGATAAATGACCAAAGTAAATAATTGATACTCAAATAGTGGGATTAAGGAAATACATTTATATGTACATGCATGTTGTTATAAGAATGGAAAATTTAGGATATGTATCCACCACTGAGCATTTTTAATGCTCAGTATATAGTGTCATTACTGCGTGCAGGTTATAGAAAGAAAGAAGTGGTAGTGGCCGATGTTATTGAAGATTGAAAAATTTACGGGATAGCAAGGATTAAGACATAGGTATGGCATGTATACGATCGCAATGGGTGAGCTCGAGATTGTACTGGATAAGTATTTGAATGGTATGTTAGTGTATTGCTAAGTTTGTATATGCATGTTTGTGATTGTTATTGTTGGAAAAAAAATTTCTACTGAATCTATTGAGTGCATTACAGTGTATTTTAGTGCAGTGTTGTTGCATCTGATATCCGTGCTACTTACGAGTATGGGGTGTAAAAGTTTTATTGGTATCAGGGCAAAGGTTTAGGCGATCCTAAGATCGAAGATAGTGTAATGAGGACAAAGTGATACGTATACATGCCATGAATAGGTATTGATGATAGAAGTGAGTAAAGGTATCTAAGGAGATATAAGGATAGTATAAGTTCATAGACTTGTAAGAGAATGCAAAGTATGATGGCTGATGAAAAGTAAATGGATTTCTTGGACTGAATGTTCTCACAACATAGTGGTGGTGATCTGTGATTGTAGTACATAAGGAAAATTCTGAGGACAAATTTTTTATAAGTAGGGGAGAATTGTAATGGCCCAAATACGAGCTTAGTAGTTTTCAGTGAGTTTTATATAGTTTGAAATGTGATTTCGGTGTAGAAGGATGGCTTCAATACTAGTATAGTATTGATTAGTGAATTCTGCAGAGTATATAGTATGGTTTGGTTATGAAAATACTTGTAGTTATACTTTGAAATTCAGTGGAATTATATGGTTAAACGTGCTCAAGCTAGGGAAGCCCTTGATGGGTGACCTCCCGAGAAGCCAGTAGTGAAAAATATTTTATTGGACTATTGGAAAGTAAAAGTTATGAGGATTCTGGTGGTATAACTTGGAGTGAAAATGAGGTCAAATAGGTTCCCGAAAGTTAGACTGAAGGAAAGCTTATTGTTCGGTTCAATAGTAACCAGGGTTGACTGAACTTTTACTGAATTTTTAAAAAATAGTAAATGAGCTCTAAGTGGTGTATTGTTGGTTGTGTAAAGACTTAAAATAATTTTTAGAAATTTTTGACAGTTTTAGATTAGCAAATTAATGCAGAACCGAACAGTGTTGAATCGGACCGATTTAAGTGAACCGGGCCCCAAAATAGACTCCGATTGAGCTAAACTTTTGCAGGGAGGCTACTTTTCATATTCTAAGAATGATGGAATTGGTTGGGAGTGAAAATAAGTTGAGAAACTTTTAGGTACCATTAAACAATGGAATTTGGCCTAGAAATCGAAAATTTGTTCAAACCGGTTCGACCACTTTGGTTTGACCTAGTTTGGTTTAAATTACACCTATAAATACCCCCCAAGACCAGATTTATCTAGAGAAATCCCTAGAGAAACTGACCTTCTCCTCTCTTCCTTTGGCTTAAGTGAATTTCGTCCTTTCTTCTCTATTTTTCTTCCATTTTCTGTCCATCTCTCCCCAAATCCAAGCCTCCTAAGCAAATTTTATCCTCTCTAGAATCTAATAATGGTGATTAGAGCTCATTTGATGTAGAAGAAGTGGGAGAAAATAAGTGAAAAAGTTTATGTGTCAAATTGAGGTATGTAAAGTTGATGTTTTTAAATTGGTTTAAAGGTTCAAATAGGTACTTTAGGATGTGTAGAGTATGTTTATGTAATTATATTACATAAATGAAGCAAATTTATGGTGATTTCTTTGATGATTGTATTCGGCCACTTAAGGAATATAAAGGAGATGATGGTGTTTTAAGGACATAAGGCATGGAAAGCATGCTTAAGATGTGGAGAACAAGAAAATAAGGTTAGTAGATACAATATCCTTCTCTTTCCATTAATTTAGTTTGAGTTTTTGGTTATGTTTTGGTATGAAATTGTGATTAACGCACGTTTAATTAAATCTAACTTGATAATCATGATTAGTGAGGCTAAATAAGCTTATGTATGTGTTTAAAGTGAGTAAAAGAAATAAGGAATGAAAACCCTAACCTAGGCCGAATGGAAGTTTAGTGAAATTTTTAATATACTTTGGTGTTTAATGCAAGTAAATGATGTATGTAGTTTGTATAACATGAGATTAAACTAATTAAATGAGTAAATGGAAGAAAATTGGACATAATGAATAAGTGTTAGTTTGGCCGAATTGAATAATGATGGAATTCTTATTGTTTAATGGTAACTAAGGCATGTAAATGATGTTTATGATCAGTATAACATGTAATTTGAATGATTGAGTGATTAAAGGAATGAAAAATGAACATAGTGAAAAATCGATGATTCGGCCGAATGGGTATTAATGGAATATCTAAGTGTATTTTGATAAATTGATAAGTGTAATAGCGTGAAATGACTTTATAATGATAATTGAGTATACATTAGGTTTATTGAAAATTAATGGTTATAAATTGAATAAAAATTGGCATGTTAACCTATTATGTGGAAAGTGAAAATGTTGATACATGTAATAAGAATTGTGGATTTAATTATAAAATGTGTAAAAATGGTTAAATAAGTGAGATGGAAATGATTTATAAGTGATATGTAAATTTTAAAGTGAAGTGTATTTGATGGCCGAATATGACATGTGGATATTGTAATAACCTAAATAACGGGTCAGTAATGATAAGTGAAATCTGTAAAATTTATTGTGTGAATTTCATACGAAAATATCAGTGACTGTGCCTAAAAAGGCAGTAGAGGAGAAAGGTTAAATGTGCTCAGGTCAGGTAAGCTCCTGATGGGTGACCTCCCAAGAAGCCAGTAGTGAAAACTATTTTATTGGACTATTGGAAAATACAAGTTATAAGGAGTCTGATAATATAATTTGGAGTGAAAATGACGTCAAATAGGTCCCCGAAATTCAAACTGAAAAAAAGCCTCTACTTCGATTCAATAGTAACGAATGGTTTGACCGAATTTTGACTAAAATTTCAAAACTAGTAAAAAACCTCTAAAAAGTGTTTTGAAGGCATGGATAGACTTTAAATAATATTTATGAATTTTTGGTAGTGAAAAATAAAATTTTCGATGACATTGAAAAATTGGTGAACCAGATTGGTTCATTCGAATCGGACCGGATAAGGATTCTGATTGAAATGAAACCAAGGTCAATTGGGCTATTAAGAGTGAAAATGATGTTAAGGATGAAAAGCAAATCGAACCGATTTAACCAGTGATCCGGACTGGTCGGACCAGTTGACTATGGTTTGACTAGTTTGATCGGCCTGTTAAAAATAGCAGATAATCTCTAAAATTTACCATAAGCTCTAGATTTTCTCTAAATGTTATGTAGAATTATTTGGCAATGAAAAATGAATTTTACGGTGACCACGAAAATTGGCTAATCGGATCGGTTTAAGTGAACCGGACCGGGAAACGGTCTCCGATTGAGCTGAAATTTTACGTAGAGGCTAAATTATATATTTTAAAAATGATGGAATTGATTTTGAGTGAAATTGAATTTTTGAAGTGAGGGAAATTATTTTTGGTTTGAAAATGGGCTTAAATTACTTAATGGGCTGTGGGTTTGGCCCAATTGATTGGTGTAGACACCGGGTCCTGAGGCAGCCCAGACCAAAGTTACCTAGTAATGAAAATGATACTTGCTTTTAGGAAAAAAAGTTAGAAGTGATGATTCCCTTGTCGAAACCTCCTTTTTGAATAAACTTTTTTATTTTGTTTTTAAAGTTTGAGGGGGCACGCAGTGCTGCGAGTCGCACGTGCGAGGCGCAGCACCTTCGGGTAGCGAGCAAGGCATAGCACACGAGCAGCATGTGATGCCTCGCACGCACAGCGTGCAGCCTCCCACGCTCCTCGCAAATGCCGCACGCGAGGTGCGGCCTTCTATGAGGCTGCACCTCACGAAGCATACAGCCTCACAAGGGCCGCACCTCTCTACGAGGCCTCACCTCGCGATGCACGCGGCCTCTCAAGGGCCGTACCTCATGATGTGCGGCCCTCTGCGAGGCGCAGACTCTATTTTTCTGGTTTTTTCACCATTTTTCAGTTAAAATCGAACTCAAATTATTTCCTGATTTTTCCAAAAGGATAAAACTGGATTTCTAAAAGGATAATTAAGACTTTAATTAGGATTAAAACTCCTAAAAATCTAATTGTTCCTGGGATAATATAAAAGAAAAATACACTTGAGGGGGGGGGGGGGGGGAGCATTTAGAACGGCGACCAAAGAACTCTGAGAAAAAGAGAAAAGGTTTTCTTAGTTTTCTTAAAAAATGCTAATTGTTCTTATGTAACACCCCCTAACCACCAGTAGAGCATTACTACGGTGACTATGGAGTGTCACAATAGAAATACATGCACATAAATCAGTATTCCATTCAAAGTTCATAATTAATAAATTTCTTCACATGCAGCGGAAATACTTTTCAAAACTCATATAAATATACATACTATTTTCCTATTCTCACATACAATATTTAGTTGCTACATCATTTCTCTACAAGTCAAATCTAATTCAAAAGACTCATACTACACAGCGGACCCTAGTGTGTTGGCTATTGGCGATGCAGGACTATCTTCTAAAAGCTCTATCTTCAGAAACCTACATGGATAAAGCATCCATGCTAAGCGATAACGCTTAGTGGGGAACAAAATACAACATATAATAGCATAATCATACATAACAGCCATTACATCAAATCTTGAATAGGCCTTGTGTAGACACCGGGTCCTGAGGCAGTCCAGATTAGAGTTACTTGATGAAGAAGCTAACATTGGTTTCGGATAAGTGATGAAAGTTGTGGGTGTTCATTCTCCAGTTCATTGAGGATCGGAAGTTTTATGGGTGAACGGGAGGTTTCAAAGAGTCAAAACCTTGAAAATTGGAATTTTGGTCCACAGATGGGCAGCCTGTCTGTGGTAGTACAGCCCGTCGCTAGCACAATGGGCCCGTCTCTCGCGTTGAGCGCCAGCTGTTGCTCGGGAGGGTGCCCGTTGCTCGACCCGAGCGGTGCCCGTCGCTTGGGTGAGCGATACCTCGCGAATGCTGTTGTGACACGTGTAAGGCCGCCGGTCAAATGACCGTTGTTAGCCTTTACTCCGACAGCCGTCGGTCGGTGATTTAGCAGCCTTAACTGTCGGATTTTGGGTGAGATTTTGGGGGGATTTAAAAAATATCCAAAATATCGTTTAAATCTCCAAAATCCTTTCAAATATTTTTTAAAAAGATTGGATTTTATTTTGAAATATTCTAAATATCTTTCAGTTTTAATTTGATTTCGGAAAATCCTCTTCAAATCTAAATTTAAAATTTAAACTTATTTGAAATTTCTTCCTAAATATATAAATAGGGGAAGGGGATTCAGTTTTCGGGGTTGGAAAATTTCTGAAAAGTTCTTGATTAGAAAACTTTTAATTAGAAAATTAAAGCTTAGCAGTTTTCCATAGAGGATTTCATTTTCAATTCTACAAAAAGAATTTTCTTTCAAAATTTCTTATTCTTTATTTTATTTTATTCTCGAATTACGCTAATCCGAGGAAACAAAATCTATTCGTTTTCATCCATCTAGCTAATTCAGATATTCATCGCTGTCAAAATTCCAAGAAAGAGAAAATAATTTTCTTCTCTTGGTTTATTTTTCAAAGCAAGATTTTTGCAACCAAAAATCTCTCCAGATCGCGTGATCACAATCCGATCCTTGTAGAACTCGAGAAGTCAAAATCTTGAAACATTCACCTTCACGAGGTAAAAATTCGAGGGTAAACATTCTGGATCTATTACTTAGAATTTGATTATTTCTGGTGATTTCTTGCATAAAAATCCATTTTTATTCAAATTAAAACAAAAAGAAAATTTCAATTTTGGGTTTCTTTTCGGGAACAGAGGCGACCGACGGGCATAAGGACCACCAACAGCCGTCGCTCAAGTGAGCAACGGGCCGCCGAGGGTTGCCCTTATGCTCGTCTCTCGCGCCCAGGGACGCCCGTCGGTCACACGCTTTGGGCCGTCCCTGGGCCTCCTTTCCCCATTTGACTCCTTTTCTTTTTTTTTTTCTTTGTTTTTAATAGTTTTCTTATGCAATTTCTTCTGTTTTCCTCCTTATCATTTAATTTCATATTTATTTTGGTTCTTTAATTTTACACTAACATGTCCTTTATTTTTGTGAGTTTTTATTTTGACTTGTTTGGTGGATTTGGAGGCATTTAATGTAGAAGCTACTGCAAAGACCTAAGGGTCTTCTCCCGGTTTCATTCTCTGGACTTTATATTTTTTTTTTTTTAAATTATATCATTATTGTGAATAATATCCTTTTTATATTATCTCGCTAACAAAAATGGTTAAATATTTTTATTAATTAAATTGGGATTTTTGTAAAATGAGGACCAATGTCCAATTTTCCTAACAAATAAAAATCGACGTCTCAAAATTATTTTGTAATAAATTTGCATGTGAGGACCAATGTCCTCATCCTTAATATATATCTATGAATCACTTGCAATTTACAATGAGGGTTGTATTCTACCCCTAGTTTTATTGTAATCTATTTTTTTGTGCACTTTATTTTAATTATGCCTTATTTACCGCTTCCCTTGAATGGTTAATTTGCGCTTTAATTTGAATGCATTAAATTGAATGAGAAATGGGATGAAACAATAAATTCAAAACTTAACTATAACTTAACCAAGGTATGAATAAATGGGAAGTCCCAAACCTTCTCTAGTCTTTAGGCTCAACGAGGCGAGAGGACCATCTCAATGTCCTGTTGGGATGGTGATGTAGATAGCCATGGAAAGGACCCATTAAAGCTTCCAAATGGACCGATTACAAGGAATAGAGCCAAGAAACTCAATGAGAAGTTACAAGGCTTTATTCAAGCATTCATTGAAGAGGAAATGAAGCTTCAAGGGCATAAATATTATGGGGATAATTCCGGGGTCATGGAAACCAAAATTGGAGTTGTTCAAGGAGATTTGAAGCTGGTTCACATGTTGGGAGCAGAAATGGGCCATGAAGGGAAAGAAGCCGAATGTTCAACTCATGTAACACTTGACATGTGCCGGTCATGTGACACTTGACATGTGCCGAGCATGTGACCTAAACATGTGCCGGGCATGTGACAATGACATGTGCCAAGCATGTGCTTGACATGTGCTAGACATGTGGCTTATGTCATGTGCGTTGCATGTGCTTATTTAATGAACCAATGGGCTGTTTGGTTTGGGCTTTTAGTTAGGGCCTCAATTTAAGTTTTTAACTTGATTAATTGTAATAACTAAGCCTTTTCAATATGGGCTCACGCCACCCACTTTGGCAGCCCATCCAATTGGCTTTTAATTTTATCATTTCAATTAGGTTTAGGGTTTATTTACTCCTACATGTATTAGGATTAAGTGGCTGCCTCTATAAGGCATACTTATGCGTGTTTTTCATCAGTTTTTTTTGAATAGAGAAATATTATTGTTCTTTGCTGTTTGCAAGACATCTTTTGCAAAGTAAGTGAATCTTTACTTTGTGTTGTTTTAAGAATTGGGTTATTCAAGCTTTATTCTTGTGTAGTTCTATTCTTCCATTTTTCTGCTTTAGGTCTTAATTATCTTTGATATTAGGGTTTAAAGTGAATGAAATTTCAGATTGCATGTTTAGGATTTGATGGTTAATTGAATGAAGAGTTCGGGGTTTTAATTAGATCCTAGGGTTCCGCATCAATTGGTATCAGAGCCTAATTGAAGTGAGATTTTTATCTAGCTTGAATTATTGTTTGGTGTTAAAAAAAAAACTGGTACTGTTCACGTACTATTCACTCGTACTGTTCATCACATAGCTACTATTCATTCATGATTTAAATGATACATATATCATATTTGTGTCATCTATTGCTAGTTATAAGGATTTGAAACTGGATTGAACAACAATGAACAAGTAAGAGGTTTTAGAGCTTAAATCTTTTTTGGATGAGTTGAAAATGGTTCATTGAATTCTTTTTATACCTAAAGTGATTAAGTTGAACCTCATTAAGATAGTTTAGCTACTGATCTTATTTAAAAAATATCCAGATCTATTTGGGGGTATTGATTATAACTTAAATTTAGGCGTTTGCATGTTAGTTAGAGCTAGCTTGGGTTGGGATAGAATATTTAGGTTCTAGTTCAGTTTCTTCATTAAGGAGTGCCGAATCCATTACACTTTGTTCAAATCTGTTTTCTTGATATTCTAAGTCTCTTTTATTTGTTTAATTGCTTTTGCTTCCATTTACATTATTTGAGTGGTAAGTTGCTTTCTATTACTCATTTGCGCAAAATTCAGTTTGCACACCTTTCTTCATCTAAGTGTGTAACAATTCTGTTTTATTATTTCCTATACAAAATCTTGCCTCTAGATTCGAGTGTGCTATATTCTTCATTAAGTTATCTTGTATTTCCCTACATTAAGACTCGCTTGAATTGATACTTGGTTCTGAAGAACAACCCAAAAGTAAAGAGCAAGAGTGGAAAAAGGCAAGAGTGTGTGAGTGCATTCAAGAGGGTAAAAGCCCATATTGTGTAAAACACGAGAGGAGTGATACAAACTTGAGTGTAAACACGAGAGGGAGTGCTTTATGAGGTTATTTTATCTAATTTTGTTTGCAGGTAAATACAATGACTGAAGAAACTGGTAAGAAAGGCATGTCCCAAGAAGAGATTTCCTTTGCTATATAAGCAATGCAAAGTACATTTGAGAGATTTATGAGGGAAATGGGGAATGTAAATGAAAGATTGGAGAAGCTCGAAGTGAGCACTTCTAATACTACCAGTAGAGTAGCAAGGAGAGGTCGATTCATTACTGAAGAGGTTGATCATGATGAATTGGACGAAGAAGAGGAAGTTCATTCAGACTTACTCAAGGGGCAAGAACAGTGGAAGAATACCACAAGGAGATGGAAATGTTGATGATAAAAGCAAACCTAGAGAAGAGGAAGAATCAGTTATGGTTCGATTTCTAAGTGGCCTAAATAGGGAGATTGCAAATGTTGTCGAGTTGCACCCATTCCTTGACATGGAGGAACTAGTGAACTTGGCCATGAAAGTGGAGAGATAAAGGAAGTGCTAGAAGACAAAATTTGGGTTCCACGTCTAATTGGAATTCGAAGTGGAATAAGAGTGACAATAAGGCTGCCCAAAAGTCCTTCGACTCAAAAGACAAATTCAAGGACATCCAAGGTGGCAAAACCGAATCAAAAGGTACCTCTAATATAATCCCTTCTAATACTAAGCATAGAGAGATTAAATGTTTTAGTTGTTTGGGGTTGGGCATATTGTATCTCAGTGTCCTAATAAAAGGTCTATGCTTGTTAGGGATAGTGGAGAAGTTGTTCCTAAACATGAAAGTAATTTTGATTTCATGCCTAGTTTAGTAGATGCTTCTGATGATGAAATTGAATTTGCTGAACATGGTGAATCTCTAATTGTTAGGCGTGCTTTGAATGTGCAATTTAAGGAAGAATCAGATGTAGACCAAAGGGAAAATATTTTCCATACTAGATGTAAAGTGAATGGGAAAGTTTGTAGTTTAATTATAGATGGGGGTAGTTGTACTAATGTTGCTAGTACTACACTTATTAACAAGTTGGGACTGAGATGCATGAAACACCCTAATCCTTATAAACTACAATGGTTGAATGATTGTGGAGAAGTAAAAGTAACAAAACAAGTTCTTATTGCCTTCTCGATTGGGAGATATAAGGATGAGGTTGTATGTAATGTGGTACCCATGCATGCTGGTCATATATTACTTGGAAGGCCTTGGCAATTTGATAGGCGTGTAACACATGATGGGTATAAAAATAGGTATTCATTCAAGATAAATGGGCAGAATGTCATTTTGGGCCCTATGACACCAAAAGAGGTACATGATGATCAATTGAGACTTAAGAAGTCATTTGAAGGGGAGATGGGTAGTGAGGCCGAAAAGGCAAAAGAAAATGAGGTAAAAGAGGCCAAGAGAGAAAAGAAAGAAAATGGCCCAACGGAGAGTGACTGTGCAAGAGAGAAAAAGAAACTTTCGTTCTATGCAAAACAGAGGGAATTGAAGAGTGTTTTTATTACAAAGAAATCTCTCATTATACTTCGGTTCAAAGAGAATTTTCTTAACTTGACTGACATTAACCCAAGTTTGCCTAGTTGTGTTGTTTCTTTATTGCAGGAATTTGATGATGTCTTCCCTGAGGAGATTCCCAAGGGGTTACCACCATTGAGGGGGATTGAACATCAGATTGACTTCATTCCAGGATCAACGATTCCAAATCGACCAGCTTATAGAAGTAACCCTGAGGAAACAAAGGAACTTCAAAGGCAAGTTGATGAGTTATTGGAGAGAGGTCATATAAGAGAAAGCTTGAGCCCATGTGCTGTTCCTATTTTACTAGTGCCGAAAAAGGATGGAACTTGGAGGATGTGTGTTGATTGCCGAGCAGTCAATAGAATCACGGTAAAGTATCGACATCCTATTCCTAGGTTAGATGACATGTTGGATGAATTGCACGGTGCTTGTTTCTTTACAAAAATTGATTTGAAGAGTGGATATCACCAAATTAGGATGAAATTAGGTGATGAATGGAAAACAGCTTTTAAAACAAAATATGGTTTGTATGAATGGATGGTTATGCCATTTGGGCTAACTAATGCACCTAGTACATTTATGAGATTGATGAACCATGTTTTGCGTGCATTCCTAGGAAAGTTCGTAGTTGTTTATTTTGATGATATACTCATTTCTAGTAGATCTTTAGATGAGCATATAGATCATATAAGGGCTATTTTACAAGTACTTAGGAATGAAAAATTGTATGCCAATGTAAAGAAATGCACTTTTTGTAGTGATAAATTGATATTCCTAGGGTTTGTGGTTTCGGCCAAAGGGATAGAAGTGGACAATGAAAAGGTTAAGGCAATTCAAGATTGGCCTACACCTAAATCAGTTAGTGAAGTTAGGAGTTTTCATGGACTTGCTAGTTTCTATAGGAGGTTTGTGAAAGACTTTAGTATTATTGCTGCACCATTAATTGAAATTGTTAAGAAAGATGTGCCTTTTAAATGGGGTGAAAATCAGGAAAATGCTTTCAATTTGCTTAAGGAAAAGTTATGTACTGCTCCTATTTTAAGTTTGCCTGATTTTGATAAAGCTTTTGAGATTGAATGTGATGCTTTCGGGATAGGTATTGGTGCTGTTTTGATGCAGGAAAGGAAGCCAATTGCATACTTCAGTGAGAAGCTTAGTGGAGCCAAATTGAGGTACTCCACCTATGACAAGGAATTCTATGCTTTGGTGAGAGCATTGGACGTTTGGCAACATTACCTATTACCAAGAGAATTCGTGATCTACACTGATCATGAATCACTTAAACACTTGAAGTCTCAAGGTAAGTTGAACAAGAGACATTCAAAATGGATGGAGTTTGTGGATACATTTCCTTATGTGATCCATTACAAGAAAGGTAAGGAGAATGTGGTAGCGGATGCACTTTCAAGAAGGTATGCCTTGATCACCTCTTTAAGTTCTAAGTTATTGGGATTTGAGTATATTAAGGACTTGTATGCTACTGATTCTGATTTTGGTAATGTGTTTCGTGCGTGTGAGCATGTTGCATTTCAAAAGTTTTATAGGCATGATGGATACCTGTTTAAAGATGGTAAGTTGTGTTTGCCTATATGTTCTTTAAGAGAATTGCTTGTACGTGAAGCACATTGTGGAGGTTTGATGGGACATTTTGGTGGGATTAAAACTGTAGACATATTGCAAGAACATTTTTTCTGGCCTCATATGCGAAGGGATGTTGAAAGAATTTGTAGTAAATGTATTGCATGTAGACAGGCTAAATCTAAAGTCAAACCACATGGACTATATACTCCTTTACCTGTACCTAATGAACCGTGGGTAGATATATCTATGGACTTTGTGTTAGGCTTGCCTAGGACAAAAAGAGGTAGGGATAGTATATTTGTTGTAGTTGACAGGTTTAGTAAGATGACACATTTCATTCCTTGTCATAAAACTGATGATGCTACAAGAGTTGCTGAATTGTTCTTTAGGGATATAGTACGTTTACATGGAATACCAAGAACAATTGTTTCTGATAGAGATGTCAAGTTCTTAAGCTACTATTGGAAGACGTTGTGGGGGAAGTTGGGCACTAAACTCTTGTTTTCTACTACTTGTCACCCTCAAACTGATGGACAAACTGAAGTAGTTAATAGAACTTTAGGGACACTTTTGCGTGCTGTTGTTGGGAAGAATTTGAAAACTTGGGAAGATTGTTTACCATTGATTGAGTTTGCTTATAATCGTACTATTCATTCTTCTATAAGTTTTTCTCCTTTTCAAGTTGTGTATGGTTTTAACCCTTTAACTCCCTTGGATTTAACTCCTTTACCTTTGAATGAGTTATCTAATTTAGATGGACAGAAGAAGGCTGAACTTGTTAGATCCATTAATGAGAAAACCCGTGCACACATCGAGAAAAGGAATAGGAACTATGTTGATCAAGCCAACAAAGGGCGCAAGAAGGTGTTGTTTGAACCAGGAGATTGGGTTTGGGTACATCTGAGGAAGGAAAGGTTTCCAAACCAAAGGAAGAACAAACTGGATGCAAGAGGAGATGGTCCTTTTCAAGTATTGGAAAAGCTCAATGACAATGCATACAAGATTGATCTACCTGGTGAGTATCAAGTTTCAGCTACTTTTAACATTTTTGATTTATCTCCTTTTGATATGGATGCAGATTCGAGGACGAAACTTTTTGAGGAAGGGGGGACTGATGTAGATAGCCATGGAAAGGACCCATTAAAGCTTCCAAATGGACCGATTACAAGGAATAGAGCCAAGAAACTCAATGAGAAGTTACAAGGCTTTATTCAAGCATTCATTGAAGAGGAAATGAAGCTTCAAGGGCATAAATATTATGGGGATAATTCCGGGGTCATGGAAACCAAAATTGGAGTTGTTCAAGGAGATTTGAAGCTGGTTCACATGTTGGGAGCAGAAATGGGCCATGAAGGGAAAGAAGCCGAATGTTCAACTCATGTAACACTTGACATGTGCCGGTCATGTGACACTTGACATGTGCCGAGCATGTGACCTAAACATGTGCCGGGCATGTGACAATGACATGTGCCAAGCATGTGCTTGACATGTGCTAGACATGTGGCTTATGTCATGTGCGTTGCATGTGCTTATTTAATGAACCAATGGGCTGTTTGGTTTGGGCTTTTAGTTAGGGCCTCAATTTAAGTTTTTAACTTGATTAATTGTAATAACTAAGCCTTTTCAATATGGGCTCACGCCACCCACTTTGGCAGCCCATCCAATTGACTTTTAATTTTATCATTTCAATTAGGTTTAGGGTTTATTTACTCCTACATGTATTAGGATTAAGTGGCTGCCTATATAAGGCATACTTATGCGTGTTTTTCATCAGTTTTTTTTTAATAGAGAAATATTATTGTTCTTTGCTGTTTGCAAGACATCTTTTGCAAAGTAAGTGAATCTTTACTTTGTGTTGTTTTAAGAATTGGGTTATTCAAACTTTGTTCTTGTGTAGTTCTATTCTTCCATTTTTCTGCTTTAGGTCTTAATTATCTTTGATATTAGGGTTTAAAGTGAATGAAATTTTAGATTGCATGTTTAGGATTTGATGGTTAATTGAATGAAGAGTTCGGGGTTTTAATTAGATCCTAGGGTTCCGCATCAGATGGGGCCTCCAAGACAACTCTTGTGTCTCGTAAAAAGGCTTAAAATTGCACAGTCCTAGGCACCACGAGGTGAAAGGGCCATCCTAATATTCTATTGGGGTGGAAGCCTCCAAGACTGCTCTGGTTTGCCCAAGCATGAGGCTAAAGGACCATCCTATCATTAGGGTGGAAGCCTCCAAGACACCTCCGGCTTGCCTATAATGGACGTAGCAGTGCTGTCTTAGGCTCACTGAGGCTAGACAAACTTTCCCAATGTTCTATTGGGTGGCAACTCCATAAAACCTTCTTGTTGCCCAAAATGGACGCACTTGTAATTCATTACAAGTTTTCATGAACCTCTTCCCAAAAGCCCTAAAGGCGAGTGGTCGGGCCGCCCCGGGGTTTGGCACGTGTCACAGTGGCGACTCCACTGGGGACAATACTCGAGGCTTTTCTTCTAAAGTACCTTGGTTAAAATTTACAATTGAGTTTTAATTTAAAAATTTCATCCTTTTCCAAAACTGCATTGCATCTCATTAGAGCCTTAGATCTATGCTAGTTTGGTCCCTCTTTTAACCCCGGTGCGTTCCCGAAGCCTAAGCCTCGTACCATCATGGTATATTAAATGGAGACCCGACCGGTCGTTACGCTCGTGATGAGCTAGACTTGTTGGCAGGGACCATGCTTGGGTAGCCCTAAAGTATCATCACTGTAACACGCCCATCGCCGTCCCCGTTGGAAGGACGCCGACGGGCGCGCTACCCGACGCTCACTCACACAGATAAGCACATGCACAACGCGGAAGCATACCTTCATATATAACATACATACAAAAATACGGGTTAATTAAAAACTCACCTTACTTGAGGGCACAGACTGATCATGCAATAACTCACACAGACACACAGGCACTAAGTGGAAGCATAAAGCAAAAGATAAAACAAAGGAAAGACTTAACATAATAACATACTAACGATTACATTACCCAAAAGTAAACTCAAGATACTTACAATAATAATACATAATTACAATACTAAAGAAATACAAAAACTGAAGTACATAAGCTAAACAATTTACAAAACTTCAAACTCCTATGTGGCCGACCTTGCAGAAGCATGACTCGAACAGAACCAACCTGCCACCTGCACGGAAAGGAAATCCGTGCTAAGCGATAAACGCTTAGTGGGGAGAACACACAAGAGTATGGACGGCCATTCACAATGGTCGCCAAGGCATAACACATTCAAATGGCAAATGCAACATTTAGAATACATATATTATTAGGCTAGCATAGTAAAGGCATTCATTCGAAAGCTCACATCCACATCTATAAACTTATGACGAACATAAACCCAAGTAAACATAATACCATACACAATACAAGTATTATCATACAGAACTATATACAATCTCACATGCATATACTTACAGAGCATAGTTACATGAAATAATACACATACAACTATTATGCCAAAGTACCCATGCATTAACGAAAAAAACAGTTATCAGGCAGTAATGCACCCAACTATCATACCGAGGACACTAGTTATCTAAACATACTTTTATCATGCCATACACACACTACACAAAAACCAAGGGACAACATCCAAAGCACCACACTTCTGCTGCACAACTCTAATACATAAAATATCACGCTGAAAACACTCCAATAGCAGAGACCGAAGACATAATCACATAACTTCACATTCATATCATAACCATGCAGAACGTACAGTTAATTCTTACATACTTACCGCCACAACTGCTTCGGTTCACATGCTTAAATATAACAAAACCATGCTCAAGTCACATATATAAATACATTAATCGAATCACATTCAAAGAATTCAGGAACTTATAACAAATCACATGACAAGTGCAAATAATCATGTTAGACATAAAATCATACTTACATAATACAGACATACATTTTAAAGCCCATAGTCACGTTCATATACATATAAACTGATTCCTCAAATCATTATCATGTTCATTCGGATATCACATACTTATCGTTATTTCAAAGTAAAACAAATCAACAAAGCACCTGCTGACTCACAATAGTGGATAACGAGTGAACTATCACCACCTTACGGGTGCGAATCGAACTATCTCCACCTTACGGGTGCGAATCGGAAAACCATTTTATTTTTTAAAATATTTCACTGAGAGGGGGGATCTTAAGCAAGATCCCAAACACATTAAAAAGGATCGCGAGGATCCGAGCTCATAAAGGGTTCGCGAGGAACCAAACGGGGACCTGATCAGGGTCCAAATCATTCAAAGGGCGCTGCAGCTACATAAGACTCTATTAGGCATGCCTAACTATCCACTAGACTGACTCTCGCAGGTCATGCATAAAACAATTCACGTTTCGAATCGCACAACGCATATATATATATACATCATGCATAAACCAAAGTACGATAGACATATAAATATGCTCATAAAGTCGGTCATATATCATACAATTCCCATTGCAAAATATAATACAGTCAACACACTTTAACATTAAACAATGTTCTAAAGCATGCCAAGGATCAAGTATAGAAGCACTACTATGCCAATGATTATCAATACAAAATCTTAATCATGCATTAGGTGAGGATACTAAGTATAAATCATGCATAATCCAAATTACATTTAAGCATAACACATTGAGTTCAAAGGCTAAAGCATAATAACGCATTCAGACATCAACCTTACTATTCAAATAAATTGGGCATAGCAGGATATCAATCATACCTCATACAATTCATATTCTGAGGCATTCAATAATTCCATCAATCACATTTTAGCACTACTCATCATACTAAAGTATGTCAGGAATACATGTGGAATCATATTATGCCAATGATTAAAAACGCATAACCTTAATCGTGGAATGATACAAAATACTCTTAAGCATGGCAGAATATTCTTAGAGGAAAATCTGATCAAGGATATGCATCATAATACTAATCACAAATAACTTGGGATAACCATTCATATAAGCAAGGTAAAATAGCACACAGTAGGGGAAGAAGTCATAACAACATTTGCAAATCATTTTATAAGAAAACTAGTCACATGGGGAACAAAGCGAAATAGAAAAGGCCATACAAGAGCATATAAAAGTATGACATAAATCATACAGTAGTAAACATCCATACAGAAGAGATAGGAAATTCATTTTGGTTGAAACCGGGCTAAATCGGAAAATGAGGCTGAAGGGGGTCTGTCACAAGCCATGTCACGACTCGTGACTGGCCTCAAAGGAGGGTCACGAGTCGTGACTCTATGTCACGTCTCGTGACATGCCTCACAAGAGTCACGGGACGTGACTTTAAGTCACGCCTCTTGACTCTTCACAAGAGTCACGAGATGTGACTTGCCTCTCACAGGGCAGTCACGCTTCGCGACCGGGAGTCACGCCTCACGACTTCTTCCAGCCCACCGAGAAATCACGCATCGTGACTGGGAGGCAGAGTCATGTGCCGTGACTGAGAGTCACGTCTCGTGATTTGTCTCTCACAGGAAGTCACGACACACACTGGAAACGGAAATTCCACAGAATCACAATTTTTCGATCCCAGCATGCCTAGAATTCAAAGAACCCGACAAAAATCATTTCCAATCTGATTCAAAACACCACCAAACTCATCTTACCTTCTAATCGATCTTCCAAACCTCAAAATAACATAAAACCAGCTTAATTTAACAATCAAATCAACCAAAATCATGCATAGACACATTTAATTCCTCAAGAACATAAACCCTAACAAATAACAGTAAGTTCAAAACCCAAACTCAGTACTTCCAATTCAATCCTAACATGCATTACTAACACGGCTACTCACATAATCATGTATATACACATTCCAAAACACATCAAATTCCAGAAATTTGACAATGCAAACACATTTACAAGCCTGGTGAGAAATAGGGCAAAAACAACTCAGAACTTCAAATGCAGGAATCAAAACTCCCAAACCTGGAATTAAAGATCCAAAAATCACACTTTAAGCTTCAATCCTCAATCCTCTACTTGTCCTTAACCTTCTTCTTGCAATCCAAAGCTTGTAAAAACAAGAAATCCACACAATCCTTAGTTCAAACCCTAACTGAAGCAAAACCAGTAGAAGAAGAAGAAGAAGAAGAACAGTACGTAGAAACCTTAACCCAACTTACCTCTTCAAGCAAAACACTCCCAGCAAAACACAACTCCAAGCCAAAGAGAAAGAAAGGAAAAGCAGAGAAAGGAGAAGAGGAGAAGAAGAGAAGGCGTGAGAGGGGAGAACGGGAATGCAATCTGTGTTCCCTCTCTCACTCTCTTTCCTTTCTTCTCTTTCTTCATTCACTGCCCACCTAACAAGCCCATATGGCAGCTCCCAATTGGACCACAAAACCCACTTAACTTTCCAAACCAAAGCACCCAACACTCACATGCACCAAATCCTTTCTTGAATAAATATCTTGTCTTAATGCTCTTTAGTCCTTAAACAAATTACACTTCACTCACATACACCATTCTTTCCTTACAAACTTAATTATCTTATCAATTAGGTCCTTAACACTCCAATTCCACTCGCACACATTACCAAAATACCCTCACTTAAACCGACTTAACATGCACATTCCGACCAGGGCTATTTTGGGGTGTGACAATCACCTTTGACTAAAGCTCATGTAATGGAAATAGTTACTTCCCCTAAGTGGTATGAACCTTAATACTATGATTGCTATATGGATCATTATGTATTGGACAAACCCAGATAATTTGATTGGTCACCTAATCAAAGGCTTTCATGCCCCGATAGGCCCATGTCAACTTATTCGGACTGCCTAAATACATAATGATCATAACCCATACGCCTGTGCATTAGTTAGGAGAGGTTATGCTGCTGATTTTTCACTGTGCACCATACACGTCCATCGGGTTCCCTATTGACCCATGGGCCAATCCCACCTAAGAAAGAGACTATGACCTCATGTGCGTGAGTGATAAGGGTGAAAGGACCTAAGTGCTTGCATGTGATTTGTGGATGATGCATAGCACGATCATGCATTATATGTCATTCATGCATCATCCTGACCCATTATGTTTTCCAGCCATCATAGATCTGCCTAGGTGCTCAAGAGGTTCTCAGGGGCAGTTAGTCAGGAATCCTTTTTTCAAGCTACCAAAAAGGGTGGAGTATCCCGACACTCCTTCAGAAACTAGCTACGCTACTTTAGCTCAGTTTTCTCTACACGAAGAAATGGCAAACTCACCAAGAGGGGCGAATGCCACTAGGGCCTTGATAACTAAGGAAGTAGGCAGAAGGTTCGAAAAATTCGAGAATAGAATAATGGCTATATTGGCCAATATGGCTCAGCCACCTACTCCACAGAACCCACCACCTCCTCCTATGAGAAACAATGAAAGGGAGGAGGTCAGAGAAGAATTGCAAGAAGAGGTTCGCCCACCACCTGTAGATTTAAGAGCTACCACATCAGGGGTACAGAGAAGAAGGCCGGATGACTGGGAAGACGACGAGTATGAAGAAATAATGTCAGAAAGAGGGAAGGCACCTCAGAATGAAGAAGCCATCTGGAAGTAGATGGAAGAGAAATTTGAAGTGATGGCAAGGATGCTAATGAGGGAGCGAGGAATGAACCCCGAAGATAAGGAGTTGGAAGGGGAGGATTTAGTACTGATGAACTTTAAGATACCGGATGTTTCGAAGTTTGATGGCACTTTCGATCCCACCGCATACATAAAACAATACTCGTTCGTGATGAAGGGTACTACTTTGATGAAAAGGCAGAACATTGAGTACTTTTGCCTGAGCTTGACTGGCCCAGCGGTGGATTGGTACCACGGACTTGACCGCAGAACTAAAAAGGACTGGGATTTACTGACGGAAGAGTTTTTGAGGTAGTATGACAGTAGTACAAGGATGGAGGTGACTCTAAAGGACCTAGAGCTGTTACAGCAGAAGAGAGGTGAGTTTTTCCATGAGTATCTGACCCAATGGAGGAATCGGGTGATGGAAATGAAAAGAAAACCAGATTCTCAAGATCAGATACGTTTCTTCATTAAAAATGCGAGCTAGTATCTGAGAGAGGGATTGAAGATGAAGGGATTAAGAGACTGGGAGTCCCTGAAAGACATCGCCATTGAGGCCGAAGGAGAATACCTTGCTAGGAGGGCGAATAATGAGAACTATGCCAAGAGGGGCAGCAGCACTCAGGGGGCAAGTAAATCTGTAGGCTCCGATAGTGGCACGAGGAAGATAGCCGAAGTATCAGCCGCTAATACAACCCCAAGGCATTTCTCTAATTTGGGAAGGTCACTGTCATGGGTGCTTCGGAGGTTGATGAAAGAGGTTAAGTTGCAGCCTTTGCCACCTCGACCTGCCAGGACTCAAGGTATGCCGGGCCATAAGGATAATGAATACTGTGCGTATCATCAACATACTAGGCATACAACTGATGAGTGTAAAGCTTTGAGGCACGCAATCCAAGACTTAATTAATTCGAAGTAAATAACAGACCTAGAGAAGAGGGGAAGTCAGAAGAAGTCTGGGTATAACAATGTGCTCCCGCTGGTATTCATGATCGGGTCCAGTCTACCCGAAGAGTTTATATTGAGAGAGTTGTACGACAATGATGCCAATGCTGCTATCATGAGCCTCCATGAGGTGAGTGAAGAAGGGCTTCTCATGGCAGTGATCGATTGCTGATCCACTGATGAGAGTGGAAGTGAAAATAATGATTCTGAAGTGTTTCCCAACCCATGGGATTCAGACGAGGAGGAGGAAGAGAAGAAGGAGAAGAAAAAGAAAGCGGGAGCAGTGACCCGGAGTGGAAGGGTAGCTCCAGAAGTTGAGAGGCCCCAGGAGCTGGTAATGGGCCAAAAGAAAAAGGAGCCAGAGGATGATCTAATAATCAAGCAGCTGAAAAAGACGCCAGCTCAGATTTCGATATGGGACCTCCATCCCATAGGCAAAAGTTGGTGGAGGCTTTATGTGAAATAACTGTTGCCACAACTATATCACCTACAGAACTGCTGGATGTGGTAAAAGAGGGAGCTAGAGAGAATGTGGTGTTTACAAATGCTGACTTGCCGGTAGAAGGCCGTAACCACAACCGCCCTTTGTACATACAGGTACAAATTAGTCAGAAGCACACGGCCTGTGTGATGGTGGACGATGGTTCATCAATCAATGTGTGCCCGCAGGTAGCCATGGCAGCTTTTGGGGTGGCAGAAGATATGCTAGCTAAGTCTGATCTGATGATCACGACTTATGACAACTCAAGAAGGCATGCCTCTAGGACATTCAAGACAATGGTTAAGACGGGGCCTGTGGAGACAGAGGTGGAGTTTGTAGTCCTGCCTATCCTTGCCAATTTTGTGGCTCTTTTGGGAAGGCCTTAGTTCCATAAGCTGGGAGGCGTCCCCTCTACGCTACATTAGATGGTCAAGATTCCTCACGAAGGGTAGGTGGTGACCATAAGGGCTGCAAGAGAAAATCAGGTTTCCATACTAGAGATTGCGAGGCAGCCTTTCAATGGGTTCCATGTAGCTGTAATAGATGGGAAGGAACAGATAGAAGGAAGCCCCCAGGTGCTGAACATGATGAAGTGGATGTCATTCCTCCCTAGCACCGGATTAGGTAAGAACTCTCAGGGGTTGCCAGAAGCCATTGCCACCAGAGGCCAGAAGGATAGAAAGGGCCTGGGTTATAAAGGTGTGGTGAAGAGGGGCAAGGAGTCAGCAAAGGAGATCCCCCATATCGGAAAGAGCTTTGTGCCAGCAACTGCAGCATGTGCCTACACTGGGGAAGCCGAGCCTCAGTGGGTTGACGGGAGAATTATACCGGGGTTCGAGGTTTTTAATGATGTCTTTAACTGGGACATTGGATTGATCAAGCTAGTGGAGGGCTTTTGGGATGAAGAAATCATGACCAACAAGACAATTTGGGACCGCGAGCAGCCTGAGGAGGTTATAACTGAGAGGATGGTGGCCACCCAGCTGAAGAGGAAAGCAAAGATTGAGGAAGTCGTACAAGGGGTTGCTAAAGAGCCCTCGAAATGCCAGAATGATGCAGGACCGTCAGCTATAACAGATACCCCGACAGGGGAGGAGGAAGAAAATAGTTTAGATTTTCTTTTTACTCCATAACTTTTTGATAATGTTAATGACAATTTTAGTTTTATCAATAAAGTGAACGATTTTGCTTACTTGTGCGATGTTTCTGATGATTTAATTATGCATGATCATGATCATAATCCATCTATATTTGATATTGATTCAACTGATGCTACTCTATTTAATCTTGGAACCTCGAAAAACCCGAAAGAAATCTTGATAGCATCTAACATAACTCCTGAAGAGCGAGAAAAGTTTGAGACAATATTAAGAAAACATGAAAAAGTTTTTGCCTGGACCTACGAAGATATGCCAGGGGTGGACCGAGAAATCCAAAACATGCCATCCCGACGTACCCAGACTATAAGCCTGTCAAGCAGAAGTTGAGGAGACTCAGGCCAGAATGGGCAGACAAGGTGAAGGAGGAAATTCACAAGCAAATCGAAGCCAAGTTCATAATTGAGGTACAATACCCAACCTGGTTAGCCAATGTTGTCCCAGTAGCCAAGAAAAATGGCAAGGTAAGGGTATGTGTGGACTATCGAGACTTGAATAAGGCTTGTCCAAAGGATGACTTTCCATTACCCCACATAGACGTACTGGTAGACAGTGCAGCTGCCTGTATGATGTACAGTTTCATGGATGGTTATGCAGGCTACAATCAGAAACTCAATAAGATAGTCGACTGGATTAAGAAAGCTTTCATCACAGAGTGGGGGACATTCGCTTACAGGATAATGCCCTTCGGCTTGAAAAACACAGGCGTGACTTATCAAAGGATGGCCACAAGGATTCTAGATGACTTGATTCACAAGGAGGTAGAAGTATATGTGGATGATATGATGATCAAGTCGGCCACTAGAGAAGGCCACTTTGAAGCCCTAGAAAAGTTCTTTCAGAGGATCAAAAAGTACAACTTGCGATTAAACCCCAGGAAATGCATCTTTGGTGTCACCTCAGGGAAGCTTCTAGGACATGTAGTTAGCCAGAGGGGAATCAAGATTGACCCGGACAAGGTTAATGCCATTAGAGAAATGCCGGTGCCGCAGAAGGAAAAGGATGTGAGAAGCTTTTGGGTAGGCTACAGTATGTCAGCAGGTTTATCGCTAAGCTTACTTCGATATGTGAACCAATTTTATAACTACTCAGAAAAGACCAACCAATAGTATGGAACGAAGATTGTCAGAGGGCTTTCGATACTATCAGAGAGTATTTGCTGAATCCACCAGTTTTGAGACCGCCGCAGCTAGTCAAGCTGCTTATCCTGTATTTGGCCATAGAGGATAGTTTTGTAGGCACCATGATGGCTCAGGAAGATGAGTTCGGAGTGGAGTTTGTTGTTTACTACCTTAGTAAGAAGTTCTTGGCTTATGAGGTCAAATATGCAGAAGTAGAAAAGATTTGCCTAGCGGTAATTTGGCCTCTAAGAATTTGAGACACTATTTTCATTCTTACAAGGTACAGGCAGTAGCAAAGTAGAATCCCCTCAGATATTTGCAGGAAGCTCCATCCTTACTTGGAAAAATGGGTAGGTGGTTGTTGCTGTTACAGGAATTTGATGTAGAGTACGTTACTCGGAAGACCATTAAGGGTCGTGCAGTGGCTGAGTTTCTGGCAGAGCACCCAATCCAAGGAGACTTCCATGAGTTCAATTTCCCTGACGAGGATGTAGCAGCTATTACGGTTCTGGGTTGGCAATTGCACTTTGATGGGGCTGTAAACAGCAAGGGAGCAGGAGTAGGAATTATTTTGACAACCCAGGATGACAAGAAACTCCCATTGGCCAAGAAGTTAAGGTACAAAACCACCAACAATGAAGTCGAGTATGAAGCATGTACTTTTGGGTTGGAAGCATTAATAGCTTTAGGGGCAAAAAATGTGGAAGTATTCGGGGATTTGTCCCTAGTGATCAATCAGATTCGAGGTGAATGGGCCGTTAAAGAGGAAAGGTTGATGCCATATGTCAAACACTTGAGGGAGTTGAGCAGTCAATTCGAAGTGTGCACATTCCACTTTGTTCCAGGGGATGAGAATCAATTAGCCGATGCGCTTGCAACTTTGGTATCAATATGGGACAATCTAGAAGGGGTAGTCATGAAGCCGATTTTAATCTCTAGTTCTGAAAGGCCAAGCTTTGAGTCCAAGCCAGTGATGGAAATAGAAG
The DNA here is from genome assembly GCA_947683425.1 of Excoecaria cochinchinensis. Classification (NCBI taxonomy): domain Eukaryota; kingdom Viridiplantae; phylum Streptophyta; class Magnoliopsida; order Malpighiales; family Euphorbiaceae; genus Excoecaria; species Excoecaria cochinchinensis. The sequence goes on along the minus strand of CANTUQ010000004.1, from coordinate 38,946,726 downwards.
TAGCAAATGGGAAGCCATGGTATTATGATATTAGGAACTATCTAGAAAATGCGACATTTCCAGAAGAGGCTACTGAGAAAGATCAGAGGATGATCCGCGAGCTATCTGCTCAGTTTATCTGTATAGACGGGATGTTATACAAGTGGCAGGGCAATGGTATCCAATTGAGGCATCTGGATGAGAAAGAAGCCAAAAAGGTGATAGAGGAAACTCACGCTGGCATGTGCGGAGCCCACACGAATGGTTTGACGTTGGCCAAGAAGATCATGAGACAGGGGTTCTATTAGCTCACCATGGATACATATTATTCAAAGTACGTGAAGCAATGCCAGTTATGCCAAAAGTATGCGGACTTAAGGCACTTGTCCATTTCAGAATTGCATAGCTTGACGTCACCTTGGCCGTTCGCAGCTTGGGGGATAGACATCATTTGAGAGATATGCCCCACCGCCTCTAATGGACATAGATATATCATAGTCACCATCAACTACTTTACCAAATAGGTAGAGGCCAAGTCCTTTAAGAAGGTTGATGCTAGGGATATGGCAAAATTCATCGAGAAGAACTTAATATGTAGTTATGGCCTCCCACACCACGTGGTATCTGACGATGGGGTCCAGTTCATGGCCGAAATGAAGAAGTTACTTCAGAAGTAGGGCATTGAACATCACGAGTCCTCTCCTTATCGTCCACAAGCTAATGGAGCAGTAGAAGCCGCTAATAAGAACGTCAAGAGAATCCTGGCCAAGATGGTTCAGAATTATAAAGATTGGGCAGATAAGTTACCTTTTGCGCTCTGGGGTTACAGAATGACTATCAGAACTTCAATAGGACCCATATTGTATTCCTTGGTCTACGGAGTGGAAGTAGTATTTCCAGTCGAGGTCGAACTCAAGTCATTGAGGGTGGTTATGGAAGCTCGAATTCCGGAAGCTGAATGGGCACAGCAGCGGCTGCAACACTTGAGCATGTTGGATGAGAGCAGGTTGAGAGCCTACTACCATAATCAGATCTATCAGAAGAGACTTGCCAGATCATTTGGAAAGAAAGTCAAGAGGCACCCGTTGAAAGAGGGAGACTTGGTATTCAAGGAAATGAGACCAGGCGCGCTAGACATAAGTGGGAAGTTCAGGCCCACGTGGGAAGGTCCGTTTGTCACACCCCAAATCGGGCCTAGTCGGATTTGGCAAGTTAAGTCGAATAAGTGATGGATATTTCGGTAATTTGTGCATGTGGAATTTGGATGATAAGGACCTAATTGAAAAGATAATTAAAGTTTGTGAAGAAATAATTATGCAAGTGAGTAAGTGTAAATTTGTTAAAGGATTAAAGAGTAATAAAGCAAGATATTTTGGTTGGAGCCAATAGGAGGCTGCCATGTGTCTTGGCAGGTGGGCAATTAGTGGGAAAAGAAGAAAAAGAAAAAGAATGAGAGGGAGGAGCAGATCACGTTCTGCTCTCTCCTCTCCTCTTCCTTGCTCTTCTTTCTTTTCGTTTCCCGTTTCTTGTTCTCCCTTCCTTGACTGTGTGTGAATTGGTGTCTTGGTAGAGCTTGAAGATTTCTTGAAGAGGTAAGTTGGGTTAGGTTTCCTGCATGTTTTTCTTCTTCCTCTTCTCCTGGTTTTGCTATTTTGAGTTAGGGTTTTTGGAAGAGTAATTTGGGGGTTTTGGTTTGTGCAAGCTTTGGATTACAAGAGGAAGCTTAAGGGCAAGGAGATGATGGAGGATTGAAGTTTGAAGTGTGGGTTTGAAGCTAAATATTTCAGGTTTGGGATTTTTGTTTGTGGATTGTGCTTGATTTGAGTTTACTGTAATTTAGGGTTTATGTTCTTGAGAAACTTAAATGCATTTATCCTTGATTTGGTTGTTTAATTTCTAAATTGAGTTGCATTTATGTTGTTTATACTGTATTTGACATCTTCTGGAAGGTAAGAATAGATTGGTATGGTTTTGATTCAATTTTGGAATTGATTTCGGTGTTCTGGGAAATTCTGGAAATGGAAAATTGCGTTACTGTTGAATTTCCCATTTCCAGATTGTGTTTGTTGCATGACTAGCCAAGAGAGAGGCCAGTAACGAGGCGTGACTCCCAGTCACGACTCGTGACTAGCAAGAGAGGCCAGTCACGAGTGGTGACTGCCAGTCACCACTCATGACCGGCCAAGCGGAGGCCAGTCACGAGGCGTGACTCTCAGTCATGACTCGTGACCGGCCAGAGAAGGCAGTCACGGGTGATGACTCCAAGTCACGACCCGTGACCAGCCAAAAAGAAGAAGGCAGTCACGAGGCGTGACTCCCAGTCACGTCTCGTGACCAGCCAGGAAGAGAGGGCAAGTCACGACCCGTGACCAGCTGAAGAAAGAAGCCAGTCACGAGACGTGACATCCAGTCACGACTCGTGACCAGCAAATGACCAGAAGCCAGTCACGAGGCGTGACTCCCAGTCACGTCTCGTGACCAGCCTTGTGGAGGAGGCCAGCCACGAGTTGTGATGCCAGTCACGACTCGTGACTGGCCAACCTCGTTGGTCACACCGTTCGGCCTATTTTTCTGGAATTTCCCGGTTTTAACTTAAAAATGAATTTCCGTAATTCTTCCGAATGGACTTATACTACTGTATGATTCATGTCATACTTTTATATGCTATTATATGGCCTTTTCTATTTTGCCTTGTTTCCCCAAGTGACTAGTTTTCTTATAAAATGACTTTCAAATGCTTTTAAGGCTTTTTCCCCTACTGTGTGGTATTTTTGGAATAAGTTTTGGATTATAGTGATCCGGTTAAATGATTGTGGGATTTCAACTGTATGGTTTGGATGTAGATATCTTTATTATTGTGATTTGTATTGCATGTCATATTACAATGTAAAATATGTTATGCATATCTTTGAGCAGGTCCTCCTCTAAGAATAACATGCCATGGTTAAGAGTATATTGTATCATTCCATGAATAAGACTATGCGTGGCATAATATGGTTCCACATTTGATTCTGATATGTTTTAGAATATTGAATAGTGCTATAATGTGTTGATTGAATTATAATGCATGCTTCATAATATAAATGGTATGAGGTAAGATTGATATTACGAACATATGTATTTGTCTATTATACTCAGTTTGGTGCACGATGAACTATGACATGTGACTTGAAACATGTTGTCGCTTATGTATGACCTGCGAGAGTCAGTCTAGTGGATAGTTAGGCATGCCTAATAGAGTCTCTTAGCTGCAGCGCCCTTTGAATGTTTGGACCCCGATCAGGTCCCTGTTTGGTTCCTCGTGAACCCTTATGTGATAGGATCTTGTTTAAGATCCCCTTTGTAAATGTTTTGTGAAAGTTAAAAAGGAAAAAGTAAAAATTGGTTTTCTCGGCTCGTACCCGTAAAGTACTGTCCGTATCGGCTCGTACCCATAAAGTACTGTCCGTATACTCGTTATCCACTATTTTGAGTCAGCAGGTATTCTATTTGTTTTGTCTGATATGAACAGGAGATTGTGATATTCGAATGAGCATAATTCTGGACATGTGAATCAGTTATGTAATCAAATGTGATTATGAAACTCTGAATGGGTTGAATGTGACTTAAACAGGTGAATTGAGCATATTTATCTGTATACATATATGTATATCATATGGTGAATGTATTTGTATGCTATCAGTTATAGATATAAGTACTGGAATTAAAATGTGCATAACTGTGACCATAATCTTTCAAATGCCATGAGTATATGTTATCATGTTATTATTATTAGAACGTGAATCCGACTAGTTAGGCTATAAGCATACGAAATAATATGTATACGAATGTGAGCTTAAATTACGGATTGATATGGTTAATTAGTATGTATATGAGTGTGATTCTGTACTGTTAATTATTAAGGTAGCATGTGAATTACTATGCATGATGAGGCAATCTGGGCTATTGAATGATTACATATGTATTATCTGGGGTACAATGTATGTGGATCGTCTTCGGTAAGTATATGTGCATTAATGGATGATGATGAGGCAAGATAAAGTGTTTAAGAATCTGATCTTGAGCTTGTGTATGCTCTGAATGTAATATTTTGCTATATGTTCCTTTGGTCTCTACTGTTGTAGTATCTTCGGCGTGTTGTCATGTGTCTATGAGTATGGCATGATATTATATGTGAAAGAGTCTTGCAATGGAAGTGTGGTGTTTTGACGTATTTCCTTGGGATCGGCTAGTGTGGGTTGTATGACATGACAGGAAGTAGGTTTAATTAGCTCGTATTCTTGGTATAATGATTGTGTGCAGTATAGCATGGTAATCTTATAACATGTGAATGGGTTTTCAGATAATGTATGAGTAATTGGGCATGATAATTGCACGTTTAAATGTCATGCCACTATGAATGGTAAGGTGCTGATGTCCGATACCCTGGTAAGTATATGCATGTGAAATTGTATGTAGTTTGGCATGATGATACTTGTATCATGTATGGTGTTTTGTCTGCTTCGGCTTATTTTCGACATAAGTATATGAATATGAATGTGAGTTTGTGACGGAATGCCTTTCTATGCAAGCCTAATTATATGTGTGTTATGAATGTCCGTTTTTGCCTTTGTGAATGTGTTATGCCTTGACGACCATTGTGAATGGTCGTCCATATTGCTTGTATATTTTCCCCACTAGGCGTTTATCGCTTAGCACGGGTTCTCTTCCCGTGCAGGTGGCAGGTTTGGTTCTGTTCTTGTCGCACATCTGCAAGGTCGGCCACATAGGAGTTAGAAGTTTTGTATTTTTGTTTAGCTTCTGTATTTCAGCATTTGTATTTCTGTATTATTGTATATGTAATTAATTATGTAATGATCTGGAGATTTTATTGGGATATGTAAACATTATTATATTTATTAGCTATTCCTTTGTATTATTATTCGCTTTTTGCTTCCGCTTAGTGCCTGCGTGTGCGTGAGTTATTGCATGATCAATTTGTGCCGCAAGGTAAGTTTTTAATTTACCCTTGTTTTTGTATGAATGTATGCTTCCGTATAGTGTATGTGTGCATGTATGTGAGTGAGCGTCGGGTAGCGCGCCCGTCGGCGCCCTTCCAACAGGGGTGACGATGGGGGTGTTACACCGTTCATCCTCAAGAAACTGTTATCAAAGGGAGCGGCAATTTTGCCAGATAGCGATGGCAACGAGTTTAAGGAGCCGGTCAACGTCGATAGACTGAAGAGGTTCTATGGCTAAAGACAATAAAATCAAAAGAAGAGAATAAAAGCCCCACAGGTCGAAAACCGAGAAAAGGCAGCCTTGCTAAAATTGGGTGCCTCGTCAGGGTGAAAATCGAAAAAAGGCATCCTGGTCAAAAATTGGAGGCTTGAGAGAAAATGTCCAATCAAGAAAACTCGAGAGGGCCGATTGGTAACAGGAGTTGATGCTATCAAGATTTGGCTCCTTGAATAAATGTAGTTTTGCATATTTGAATCAATGTTAAATGACGATCATGTATATTGAAATCATACTGAGATGTACACAATTTTGTGAAATGAAATAAAACTGAATTCATTCATTCATATTATTTTCTAAGTTCAGTTCTAAAAAGAAACATATTGCTCAAAATGCATACAAATCTTAACTAGGCCCTACTACTACTCTCGCCGGCCAGATGTCTAAGTCGTCGTGTCCTGTTATCGACAGCAGGGCTGAGTACCCATCTCTTGTAAGCACTAGTAGAGGTGACAGAATGATTCCCAAAGGATGGTATGATAGTCTTCAATGGAAGTTGGGTCCAGAGTTCATGATAGCGGGAGGCAAAAGCTGCAGACAGGACTCCGCCTCGAAAAGATAGAGGGACTCTCACCACGTCTTGAGTCATCCCGAGCTGTCGAGCGCATCGGGCCATGACGTAAAAGGTAGCCTCACGTAGCCCACATAAGGGAACACATCTTGAAGAACCGTCAACTATCGCAGCAGATAGGGGGAGCCAAGCGCTCATGAAGCTAATGTCCTCATCGGTTACCTCGTTAAATCTGGTAATGCCCTCGTCGGGGGTCGTAAATGAGTACAGTCGCTGACGAGGAAGAAAGTGCCTCGGGGAATATTGACTAATGATCCTGGGAGGTGGTTTCGACAGCAGCTTCAACTTCTCTTGCAGCCATATCTAAAAAGGGAAACAAGAGGAAAATAAGAGCAAAAGAAAATAAAGTAAAAAAGCAAATAAAAATAAAAGCCGCTGGAGTGAATTGGGTTCACTTCAGGCAAAAGTAAGGCATAGGGTTGTGTGAAAATCCGAAAAGGACATACTTCCCGCTAAGAAAAGCTAGTGTGAAAATTCACAAGGAACGCACTGCTTTAGAAAACAATGACTTACCTGGAGTAATAAGGGCTCCCAGAGAAAGTAGTAGAAGACCTAGCACGGATAGAATCAAGACCTTTGATAGTCTTAGCGAGGATTAGTGGAAAGGGGGTCAATCCGCGTTGAAAATCATCTAGAATCCCAAACAGATGAGAGTCGCCGATCAGATCCTTTGAGCTCACAATTAGATACCTCATCAGGCAAAAAAGAAAGATGACACCCACGCCATATGGAGGAGTGTAGGGGAACTCATCCAGTGCCTCAATCAGTGGTTTTAAGGCAAATGTGGGGCCCTGAGGAACAAGACGGGCAGTATCAAAAGGGGCAATGCTTAAGGCCAGTGCTACGTCTCGAGTTTGAACCAAACCATAGCAGGGAATGTAAGGTAGGGTGCTGGGTGGATACCAGGTTCCGACGATAGCGGCAAGCTCTTTAGGTAGGGGGCACAGTTCTTAGTAGGTGAACCTGAAGACATGGAATCGTGGGTCCCATAAACGAACCACAGCCAAAAGAAGATTGTAGTCTATCTTAACCCTTCTCAAAAATTTCAGACTGAAAAGTGGAGCCAGGGTAGAGTTTTCCCAAGTTTGTGGATTGTCCAGAAGTTGGTACATCCTGGCAACAGTGGCAGAAGACATTTCTCAAGCCCTGTGGTTGAAAAGTTAAGACTGGCCAAGGAAAAAAGGGAAAAAACTGAGAAAAGGCTTGAAAATGGGCTCAAAAGATGAAAGGACATGAAACCCAAGGAAGAAAATGGGCAATTTAAGAGGAGGGGATGGCCGACGAGGTGCCCGTCTGTCACCTAACCAACGGCAAGCCTGTCGGTCAGCCTTGTTGACCAATGGGCAGAATATTTCTTGCATGCATGCATAACACGCGCATAAAATAATCTTTGCATATTTCAATTGCCTTTGCAATTTTGTAGGGACATCCAGGCGCGGAAGTCGAAAACTATTCAGGGAGTAAAAAAAAAAGAAAAGCATTTAATAGGCTAATTAATGGGGAATTTATTAGGATTTAATTAGGGAGATAATTGGCATTAAAATCCGGGATCCAGGGCGACGGACGGGCTGCCCGTCGATCACTAAAGTCTATTTAAGGAGTGAGTGACCGACGCCCTTCAGTTGTTTTCTTCCTTTTTCTCTTTTTCAGCAACCGACGCCCCAAAGTCGCTTTTTTGTCCTTTTCTTACTCATTTTTCGTCCGTTTCGCGTGCCATTTGACCCAAAATTACCCCCACACTATCCTGAAAATTTAAACACACCTTTTACACACTTTAGTTGAGTTTATTTTTAGCATAGTCGTGTTGACATACAGGTTAGTTATTCATTTTTTCTACTCTTCTTTCTATTTATTTTTAATATTTCTCATGAGAAATGCATGTTGGCATGATTTGGCAAAAATGCCAGGTTAATTTTTTCCCTTTTCTACTCATTTTCTTTGAACTATATACGGGCCATAATAAAAGGACAATGAAAAAATTGAAAAGGAATAAAAGGGGAAAACGAAAAGAACAAAATGATAAGAGCATGAAAATTATCCATAGAAAATTTAGACTTGTCCCTGTTGAACTTAGTTTTTGGACATCTCGAACTGAATGAGGCACATGAATAAATTGAAATGTTGCTTGGGGCCTGAGGCCTATCCATTTTTTTGTGCAGGAGGTTAGGCACATCCTTGCCGAGATGCTGCCCAAATTTTTTAAATTTTTCTTGTCGGGCACATCCTTGTCGAGATGCTGCCCAAATTTTTTAATTTGTCTGATGGGGAACACCCTTGCTAGGATGTTGCCCAAGTTTTCTTCTGGTTGGGCACACCTTGGCCGAAATGCCTCCCAAATTTTATATATTTTGGTTAAGTATGCCCTTATGAGAACGCTGCTGAAGTTATTGCATTTTTGGCTAGGGATGCGACCAAAATTTACAAAGTCATAATCTTTCATTTAGCTTTTATTTACTGTGGTAATGCAAAGCTAATATCTTACTTTCTCTTTTATAGGATGCCTCCCAGATGTCAGGTTCCTCATGATCAGCCCGAGCCCGAGCCTCCTATCTGGATGAGTGATGAGGCGAGGGAGAGGTTTAGGCTGTTGGCTCGAGTTCAGTTTCGGGCTAGCCGTTTTATCTCCAGACCCTTCCTACAGGCCATGGGTATGCTAGGCGAGGTAGACGCACTAGTGACGGATGCAGGCTGAACAGAGTTCATGTGGCCCTCCTTCCACATACATCCCGAGGTCGTACGGGAGTTCTTGGCCACCTTACACTACGGTGGCTTTTAGAGATCGGACATGGAGGAGGGGATGATCCAGTTTTAGGTCAGAGATTATTAGTATAGCATCAGTCGATAGAGGTTTGCGGAGGTGATGGGGTTACCGATCGGGCCAAATGTTATAGTATCCTAGAGAGCCGAAGGAGGTAGCATTGGGAGATGATTGCCCTGCCAGGTGTGCCGTATGACCATGATACAGCGAAGAGCACGGTACTGGCATCACAGGCTCTCTGATACATCCACCGGGTACTTTCCAGCTCGTACTTAGGACGGGCAGGTAATCCAGGATCAGTGAATGGGGCAGAGATCTGGAGCTTATGGGCGATGGTCGCAAGTTGCCATCTGAGTATCAGCCACGAGATCATGGCCAATTTGGTCAGACTATCTAGAGGGGCAATCCCGGTGGTGTACGCAGGAGGGGTGGTGACCCGATTATTGCTGAGTTTAGGGACTCCCCCGAACCGCCTTGGGCCCGCACTGGAGGAGAGTATATATGTAGATGCATCATCAGCTCTTACCATGGGGATGATAGTTCAGCTACCAGGCCAGGCCGAGGAGTATAGGCTACGCACGATCCATGAGACCAGACGGGCTCTAGGCCTTCCTTCGCTTCAGCCGGCAGGGGAGCCCTAGATGGAGGAGCAGCCTCCTCAGCAGGCAAAGTTTCAGGAGGAGTAGCCTTCTCCGCAGGAAGAGTTTCAGGAGGGCCAGCCTCCCCAGCAGCCTAGGTTTTAGGAGGGACCGCCTCCACAGCAGCCGCCATTAGGGGAGGGACAGCCGCAGACTCCCGTCGACATGGGGATTGAGTTCACCTTGGACGAGTTGTTTGCCACTACCCCAGCTCAGAGGGTGCAGAGCCCTCCATCTCTTGCACGGGTACAGAGGTCGACTCCTCGGGATACAGCTAGATTTCACCCTTATAGCCGAGCAGGGCACCCGAGGGCATCCACTTCCACTGCACCACCTCTGGACCATCCGATTGAGTCAGTACCCCCAGCACTAGCACCACAGTCATCCCAGCCAGACCTAACAGCAGCCATGACGTCTATCCTTGCTGCCATAGAGTGCAGACAGGAGGAGAGAGACAGGGTCCTCCTTAAGCGGATTGGGCAGTATGAGGAGCGTGATCGGGCCATATTAGAGAGGCTGGATCGACAAGAGGGTGTCATTTGAGACCAAGCTAGGCTCATCGAGGACCTGCGACGGGACTTGATGGCTTCCCACGGCGCTGCGGTCGAGAGGGTGGACGTAGCTGTCAGATATTAGACGAGCCCATCAGTTCCCTTAGATTCAGAGTAGGGGTGCTGGAGGGTACCATTCCGCTTATCTCCCAGTCCATCAGAGAATTTAGAGAGCAGACAGAGTCTACACTTGTGGGCATCAGGGGACCAACCCGAGATCAGACCCTGATGCTGTCTAGCAGATTCCAGGAGTTGGGACGGGTAGTTAGAGACACCTTGGAGTTCATGGGAGTGTGCACCCAGCCTTTCCTGGACGGTTATGCACAGGTACAGTTCCAGCAGGCGAACCCTGCGAGAGCACAGCCCGCGGCTACACCGGTCACAGCCCCTCCTCGCGCTTAGGCTGCATTCAGACCCCCAGCACCAGCAACGCCTAGCCAACCCTCCACGTGCAGGGCCCATCCATCGGCATCCACATCACAGAGCCAGCCAGTGCATGTGTCGGATGATGAGGAGGACTCGGATGAGCCCTCGAATTACCGCCCTTTGTAGTTTATTTAGGGAGTTTTATCCTTATTATATTTCATAGAATTTTTGTATTTTTGTACAAAATATGTATTCACTTGTAATTTACAATGGGGGTTGTATTCTGCCCCTAGTTTTATTGTAATCTATTTTTTTGTGCACTATATTTTAATTATGGCTTATTTACCGCTTCCCCTGAATGGATAATTTGCGCTTTAATTTGAATGCATTAAATTGAATGAGAAATGGGATGAAACGATAAATTCAAAACTTAACTATAACTTAACCAAGGTATGAATAAATTGGAAGTCCGGAACCTTCTCTGGTCTTTGGGCTCAATGAGGTGAGAGGACCATCTCAATGTCTATCACTTCCCAAAAATAGCCTAGTAGAATTGTATATGTAATTGGATTATTAAAAGGGTATTTTGGTAATTTATGCAAGTGGATTAAGGGCTTAATTGAAAGGTCAATTAAAGTTTTGATGGAATAATTTTTATTAGTGATCAATTGGTAATTTATAAGGATTTATTAGAGAATTTACAAGGACTTGAAGCAAAAGTCAAGAAAGATGAAAAAGAGGTCCAATAGTAGAGTGACATGTGTATGGATTGATGAGTGCATTAATGGGGATTTGAAAGGAGTAGAGAGAGGGAAGGCATGAATTTTAGCTTCCCGTAGAAGCTATTGGATTTTGCCCTCTCCCTTGCATTCTCATGTTATCCTGCTCTCTTTCTCTTCTCCATTTCTTCTCTCAAGTCTTGCATGTGCTGTCCTTCAATCTTTGAGTTAGGGTTTGAGATTTGAAGAGTTCCAAGAGGTAAGTGGCTGGGGTTTGGATCTTCTTCATCTTCTTCTTCTCCTTCTGTTGGATTCGTGATGGGTTATGGGGTTATTTGCATGGGTTAATTGGGTTTTGTTTTGGTTGGTTGGTTGCTTGCAAGAATCTGAAGAGAGGAGGAAGGATAAAGGAAAAGGGAAGGTTGTAGCTTGAAGATAGTGGATTTTTGAAGCTCCATTACCAGGTTTGGGAGTTAATTGTGAATAATTGTTTGGAAGTTGTTTGAAAGTGTTCTGTCTATTCTCACTTTGGATCGTATTTTGAGTTTATATGTTATGGTTATTTGTGTGTTTAGCACATGGAAATGCATGAGTATAATAGTTTTGTGTATATGATTTATAAGATTTGTGATGATTATTAATTGATGATGATTTGCATAAAAATGTGAGGTGGGTATACATGAAACATGAGATGAAATTCCTGGGTTTTGAACCTCTGTAAATGTCCTTTGAATGTGTAATAATATTGTGTGATTTGTGTTGTTATGGTTGTGAACGTGTTTTGGAAGCAAAAAGGGTAAGCTTTTACATGAGATTGCATGACATATGGGTTTGGGTGAAGTTGGGTTTTGATTTCCTTAAAACTATATTTTTTGAGTTTCCTGGAGATTGAGGAGACTCGATTTTGTCGCGAGCGCGATGTTCATCGTGAGCACGACAGAATCGTCTCTTCTCCTTCTCGCGGTGGATTTTTGCTCAGCAGCCTAGGAGAGCACGGCTCAGCATGTGGAGCATGAGTCATGCTCCTCTCAGCATGGCGATCACAAGTCCGAGTGAGGCGTCCGACTCATGAACGTGGGATTTGGCCGAGCACGAGTTGGCACTTGGCACATGACGCGTGCCGGTCCCCTTCTCCTGCGTAGCTCCTTTGGCTACTGTCGCGAGCGCAATATTAACCCACTTGATTCGCCTCCCCTGTTTTCTGAAACCTGTTTTAAGCTCCTTTTTACATGGGTTTTCATTACATGACACATGATTTGTCTTTTATGGCCTATTATTTGATAAATTATATGTTCCTATTAGGATTTATATATGATTTATATGTCTTCAAAAATGATAATTATATTTGTATACATGAAATTGTATAATTATACTTGATATATTCTCTATTATATGATAATTATTTTAGACCATGATTGAGTTGTTATCTGAGCCTGATAGTCATAGTAGTGGATAGATAAGCGCTTATCAAGGGTCAGGGTGTGAGTGCAGTTGCTATATGTTATTTGTTACATGCAGGCCCCGTTTGGGTCATATATGATGTTTGAGACCTTGGTCTCCAGTATACCTTCGGGTATACATGATTATAAAATATTTTGAGACCCATGTCTCCATATGCTTGGGATACTGTGTCCTATCAGTATCATTAGTACCTGTATCCACTAGTTAGCGAGTAATCAGGCTATTTCTTGAGTTGTTACATGAGATTGATATATGAATATTGATTACTTAGATGAATAGTTACATTCCGATATACATGTGTATGATGAATACTTGTTGTAAGCATGAGTAATATATGTTTATATGCTTTTGTTATTATTAAACTTGTATATATGTTTGTTGCCTGAGTGTTCGCATTGCAGTAGGCACCACAGGGGTGAGTGTAGGTGGCTCACGGGTGGTTATTTTCGATATGGGAGCACTGATCATTATTTGGCTAGGTGTCCTAAGTTGAGTGAAGCTTCAGGTGATCAGCTCGAGGTTAGCAGAGTTGGATCGAATGCGCCGCAAGCCAGCAGTGGTAGAGGCTGAGGTAGAGGTCGAGGTGGTCGTCCTAGAGAGGGAGCTCCATTAGAGTCTGTTGATCGTCCTTTGACGGTTCCAGCTAGAGCTTATGCTATGAGAGCTCGGGATGAGCAGGAAGCCCTTGATGTGAATGCTGGTAAGTTCCTACTCTTTAACACTGAGTTATATGCTCTAATTGACCCTGGTTCCACACACTCATATTTGTGCACGAGTAAGTTATTTGATAAGTTGCATTATGTTGATCAGTTAGATTATGAGGTTTGTGTGACCAGTCCTTTAGGGCATAGTGTCAAAATGAGTAAAGTATATCCTCTTTTGGTTCAAGGTGTTGAATTTTCTGTGGATTTGATTGAGTTGCCATTTCGAGATTTTGATCTGATTTTCGTTATGGATTGGTTGAGCAAGCATCGGGCGGTAGTTGATTGTCATAGGAAAGTGGTTGTGTTGCGTAGTAGAGATCAGTCTTCTATTGTGGTGAAAGGTTTGGGTTCGAGTTCCTTAAGTAATGTGATTTCTACTATGCAAGCTAAGAGGTTTATGAGGAAAGGTTGTGAGGCATTTTTAGCTGTGGTGTTGGATTCCAAGCATGATCAGGTGAGGATTGAGGATATTCCAGTTGTTAGAGAGTTTGGTGATGTTTTTCCTAGTGAATTGCCTGGGTTGCCTCCCGAGAGAGAAGTGGAGTTGTCCATAGAGATAATGCCGGGTACTTCACCCATTTCGAAAGCACCTTATCGAATGACTCTTGTAGAGTTGAGGGAACTCAAGACTCAGCTACAAGAGTTATTGGATAAGGGGTTTATTTGATCCATCATATCTCCATGGGAGCTCCGGTGTTGTTTGTCAAGAAGAAGGACGGTACTTTGAGGATGTGCATCGACTATAGGCAAATTAACAAGGTCACAGTGAAGAACAAGTATCCTTTGCCTAGAGTTGAGGATTTATTTGATCAGCTCAGAGGTGCAGGTTATTTCTCTAAGATTGATCTTCGGTCGGGTTATTATCAGCTTTGAGTTAAGGACGCGGATGTGGTTAAGACTGCATTTCGGATGCGGTATGGCCACTATGAGTTTCTTGCGATGCCGTTTGGTTTGACCAATGCACCTGCGGCTTTTATGGATTTGATGAACCAAGTGTTTAGGCCCTATCTCGATCGATTTGTAGTAGTGTTTATTGAAGATATTTTGGTTTACTCGAAGGATAAGAGTGAACATGAAGAGCATCTTCGGTTAGTGTTGCAAGTGTTGAGGGAGCACCGTTTGTTTACGAAACTTAGTAAGTGTGATTTTTGGTTTCGAGAGGTGTTTTTCTTGGGACACATTATGTCAGCCAAGGGTATTCAAGTGGATCCAACGAAGATTGAGGCGATTGTGGATTAGAAAGCACCTAGGAATATTTCGGAAGTGAGAAGTTTTCTTGGTTTGGTAGGCTACTACCATCGGTTTGTGAAGGGTTTTTCATTCATTGCTGCTCCTATGATGAGATTGTTGAGGAAAGGAGTCAGATTTGAGTGGTTGGATAAGTGTCAAGCATGTTTTGAGAAGTTGAAGAGCTTGTTAGTTGAAGCTCCTGTACTTACTCAGCCCATCTCGGGTAAAGAGTTTGTAATGTACAGTGACGCTTCGGGAGTTGGACTCGGATGTGTATTGATGCAAGAGGGGAAAGTTGTGGCTTATGCGTCTCGTCAGTTGAAGCCTCATGAGAAGAACTATTCGACGCATGATTTGGAATTGGCAGCTGTGATCTTTGCCTTGAAGATTTGACGGCATTATCTGTATGGGGAGAAGTGTAGGATTTTCACGGATCATAAGAGTTTGAAGTATCTCCTCACAGGAGTTGAACATGAGATAGCGCCGATGGTTTGAGTTGTTCAAGGATTATGACTGCATTGTGGATTATCATCCGGGCAAAGCTAATGTGGTTGCGGATGCTTTGAGTAGAAAGACGATTTTGACTTTATTCCTGAGGCAGTTCAGATGGAGATTTGATTCAGATGGGGCTTTGGTTGCCCAATTAAGAGTGCAGCCGACCTTGAGACAGTAGATTGTGGATGCTCAGAAAGAGGATGTAAGATTGCAGCGAGTTTTGCAGGAGGTCCGATCGGGTAAGCAATCTGAATTTTCAGTTTTGGATGGGGTACTTATGTATAGGAACCGGTTATGTGTGCCCGAGAGTGATGAGTTAAGGAAGAAGCCTTTGAATGAGGCACACACTACGGTCTTCACTATGCATCCAGGTAGTGAGAAAATGTATCGGGATATGAGGCAGTTCTATTGGTGGTCAAGGATGAAGAGAGATATTGTGGAATTCGTGGCAAGGTGTCTGAGTTGTCAGCAGGTAAAGGCTGAGCATCAAGTCCTTTCGGGATTGCTCACTCCTTTATTCGTTCCTATGTGGAAATGGGATGATATTGCCATGGATTTCGTGTTGGGTTTGCAGTGACTCAAAGGAAGCATGATTTGGTTTTGGTTATTGTGGATCGGCTTACGAAGTCATCTCATTTTGTGCCGGTTAGAATAGACTATTCGATGGATAAGTTGGTCAGTATGTATGTGGATGAGGTGGTTCGACTGCATGGTGTGCCGTTGTCAATAGTGTCAGATCGGGATTCAAGGTTCACATCTAAGTTTTGGAAGGAATTGCAGAGTGTTTTGGGTACCAAGTTGAATTTCAGCACAACATTTTATCCTCAGACAGACGGTCAGTCCGAGCGGGTTATCCAAATTTTGGAGGATATGCTTCGGGCTTGTGCTTTGGATTTTTCTGGCAGTTGGGATAAGTATGTGCGACTTATGGAGTTTGCCTACAACAACAGCTATCAGTCGAGCATTAGGATGTCACCGTTTGAAGTTTTGTATGGTCGACCGTGTAGAACTCCGGTTTGTTGGACAGAGTTGACCGAGCAATTTTTTATTGGTCTAGAGATGATTAGAGACACAGAAGAGAAGATCAAAGTTGTGCAGAGAAATTTGAAAGTGGCTAAAGATAGACAGAGATCTTACGTTAATTTAAAGAGAAAGGATATTCGGTTTGAGGTTGGGGACAAAGTTTTCCTTAAAGTTTCACCTTGGAGGAAAGTATTACGATTTGGCAAGAAAGGTAAACTTAGTCCTCGGTTCATCGGGCCTTATGAGATTTTGAAGAAAGTTGGTCCAGTAGCCTATAGGTTAGCTTTACCGATGGAGTTGGCTAGGATGCGCGATATTTTCCATGTCTCCTTGCTTCATCAGTATAGATCGGATCCGTCGCATGTGTTATCGGTTCAGGATGTTCGAATTCAGTCGGATTATTCATATGATGAGGAGCTGAAAGCCATTATAGCTCGAGAAGTGAGACAGTTGAGAAGTAAGCAAGTTCCTCTGGTCAAGGTTCTTTGGCAGCATTATGGAGTCGAGGAAGCAACTTGGGAACCAGAGGCAACGATGATAATTTAGTATCCACAGTTGTTCAATCCAGGTGAGAATTTCGAGGACGAAATTCTTGTTAGTAGGGGAGAGTTGTCACACCCCGTTCTCCCCCCTAGTAGTTTGAGCCATATGTGAGCCATGTGTATGTGTGCATGTGTGAGAGTTTTAGCATGTGTTAAGGGTATTTTGGGTAATATGCATGTTTTGTGGGCTTTATTATAGTGTGGGTGCATGTATTGTATTAGGATGTGAGCATTTGGGTCTTGCTAGTGTGTGTATGCTCATAAGGGAGTAGTGTGTACATTAGAGAGGGTTGGTATTATGTGTGGTGTCTTGCATGGGTGTAGGGTGTGAATTATCAAAACCCACTAATCTCAAGGTAACATTGGCAAGGGAAAATTAAGAAAGGGTATATAAAGAGAGGAGAAAGAAAGAGAGAGAGCAGAAATCTGCCCTAGCTCTCCCATTCTCTTCCTCCTTCCCTCTTTTACTTCTTCTTTCTTCCTCTTCCTCTTGCTACACCTTGATTCTTCTTTTCTTGGTTGATTTATTGGGGGATCTTGGTAATTCTCAAAAGCTTTATTGGTAAGTTAGTGAGTTTTCTCTTCTTTTTCATCTTCTCTTTCTTGATTTGTAGATGTGTTCTTAACTTAGAGTTTTTGGTGTGTTGTGTGATTCTTGGGTTTTTCGAGTTTAGAAGCGCCTACTCGAGATCCCAAGGGGAAAGAGAAAGCGAGTGGGAGCGGAGCTTGCCATTAGGAGCATAGGAATTTCAGGTTTGGGATTTATTTGAATTTGTGCATTTTTGTAATTTTGGCATGTTGAATGAAATTCTGGAAATTTGAGGTTTGATGTGGTTTGTGTTAGTGCTAATGTTATGGGTTTTGGGTTTGATTTCAGTTGCTAAGCGTGAATGTTGAATTATTGGGCAAATTTCTAAGTTTGATGAACTTTGCTGAAATTTTTTGGGTTTGCTGTTCTTGAGAGTTTGATTTTGTTAATCCGTGACTTTGATTGTGTTAATTGTTGATTTAAGTTGTGTTTTATATTATTGGTGATGATGGGAAGGTTGATGTGAGGTAAGATGAAGTTTGGGTTGATTTGTGTTTGAGATTGGAGGTTTGGGTGTTTTGGAAGTGAGAAATTCTGCAAAAATCACATAAGAGCTCGAAATCACGACTCTGTCGCAAGCACGACACTATCGCAAGGTCGCAATAGAGCTCGGTGAATTCAGCCCTTGCGCGAGGCCGAGCGGCCACAACGAGAGCTCTCTGTCGCGAGCGCGATGCTTACCGCGAGCGCAATAGAGTGCTCTATTGTCGAGCGGATTGGGCAGTCCCCTGTCGCAAGCGCGCGCCTGTGTAATAGCGTGACAGCCTTTGTTGGCCACTCACTGTTGTGAGCGTGATGACCGTCGTGAGTGTGACAGTGAGATGTGTTTCTGTCTCCGCGCGAGCGCAAAGACTGCCGCGATCGCGACCGAGGGCCAGTTTCGCCTCTGTCGCGAGCACGACACCCCTGACTTCAATTTGAGTTTTCCTTTGTGATTTCAGATGTTTGATTTTTGAACTTGTGATGCTTTTAGGATTATACTTGGACTATTTTATGAAGTATATGAGTATAATTGGATGTATTATGCATGGTTAATTATATGAATTCTATAAATGTGATTTGATGGATTATGCATGACCTGCTAGAGTCAAATAAGTGGATAGTTAGTGTAACACCCCCTTCCCATACGTAGGCGATCCCATCCGAGAAGGAGTGAGAAGCCGTATGAGTAAAGGTGCCACCAAGCAAGCACAAAGTAACATACAATCATTCATAAAATACATTCAGAAAATATAGAATAATTAAAAACTTTACATGCAGAAAGCAAAAGCTGATCATGCATTACTATAATTAAACTATTACAATAATGTTCTGATAAGCAAGCTGATACCAAAATAATATTACATGTACAAAATATAGATATAAAAGCGGAAGCTGATACAGAGAGTTCTATACAAAAAGAATCATCATAGATACAAAACTGAGCCCTACACTAAAACCCTTCTGTGTTGGCTTGATGACGGCGACTCCCTCAAAGCAAAACTCCTTCCGCACCTGCACGGGTAAAAACACCGTGCTAAGCGATAAACGCTTAGTGGGGAAACACACAAAAATAGTGGACGGCCACTCACAATGGTCGTCAAGGCATAACACATTCACAATGGCAGAATGCAAAGGCTATAACATAATCCATATGAACATGCTCATATTTAAAAGCCATACAATCAGAATCTCATAGCGTATCCATTCCAGAATAATCCAGCATATGATTCAACATTAAACTCATTCAGATATTCTATTTAATAGCCAAATCAGATCAGAACAATTCTATTAAACATTTAAAGAACACCTGCTGACCCTAGACAGTGGATAACGAGTGTACTGAGGGTACCTTACGGGTACGAATCGAATACTGAGGGTACCTCACAGGTACAAATCAAATATTATATCATTAATCAAAACATGTTATTCATATACTGAGGGGATCTTAAACAAGATCCTATACTGAAGGGTTCGCAAGGAACCAAACGGGGACCTGATCGGGGTCCAAACTGAACTGAGGGCTGCAGCTAAAGACTCTATTAGGCATGCCTAACTATCCACTTACTTGACTCTAGCAGGTTATGCGTCAAACAGATCACATTTCAGGTTACAGAATATAATTCATCAGAAAATCATGGTATCACGCATATCGAAGCATCAAACAGTAAGACATGCATCATACAACAGTAAAGTCCATTCAGAAGAAATACCAAATTCATTTCTGAGTTAAAAACTAGGAAATTTCGGAAAAATGAGCTGAACGGAGAAACGGGCGAGATTGGCTGGTCACTAGGCGTGACTGGCCATCCCAACAGGCAGGTCACGGCGTGACCGAGGGTCACTCGACGTGACTTGCTTGTTCCTCGCCGGTCACGTTGCGTGATCTTCGCAAATCACACAACGCCCTAGCAGGTCACGGCGTGACTGGACGTCACGTCTCGTGACGTGCTACTCTCCTCGCAGATCACGTCGCGTGATCTCGCAGATCACGCAACGTCTTCGCAGGTCGCACGACGTGACCGAAGATCACGTCGCGTGACTTGCTTGCTCTTCAGCTGATCACGCGACTGGCTTCACAGCAGGCAGGTCACGGCGTGACCGAGGGTCACGTCTCGTGACTTGCCTTCTTCCATAGCGAGTCATGCGATAAAGAAGAACTTCAATAGTAAATCGATTTTCCAGAATTTCCAGAATTTGTTCAATCCCAATTTGATTTAAAACCATCCAAATCTGTATTTACCTTCCAAAAATTATCTCAAACAACATAGGCAACAATTATACAACTCAATTTATCAACTAATTAACCAAATCAAATCAAGAACATATGCATTCAAACTCACAAGAACATAAACCCTAGAGTTTTACAGTAAATTCAAAATCACACAATTTCACAAATAAACATTCCCAAACCTGGATTCTAAGCTTCTAACACTTAGCTCCACTAGGTCCAGCAACCTCTTTCCCCTTTGGATCACGTGGAGCCTCAGCTAGAACACAAACACAGTAAATTCAACCCTAGGTTAAACCTAAACTCAAGGAGAAGAAGATGAAGATGTAAAGTTACAGTAAAACAAAGACAAGATATGCACTTACCAAGCTAGGAGTAAGAGTGACCAATTTCCACAACCACACTTATTTAACAGATAGCAAGTAGTAATTAGGAGAGGGAAAAGGAAGAAGAAGATGAAGGTTGAAGGGAAAAACGTGAATCTGATTTCCTTTCACTCTTCCTTCATTTCTTTCTTTATTTTCCTTAACCTAATACACATGTCATTTTCTTGGTGGTGGAACTTACTCACTCACACCCTAACTCCCCACACAACACTCACACATAATGTATTCCTAATTAACACACCCTACAATGGTATGCTCTAATGTACACAATTAATTCCTAACTAATTCACACACTAATGTCATGTATGCACCCACCTAATAATAAACCCCAAAATCATACATTTTACTGAAATACCCTTATGACATACTGAACACATGCGAATGCTTACACATACAGACAGACAGACAGACAGACAGACAGGCTCATTCTACTAGGGGGCAAACGGGGTGTGACAGTTAGGCATGCCTAATAGAGTTCAGTAGCTGCTCAGTTCTATTCTGGACCCTGATCAGGTCCCTATTTAGTTCCTCGCAAACTTCAATGGTTTGGATCTTGTTTAAGATCCACTTTGTAAAGTGTTTTGAAATGAGAAAATGTGATATTGCTTTTCGATTCGCACCCATAAGGTACTGCCATGCGTTTACTCGTTATCCACTACTGTGAGTCAACAGGTGTTGTGTTGTGATTTGTTCAGTTATGCTTATGAGAATGTGTTATATTTCGCTATGCTATCAGAATGTGAATCCGAATGACTATGATTATGAGCATATGAATTAGTTGGCATATGAATGTGATTCGTTTATGATTATATCTTATGATTTTCAGCTTAGGCCATTATGTATGCATTTTGCCTTGACGACCAATATGAATGGCCGTCCATATTATTGTTTTTTATTTCCCCACTAAGCGTTATCGCTTAGCATGAGTGTTTCATCCGTGCAGGCGCAGAAGGTGTATAGCTGTTGGGAGAGTCACATCAAGTCAAGCCAACACAGTGGGATTGTTGATAGGACTTAGCTTCTTTTTGTAATAGTAACTCTCATTGTATTTAGTCTTTTGTTCAGCTTCAGCTTTGTAATTCTGAAAGATGTAATTATTTTGGTATTATTAGAACAGTTATGTATTGAATATTATTATTCCATCTATGAATGAATGTTCCATTTGGCTTTAAAGTTTTAATTTTTGCTGTTTATATGTATGTTTATATTATATGAATGAATGTTATTGTACCATTTTGCTTGGTGATACCCTTGCTCATACGGGTTCTCACTCCCTTGCAGATGTCTCCAACGTATGGGAAGGGGGTGTTACACATAGGTAATAAATGCATAATTGATAATTAGTGAATGAATAATTAAGAATTATAGAATATTGTAGCATGAATAATTGTTAGATGTATAATGGTTTTAATTGATTTATAAATGCTTGATGATTATGGATGTGTGTAACTAAATTAAGTTTAAGGTAATGATGTAATTGTAAATAAGAGAAAAAGGAAGGACTTAAATGTAATTGATCATAATAAGGTTAATATTAGGACTTAAATGTAAATTGATCAGAAAATGGACTATTATGTGAAATCATGAGAACATTGATTTGGTTATATATTAGTAAATGTAGAGAACTAAATTATAATTAGTTATAGTAAGATTCTTAAAAATACTTTAGTAAATTAAATTATAGTGCATGGGCATGGAACGAAAATTTAAAAAGGATCGATGAAATTGATTGTGTAATTTGTTAAATTAGAATGTTAAAAGTGTTTAATTAAATATCATAGGAAATAATAAATATAATAGTAATAGTAATAGATTGTAATGTGATTAATAGGATAGAGTTAATATAAAAGAAAATAATGGAAACATTATAATGTTAATTATATAAGTAAATGGAATTGAGAAGGAATTTATGTATTAATAATGAAATTACAAGAATAACATTAATGTAAAATGTGGGTTAAGGGAATTGTTAAGATAAATATAAAAATTATATTATTGATTAATGGATATGGAATTACTAGAATAAATGTTAAAATTAATGATAATGTCAGTAATAATAAAATAGCATTGATTGAGAGAGAAATAAGAAAATAATGATAGAATAATAAGTATCCAAATAAGTCAGTAATTGAATTTTAATGTTAACCATTTAAGGGTATAATATGACTTGCAATTGGTTAAAATTAGGAAATACAGTGAAAGATTTGATAAAATGAAAAATATTAATGCAAATGTAAATTGTAAAAGAGTTAGTGTAATACAAGAAGAGTAAAGGGAGTGTTAAGGACATAAAGAAAGTAGTAATATTAAATCAGTGTCGTTAATATTAAAAATAATGACCATTACAGTAAATGATTCAATAAATAATAGAGTGTCCGAATATTGATTGTAATTAAGTACAAAAGTTAAGGAAATAAAAGAAGGAATCCAAAAGTTATAGATATAGATAAAATAATAAAAAGGATTGTTAGTGAAATTGATTATTAACTGTTAAACAAAGCATAGAGTTACAATTGTTAAGATTATTAGTGCCCATAATAAAGATACTGATAATAGAAATGAAAAGGATAAAGTAATTGATAGGGAGTAGTTACAGAAATAAAAGCAAATGAATACATTTATAAGGTAATTACAAAATTGTCATTATAACTGGTCTTTAGATTAACATACGGAATGTAATGATAATACATTGTAAAAGTTAACAGTGTAAATGATAATGATATTGATAGATTCAATAATAATGATAAATATATTTGCAGTATTAATGACAAAGGGAAAAGATAAATAATTATAATAAAAGTACGTTATAACCGTCTAAAAGATTCAAAAATTAATGTTCCCGTAATCGAAATAAATGGGCATTTTTAATGCTCAGCGCGTAGAGAGTTACTGCGCGCAGGTTGTGATAGATTTTGACGTGGCCGACGATGTAGTGACAACAGTAAGGAGTATTCGATAGCAAGGATAGATGGATTGTCATGGCATGTATACGACCGCAGTAGGTAGAAGTAATGAATTATGGTATAAGTATTTGATGTGTTTGTTAGTGTATTGTTGAGTTTTGTATATGTATGTTTATGATTGTTATTGTCGTAAAAAAAATTCTATAGAACTATTGAGTGCATTGTAATATTTGTCACTACATTGTTATGACATTCGGTATCCGTATCACTTACGATTATAAGGTTGTTACAAATATATCAAGTGATATAAGTGAAATTTTGATATTATGTGCCCTTCGTAATAGTCTGGTAGTAAAATCTAGTCCAGGATATAATTGGTGAGCCATAGGAATTCCACACTGCGGTCCAAGTCATGATGACTTGCTATCAATAGGCTAATGACGGTCTATCTCAGTGCAGTGTTTAGTGTTTACTGTGTTTCGTGTAGTGCAGTGCCATTGTTGAATGCTTCTTTTGGGATCATTCTATAGTGCAATGGATCTGTGGGATTCACATCCCGCATATTCGGTTCGTAGATTTCTACCGGGTGTATACTAGGGGCAATATAGTAATTATGCATAAGATTGAGACATTATGGTAAAGTGCATTTAAATTGATTGAAATAGTGATAAATGAGAAAAAAATGAAAATGGGACTAAATTGAAAGAAATAGAAAGTTTAGGAGCAAAACGGTAATTTTACATTCAAGAGTGAAAATAAGTGATAATTAAGTGAAAAGTGTAAATAAAATGATAATAGTGTAATGAATTCAAAGTGTAGGGATTAAAATGTAATTTGGCATAAAAGTGGAAATATAGGGATGAAAATGTAATTTTGTAAGTTAAATAATAACTTAGATGAAAGATAAGTGTAAATGAGGATATTTTAGTAAATAAGGTAAAATTTGGGGATAACCATAATTTTTGTAGAGGTTGAGGACCTAAATGTAATTTTACCAATGAATAGCTAATTAAAGGATTTAATTGTAATTATTCACTAATGTAAGTATGTAACTGGATAAATGATTTAAATGAGTGGTTTGGGGACTAAGTTAAAAAGGAATGAAAAGTGTAGAGGTAAGACAGTAATTTTAGTATATAATTGAGATAATAAGAGTTATTAAATAGAAAAGTGTAATTAAATGATTAATAATGTAATTTGATTTCGTGCTTGGGACTAAAATGAGAATTGATATGAAAATATTATCGGAAGGACTAAAAAGTAAATTTGTATGTTAATAATAAATTAAAAATGAAATTAAGAATAATTAGTGGCATAATTATGATTATAGTGAAAATAAAGGCAAAGTCGAAAATTTAAGGAAAATATAAGGATTAAAGTGTAAATTGGTTTAAAGATGTAGTGCAAGGACTAAATAGTAATTTGTAGGCCAAATGATGAATAAATGTAAGAATATTATTATTTAGTGGCATTTTTGTAAATACAAGACAATTAAGGGTAAAATTATAATTTGATAAAAGTTTAGGGACCTAATTTTAAATTTGCAATAATGAGGCTAATTAAGGGATTAAAGTGTGATTAATTAATGATATAGGTATTAAGCTCGTAATTGATAATTAGTGAATAAATAATTAAGGATTATAGAATATTATTGTATAAATAATTATTAGAGGTATAATGATTTTAATTGATTTATATATATATATGATGATGATTATGGATCTGTATGTAACTTAATTAAGTTTAAGATAATGATGTAATTGTAAATAAGTGACAAGAAAGGGTAAAAAGGTAAATTAGTGGCGTTATTGTAAATAAGTAAGAGAGAGAGAGGACTTAAATGAAATTAACCATAATAAGGCTAATGTTAGGACTTAAATGTACATTAATAAGGAAATGGACTATTGAGTGAAATTATGAGAACATTGAATTGGTTATATGTTTGTAATTAAGAAATGATAATAATAATAATAATAATAATAATAATAATAATAATAATAATAAAGTGAAATATAAGGGTAAATTCATAATTATGGCAAATGTGGAGGACTAAACTGTAAATTATTTATAGTAAGATTCTTAGAAAGACTTTAGTGAATTTAAATTATAGTGCATGACTATTAAATGGAATTAAAAGAAACTAATGGAATTAATTGTATAGTTTGTCAAATAAAATATAGCAAAAATATTTAATTAAATATTAGTGAGAAATAATCAATTTAAAGATAATAGTAATAAATAGTAATGTAGTTTGTAAGTAGTGATAAAATGAAAAAGAATAATAGAGACTGTAAAATTAATCGTACAATTGAATGTAGTTGAAAAAAGGGTAATAAAAACAAGAATAACATAAATGTAAAATTTATATTAATGATTATTGCCATAGTTAAAATTTATATTATTGTAAATGTGAATGGAATTGTTAGTGTAAATGTTAAGATTAAAGATAATATCTTTAATAATGGTAATAGCATTGATTGAGTGAAATAAAAATAAAAGAATAATGATAGAAATAATAAATGTTCAAATAAGTCAGTAAATGGTACTCTAGCATTAATAATTCATGGGTATAGTTCAAAGTACAGTTAATTGAAATTATGTAAACTATATAAAATTTGAAAAAGTGGAAAATAATAGTGCAACTGTACATGCAAGAGAGTTATTGTGATTAAAGGAAAAGTAAAGGAATCGTTAAGGACATAAAGAAAATAAAAATGTTAAATTGGTGCTGCCAAGAGTTACATTAATGACTGTTCTAATAAGTGATTAGATGACTAATGATGTGCCCAAGTATAGATTTTAAAAGTAGACAAAGTGATAATAAGAATTGTTAATGTAATTGATTGTTAATTAATAGATCGAACGTAGAGTTAGAATTGTCAGGATTAATAGTACACATAATAACGACACTGATAATAAAATTGAAAATATTAAAGGATAGTTACAGAAAAGGAAACAAAAGATATAATAAAGATAAATGACCAAAGTAAAGAATTGATACTCGAATAACGGGATTAAGGAAATACATTTACATGTACATGTAACACCCCGTTATTCCCCCTTGGAAGGATACCGAAGCGCTACGCACACAAATACAAATACATATACTCAATCATGCTAAAGGCAAAAACATATCATCATAGAGATACCAAATCCATATATATATAATCATATCATTTTACAAAAGGGATTTGTAAACATTAAACATATACAAATACAAAATCGATCCTTTACATAATTACATTTCCAAAATCCAAAAATTCATATACAAAACTTATATCAATACAAAATATAGCGGAAGACAAAAAGAACTCCAACAAAACACTTCTAGGGCCGACCTGCAGATGTCCGACTCCAAAATGAGCCTGCCACCTACACGGGAAAATAATCCGTGCTAAGCGATAATGCTTAGTGGGGAGGAACAAAACATGCATATACATATAACAGCAATAACACTATATATGAGCTTAACACGAAACAAAGCATATCAACGTATACTACTCATGCTTATAACAAGTATTCATCACACACACATGTATATAGGAATGTAACCATTACATATTCATCATATGCGTATCCACAAGATAAGGGAATTAATCATTTAAATCCAAATAATCAATCTTCATATGCATCTTCACAATATAAACATTTAGCCATTCATATCCAACTACAAGTATCGCATCATATCTTGTCATATCGCATGTACATATACTTGTAACATATATCCATTTTCGTATCAGTGGGAACACATATCATAGGCATATATAATGGCCTCATTTATAACTCTCATTTAATAGCCTGATTACTCAATAACTAGTGGATACGGGTACTAATGATACTGATAGGACACAGTATCCAAGCATATAGAGACATGAGTCTCGAATCATGTGTAAACATGTATACCTGAAGGTATACCGGAGACCGAAGTCTCAAATCATATAAACCCAAACGGGGTCAACATATAACTTGCAATATATAGCAGCTGCACTCACACTCTAACCCTGGATAAACGCTTATCTATCCACTACTATGACTATCAGGATCAAATAATAACTCAATCATGTTCTAGTATTATTATCATATGACAGGGAATAAAATCAAGTATAATCATATAAGTTCATGTAGACCTGTATATTGACCAATATCGAAGACATATAAATCATATACAAATCTTATCATGAACATATCACTTATCATTTAATAATCCATATATAAGACAAGTCATGTACCATGTAGTGAAAACCCATGTAAAAAGAAGTTTTAAAACCATTTTTGAAAAATAGGGTAGGCGGGCATATGGGTCACTGTTGCCCTCGCTACAGTAAGTCACGTTCGCGACAGTAGCCAAGGAAGCACAAGTCATGCTCCATCTACTGAGACGTGCACAGACAGCCGAGACGTGCACAGTCAGTCGAGTGGGCACTTCCTACCGAGCGGGTTCCCACGCCGAGCGACTCTCATTCCGAACGGGCTATCTTCACGACTCGTGAAGAACTTCACGTGTTGTGCCATGCCGAACGGGGCAATGCCGAGCAGCCCAAAACCGAGAGGTCTCTTCTTCACGACTCATGAAGGACTTCACGTGTCTTGAAGAACCTCTTGCCAAGTGGGCCATTCTTCACGACTCGTGAAGAACTTCACGTGTTGCGAAGGTTTGCAAGCCGATCAGATCTACCGTGAGAGAAAGGATTCTGTCGCGCTCGCAGCAGGAGCGTATTTTCCTTTCCTCAGCAAAAAGCTAGAAAAAAATAGAGCTTGTAAACCAAAACCCAATCTTTCCCCATAACATAATATCATGCAAAATCATGTAACATCTTACCTCCAGTGCCTCCAAAACATGCTTATAACAATAACAACTCATTTATACAATTTTTAGCACGCATCTAAACAACATATATAGAGGTTGCAATAACCTGGAAAATCCATCTCATGTTCATTTACGTTCACTCAAAATTGACATGTAAAACCTTATAACTCTATCATCTCAAATCATATACAAAAATCTTTTATGCTCATGCATTTTCATGTATCAAACCACACAAATGACAGGTATTTGCATATCACACAAAGATTTGAAGAGAAATGGACAAACAGTCCCAAATGTACACAACCAAACACAAAGCTCCCAAACCTGGAAATGGAGCTCAATCCACTTTCTTCAAGATACCACTTTTCCTTTTCCTTTGCTCTTTCTTCTCTCCTCAGATTCTTGCTTATAATCCATCCAAAACAATAGCTCAGTTAACCCATGAACAAACCATATAACCCATATCAACCCAAAAGGATGAAGATGAAGAAGCATATCAGTATACCCAGCCACTTACCTCTTGGAAAAACCACTCTTGATCACAAACCCCAGCTCAAATGTGAAGAACAATGTGGGAAAGATTAGAGAGCAAAAAACTTGAGAAATGAGAAAGTGAGAGAACGGGAAGAGCAAGAAAGAGGTGGTGAGGATGGCTTCCACGGGAAGCAAAATATTTCCTACTCTCCCTCTCTCTCTCTTTCAAATCTCATTTAATGCTCTCACCAACCATCCACATGTCCATCTCTCATTGGACCTTATATTCCACTTCTTTGACTTTCTTCCTTTTCTTTTATCCTCATAAAACTCCTATAAATCCTTAATTAAACCCCAATTCACTTATATAATTACCAAATTACCCTTTTAAATGTTCAATTAACATGCAATTTCAACTAGGCCATTTTTGGGATGTTACAATTCTCTCCTCCTTAAGTAATTTCGTCCTCGAAATTTCCTCGCTAACCACTTACATCCCACTTACCAAAATTGAACTCATATGAAAACTTAACAAATTAACACTTACCAGAAGGACTTACGGGCTCAAGAGTATCCTCTCTAATCATCGCGTAGACTCTTAGCTGAACATAATCTCCTTCAGTCGGGATCCGGTGCACGGTTTCCAATGGCGCCTGAGGAGCTCTACTTCTATCTCGATTGCTTCTAGTTGCATCAGATTTACCTCCACCCGCTTTACTCTCTTGCTGGCTCTTATTCTCCCTCCGGTCGGGATAATTAGCAAACTGATTGTAGACACCGGGTCCCGAGTAGCCTTGATCAGAATTACCCGATGATGAAATTTAGCTATGCCGGCTTATAGGCAAAAAGATTGGAGCTCAGAAGTGATTTTCCTTGTCTTTTCGGTGAGTAAAAAGGGTATTTTAAAAATATTTTAAAAATATTTTTTTAAATTATTTTGGAGGAGAAAAAGTGTGTTTTAGATTGGTGGTATTTTATAAAAAAAAAAAGAAAAAAAAAAGGTGAAAAATGATGGAAAAATGTTAAAAAGTGGAAAATAGGGGAAAAATTTAGCGACGGAAGGGCGACGGCTTCAATTTACGTGCGCGGAGCGCGCGCTCCGCGCGACCGACGCCCTTGGCGTCGGTCGTTTTGTGCGAGCGACGCCTTGGGCGTCGCTCGCTCCGCGCACGACGTGCGCGGAAGCTCCGCGCAACTCCGCGCGGAGACGTGCGCGAGGCGCGCGGAAATCGCCGAAATCGCCCCCATTTTTGCCCACTTCGCCCATTTTCGACCCCCACTCGATTTTCAACCGTTTTTGGACGGTTTTTGGGGTTTTTTGGGTAGTTTTTGATGGTTAAAAACACTAGAAAAAATTCAGAATAGAGGGGGACGAACCAAGAACATTTTGGGAGAGAAAAAACTGAATTTTGGAGCTTTGAGTTGAGAGAAAAAAATCCATCTTACACACTTGTTTCCAAGAGCTTTTCTTCAAGTTTTCAAGCTATTTTCTAAGGATTTTCACAAGAGAAGACAAGGAATTCAACACTTCTATCTTCAATTCTTCAAAACTGAATTTGAGGGTAATTATTCTTGGCTTTACTCATTAATTCTCTTGTTAATTTCATTTATTTTGGCTTCCAATTAACATATCAAACATGTAAATTCTCTTAGTCTCCATATTCTTCTTCTTATTTTTTTTCATCTTCAATTATTCATATAACAAATAAGTTTTTTTTTTTAATTTTATTATTTTTTTATGTCAAATTATTCTTTGTTCATGTAATTATGCATGTTTTAGGTTGTAAATACCTTTAATTTCTTAATGCTATATCATGTTTATTATTATGCTTTCTTTTGCATGTATGAGTGTTATAATCATTATTTTATGCTAGTTATGCATGTCAAGTGGAATTATTCTCATGTTACACATTTATTCATGTCTTAACTATAATAAAATTGATTGTCACTAATCTTCCATGTATGTTAATAACTATTATTAATAAGCTGCATATGCCATGATACTTCATCACCTTATGCATGTTAAATTGCATCTTAATCACTTTATGCATGTTAAATTGCATCATAATTATTTTTTATGCATGTTATAGTATCTTATGCATGTTATATGGTCATTGTACATATTACATTTTATGTTGTATTATTTCATTGGCCTAATCACTAACATGAATTTATTTTTGATTTTTGGTTGCAAATCATTGTTTTATTCTCATTTGAGCATCCATGCACATGAAGGAGGAGTTGCGGGGTTTGGTATTTCCTTTATACATTTTTAATTCTCATTTCGTTTATATTTTTAATTTCCTTGTATATATTCATTGAATAAAATGTTTTCTTATGCGCACCAAAATAAAAATCACCAAAATATTTTTACTAAATTAACTTGGATCTTTCATAATAAAACGGGACCAATGTCCCAGTTTTCATCCCAAATAAGATCATCACATCCAGAATATTTTCTTTAATTGTGCATGCGGGGACCAAAGTCCTCATGATTAATAAATTCCCCGGTTTTATGCATGTTTGCACTTTTAAAAGGGAGTTGTATTCCGCTCCTTGTATTATTGTAATTCATTGCTTTACTTGCTAATTTATGGTTTTCCTAACATGTATAAATGCGATTTTAGATTAAAATTGCATCGTGTGGAGAGAGAGCGAATTAATGATAATTAAAATTTGATCATAAATTAATCGAGGTAGAAATAGATGAGAAATCCCGGACCCAGCTCTGGTCTTTGGGCTCGAGAGGTTAGAGGTTGTCCTCCAAAATACTTCTTGGGTCACGAGGCTTTAGCGCTAATCCTAGGCCTCATGGCCCAATATGGATAAAATGCGCAAGTCTTAGGCTCTCCGAGGCGAGAGAAACTTTCCCAATGTTCTATTGGGTGGCGACTCCATGATACCTCCTTGTTGCCCAACATAGACGCACTTGCGATTCATCGCAAGATGTCAACGGACCCGCAATTGCCCCGATCACCCACGTGCGGGCGGTCCGAAAGGGCGGCGCACGGGATCCGGCGCGCGTCACAGTGGCGACTCCGCTGGGGACGATATGGTTCGAGATTTCAATTTGAAAATACCTCGTTTAACATTCATGGCTAAAATTTAATTCATAAATTCGCTTTATCTCAAAATTGCATATCATCTCATTAGAGCTTTAGATTAAGTTAGTTTGGTCCCTTTTCAAGCCCCGGTGCGTTCCCGAAGCACGACCTCATTTTCACTCAATTTGGGGAAGTGTTAAGGATAATCACCAGCCCAAGCCACGTACCTCAATGGTATATCAAAATGACGACCCGACCGGTCGCTATGCTTGTGATGAGCTAGACCCGTCGGCAGGGATCATGCTTGGGTAGCCTTAAAGTAACATCTCCCTTGTCCAAAGCTCATGTAATGGCAATAGATACTTCCACTAGGTGAAATGTACCGTAATACTATGCTTGCTATATGGGCCATCATGTATTAAACGAAATCAATTTAATTAAATGGTCTTCATCAAAGGCTTTCATGCCCTGGTGGGCCCATCTTAGTTAAGTTGAATTGTTTAAATACATAATTGCCAAACACCCATACGTATGTACATTAGATAGGAGCTGTTATGCTGCCGGTTTTTCACCGCGCACCATACGTGTCCATTGGGTTCCCCGTTAACCCATGGATCAAGCCCACCTAGGAAAGAGACCGCATTACCACGTGTGTGGGAGATACAAGGTTGGAAAGATCTATCTGCTTGCATGTGTTTGTCTATGTTGCATCCGCACGAGCATGCATTGCATTTTAATCATGCATCATCTTAACAATTTTTGCATTTCAGCCATCATAGATTCTCCTGGGTGGTCTAGAGGTCCCGACGGACGGTTAAGAAGGACGCCGCTTTTGGGGTTAACTGAGTTAGTGTCGGATCAGAGTTCAGAGTCAGTCTTAGAAGGAAGTGTGGGGTTTTCTTCCGAATCATCAACAGAAGTAAGCATGGCTAATCCATCAAATGAGTCTGATGCAACTCGGGCAATAATCATCGAGGAGGTAGGAAAAAGAATGGAGGAATTTGAAGCCCGAATGATTGCAATGATGGGCAATCTTGCCACCACCATAGCTGGGCAACAAGCTGCTGCTGCCCCTATCCGAGTACCAGCTGAACAAGAGGTTGTTAGAGAAGAACGTCCTGCTGCGGTTAACCAACCAGTGGTTGACCCACCTATTATTGAGCAAAGAGTACCTGCACCCATTGAGCGCAGAGAAGGCCCCAGGTCTAAAGTTGAGTTTGGGGGAGATGAGCATGAGGAGCATGCAGTAGCTAAAGAAAAGTTGCCAAAACTGGATGAGGCAATATGGAGGAAAATGGAAGAGAGATTTGAGGTCATGGCAAGGATGATGACCGTGGGAAAAGGAATGAACCCGGAAGATCGAGAGCTGGATGGGGATGACCTAATTCCCCAGAATTTTAAGATGCCGGACATCCCCAAATTTGATGGAACCTCTGACCCTGCCGCACACATCAAGCAATACTCGCTGGTCATGAAGGGAACGACCTTAACAAGAAAGCAGAAGATAGAATATTTCTGCTTGAGTCTCACGGGAGCTGCTATTGATTGGTACCATGGGCTTAACAGGAGATCCAAGGAGGACTGGGACTTGTTGACTGAAGAGTTCCTTAAGCAGTACGATTGCAGTATCCGGATGGAGGTCACTTTGAAAGATCTCGAGTTGTTACAGCAGAAGGCTGGGGAGTCCTTCCACGAGTACCTTACTCGGAGGAGAAACCGGGTTATGGAGATGAAACGCAAACCGGACACTTCTGATCAGATCCGGCTATTCATTCGAAATGCCAGTCCTTACTTGAGAGATGGATTGAAAATGAAGGGACTCAAGGATTGGGAGTCTTTGAAGGACATTGCCATAGAAGCGGAAGGAGAATATTTATCCAAGAGGGCAAATAGTGAGTCCTATGCCCGGAGGGGATACAGCAATCAGGGGACGGCCAAACCAGTAGGTTCAAGCAGTGGTAACAGAGTTGGGAAGACTGCCGAGGTGTCTGCAACCGGCGTAAGTCAGAGGTATTTCTCCAACTTGGGTAAGCCTTTATCATGGGTGCTGAAGAGGCTAATAAAAGAAGGAAAACTGCGGCCCCTATCACCTAAGCCGGCCAAAGCCCAAGGACAGCCAGGGCACAAAGAGAATGAATACTGCGCATTCCACCAACATACCGGGCATTTGACGGATGAGTGTATAACGCTAAGACATCGGGTCCAAGATCTAATTGACAACAAGCAGATCACCGATCCTGAGCAGAGAGAAAGCAAGAAGAAGTCTGGTTATAACACAGTGCCACCTCCAGTCTTTATGATCGGATCGAGCCTACCAGAGTGGTACGTAATGCAAGATCTATATGGAAATGAGTATGTCGCTATTACTCGCCCTGCAGTGGATGAAAAAGGGGTTTCCGTGGCAGCGATAGACTGTTGGTCCACTAGTGAGAGTGGAGATGACGAAGATGAGAAAAATGGAGAGTTTACGGATCCGTGGGATTCAGAGGAAGAAGAAAGAGTAGAAGCAGTAACAAGAAGTGGGAGGGTCATTCCAGAGGCTGAGAAGCAGCAGGACCCAGCACAAGCAATCGCAGAGAAGGAGCCGGAAGAAAATTCAATATTGAAGCAACTAAAAAAGACCACGGCTCAGATATCTATTTGGGACCTCTTGAGACAGTCCCCCTCTCACCGACAGAAGTTAGTTGAAGCATTGAGTGTATCCACCGTGGCAACTACAATCTCTCCATCCGAGCTTTTAGACCTTGTAAAGGTGGGATCCGGGGAGAAATTGGTTTTTTCTGATGCAGACCTACCAACAGAGGGTCGCAGCCACAACCGACCTTTGTACATCAAGGCACAGATCAATGGTAAACACACCGCTTGCGTCATGGTTGACGACGGGTCGTCAATAAATGTTTGCCCTTTGGTAGCGCTTCGGGATGGATGAGAGTATGTTAAGCAAATCTGACCTGACCATCACTGCCTACGACAATTCTAGGAGGCAAGCATCGGGAATTTTCAAAGCTTTGGTAAAGACGGGGCCTATTGAGACAGAAACGGATTTTGTGGTTCTACCGATCCCAGCAAACTTTTTCGCTCTGCTTGGTAGGCCGTGGTTTCACAAGTTAGGAGGAGTGCCATCTACCTTACACCAGATAATTAAGATACCCCATAAAGGAGAAGTAGTGACCATTAAAGTAGCAAGAGAGAACCAAGTGTCTGCCTTGGAGATCTCTAATCAGCCATTCAGTGGCTTTCATGTATCGATGATCGGAGAAGAGCAAAACCTAGAAGGTAGCCCTCAAGTGGTGAATATGCTGAAGAAGATGCACTTCCTCCCAGGGGCTGGTTTGGGAAAAGAGTCACAAGGGCTGCAGAATGCTATCACTACACGTGGTCAGAAAGATCGAAAGGGGTTGGGCTACAAAGGAGAATATGGTAAGAAGAAAGGGTCAGGGAAGATTCCCCATATTTCGGAGAGCTTTGCGCCATCATCATCGGTTTGTGCCTACACTGGAGAAGAAGAACCGCAGTGGGTAGATGGGAAGGTTATCCCTGGATTTGAAATTTTCAACGATGTCTTTGATTGGGAGATCGGAGTTGTTAAAGCTATAGAGAACTTTTGGGATGAGGAGATTATGATCCAATGCAGCATCTGGGACAGAGATGAGCCCGAAGAGATTGTCACTGATAAGCTGTTAGCCACCAGACTTAAGGGGAAGGAGAAGATAGTGGAGCCAGAGCCGAAGATTGAAGATCTCAAGATTTCACCAAATCAAGAAGCCAAAGCACAGTCAGCTGCAGCATCGGCGTCGACTGAAGTTGATAGTCATTTAGATTCTCTTTTTATACCAGAACTCTTTGAGGACAATGTTAATGTTTCTGATTATGTTAATGAGATGAATAACTTTGCTTACTTGTGTGATGTTTCTGATGATTTCATATCGCATGATCATAAGCATGATGCATTCATTTTTGATATTAATTCAACTGGCACAACTGCATTTAATCTCGGAACTTTGGAAAATCCAAAGGAAATTTTGCTAGCATCAGACATAACTCCTGAAGAGAGAATAAAATTTGAGAGAATATTAAAAAAATATGAAAAAGTCTTTGCCTGGACCTATGAGGATATGCCGGGAATAGATCGAGATGTTGCCGAACATGCCATCCCAACTTACCCAGAGTTTAAACCAGTCAAGCAAAAGCTTCGGAGGCTTAGGCCAGAATGGGCACAGAAAGTGAAAGAGGAGATCCATAAGCAGATTGAGGCTAAGTTCCTGATAGAGGTTCAATACCCAACATGGTTAGCTAATGTGGTTCCTGTAGCTAAGAAAGACGGTAAGGTTCGAGTATGCGTCGACTATCGAGACCTGAACAAAGCTTGCCCTAAAGATGATTTTCCACTGCCTCATATTGATGTGCTAGTAGATAGTGTTGCTGCTTGTATGATGTATAGCTTTGTGGATGGGTACGCAGGGTACAATCAAATCCTTAACAAGATAGTGGACCGGATCAAGACGGCCTTTATCACCGAGTGGGGGACATATGCCTATCGGGTTATGCCTTTTGGGTTGAAGAATGCAGGAGCAACCTATCAGAGGATGGCGACCAAGGTTCTCAATGACTTAATCCACAAAGAAGTGGAGGTGTACGTCGATGACATGATGATTAAGTCAGCTACCAGAGAAGGCCATTTTGAGGCTTTAGAAAAGTTCTTTCAAAGGATTAGCAAGTATGATCTGCGACTCAATCCCAAGAAGTGCATTTTTGGAGTTACATCAGGAAAGTTGTTAGGCCATGTGGTAAGCCAGAGGGGAATTGAGGTAGATCCCGATAAAGTCAAAGCCATAAGAGAGATGCCAGTGCCCCAGAAGGAGAAGGACGTCAGAAGTTTCTTAGGAAAGCTTCAGTACATCAGCCGATTTATTGCCAAGCTAGCTTCGGTATGTGAGCCTATTTTCAAGCTTCTTAGGAAGAATCAGCCGGTGCTATGGAACAATGACTGTCAATTGGCCTTTGACACCATTAAGAGGTATTTGTTAAATCCTCCGGTGTTAAGACCACCACGCTGTGCCAAACCATTAATCCTATACCTGGCTGTGGAAGATAACTCAGTGGGTGCTATGATGTCTCAGGAAGACGATTTTGGTGTAGAGTTTGCTGTTTACTATCTTAGCAAGAAGTTCTTGCCTTACGAAGCCAAATATGTAGAGGTGGAAAAGATTTGTTTAGCAGTTATCTGGGCTTCTAAGAAGTTGCGACACTACTTTCATTCCTTCAAGGTACAAACGGTTGCCAAACATAATCCGCTTAGATACCTCCAAGAAGCACCCTCTTTACTAGGGAAGATGGGAAGATGGTTACTGCTGTTGCAGGAATTTGACATTGAGTACATAACCAGGAAAACCATTAAGGGAAGAGCTGTAGCGGAGTTCTTAGCCGAGCATCCTATTGAGGGAGATCAATTTGAATACAACTTCCCAGATGAAGATGTCACGGCCATAGCAGTACAAGGGTGGCAATTATTCTTTGATGGAGCAGTCAATAATAAGGGAGCAGGCGTGGGAGTTATTCTTACGACCCCAGATGGTGAAAGGTTACCATTGGCTAAGAAGCTAAGGTATAAGGCTACCAATAATGAAGCAGAATACGAAGCTTGCATCTTTGGATTGGAAGCATTGCTTGCTCTGGGGGCAAAGACCGCAGAAGTATTTGGGGATTCCTCCTTGGTAATTCATCAAATTAAAGGAGAGTGGTCAGTCAAGGAAGAAAGGTTGTTGCCTTATGTAAAGCACTTGAGAACGTTGAGCAGCCAGTTTGAGTTTTGCACTTTTCACTTCATCCCCAGAGACGAAAATCAGTTAGCTGATGCTCTAGCAACTTTAGTGTCCATGTGGGACAACCCAACAGGAGTTGATGAAACCCGTGCTGATTTATAGTTCGGAAAGACCTTGCTTTGAAGCTGAACAGGTGATGGACATTGAGGCCATTGATGGAAATCCATGGTATTATGACATTCAGAATTATTTAGAGAGATCAGTCTTTCCAGAGGAAGCCAATGAGAAGGACCAAAGAATGATCAGGAAGTTATCCACTCAATTCATCAGTGTTAATGGCACTTTGTACAAAAGGCAAGCTGATGGTATCCAGTTAAGATGTCTGGCAGAGAAAGAAGCTAAAAGAGTTATGGAAGAAGTTCATGCCGGGGTTTGTGGAGCTCACATGAATGGCTTAGTCTTAGCAAAGAAGATCATGCGCCAAGGGTTTTATTGGCTCACAATGGATACAGATTGTTCAAAATTTGTGAAGCAATGCCAGTTATGCCAACAGTATGCGAATTTGAGGCATGTGCCAGTTTCGGAGTTACATAACTTAACATCTCCATGGCCATTTGCAGCATGGGGAATAGACATCATAGGCGAAATCCATCCTACTGCTTCTAATGGGCATAGATTCATCATAGTTGCCATTGACTACTTCACTAAGTGGGTTGAGGCTGAATCTTTCAAGAAGGTTGATGCAAGGGATATGGCTAAATTCATCGAGCGGAATTTGATATGCAGATATGGTCTCCCACATCACATTGTATCTGGTAATGGGGTACAATTCCTAGCAGAGACTAAACAGATGCTCCAGAAATTTGGGATCCAACATCATAAGTCTTCTCCTTACCGTCCTCAAGCGAATGGTGCAGTTGAAGCGGCGAATAAGAATGTGAAGAGAATTTTGGCCAAGATGGTTCAGAACTACAAGGATTGGGCAGAAAAGTTACCCTTCGCACTTTGGGGATATAGAACAACAGTCAGAACCTCTACAGGGGCAACGCCATTCTCTCTGGTATACGGAACTGAAGCAGTCCTGCCGGTTGAAATTGAGCTGAAATCATTAAGGGTAGTCATGGAAGCTGAGATTCCTGAAGCAGAATGGGCACAACAACGTTTGTCACAGCTAAATCTATTGGATGAAGACAGGTTACGAGCCTATTACCACAACCAAGTTTATCAAAAGAGGCTGGCTCGGTCATTTGGCAAGAAAGTACGAAAGCATCCGTTGAAGGAGGGGGATTTGGTCTTTAAGATGATGAGGCCGGGAGTTCCAGACATACGAGGAAAATTCAGACCAACCTGGGAAGGACCTTTCATTTTGAAAAAGTTGCTAACAAAAGGAGCAGCAATTTTAGCAGACAGCGATGGGAATGAGTTCAAGGACCCGGTCAATGTCGATAGACTTAAAAGGTTCCATGGCTAAAGACCAAAAATAAAAAGAAGAGAATAAATGCCCCGCAGGTCGAAAACCGGAAAAAGGCGGCCTTGCTAAAATTGGGCGCCCTGTCAGGGTGAAAACCGAAAAAAGGCATCCTGGGCAAAAATTAAGGGCCAAGAGAAAATATTCAATCGAGAAAACCCGAGAGGGCCGATTGATAACAGGAGTTTGATGCTGACAAAACCCACTCCGAGATTAGGTGTAGTCACATGCTTTTGAATTCTTGTCAAATGAAAAATCATGCATGATGAAATCATATAGAAATGTACACAATTTTGCAAGGAATAAAAGAATATATTTTCATTGATCTTTCAGTTCTGTCTCAAAAAGAGTTATATCAATTTTTCATCTAATGATTATCGCTCATCAGATATGTCCTATTTGCTCTTAACAGAAGCTTTGGTGATAACCTTCTCTAAAATAAAAAAAATATATATAAAATAAAAAAAATAAAAAAAATAAAAAAAAAAAACAAAGAAGGCCGTTAGAGATGAAAACCGTAACTGGCTCTCTAAGCAAAAGATAGGCCAAAGGGCAGGGTGAAAACCTGGAAACAGGCAGTCTGCCCTACAAAAAATAAAATAAACAAAAGCCGCTGGATTGGGTTGGGTCCATTCCAGGCAAAAGTTAGGCAAAGGGTTGTGTGAAAATCCCATAAGGGACGCATTTCCCGCAAAGAAAAGCTAGTGCGAAAATCCACAAGGGACGCACTACCTTTAAAACAATGACATTCAATGCCTGGAGCGATAAGGCGGCATTATTTCAAGATGATCTTCTGTCAGTCAGACAACACACAACACAGAACATGAAATAGAATCCCAAGTAAATGATCATTGACCAGGGGGCAAGGGATATACACCGGACGTCTCTTTCAAAAAGCTTGTCGACGATCCTCAGGATTCAGGGGGCATGGTACAGCAGACAAGCTATAAGTTCAGCAAACCATGGATCACCTAGGGTGCGATCTATACATTTTTGCAAGCATTTGCATTCCATAACATACACACATGATTTCCTGTATATTCCTATGCATACAATCTTGCAGGAGAAATCGGCGGGAAACACCCACAAAAGCCAAGTGATGACACTAGTCCAAACATCTAAAGGAGCAAAAAATAAAAAATAAAAAAATAAAAAAAATAAATCCACAGCGGTTAGCACGATGGCGGCACTACCCACAAGAGGTTAGCACGACCACGGCACTGC
This sequence comes from Excoecaria cochinchinensis, assembly GCA_947683425.1. Lineage (NCBI taxonomy): Eukaryota > Viridiplantae > Streptophyta > Magnoliopsida > Malpighiales > Euphorbiaceae > Excoecaria > Excoecaria cochinchinensis. The sequence continues at coordinate 38,907,045 of CANTUQ010000004.1, read as the reverse complement.
CAATTCACAGCGGTTAGCACGATGGCGGCACTACCCACAAGAGGTTAGCACGACCACGGCACTACCAATTCACAGCGGTTGGCACGATGGCGGCACTACCCACAAGAGGTTAGCACGACCACGGCACTACCAATTCACAGCGGTTAGCACGATGGCGGCACTACCCACAAGAGGTTAGCACGACCACGGCACTACCAATTCACAGCGGTTAGCACGATGGCGGCAATACCCACAAGAGGTTAGCACGACCACGGCATTACCAACTCACAATGTTTAGCACGATAGCGGCGCCACCCACAAGAGGTTAGCGCACCTACGGTATTACCAGCTACAACCAAAAGACAGCAGCAGCTATCATCATAACTCCATCAAGCAGGAAGATCGCCGCTTCAGGTACGCGTTTCTTTCCTTTCCTGAATTTTGGCTCACCTAGGCACCCATGCACTAGTCTCTTCAAAATTGGGGGCAACTGTAGACTCCGGGTCCCGAGTAGCCTTGATCAGGATTACCAGATGATGAAATTTAGCTATGCCGGCTTATAGGCAAAAAGATTGGAGCTCAGAAGTGATTTTCCTTGTCTTTTCGGTGAGTAAAAAGGGTATTTTAAAAATATTTTAAAAATATTTTTTTAAATTATTTTGGAGGAGAAAAAGTGTGTTTTAGATTGGTGGTATTTTATAAAAAAAAAAAGAAAAAAAAAAGGTGAAAAATGATGGAAAAATGTTGAAAAGTGGAAAATAGGGGAAAAATTTAGCGACGGAAGGGCGACGGCTCAATTTACGTGCGCGGAGCGCGCGCTCCGCGCGACCGACGCCCTTGGCGTCGGTCGTTTTGCGCGAGCGACGCCTTGGGCATCGCTCGCTCCGCGCATGACGTGTGCGGAAGTTCCGCGCAACTCCGCGCGGAGACGTGCGCGAGGCGCGCGGAAATCGCCGAAATCGCCCCCATTTTTGCCCACTTCGCCCATTTTCGACCCCCACTCGATTTTCAACCGTTTTTGGACGGTTTTTGGGATTTTTTGGGTAGTTTTTGATGGTTAAAAACACTAGAAAAAATTCAGAATAGAGGGGGACGAACCAAGAACATTTTGGGAGAGAAAAAACTGAATTTTGGAGCTTTGAGTTGAGAGAAAAAAATCCATCTTACACACTTGTTTCCAAGAGCTTTTCTTCAAGTTTTCAAGCTATTTTCTAAGGATTTTCACAAGAGAAGACAAGGAATTCAACACTTCTATCTTCAATTCTTCAAAACTGAATTTGAGGGTAATTATTCTTGGCTTTACTCATTAATTCTCTTGTTAATTTCATTTATTTTGGCTTCCAATTAACATATCAAACATGTAAATTCTCTTAGTCTCCATATTCTTCTTCTTATTTTTTTTCATCTTCAATTATTCATATAACAAATAAGTTTTTTTTTTAATTTTATTATTTTTTTATGTCAAATTATTCTTTGTTCATGTAATTATGCATGTTTTAGGTTGTAAATACCTTTAATTTCTTAATGCTATATCATGTTTATTATTATGCTTTCTTTTGCATGTATGAGTGTTATAATCATTATTTTATGCTAGTTATGCATGTCAAGTGGAATTATTCTCATGTTACACATTTATTCATGTCTTAACTATAATAAAATTGATTGTCACTAATCTTCCATGTATGTTAATAACTATTATTAATAAGCTGCATATGCCATGATACTTCATCACCTTATCCATGTTAAATTGCATCTTAATCACTTTATGCATGTTAAATTGCATCATAATTATTTTTTATGCATGTTATAGTATCTTATGCATGTTATATGGTCATTGTACATATTACATTTTATGTTGTATTATTTCATTGGCCTAATCACTAACATGAATTTATTTTTGATTTTTGGTTGCAAATCATTGTTTTATTCTCATTTGAGCATCCATGCACATGAAGGAGGAGTTGCGGGGTTTGGTATTTCCTTTATACATTTTTAATTCTCATTTCGTTTATATTTTTAATTTCCTTGTATATATTCATTGAATAAAATGTTTTCTTATGCGCACCAAAATAAAAATCACCAAAATATTTTTACTAAATTAACTTGGATCTTTCATAATAAAACGGGACCAATGTCCCAGTTTTCATCCCAAATAAGATCATCACATCCAGAATATTTTCTTTAATTGTGCATGCGGGGACCAAAGTCCTCATGATTAATAAATTCCCCGGTTTTATGCATGTTTGCACTTTTAAAAGGGAGTTGTATTCCGCTCCTTGTATTATTGTAATTCATTGCTTTACTTGCTAATTTATGGTTTTCCTAACATGTATAAATGCGCTTTTAGATTAAAATTGCATCGTGTGGAGAGAGAGCGAATTAATGATAATTAAAATTTGATCATAAATTAATCGAGGTAGAAATAGATGAGAAATCCCGGACCCAGCTCTGGTCTTTGGGCTCGAGAGGTTAGAGGTTGTCCTCCAAAATACTTCTTGGGTCACGAGGCTTTAGCGCTAATCCTAGGCCTCATGGCCCAATATGGATAAAATGCGCAAGTCTTAGGCTCTCCGAGGCGAGAGAAACTTTCCCAATGTTCTATTGGGTGGCGACTCCATGATACCTCCTTGTTGCCCAATATAGACGCACTTGCGATTCATCGCAAGATGTCAACGGACCCGCAATTGCCCCGATCGCCCACGTGCGGGCAGTCCGAAAGGGCGGCGCACTGGATCCGGCGCGCGTCACACTGATGCTCCATGCTTCCGCACTTGAAGCATGCTCCAGTGATCTTGCGACATGTACCCCAATGCTATCTTTGGCAATGCTCACATTTCGGTGCTCTACTTCCCCTACTAGCAAGTGGTGCTACACTTCCCACTTCAGAAGGCACTTGAGCAGTCCCTCTAGCCACTTGTCCGATCTGAGCACCTTTAGCTTTCTTATTACCGACAACGCCACTATCCGGAGCTCTCCTCTTCTATTCTATTCTCTGTTTTATTATCTCAAATTCTTCTAACTTAATTGCCGCTGCCACTAACTGATAATACCCAACTGGTTGCATAACCGCCATAGCCGACAACGGACCTCTAATCACTTTTCTTAACCCATCTTGAAAATGCTGACATTTAAGATTCTCAGTCAACAACGTAGTAGGTACGTACTTACTCAAGCGGCTGAACTCTTTCTCATAGTCGCTAACCGATAAGTTCCTTTGCTTCAGACTTATAAATTCCTTCCACTTTGCCTCTCGATATGCCTTGGTAACATACTTTTGCTCAAATTCTTGCACAAAAAACTCCCATGTCAACTTAGCCGGTCTCTGTGGATTGAGAAGCACAAGCTTCCAATAATCATATGCCGATCCTTGCAAAAGAGATAAAAACACAAACAACTCGCTGATGCGGAGGGCAAGCTATATCTTGTAGAATCTGATCAATCTTCTCTAACAAGAATTCAGCCACATCCGATTGGTCCAAGGACGTTCCATGGAACTCTTTCGCTCCCTTTTTCCTCATAAGCTCAGAAGGAGCTTTGGGAGCAGTCAATCTATCCACTAGTTGCAATAGCCCTTGTACCAATGCCAGATTCTCAAACCCAAAACCCGGACCTTCTGCTGGTGCACGCTCACCTGCAGGCCTATCCTATCCGATCGGATTACTTCCGACTGGATTAACACTTTCCATCGTGTCTCCCATATACTCACTAAAACTAAAGTACGAATACAAAAAAGATGCGCGCACACAATAGAAGCATATTCTTGCACTCGCACAAAAAGGACAATGATATACCGAAGGGACTTAATTGGAATGCGTATTGCGCATGCACGACAATGCACAATGTGCATGCGGAAAGAGCAGAGACCATGGAAGCTCAAATAATTCAAGGTATGTGCAAACTTTGTTGTAACCATGCACTTCAAAATTCAAACAAACAAGTTCGTGCGATAAAACTAATACACAAATACAAAAAAGATGCGCGCATGGAATGCAATCATGCTCTTGCACTCACACAAAATGGACAATCATATACCCAAATGTGCGTTAAGGGGCTTGGTTGGAATGCATAATGCCCATGCATGACAATGTACAATGTGCATGCGGAAAGAATAAAGACCACCCGCGCATAAAAAATTCATGGTATGCACAAACTTTGACATAACCACGCACTTAAAAATGCAAACATACATGTTCGTGCACTAAAACTAATGTAAAAATACAAAAAAGATGCGTGCACGCAACACAAACATGTTATTATACTAGCACAAAATGGACAATCATATGCTCAAAATTGCGCTAAGGGGCTTAGATGGAATGGATAATGCTACGCAAGACAATGCACAACATGCATGCGGGATCAGCAAAGACAACCCACGCTCAAATAATTCAAGGCATGCACAAACTTTGACATTACCACGCACTTAAAAATGCAAACATAAATGTTCGTGCACTAAAACTAATGCACGAATACAAAAAAGATGCGCGCACGCAACACAGACATGTTCTCGCACTCGAATAAATTGGACAATCATATACCATAAAATGTGCCGAGAGGCTAAGATGGAATGTGTAATGTGCACGCATTACAATTCGCAACATGGATGCGAAAAAAGTAAAGACCACTCACACTCAAATAATTCAAGGCAGGTGCAAACTTTCACATTACCACGCACTTAAAAAAGCAAACATACATGTTCGTACACTAAAACTAATGCACAAATATAAAAAAGATGCGCTCACGCAACACAAACATGTTCTCTCACTCAAACAAATTAGACAATCATATACCTTAAAATGTGCTAAGGGGCTAAGATGGAATGCATAATGCGCATGCATTACTATTCGCAATGTGCATGCACAAAGAGTAAAGACTAGCCATGCTCAAATAATTCAAGCCATGCAAGAACTTTGACATTACGACGCACTTAAAAATGCTAACATACAAGTTGTGCAAAAAAACTAATGCATAATAAAAAAGAGATGCGCGCACGAAACTCAAACATGGTCTTGCACTCGCACAAACTGGACAATCATGTGCTAAAAAATTTTCTAAGGGGCTTAGATGGAATGCATAATGTGCACGTTTGGCAATGCATAATGTGCATGCAAAAAGAGCAAAGACCACACTCAAATAATTCAAGGCATACATAAACTTTGACATAACCACGCACTTAAAAATACAAACATACAAGTTCGTGCAATAAAACTCATGGACAAATACAAAAACGATGCGCTCATGGAATGCAAGCATGTTCTTGCACTCGCACAAAATGGACAATCATATACCTAAGATGGAATGCATAATGCACACGCATTCTATTCACAACGTGCATGCATAAAGAGTAAAGACTAGCCACGCTCAAATAATTCAAGCCATGCAAGAACTTTGACATTACGACGCACTTTAAAATGCAAACATACAAGTTGTGCAAAAAAACTAATGCAAACATATCTCATATGAAACTTTTCATTTTAGACATCATTCGTTATATATCAGTCATATTATTGTATGATTATGGCAATGCTTGACTCAAGCAAAGGCAATTATGTTACAAATCAAACTTGCAAAACAGGGGCTACACAGCGGTCATGAAAACCCTGCCCGCCATGTAAAAAGTTGGAAACTGAACTTTATCAAACAGAAGGCAGTTACAAGGCGGTAAGAACAATCCTGACTGCCGTGTAAAACATGCCATACGGCGGTAAGAATAAACCTGATCACTGTGTAAAATACCAAAGTTCAGAACCTAGCAAATAGAATGCATTTACATGGCAATAAGAACAATCCTGACCACCGTGCAAAATGCAGGAATTCCAGAATTTCAAACAAAATGAATTTACATGGTGGTAAGAATAATCCTTACTGCCGTGTAAAGTGCAAAAATCAAAGAATTGCTAAACAGAATTGTAGACACCGAGTTCTGAGGCAGTCCAAATCAGAGTTACTCCATGAAGATACTGGTACCCGTTCCACAGGACGAGGAGTGAAGTCATAAGCTGTCGCCCTTGGAATTTGCAAATTTTAAGGATATTGGTGATCAAAAACCCTTTTTTGTTAAAAAGAGCCTTTTTAGTTTGAGAAAATTAAAAATTTGTTCTTTTGGGTTGACCGATGCCTGTCGATCAACTGGGTGCCTGTTGCTCCTATATGAGCGACGACCGTCACCTGTGCGTGTAAGGCCCGTCGCCCGTGCAAGGGAGCGGTTCCCGACTCTTAGCCCGACTCGGTGCCCGTCGCTCGCGTAGGCTAGCGGATGCCAGTCGCTCGCTCAGGCAAGGGACGCCTATCCCTCGCATGAGCGGGTGCCCATCACTCAAATGACCAGCATTCCCCATTGCTTGATGCCCGTCGGTGGGGCGAGGAATGCCCGTCGGTGGGGTCCAAGCAGCGCATTTATGGATAAAATTTCATTTTTCTTATTTTATATCTTTAAGATAAATATCTAAGATTTTATTTTATCCTATAAAATTCGATTTGAATTCAAAAAGATTTGGTTTTATCTCCAAATCTAATTTGAATTCAAAAATATTTCATTTTATATCCTAAAATCTAGTTTGAATTAAAAAAAATATTTGATTTTATCTTGTAAAATCAAATTTGAATTCAAATAAATTTGATATCTATTTTTAAAGAAAATTTAAATTTTAAAAAGATTTGAATTTTTAATTTAAATTTCAAAAGATTTGAATTTTAAAAAGATTTGGATTGTCTATTCTATCTTCAGTTAGCTTATAAATAGCAAACTGAGTTTCAAGGTTTGGGGTTGTCAATTTTGAGGTTAAACACTTTTCAAAAGCAAAAGTTTTCTTTCCAACTTTTCTTTCAAAAACTCTTTGAAACGAATCAAAAAAGCTCGAGAAAGTAAAAACGATTTTCTTTTCTCAACTTATTCCTTCTTAGATTCGAAATCATAAAAAAAGGACAAAATTGAAATTAATAAAAAGAAATAAATTCTTTTCTCTTGATTTGTTCATTTAAAAATTCTGAATCACTTGAATGGAACAATTTTATTAAAGAAATTGTCCTGAAACATTTTTATTGGTCAGCCGGTTCTTGCGGAATTCAAGGAAACTTCACATGACCTCTACTTTTCGAAAATCAACATTCTGAGGGTAAACATTCTAGATTAGCCCATTTTATTGTTTTATTTATTTTATTTGCATTTTATTGCATGAAAAGTGAAAATATTGGATTTTGATCGTTTTTTCCCATTTTTTGAGGTCTATAGCTGACCGACGGGCTGAAGGCCCCACCGATGGCCGTCGGTCAAACAAGCGACGGGCCGTAGCGGGGAAACCCTTCTGCTCATCGGTCGCCCTAGAGACGCTCGTTGGTCGCGCTGTCTGGCCATCCCTGGGCTTCTTTTCTTCCTTTCTTTATTGTTTCCTTTGTTCTTTCTTTTAAATATCATCTTTTATCCATTTTTTAAGGTAATTCATTTTACCCTTTTCTTATTATTTCAACCATTTCTGTTAGTTCCTTTTATTATTATTCTATTTTGTTATTATGCTAACATGTTATTCGTTCTTCATGAATTTTTTATTTTATTGAGCATTGGGTGCTGGAAAAAAATAACTAATTAGAATGACGCAAAAACGTCAATACGATTCATTTCTTCTACCCTATTCTCCCTCATTTATTTCTCTTAATCTTTATTTATTTTAAATATTATTTCTGACCTCGCTGATATAAAAAAAAGCAAAGGATTTCTACAAGTGAACTGGGTTTTCTTTAAATAAAAATGGGACAAAAGTCCTTATTTTCTTATCCAAATAAATTGTCATTATTGATGCCCTTTTGAAGCATGATGCGAGGACCAATGTCCTTCAACCTAACAAATCTCTTGTTTGATGGTTGATTTCTTTTTCTGCTTATTTACATTGGGGGTTGTATTCTGCCCCCAATTTTGTTGTAATTTATGGTATTTTTATTTACTTTATTTTAATCTTGCTTTTGTTTACAGCTTTCCATTATGTGATTGATCTGTACTTTAATTACTTGCATTAAACTGTATGAGAAAAGGGATGAAATCTTAATCGTAAAACTCAATCATAAATTCAACCAAGGTATGAATAAGAGTGGAGTCCCGACCTCTTTTTGGTCTTAGGCTTCACGAGGTTAGATGAACCTTTCCAATGTCCTATTGGGAAGGTCATTCCAAAATATCTTCTGTTGCCCAAAATAGACTAGCATACATCGTCTTAGGCTTCGCGAGACTAGATGAACCATTTCCAATGTTCTATCAGAAATTCCAAAAGATCTTTCATCGCCCAAAATAGACTAATATGCACCGTTTTAGGCCTCACGGGATTAGATGAACCATTTCCAATGCTTTTTTGGAATGGGGATTCCAAAATATCTCTCATTGCACAAAATAGACATATACGCACTGTCTTAGGTTTAGTGAGGCTAGATGAACTTTTCTAATATTTTATTGGGTGACGACTCCAAAACACCTCTTGTTGCCCAAAATAGACGCCATTGTAATACCTTACAAGTCTATGAACCTCTCTCGAATACCCTAAAAGCGGGTTTTAGAGGCCTCTGGGGTTCGGCACGCGTCATAGTGGCAACTCCACTGGGGACTACTTGAGACTCTGCTTCAAAAGTATCTTGGTTAAAACATATAATTGAGTTTTAATTTAAAAATTTCATCCCTCTTCGAAATGGCATAGCATATCATTAGAGCCTTAGATCTATGCTAGTTTGGTCCCTCTTTTAACCCCAGTGCATTCCTAAAGCGTGACCTTATGTTCACTCAATGTAGGAAAGTGTTAAGTATAATCACTAGCCCAAGCCTCGTACCATTATGGTATACTAAATAGAGACTCAATTGGTCATTATGCTCGTGATGAGCTAGACCCATCGACAGGGACCATGCTTGGGTAGCCTAAAAGTATCATCACTCTGGCCGAAGCTCATGTAATGGAAATAGATACTCCCCTAGGCGATATGAACCATAATACCATGCTTGCTGTATGGATTACTGTGTATTGGATAAACCCAGAGAAATTGATTGGTCACCTCGTTAAAGGCTCTCATGCCCCAATAGGCCCATGTCAATTTATTTAGACAGCCTAAAATACATAATGATCAAAAACCATACATATGTTCATTAGATAAGAGATGTTATGCTGCCGATTTTTCTACCGCGCACCATAGTGTCCATTAGGTTCCCCGCTAACCCATGTATTAAGCCCACCTAAGAAAGAGACTGCATGACCTCGTGTGTGGAAATGATAAGGTTGGAAGGATCTATTTGCTTGCATGTGATTGTGGATGCTACATAGCACGAACATGCATCATATGTCATTCATGCATTATCTTGACTAGGTATGTTTTGCAGCCAACATAGATCCACCTAGGTGATCCAGAGGTCCCTGCAAGCGATTGGCTAAAAATTTGGTCTTTGAACTGCCAGAAAGGGTGGAATACTCAGAGTCACTCTCATAAAGCAATGAAGCTGCCTCCTCCCAATTCTCCATAGACAGGGATATGGTAAACCCACCGAGAGAAGCAGATGCCACTCGTGCCATAATTACTGAGGAAGTAGGTAGGAGGCTGGAGGAATTTAAGAATAGGATGATGGCAATGATGGAGAACTTAATGGCAGCGATGGCACCGTGTAGACACCGGGTCCTGAGGTAGTCCAGATCAGAGTTGCCTGATGAAGATATCAATGCCTATTTCCGGGCAAACGGATGAAAGTTGTGAGTTTTTGCTCTTCGAATTTACAAGGATTGAGGATTTTTCTTGATGACAGGAGATTTTCTGGCGTCAGGAGGAGTTTGTCTTTAGAAAATCTTGTCTTTGCTCCATCAACAGGGTGCCCGTCTGTCGGAAGCGACGCCCGTCGTTCATTCCAAAGGACGGCCTCCCTCGCACGGGCAGTGCCTGTCGCTCACGCGGGACGGGCTCATCTCTCAGGGGAGTAACGCCTGTCGCTCGCGTTAGGGGCTCATTTCACGCGGGAGCGATGCCCGTTGCTCGTGTGAGAGGCCTGTCTCTCGCTACGAGTACCGACCGTCACTCCCGTGCGAGAGACCATCTCTCATGCTGAGAGACGCCCGTCACCCATGTGAGAGATGCCTGCCTCTTGCGAGCGAAGGCTGTCTCTCGGCATCCGCCTCTCATGGAGTGGTCTGCCGCTCAAAAGACCGAGAGTGCCTCGTGATCGACGCCCGTCTGCACTCCACAGACGCCCTTCGGTCGTTGATCTGCTACAAGATTGTACGGGATTTCCCAAGATTTTCATATCTTTTCAAATATATTTCAAACATTTTCCAAATATTTTCAAATATATTTTCAAGATTTCCTATATCTTCCAAGTCTCTTCAAATATTTCAAATCTCTAACTTGATTTTGAGAATATTGTGCAAATCATTCAGATTTAATTCTGAGTTCAGAAATCTTCTTCAAATTTAAATTCCAAATTTGAATTTATTTGAATGATTTTCCTCAACCTATAAAGGATTGAGGCTCATTATTCATGGTTAGCAATTTTTATAAAATAGAGAGTTTTCTCACGAAAAGGTTCTTGCTTTTATTTTTCATCAAATATTCTTGAAATTAAGGCAAATCTGAGGGAATGAGATTAATTCTTTTCTATCTGATCTAGCCATTTTTAGCATTCATAATTACTACCAAAACATCGAGAAAGAAAAATATAATTTTCTTTTCTTGATCTGTTTTTAAAAAATACGATTTTGCAGTCAAAAATCTCCTAAAATTACACATTACGAATCAATCCTTGTAGAACTCAAGGGACAAAAATCACGCGACATTCACCTTCCAAGGTAATATTCCGAGGGTAAATATTCTAGATCAACATCTTTCACATTTTATCCTTTCATGTTAATCTTTTTATGTAAAATTATTTTTTAAATGAAATAAAATAGTTTTATAGTTGATTTTCCTCTTTTTTTGAGTCAGGGACGACCAACGGGTAGAGGCTCCACAGATTACCATCGCTCGGGTCGTCGAGGAGTTCTGACTCTACCCGTCTGTCGGCCCTGGGACGGCCGTCGCTCGCGCGCCATGGGCCGTCCCTGGGCCTTCCTTCTCCATTTTCTTCTTCCTTTTTATCCTTTATTCTTACTTATTCTTATTTTTTATTTTTTTCATAAAGAATAATTTTTCATAGATTCTTTATCTTTATTTGCTCTTTATGTTCATTTTATCACTGATTATTGCACTTACATGATTTTTGTTTTTGTGAGCTTTGTTGTTTCTTTATTGGATTTGGGTTACTAAAAATGGACACCGCGATGATTCGAGGATAGTATTCGAGTTTATTCTTTTACCCTACTTCTCTTTATTTTAATTTCCATGTATAATTTATTTGTAAATATTATTTTCATGTCGCTAACATAAAAATGGCTAAACATTTATACAAATTAAGTTGGAGCTTTTCTAATAAAACAGGACCAATGTCATAATTTTTATCGAAATAAAATTGTCACTTTAAAATTATTTTTGTAAGCGTACATGCGAGGACCAATGTCCTCATCCCTAATAAATGCCCCATTTTTTGATTACATGTCATTTACAATGGGTGTTGTATTCCACCCCTAGTTTTGTTGTAATTTATTGGATTTTTCGTTTATCTTATTTTAATCTTGCTTCTATTTACCGCTTTCATTTATATGCTTTTATTATGTGAATGATCTGCGCTTTAATTAATGCATTAAATTGTATAAGAAAAGGAATAAAATATTAAATTCAAAACTCAATTATTATTTAACCAAGGTATGAATAAATCGAAAGTCCCGAACCATCTCTGGTCTTAGGCTCAACGAGGTTAGAGGACCATCTCAATGTTCTATTGGGGTGGGGTCTCCAAAATATCTCTTGTTGCCCAAAATAGGCCCAATTTGCATTGTCTTGGGCTCCACGAGATTAGATAATCTTTTCAGTGTTTTATTGGAAAGAGGTGTCCAAAATATCTCTGGCTTGCCCAAAATAGACGTATATATATCGTCTTAGGCTTCACGACATTGGACGATCCTCCTAATGTTATATTGGAAGAAGGTGTCCAAAATATCTCTAATTGCCCAAAATAGACACACATGCGCTGTCTTAGGCTCAGTGAGGCTATACGACCTTTCTTAATGTTTTATTGGGTGGCGACTCCAAAACACCACATTGTTGCCCAAAATAGATGCCCTTGTAAATCTCTTACAAGTTTCATGAACCTCTCTCGAATGCCCTAAAAGCGGGGTTCGGCGCGCATCACACACCGCCTGTTGGACCAAACCCAATTGACCCTCCTAGCAGACCAAATGATCCCCCGGAGGAGGTACATCCCCCACCAATAGATCTCAGAGCTACCACATCCTTGAGCCAAAGAAGAGGTAGAGCTCATAGGGTGGAGGATTACTATATAGAAGAGGAATATGAGGAACCCACAGGGGTGAGAGGTAAGATGCCTTAGACAGAAGAGGCCATATGGAAGAAGATGGAGGAGAAGTTCAAGGCAATGTCCCGAATGTTGACCATGGGAAAGGGGATGAACCTCGAGGATAAAGAGTTGGAGGGAGAGGATCTGATCCCTCAGAATTTTAAGATGCCCGATGTCCCAAAATTTGATGGCACGTCGGACCCCACCGCACATATTAAGCAGTACTCATTGGTAATAAAGGGTATTACTTTAATAAAGAGGCAGAAGATTAAATATTTCTACTTGAGCTTGACAGGTTCTGCGGTGGACTGGTATCATGGATTAGATAGGAGAACAAAAGTAGACTGGGATCTACTGACTGAGGAGTTCCTCAAATAATATGACTGTAGCACACGAATGAAGGTAACTTTAAAAGATCTAGAGCTGCAGCAGCAGAAACCAGGCGAGTTATTCCATGAGTAATTGACCTAATAGAGGAACCGGGTAATGGAAATGAAGAAGAAGCCGAACATTCCGGACCAGATCAAGCGGTTTATTAGGAACGCTAGCCCATACCAGAATGAGGGATTGAATATGAAGGGTTTGAAGGACTGGGAGTCCTTGAAGGATATAGCCATTGAGGTTGAAAGTGAATACTTGGAGAGGAGGGCGAGTAGTGAGGCCTATGCATTGGTGGTAATCAGGGAATGAGTAGACCTGCAAGCTCTAACAGTGGCGATAGGACAGGCAAGACAGCTGAGGTCTCAGCCACAGGGGTAAGTTAGAGGCATTTTTCAAACCTAGGGAGGTCTCTATCCTGGGTGCTCAAGAGGCTGATGAAGGAAGGAAAGTTACAACCTTTGGCACCTCGACCTACCCAAAGCCAGGGACAATCGGGACACAAGGAATCCAATATTGTGCTTACCATCAGCACACCGAGCATACCACTAACAGTTGCCGGATATTGAGGCATGCCATCCAGGATTTGATCGACTCCAAGCAAATCACAGATCCAAAGAAGAGAGGCAACTAGAAGAAGCCTGAGTACAATAATGTGCACCCACCTGTGTTCATGATCTGGTCTAGTCTACCCGAATGGAATGTTTTGAAGGATTTCTATGGAGATGAGAATGTTGCTATAACCTGTCTTGAGGGGGCAAGTGAAAAAAGGATTCTCGTGGCAACAATACACTATTGGTCCACTGATAACAGTGGAAATGAAGATAATAATAGTGATGATGGAGAATCTATGGGCCCGTGGGATTTAGAAGATGAGGAGAAGGAGATCAGAGCAGTGACTCAGAATGGAAGGGTAGTTTCAAAAGTAGAGAAGCCACAAGATCCTATAGCGGTGCAGAAAGAGAAGGAGCCGAAAAAAGATCAAGTAGTGAAGCAGCTGAAAAGGATGCCGGCTCAGATATCAATATGGGATCTATTGAGACAATCTTCGTCGCATAGGCAGAAGTTGGTAGAAGCCTTATGCGAGTCCACGGTGGCCACTACCATCTCCCCTACTGAGCTGTTAGACATAGAGTGAAGGGAAACTCTAGAGAGAATGTGGTGTTTTCAATTGCGGATTTGCCAGTGGAAGGCCGTAATCATAACTGCCCTATGTACATAAGGGCACAGATCAATGAGAAGCACACTACTTGCGTCATGATGGATTATGGTTCCTCCATAAATGTCAGCCCCTTGGTGACAATGTTAGCTTTTGGACTATCAGAAGACATGCTGAGCAAGTCAGATCTTACAATCACTGCCTACAACAACTCTCGAAGGCAAAGATCGGGGACATTCAAGGTAATGGTTAAGACTGAGCCGATAGATATGGAGGTGGAATTTGTAGTCCTCTCCATTCCAGCCAATTTCTCAGCGTTGTTGGCAGATTGAGGTTCCACAAGTTAGGAGGGGTACTATCCACATTGTACCAGATGATAAAGATCCCACAGAAGGGCAGGTAGTGATAATCAGAGCAGCAGCCAGGGAGAATTAGGTGTCTATACTCGAGATTGCAAGGCAACCCTTCAATGGGTTTCACGTGTTTGTGATTGATGAGGAAGATGATGTCATAGGGAACCCATAGGTGGTAAACATGCTGAAAAAGATGTCCTTCCTTCCTAGAGCTAGTTTGAGGAAGAACCCTCAAGGGCCGCAAGCAGCCATAGCAATGAGAGGTCAAAAGGATCAAAAGGGCCTCGGATATAAAGGCACAACTATGTTGAGCAAGAAGACAACTGGTGAGATCCCTCACATTAGGGAGAGTTTTGTGCCAGCCACCTTAGTATGTGCCTATGCGGGAGAAGTTGAACCTCAGTGGGTAGATGGAAAAGTCGTGCTGGGTTTTGAGGTTTTTAATGACGTCTTTGATTGGGACATTAGAATGATCAAGCCAGTAGAGCATTTCTGGGACGAAGAAATGATGACCAAGGGTACTGTCTTGGACCGAGAAGCACCCAAAGAGATTGTCAAGGAGAGGTTGATGGCCACCTGGTTGAAGAGTAAAGAGAAGGCAAGAGACGAAGTTGCAGAGAAGCAAGATCAAGATTCAAAGGGGGTTGCTGCAGAGCCTCCGAAATGCCAAGATAACACTCAACTGTCGGCTACAACATCTGCATCGGCAGAGCAAGAAGACCATGTTAATTTAGATTTTCTTTTTATGCCATAACTTTTGATTATGTTTATGAAATTTCCAAATCAATTAATAATATGAACAATTTTTCTTACTTGTGCGATGTTTTTGATCATTTCACTGTGCATAATCATGATCATGACTCATTTATATTTGATATTAATTGATATGAGCATAACCAAGCATAATGGCAACAAGAGAGATGAACTAGCACTTCCGCAAGGACCAATAACAAGAGCAAGGTCAAAGAAGCTTAAAGAAGTCCTACAAGAATTCATGAGACCTTATATAAAGAAGATGCAAGTTCAAGAAGAGAAAGAAGCTAAATTGGACTATGAAGACAAGTTTAGGCCAAATGGTGCAATGGGCCTCCAAGCCAATTTATTTAGTTTCTATTCTTTATATAACATGTAGTTAAGTATATTTGGGCAGCCTAGAACCTAGGAAAACGAATTGGGCTTGATTAAAATAGGTTTGTTTTATTTTGGGCTTATTTGACTATTTTGGGTAGTTTATGTGGATAGGCTAAAGTTGGACTTATCTCTTCTAAAGAGTTGGGCCAAAATAACTATTTGAGGCTTAGAGAACATGAGGGGGCCGAATTTTACATGGGAGAGTTGAATTTCAATGGGTTTGGGTCAGATTTACGTTTAGGCCTACATTAGTAAACTTAGGGTCCTAAATTTTAGGAACAGATTTTTCTTCATTAATACTTATTATTTTGGGATATTATTAAGTAGATTTTGAGGGAGAAATAATAGCTTGACCTTATCCTTTAGGAGCTGGCCGAAATTCACTTTTAGCTAAGTTTAAGTCTACATTTATTTCTTCTTTTCTTAGGATAATTATGCCTATTTATCACTAGCTTTTAGGATTATTTTCAGATTGTATTTATCTTTATTTATTCATGTACTTAGTCCATATTATACCTAAATACATTTAGATAAAGGTTAGGAATTATCTTTGTTATTTATTTTATTAATTATCTCTTAAAGTTAGTGTTTGATTATAACTCGTCTAGGGAGGGGTGGCTGCCTAGCCTATATAAAGGCTGAACTTTTTCATTTGTACTTTACACATTTGCATATTTATGATTAATGAATTTTCATTAACTGAATTTGTGAGAGTTAATTTTTATTGATTCTTGCTATTGTATGAAGAATTAGACTTAGGCAATTTGCATGATTAATGTATGCTTGATTCTTATTCTTCTTACTTTCTAAATCAATCTATTATAAGCGTTTCCATTCAATCTTGTTTGGGGGTTCTTTAGATTGGGGGTTTATTCACTTGTTTATGATCAATATTCATGGTATGTTGGCGTTCTAGTTCGCATATAGGCTGGGGTTCTGCATCAATTGGTATCAGAGCTTAGGCTAAGTGATAAATTCTTAACTATCCTTTAATTTTGTCTTCTTAAAATTCTTTCTTTGTTTTGGCCGAATAGGACTTTGCATCTAGTTCCTTATTTGGTTTCTTGCTCAATTGTGTTAAATTACCTATCTCAAGTATTTGATCATTAGTTGTGTGATTTACGATTGAAAAAAAAAGAAAAAAAAATTTATATACATATAAAAAAATCTAGAAATTATCTTGTGTTCACTTTGGGTGCTATTATCTTGTTAAGTTCAAATTTGATCAATTAAGCTAGAACTTCCATAATTGGTTTGATTTCTCCAAAGATCAAGTTAAGTACTCGTTGTTTTTGGATTTTGGGTGATATTATTGCATGCTTTCTTTGATTTTCTTTTTGTTGAGTCTATATAAAATTTGTTTAAACTAATCATTAAGTTTAGTTAAACATCGCATTTAACTGCATTCGTCTTGTCTATTCTTTTCATTCTAAGTTATCAATTTGTGTGTCTAAACTATTTTTGGTTCCAACTATGCTAGTTTAACATATTGTAAATTGTTGAACATCTTTATATACTAAAGCGCACGAAATTTATCTCTTGTGTGCTATTTTCAAGTTTGTTCAATTTTGGTCAATTTGCCTCTAGAATTAGTACTCGTTGATGTTCTTGTTAAGTATTCATTGTTTCCAAATCAAACTACTTAATTGTGCACATTTGTTTGAGTTTGTTTCTGAAGTATAATTGTGAGAAATTAAGCCATGAGTTGAGAGACAAACACATGAGGGAGTGAATTGTGAGGTTTCTTTTTCCTTTTAATGTTTATTTGCAGCTTATAAATCATGTCAAGAAGGGAAAGAACAGAGACAATGCATGAGGAGGAGGATGGAAGTGTGCCTGATGTGAAAACAATGTATAAAACATTCCTGAGTGAGGTTAAGAAGTTGAATTCTAGGATGGATCGGGTGGAGGAGATAATTGATAAGTCTATTAGAATTCAAAACCGACGTAGATAAATTAACACTCATAGTAAAAATGAAGATTCTAAAGATATGGAATTGCATTTTAAACAACTTTCTAGACTACTAAGTACGTATATGGGAGAAGAGAAAAGAAAGAAAGAAGAGGAAGTTGTAGTAGCAGAAATTATTTGTGAAGCTGAAAGAGATGCTATAGATTTATGTGAAGATGAGGTGGTGAATGATGAAGAGACAATTGAAAACGGAGATGTTGTTACTTGTTTAGGTGAAAAGGAAGATGCTTGTGTAATTGAGTTAGAAGATCAGCATTTTATGATTGCTCCTTTATTAATTGAGGAGGCTGAATTGCACGTGAAAAATGAAGAGAATAATGATCAGAACAAAAAGATTGTATTAAGAATTAACCATGTTTTGTCCAGTGTTTTTGTTTACTTGCAGGAACATGAGTTCTTTTCTGAAGAAACATTCATTTTATTTCCATCTGCTCACAAGATCATCTATAAAGATCAATTTATTCCACAAGTTTCCATTCCCAATTTGAACAAGATGAAGATTCGAGGACGAATCTTTTCTAAAGAGGGAGGGGATGATATGAGCACAACCAAGCATAATGGCAACAAGAGAGATGAACTAGCACTTCCGCAAGGACCAATCATAAGAGCAAGGTCAAAGAAGCTTAAAGAAGTCCTACAAGCATTCATGAGACCTTATATAAAGAAGATGCAAGTTCAGGAAGAGAAAGAAGCTAAATTGGACTATGAAGGCAAGTTTAGGCCAAATGGTGCAATGGGCCTCCAAGCCACTTTATTTAGTTTCTATTCTTTATGTAACATGTAATTAAGTATATTTGGGCAGCCTAGAACCTAGGAAAACGAATTGGGCTTGATTAGAATAGGTTTGTTTTATTTTGGGCTTATTTGACTATTTTGGGTAGTTTATGTGGGTAGGCTAAAGTTGGGCTTATCTCTTCTAAAGAGTTGGGCCAAAATAACTATTTGAGGCTTAGAGAACATGAGGGGGCCGAATTTTACATGGGAGAGTTGAATTTCAATGGGTTTGGGTCAGATTTACGTTTAGGCCTACATTAGTGAACTTAGGGTCCTAAATTTTAGGAACAGATTTTTCTTGATTAATACTTATTATTTTGGGATATTATTAAGTAGATTTTGGGAGAGAAATAATAGCTTGACCTTATCCTTTATGAGCTGGCCGAAATTCACTTTTAGCCAAGTTTAAGTCTACATTTATTTCTTCTTTTCTTAGGATAATTATGCCTATTTATCACTAGCTTTTAGGATTATTTTCAGATTGTATTTATCTTTATTTATTCATGTACTTAGTCCATATTATGCCTAAATACATGTAGATAAAGGTTAGGAATTATCTTTGTTATTTATTTTATTAATTATCTCTTAGAGTTAGTGTTTGATTATAACTTCTCTAGGGAGGGGTGGCTGCCTAGCCTATATAAAGGGTTGAACTTTTCATTTGTACTTTACACATTTGCATATTTATGATTAATGAATTTTCATTAACTGAATTTGTGAGAGTTAATTTTTATTGATTCTTGCTATTGTATGAAGAATTAGACTTAGGCAATTTGCATAATTAATGTATGCTTGATTCTTATTCTTCTTACTTTCTAAATCAATCTATTATAAGCATTTCCATTCAATCTTATTTGGGGGTTCTTTAGATTGGGGGTTTATTCACTTGTTTATGATCAATATTCATGGTATGTTGGCATTCTAGTTTGCATATAGGCTGGGGTTCCTGATAAGTTGCAATTATATTAATATTTTAGATTAATTCTTGGCATAATTATGTGTTTTATTTATTTAATTTTAATAATAATTAATTAGTTTTTGTGTTTTCATTAATTTATAATGTTTTTATAATTTTTAATAAGTTTTGGGATGTTTTCAGGTGTTTTATTTTAATCCGGAGCTAATTTGGAGGTTTGGGGCTGATTTTAGAAGAAATGGGTGAAAGTAGGCAAAATTTGCCTAAAGCACAGCCGTGCTCTTCAATAGCACAGCTGTGCTTTCGAAGGAAGCGCACAGCGACACGGAACAACTGGCGACACAGCTGTGCTCCCTCGCAAGGCACAGCTGTGTCACGCAGCAGGAGGCGCGCGCACAAGGAGCTTCAACGTGCAATCTTTCGCCCACAGCACAACTGTGCTTCAGCGAGAAGCACAGCTGTGTCACGCTGATCTCGCGCAGCAATCGCGCAACCCTAGCCAAAACACAGCTGTGCTTCTCAAAGCACAGCTGTGCTTTTCTCCAGTATTAAAATAGAAGCGCCGCTGCATACCAAAAGGGGAGAGTTTTTAGTTTTAGTTTTTGTTTCTTTATTCTTTCCTTTAGGCAGTAGACTTAGGTTTATTTTTCTTTAATTTCCAGCAACAATTTATTTTATTTTCATGTTTTAATTTTCCTTTTAAATTCTGTTTAGCTTAGATTTAATTTTGAATTGCAATTTCCTTCTTAAATAATTTAGATCAATTTAGTTTAAATCTATATTTTGGGGATGTAAGGGGATTCCAAGGTTGAAGAACAAGAACTTCAAGATCTATTTTCTCTCTCATCAAGGGTGTATTCTAAACCTTAATTTTCCATCTTTTATGTTTATATTCTTGATGTTAGAGTAGTTAATCATGCTTGGGAGTTCTTGAATCATATTTGTATTTTGGATATTTGGATTTAATAAATATTTCCATGTTTTCTTTTATTCCTCTTGTTATATATTGTTTGCAATTATAATGATGATTGGAGCTAAATCCGAAAATTGTTGTTTGTGCAAATGCTCTGTTCTTTTAATATTGGCATGTATATTTCCAGCTTAATCCGAGATGGTAGGTTGGTTTGTGGGTGTTAATGTTATTAGATTAAGAATAGTGAGGAATAAATAAGTTTAAGATAGCTTAATCCGGGATGGTAGGTTGTCTTAGATCTAGGATTTGGTAACCCGCGCTTAAGCTAATTAATAGACTTAATCCGAGATGGTAGGTTTGTTAATTAGAATAGCTTAATCCGAGATGGTAGGCTTGGGCTTAGTTGGGTTGTCCAGAATTTCATGTTATATTGTTTTACCAATTTTCAGTTACATCTATGAGGATAGAATTTCCTAAGCATTTAATTTCATCCTTGAGTAATTTCTTGATGAACAATTTTATATTTAATTGTTAATTTATTTTCTTGCTTAGCTTAGTTTTCTCCACCAAACAAATTGGGGACATCTCAAATTCACTCATCTATAGATATTTAACGTGACAATCCTTTTTCCCTTGGGTATGATAACTCGGGGTCCTAAATATACCCCACTTTATTACTTATCGATTAGGTACACTTGCCGAGGACTCGTCAGTTCCGCATCATTAATTCAACTGATGCCATTCCATTTAATCTCAAAACTTTGGAAAATCCAAAGAAAATCTTGATAGCATCTAATGTAACTCTTGAAGAGAGAATAAAATTTGAGAGAATTTTAAAGAAATATGAAAAAGTCTTTGCCTGGACTTACGAAGACATGCGAGGAGTCGATCATGAAATCGCTGAACACGCCATCCCAACATACCCTAATCATAAACCGGTCAAGCAGAACCTCAAGAGACTTAGGCCGGAATGGGTTGAGAAGGTCAAGGAAGAAGTCTACAAGCAGATTGAGGCCAAGTTTCTTATCAAGGTCTAATATCTGGCTTGGTTGGCCAACGTCGTTCTGGTAGCCAAGAAGAATGGCAAAGTACGTGTATGTGTGGACTATCGAGATTTGAATAAGGCTTGTCCTAAAGATGACTTTCCTTTGCCCCATATTGACATTTTAGTAGACAGCATAGCTGCTTGCATGATGTACATTCCAAAACTTTAAGGATCCTTTTGCTCATTCCAAAACAAAGAAACTCCTCAGTGTGAAAAATGTGTATACGAAATGTAAGAACCATAGTTCCTCTTTCTTCTCAGGACCCATACAACTATTTTCGAACCAACTACCTTTGAAATGTTCTTCAATTTGTCGACTGACTTTATATAATTCTCAACAGTTTCAATAATTTGAACTAGTTACATATCAAAATTATGGGTGAAAAAAGAGCTTGAATCGGATTTGTTTGAGGCAATCATAATAGATTGAATTATAAATATATCAAAATTTTATGCATTATCAACGGATCGAATTGGTCACAGCAAAAATAGGGAGCTAGGGGCACATGAACCTGATGTCCTCGTCTGCCACTTCACCCAATTTGGCAGCACCTTCATCGGGAGCGGTAAAGGAGTACAACCTCTGTCGGGGAAGAAAGTGCCTTAGTGAATAACTACTAATCACCCTAGGAGAGTGGGTAGCTTCAATTTTTCTTGTAGCCATACTTGAAATACAGGGGCCATTAAAATGATAAAAAATAAAAAAAATAAAAATAAAAATAAAACAATAAAAAGAGAGAAAAATCCGCTGGAATGGGTAAGGACCACTGCAGACAAAAATAAGGCACAGGATTATGTGAAAATCCGAAAGGACGCATTTCCCAATGAGATAAGCTAGTGTGAAAATCCACAAGGAATGCACTACCTTTTAAAATAATGACTTACCTGGAGTAATAAGGGACTTCAAGTGAAGGCAACAGAAGGATCAGCACAGGCAGAGTCCAAGCACATAATCTTCTCAGTAAGAATCAGGGGAAATGGGGTTAGCCCGCGATGAAGGCCATCAACAATCCTGAATAGCTTGAAATCACCAGTCAATTCCTCAGAAATCACCATCAGGTATCTTGAAAGGCAAAATAGCAGAATAACGCTGGCCTGGTATGTGGGTACATCAGAAAAGCCCTGTAGCACCTCGATCAACGGTCCTAAAGCAAAAATAGAGCCTTGAGGAACCAGTATAGTCGTAACTGAAGGAGGGATACCTAAGACTGATGCGATGTCTCTCGCATGAATCAAACCACACTCGTGATGCAAGGTGGTGTGACAAGAGTTTCAATAATAGTAGCGAGTTCTTCAAGCAGGGGGCATAATTCTTAGTAAATAAATCGAAAAATGTGGAAACGTGGGTCCCAAAAGCGGACTGCAGCAAGCAAAAGATTCTGGTCCACTCTGACCCTCCTCAGGAATCTCAGACCAGAATAAGGGGCGAGAGTGATATTTTCCCAGGTTCGGGGGTCATCCAGAACTCGGTGCATCTTACTAAGGGTGGATGATGACATTTTTCAAAATTTCGAGGCAAAAATTAAATATAATGGAAAAAAAAAAGGAGAAAAGAGGGAAAAACCTGGAAATAGAGGGCTCTGGTTGAAACCCAAAAGAAGAAGGCATGAAATTCAAGGAAAAGGAAGGGTATTTATAGAAAAGCCGTGATCGATGGGCATGCCTGGGCCAAGGCACGGCCAGCCCGTCGATCAACCTATTGACCACCTGGTAGATTTCCTTCTGTTAGTGGTTATGCCCTAGGCCAACTATTTGGACCTTAATGTAATGATTACAATTTCATTTGTATAATGGTTTTCTTTACATTAATATTATTGGCATGTAACATTATTATAATGTTTATGAATAACCATGTTATTCATGTCATCCCTAGTCATTTATCACTAAAGGGCATAAAGATAAATTAAGACTAGTATAGATTTGATTGATAATCATGAGATGATTATATATAGTGATATAAATCAAATCTGTAGATACTTGTTAGAGAACAAGGTACTGGATAGACACACTATGAGATAATTTCATGGGATAGTGTCATAAGTGATCTTATAATAGATATGTTATTGAATCCTTTGACCTGAGGTTATCATGGTTTCCTACATAAGGAACATCATGTTTTGACATAATCAAACATTGTCTTTAATCGAAAAATAATAAAGGTTATGCTTGAACATGATGAGAATTATGCAGAGGATAGTGAATAATTAAGATGGAATTTATCCCTCTCTCATGAGAGAGATATCTATTGGACCCCTCGATAAGTAGGACTGTAAAATGCATGGCCGTGCTTAAATGAATTGATAGTGTGATCAATGTCATTTGAATTTATCAGTCTATTTAGTGATCGGGAAATTATATGTTTGAATAATATAAGTTTGACATGGACCATGACTTATGTTCAAATAAGATATCGTATGACAAAAGGATAATAACATGTTATGTTGTTAGGTTAAAATCGGACTAACGATATTTATATTATTTGGGTAGTCATAATGTCTTGCTAGAGACCAATTGTGACTTATAGGCCTATTATGGAATTGGGCCCGCTACCAACTTAATATAAACCTATTGGATCACACACCAAAACCACAATGAACAGACTGGATTTTATTTAGGGTATTATGAAATTATATAAATATAGGTATTTATATTTAAATTTTGTAATTACATATAAATATATTTACAAATGATATTTCTTATTATTTTGATTAAGAAATAAATAAATAAATATATATATATATATATATATATATATATATATATATATTATTTTGAATAAGAGATAATATCCCTAATTTATCTCTTTAGGGTTTAAATTTATACATATATATATATATATGGATATATGTTGATAATAACTTAACCCTAATTGCGTTATAAAGAGAGGCAACAAAATACCTAGCCGCCACTTTTCTTTGTGAAAGAAAAACGTAGAGAAAATCTTATAAAATTCAATCCAAGAGAGGGAGCTAGCACCCTTGAGATTATCTGTTTATCGGTTCGTGCATGTGGATACTAGTAAAGGGCATTCGTGATTGGAGCAGCACCTATAGTCTGGATTAAGGAGTTAATTGCGATTTATTTTCTGCATTATAAAGGTTAGTAAATCATTTTAAACTTTATGAGATTGACAATGTGAGGAGTCAACCGGCAGATTAGTATGTGAATATGGTGTCAGAACTTGCAAACTTTGTAGGTAAACTAAACAAGATTCATTATGCACTTAATATTCATAGTTTGAAACCAGAAGCTGTTTGGATACTTGACACTAGAGCATCTAATCATATGTGTTTTGATAAGAGATCCATGAATTCTATTACACAACTCCAGCTTCCTATACCAATTCACCTTCTGATGGCTCTATTAAAAATGTCACTCACTATGGTCAAGTATTTATGAATTCCATTTTTTACCTTAGAGATGTTTTGTTTATCCCATCCTTCAAGTTCAATTTACTTTCTGTTAATAAACTCACTAAAGATTCTAATGTTTTTGTGTCTTGTTATCCTGATTGTTGCTATATACAGGACCAAAAGACTAAGTTTATTCTGGCAACTGGTCATGTGATAGAATCTTTATACATTCTCAATTCCAAGTCATTTCAGTCCTCAACCTCAAATATCAACTCAAGCCATTCTTATTTTACTCTTTCAAATACTTTACCAGATTGTAATACAGTTTCAATTTCAAATGTCAATGATAGCAATTCGAATACAGTTTGGCATCATAGGTTAGGTCATGCTTCAATTCCTATAATGAAACACATTCCTTGTATCAATTCTATGTCTTCAAATAAAACGTGTGACATTTGTCATTTTTCAAAGCAAACTAGACTTCCTTTTTCTTCTACTTCAATTCAAACCAAACATATTCTGGAGTTGCTGTATATAGATTTATGGGGACCTTATAAACAATCTAGTTTAAGTCAATCTCATTATATGTTGACAGTCATGGATGATTTTAGTAGGGACACATGGACATTCTTTTTGAAATACAAGCAGCAGGTTTGTCATATTCTTCAAACTGTGTTACACATGTTGGCTACTCAATTCAATTGCAAGGTGGAGTGCATCAGAACAGACAATGGCACATAATTTGTAAATGAGAAATGCACAGATTTGTTACAGCATCTGGGTATTCTACATCAAAAGACTTGTGTATACACTCCACAACAAAATGGAGTGGTGGAGAGGAAGCATGGACATTTAGCTCAAGTTGTAAGGGCTTTATTGTTCCAAGCAGGTTTACCTAAGCATTTTTGGGGGAAAGCTATGTTAACAGCTACTCACATCATCAACTGTTTGCCTTCTGCTCTTTTAAAATGGAAGTGTCCATTTGAGATCCTATTTCAAACACAACCAGATTATAACAAACTAAGAACTTTTGGGTGTTTATGTTAGGTCATTGATACTCATCCTATTAAGGATAAATTTGCTCCCATATCTCATAAATGTGTTTTCCTAGGATATGTTCCAAGACAGAAGGCCTATAAGGCTTATGATTAATGTTTTATTTATCCCATCCTTTAAGTTCAATTTACTTTCTGTCAATAAACTCACTAAATATTCTAATGTTTTTGGTGCAGATCTAGAAGCAGTTACAGCTTCTTCTTTTCCTTGATCTCTATAATCAAGTTTTTGACAATGTGAGGAGTTAGATCTTGAATCTTGAACCCTTTCCAAATATAGATAAAGCCTATTCTATGGTGTTGAGGGTAGAAAAATAGAAATAAGTTAACATGGTGTATGGAAATGATCCAGCAGAAGGAAATGCTTTATTAGCAAAGAGTTTTAACTCTAAAGGAGGGTATAAAAAGAAGGATAAGAAAGATAAATTTTGTGAACATTGCAATATGAATAGGCATACCAAAGACTCATGCTTCAAAATTCATGGTTATCCTGAATGGTTTAAAGAATTAAAAGATAAGAAGGCTAGAGAGAAAAAGGGAGTTGCAAACATGGTCCATTCTGATCATCAATCTACTCCTGTGGACATTATTTCTTATAATGATTTTCAACAGAATGACAATCTTGCAATTATGGTGAATTCTTTAATCAAACAAGAGATGGAAAAAATTCTTAAAGGGAAACAACCAGCAGATCAGTATGTGAATATAGTGTCAGAACTTGCAAACTTTGCAGGTAAACTAAACAAGATTCATTATGCACTTAATGTTCATAGTTTAAAACCAGAAGCTGTTTGGATACGTGACACTGGAGCATCTAATCATATGTGTTTTGATAAGAGATCCATAAATTCTATTACACAACTCCAGCTTCCTATACCAATTCACTTTCCTAATGACTCTATTAAAAATGTCACTCACTATGGTCAAGTATTTCTGAATTCCATTTTTAACCTTAGAGATGTTTTGTTTATCCCATCCTTCAAGTTCAATTTACTTTCTGTCAATAAACTCTCTAAAGATTCTAATGTTTTTGGTACAGATCTAGAAGCAGTTACAGCTTCTTCTTTTCCTTGATCTCTACTTGTTCTTCTTATTCTTTGCTCTGTAACTCTTGCTATAATTGATTAAAGTGAACAGTGTAATGCAGTGCAGTGATAAATGGTCCTATTGAGATCATTTTATAGTGTAGCGGATCTGTGGGGTCCATGTCCCGCATATCCGGTTAGTAGATTTTCTATCGGGTATATACTAGGGGCATAATGGTAATTATGTAATAAAATTGGTTAAAATAATGATAAATAAGAAAATGAGTGAAAATGGGACTAAATTGAAATAAATAGCAAATTTAGGGGTAAAACGGTAATTTTACAGTTATTAGAAGAAAACAAAGAAAACAGGGTAAAAAGTGTAATAAAAGTGATAATGGGATAAAGAATTAGTAAAATAAGGACTAAATTGTAATTTGGAGTAAAAATGGTAAAATAAGGACTAAAATGAAGTTTTGTAGGTTAAATAATAATTAAGAGGTAAAATAAGTATAAATAAGAGCATTTTGGTCATTAAGTGAAAATAAGGGACATAGATGTAATTTTGGAAAAGATTAGGACATAAATGGAATTAATGTAAAATTAGGGACGAAATTGAAATTATGGAAAAAGAATAGGGACTTAAGTGGAAATAATTGAAATTGAAGGGTTAATTAAGGAATTGGTATATAAAATGTGATTAGAATAATTTAATGGGTAATTATGTTAATAATTAGACAATTTTAGTGGTTAAATATAAATAATGTATTAAATAGTGAAAAATAATATAATATAATTAAGTAAATAAATAATTAGGCAGTGAAAATTTATGGATTTGTAACCACCACTAGGCATATTAATGCTCAGCACATAGTTTTGTGTGACTGCGTGTAAGTATGCCTTAGGAGCGGAACAGCATACTTCAGGTGCCTTCGAGTCAGAAGCAGAGCAGTTTAGGACTTATATTTTGGTTATGTATGTTATGACATTATTGGCATGTATATACTTATGGAATGTGGGAGAATGGTATTATATGTATGGTATGGTATGGTATGGTATTGTATGCATAGATGACATTATGTGACCTTATTATGAGTTGGTTTGATATTATTGGTTGAGACGAATGGATGGAAATATTATTGTTGTTGTGCCCTTGCCCGGCCTGTGGATTTTGAAACTTGCAAGTTTGGGTAGGTCAAAATATAAGCCGTTATACTGCTGAAATTTTTACCCAATGAATAGTAACCTTAGACAGTTATAGGTCAATCGGCAAACTAAG
This sequence comes from Excoecaria cochinchinensis, assembly GCA_947683425.1. NCBI lineage: Eukaryota > Viridiplantae > Streptophyta > Magnoliopsida > Malpighiales > Euphorbiaceae > Excoecaria > Excoecaria cochinchinensis. Next base: position 38,879,313 of record CANTUQ010000004.1, on the reverse strand, counting down.
TGAATAAGGTAATTTGATTTAGCTCTCTAATGGTTAAGCAACTTAAGAAAATTAGAAAAAAAAAAATGTATCCCGCCACTTCGCATATAGACTTAATTAGACTTTGATCAATCCTGTTAATCGCACAGTATTGCCAAGTCGGTAGTGTACGTAGGGTATAAGTGTGTTACATTGGATCATTGGGTTTTCAACTCTTGATGCATGCATATCATATATGCATTCTCCAATCTTGCCTCTAGGTCCATTAGCCTTGACTTTGGTCAACAAGCCAATGGGCTAACTAAGAAGGCCCATTAATTGGATTTGACATATTCGATATAATGTGGGCTTGACTTTAGTCAACAACCCACACTATAAAGAACTCTGGTTCTCTTCCAATTAATGGAAGGCTAATTTATCTTAGTATTATTTAGAGCGATTCTTGTTAATTAAGTCTCATCATATATGGTTGTCATACATTGGTATGCTACCTATATCTATCGCACAAATATAAAGCATACAATTATGGCTTAGTCATGGACTTTATTCATTGACCTCCTCCAACCAAAAGGGAGATCAAAAGGTCTAACCTAGGTAGTATGCATGATCAAACAAATAAGAAATTTTACAAAGTCTTCATTCTTCATTCAGCTCATTTAATCCATTGCTTGTGATCTTCTTTTATTATTCTAATTCTAACCTATGCAATCTAATTACATATTACAATTAGAGAATACATAGAAAAACAATTGGCCGGGATATGAAAGTGCTCATGGGGCCGAATCATGCAATATGCTCAATCACATTGGGCTTTAGTCCATAACTTACCATCATGCCAAACATATACCCTTATATGAAATTCTAATGCATAAATTAAAGCCACACATGGAATACTTAACTTGTTTCAACTCTTGAAACTATTAATGAGTTATTGTCTTAGTGTGATCAAGATTAGGAAACTATCCAAACCAGGAAACTATTTCCATTTTGGAAACTATCCATTTTAGAAAACTTTTTGCATGCATATGTACTTATCTTAATTATCAATCCCATTGATTTTAAATTGGTTATTTAATTAATTAATCATATTAAATTAATTAAAATCAATTTGGATCAAAATTATGGGTGGGCTGAAATCCACACCATTAATTTTAATAATGTGTTCACACAAACTAGTTTTGTGCATTTGGACTTTATTGGGCTTTGGAATTGGGCCATGCATATACCAAGCCCATTCCAGCCCCTAAAACCCATTAATAAACTTAATTATGGACTGTAATTTTAATTTAAATTAGCTCATTGGGCCTACCAAATCATATGCTAATTTAAATTAAGCCCGCAGACTTAATTAAGCCCATTAATTGATTTTAGCCTACTAATTTAAATCCAATTTAATTAGGGCCCAAATAAATTAAGAAAATTAATTAAAAACACATTTATACATCTCATGTAACTTAAAATTAAGATCAAAATTTGTTCTTCCCAAGAACACAATTTTACTAAACATTTTGGTAAAATCAATTTTTCATGCAAAATTTAACCGATTTCAATTCCATTTGATCCTATGATTTAATATCACATATTAAAAATATAAATTATTATCGAAATAATTTTTACATGGGTCAAAAATAAAATAAATTTAGAACAGCCCCTCCCTGTGTAGAAGGTTGTTCTTCTACGCAGAGAGTTTTTCTCTGCGGTTAAAAATCAGTTTTCTCTTTTTTTTTTAATCACACAATTAAAGAAATCATTATTTCTTAATTTAACATTCATGAATATCAAAATCATAGTTTTAAAAATTCATGAAATAAATAACTCAAAAATTAAAAATTATTCAGCAAAATTAATATATTAGAATTTCATGGCTAAAAACTAGGCTCTGATACCATATTGATTAAAATTAGGTTACATACATCTCATACATATGTGGAATTTAAAATTTTATCCAAATTAATTTTAGATCTTTGCCATGAAATTATATTTCTTATTCTAAAAGAATGGAAAATCACCTTGAGATTTGTTGGTCAGTTGATTTTCCTTCACACCGGATTGTCGCAAACCATAGTGTCCAACTTTAAAACATCTCCAAATTGTCCACACCAGAGAAAAGAGAAGAATGAACCAACAATTGGATGAACAATGGGGCTGCCGAATTTTTACTTGTGGCTAGAGAGAGATTTCGGCTAGTGAGGGAGAGAGGAAGGAGAGTAGAAAGAATTCTAATTTTTTTATATTTCTATCTATAGACACCGGGTCCCGAGTAGCCTTGATCAGGATTACCCAATGATGAAATTAAGTGTGACGATTTATAGGCAAGCAGAATGAAAGTTGGAAGCGATAACTTCCTTGTCATTTTGATTTGTTAGGAATAAATAAAAATGTATTTTAAAAATATTTTAAAAATGTTTTAAAAATTATTTTGGGGTAAAACAAGTGAGTTTTTAATTTTTTGTGTTTTATAGAAAATTTGAAAAAAAAAATGTCGCGCTCTCGCCCGCACCGCGCAGCGCCCAGCGTGCGTTGCGCTGGGCGAGCAACGCCCAGGGCATCGCACGCGCGTTCTGCGAGCGAGCTGGGCGTAGCGACGCCCGTCGCTCGCCCCCTGGTCGCCCTTTTGCTGCCGGTTTTGACGTTTTTGCTCAAAAATTCATTTTTTCTTCATTTCTTTTAAGGGAATTCAATGCTAAAACTTTTTATATTCCAAACCTTTGATTTTCTTCAGTTTTTTGGTTTTATTGAAATTAAATCAATTTAATTTTTGATTAAAAAATTTCTTTTTTTGGAGAGGAGTAAAAAGCAATTTTAGAGGAGAATTAGGGGAATTTTCCTTTAGAAAAATTATTTTTTCTTCTTCTTTCTTCTCTCAAGCAAACTTCTCTCAACTTTTCTAAAGATTTTTTTTTTCAAGTGAATTCTTAAGGCAAAACGATTAATTTTTGTTCTTGGGAATTTTCTTCTTTTCAATTAATAATTTTTTACTTTAGGACAAATAAATTAATTGTTTGTTCTTGGGTAAAAATTCACTTTTGACATTTTATTTTTCTAGTCACATTCTTCAAATCAAGACAAGGAATTGGATCTCCTTACCTTCATTTCATCAAGCTAATTTTGAGGGTAATTATTCTTGGCTCCAATTTTAATTCAATTTTAAATTTTATTTTTATTTCCAATTAATTGGTTAACATGTAAATTCTTTTAGATATTTTTTTTTGTTTTGTAAATTCTTCTAGACTTTTTATCATGTAAATTCTATTAGTTCTATTAGTTTCATCTTATTTTTATGTTCTTATTTAATTGTTCATGTCATTATGCATGTTATTATTTTTTATGACTATTGTCTTCACTTTATTATTATTATTATTATTATTATTATTATTATTATTATTATTATTATTATTATTGTTGTTGTTGTTGTTGTTGTTGTTGATATTATTTGCCATGTTTTAACATGTTTTATTAGTTTGCCATATATTATTTTATTCTTGCATGCTTAATTTGGGTTGTTCATATTCTTTGATTTCATTATGCTTATTATTGTTATTATTATAGTTGCAATTGCTAGTTTTATTATTATAATTTTTATTATCCTTGATTATTGCTATCATTTGATACTAGTATCATCATTATTATTAATATTATTATTTACATTTCTTATGCATGCTGATTTTTATTATTATTTTATGTTTTTATGCATGTTAAATTCTATCATTATTATTTTATGCATGTTGAATTTTATTATTATCTTGTTATTTTTTATGCATGCTAAATTGTTAATTAATTAGATTGCATATTTTTATTATGTCATTTTAATTGATTTGTCACACAGATGCATTTTTATTTGCTTTATTTTTATAGTATATTTCTAAATTCATTTTTTATTACTAACATTACTTTTATTTTTTTTATTTTATTTCAATACTTATTTTTTTCATGTGTGAGTTGTTTTATGCCAAGTGGGAGCCCATGAAGATTTGAAGATCCATTTGGATGTTGTTAATTTTTTATTATTTTCATTACTTTGCTTTCATTATTTTTTATGTAATATGTAATTTGTAATAATAAATTTATTTTTATGCACGTTAATTAAAAATTCACAAAAATATTTCTATTAATTAATTTGATTTTTGTTTTAAAAATAAAAAGGGGACCAATGTCCCAGCTTTTTCATCCAAAATAAATTGTCACTTTAAAAATTATTTTCTTTAATTATGCATGTGAGGATCAATGTCCTCATCTTTAACAAATAGCCCGATTTATGTATGAACTGTATTTTATTTACCAATGGGGGTTGTATTCCGCCCCTAGTTTTGTTGTAATTTATTTTGCTTTCATTTACTTTATTTACCGCTTTCATTATGTGTTTGACATGCGCTTTAATTAAAATTTAATGAGAAAAGAGATGAAACAATAAATTCAAAACTCAATCATAAACTTAACCAAGGTATGAATAAATGGGAAGTCCCGAACTATCTCTGATCTTTGGGCTCAACGAGGCGAGAGGACCATTTCAATATTCCATTGGAATGAGACTTCCAAGACACCTCTTGTGTCCCGTAAAAAGGCTTTAATTAGCATAGTCCTAGGCTCCACGAGGCGAGAGGACCATCCTAATGTTCTATTAGGGTGGGGGCTCCAAGACACCTCTGGCTTGCCCAAAATGGACATAGCAGCGCCGTCTTAGGCTCACTGAGGCTAAATGACCTTTCCCAATGTTCTATTGGGTGGCGACGGCAAGAAACCTCCTTGTTTCCCAAAATGGATGCACTTGTAATTTCTTACAAGTTTTTAATGAACCTCTCCCGATTCGCCCTAAAGGCGGGCTTTCGGGGCGCCACGGTGTTCGGCGCGCGTCACAGTGGCGACTCCACTGGGGACGAAGAGACTGCCCTTCGAAAGTACCTTGGTTAAAATTTACAATTGAGTTTTAATTTAGGAATTTCATCTCTTTTTGAAATTGCATTGCATCCATGCTAGAGCCTTAGATTATGCTAGTTTGGTCCTATCTTAACCCCGGTGCATTCCTGATGCGGAACCCCAAGGCTAAAGAACCCGAAACCCCTTGAACATACAATATGGCATAGACATGAACAAGAATAAACCCCCAATCTAAAGAACCCCCAAACAACTATGTGAATGGAAACGCTTATAATAGATTGATTTATAAACACAAGAACAGAATTCGCCACAAAGTAAATACCTTGATAAGAATTAAAGTTCTTGATGCAAAAGAAGAAGACAAACAATCCTCTCCAATGAAGAATTTGGCCAAGCCAAATAAAAGTCTCAAAATATCATAATCTCCAAGTCTGAATTACAAATTCGTTTTTTAGGAGTATTTATACTCACTTAAGCTAATAAAAACCCTAATTAATCAAATAGGCCTTAAAACATGGGCCTTACATCAAGATAACTAAAGCCCACACTAATTAACTTAAAATTCAGCCCAAAAAGCCTAAAAAGAACTAATTAAATGAGCCCAAGCTAATTAAAGCCCATCTCACTTAAATAAGCCCAAAAGAATAAGTTAAGCCCTAAAATATTACAAATAATCAAATGAAAATAATAAATAAAAGCCTAAACTAAAAGCCCAAATAAATCAGCCCCTTAATCCACCAATTAGCACATGCATTGCACATGCTCTGGCTCACATGCATAGCACATGTCAAGGTCACATGATCGGCACATGTCAAGTGTCACATGACCTGCACATGTTAAGTCGTCACATGACTAGCACATGTCCATCTTCAATTTGGCTTCTTCATAAATTTGGCCCACGGACTTCCTTCAAGCCTTCTTTAACTTCTCCAAATTTGATCTCCATGAATATGAACTTCCATTGTTTATAATCTTGAAATGTTGACCCCCCTGTGCACGCATCATTCCCTCCCTCTTTAGAAAAGATTTGTCCTCGAATCTTCGTCTTGTTCAAGTTGGGAATTGACACTTGTAGAATAAATTCATCATATAAGATCTTCTGAATAGGTGGAAATAAAATGAATGCTTCTTCAGCTGACGACTCATCATATTCCTGCAATTTAACATGAAAACTAGGCAAAACATGGTTAGTCTTTAATATAATCTTTTCATTCTGATCATTATTATCTTCACTTTCCACGTTCAATTCAACCTCCTTAAGAACTGTAGGGTTAATTATAACATGCTGATCTTCTATCTCAATTACACAAACATCCTTCTGTTCACTCAAAGCAACATCTTCTCTTTCAATTATGTTTTCCTTTTCACTCAAAACAACATCTTCATCACATCCACTTATTTCTTCCTCATTTACAACTTCATCAGCATGTAAGTCTATACCATCTCTTTCAACTTCACAAACAATTTCGTTGACAATAACTTCCTCTTCTTTCTTTCTTTCCTCTTGTCTTATATATGTACTTACTAGTCTAGAAAGTTGTTTAAACTGTAACTCAAAATCTTTAAGATTTTTATCCAACAACTTAGCATCCATCTTCAACTCATTCAATGCTTCTTGATCTAAATGTCGTCTTGACTTGTAATAGTACATCCTCACAATCACTCCCTCACGTGTTTCACTCAAAATATGACACTCCACTCGTATTTCGCTCAATTTGGCTTTTAACCTCCTTTAAGCTCACACTCTCAAGCCTTTTACCACTCAAGCTTGTTATCTTCAGTTGTACTTCAGAACTCAAACTCAAGTCAAAATAACCACAAGCAGCAAATTATGGTAAAGAATGCAATGAAAATACTTAACAAAGAAGATAGGCACAAAACTAGAAGCAAAAGACCAAAGTGAAGAACGTTGAAATGAGCATACAAGGTGAAGATATGTATGCTGTCCGAATTATGTGAATTTAACTAACAAGAATCAAATTGTTAATTATAGTGTAATCGGAATCAAAAACACAAAGGCACCAAAAATGGAAACTTAAGAATGAAAGAAATGACAAAACTAATGCAGAAATTGAAATCTCCCTAATGGAAAATTCAATTTGATACAATATGGGTTATTACACTAAGACAAAATGAAAAGGAGATACAAGATGTCCAAACTAAAACAAGATTAGGAAACCCAAATGATTGTCCAAAATAAGACAAAGTTTAAACCAATATGTCTTAATAAGATCAAATAAGGAAACCCAAATGTCTAGACTAAGACAAAATAATTTATCCACTATGTCTTAATTAGTTCAAGATATGGAAACCCAAATGTCTGGACTTAAGACAAAATAACTTATCCACTATGTCTTAATTAGTTCAAGATATGGAAACCCAAATGTCTAGACTTAAGACAAAATGACTTATCCACTATGTCTTAATTAGTTTAAGCTTAGGAAACCCAATTCAGCCCAATAGGTTCAAGTTAAACCCAAATAATTATCCAACTCCAAATCTGGCCCAATAGGTTTAAATCAAACCCAAATAACTATCCAACTCCAAATCTGGCCCAATAGGTTTAATTCAATGTAATTCACGCCCAAACTAATTCAACAACCCTAATTTGTATACTTTTGTTTTCTAGCCGCCAACAACTTTTTCTTTTCTTTCTTTTTTTTTTATATATTTTGATTTTTAACAACTAGAACAGCAAACAACCTAAACTTTAAGATCAAATAACAAAGAATTCAGCCTAAAAACAAGGCTTCTAAATTTTCGGCCCCTATGATGAACTAGGGTTCCTAAATTTTAGGAATTACATAAACTGAAAATTAATGAATAAAAACAGCAAACAAACATGGATAAATAAGAATTTAATCCAAATCCAAGCTCTGATACCAAATGATGCGGAACCCCAAGGCTAAAGAACCCGAAACCCCTTGAACATACAATATGGCATAGACATGAACAAGAATAAACCCCCAATCTAAAGAACCCCCAAACAACTATGTGAATGGAAACGCTTATAATAGATTGATTTATAAACACAAGAACAGAATTCGCCACAAAGTAAATACCTTGATAAGAATTAAAGTTCTTGATGCAAAAGAAGAAGACAAACAATCCTCTCCAATGAAGAATTTGGCCAAGCCAAATAAAAGTCTCAAAATATCATAATCTCCAAGTCTGAATTACAAATTCGTTTTTGAGGAGTATTTATACTCACTTAAGCTAATAAAAACCCTAATTAATCAAATAGGCCTTAAAACATGGGCCTTATATCAAGATAACTAAAGCCCACACTAATTAACTTAAAATTCAGCCCAAAAAGCCTAAAAAGAACTAATTAAATGAGCCCAAGCTAATTAAAGCCCATCTCACTTAAATAAGCCCAAAAGAATAAGTTAAGCCCTAAAATATTACAAATAATCAAATGAAAATAATAAATAAAAGCCTAAACTAAAAGCCCAAATAAATCAGCCCCTTAATCCACCAATTAGCACATGCATTGCACATGCTCTGGCTCACATGCATAGCACATGTCAAGGTCACATGATCGGCACATGTCAAGTGTCACATGACCTGCACATGTTAAGTCGTCACATGACTAGCACATGTCCATCTTCAATTTGGCTTCTTCATAAATTTGGCCCACGGACTTCCTTCAAGCCTTTTTTAACTTCTCCAAATTTGATCTCCATGAATATGAACTTCCATTGTTTATAATCTTGAAATGTTGACCCCCCTGTGCACGCATCAATTCCCGAAGCATGACCCTACGTTCACTCAATGCGGGGAAGTGTTAAGGATAATCACCAGCCCAAGCCTCGTACCTTATGGTATATTAAATGGAGACCCAATCGATCGTTATGCTCATGATGAGCTAGACCTGTTGGTAGGGACCATGATTGGGTAGCCCTAAAGTATCACTACCTTTGACCGAAGCTCATGTATTGGCAATAGATACTTCCACTAGGTGAAATGTACCATAATACCGTGCTTGTTATGTGGGCCGTTACATATTGAACAAGATCAGTTAAATTAAATGGTCTTTCATCAAATGCTTTTATGCCCCGGTGGGCTCATCTTGATTTAATTGAATTGTTCAAATATATAATGGCCAAACACTCATAAGTATGTACATTAAATAAGAGCTGTTATGCTGCCGGTTTTCCACCATGCACCATACGTGTCCGATGGGGTCCTTGTTAACCCTTGGATAAAGCCCACCTAGGAAAGAGACTATGCTACCTCGCGTGTGGGGGTAATAAGGTTGGAAGGATCTATTTGCTTGCATGTGTCTGTCTATGCTGCATCAGCACGACCATGCATTGCATTTCAATCATGCATCATCCTAACGAGATGTATTTTTTTCAGCCATCATAGATTCGCCCGAGTGGTTTAGGGGTCCCGACGGTCGGCTTAGAAGGATTTCAATTTTGAGGTTACCAAAGGCTACCAATAATGAAGCGGAATATGAAGCTTGCATCTTTGGATTGGAAGCATTACTTACTCTAGGGGCAAAGACTGCAGAAGTCTTCGAAGAATCTTCCTTAGTAATTCATCAGATCAGACGGGAATGGTCAGTTAAGGAAGAAAGGCTGTTACCTTACGTGAAGCATTTGAGAATGTTGAGTAGCCAGTTCGAGACTTGAACCTTTCACTTCATCCCCAGGGATGAAAATCAATTGGCTGATGCTCTAGCGATATTAGTGTCCATGTGGGATAATCCAACAGGGGTTGCCATGAAACCCGTGCTAATCTCTAGCTCAAAAAAGCCTTATTTTGAAGCTGAGCAGGTGATGGATGTTGGGGCCACCGATGGAAACCCTTGGTACTACGACGTCCAGAATTACTTTGAACGATCAATTTTTCCAGAAGAAGCCACCGAGAAAGACCAAAGGATGATTCGAAAGTTGTCCACTCAATTCATCAGTGTAGAGGGCATTTTGTATAAAAGGCAAGCCGATGGTATCCAGTTAAGGTGTTTGGCGGAGAAAAAAGATGAAAAGGTTATGGAAGAGGTTCATGCCAGAGTCTGTGGAGCTCACATGAATGGCTTAGCCTTAGCAAAGAAGACCATGCGCCAAGGATTCTATTGGCTCACAATGGATATAGATTGTTCAAAATATGTGAAGCAATGCCAGTTATGCCAGCAATACGTTAATTTGAGGCATGTGCCAGTTTCAGAACTACATAATTTGACATCTCCATGGCCATTTGCAGCTTGGGGATTAGATATCATAGGCGAGATACGTCCTACAGCTTCTAATGGGCACAGGTTCATAATAGTCGCCATTGATTATTTCACTAAGTGGGTCGAAGCTGAATCTTTCAAGAAGATTGATGCTAGGGATATGGCTAAGTTCATCGAGCGAAATTTGGTATGCAGATATGGGCTCCCACACCATATTGTATCTGATAATGGGGAGCAATTCTTAGCAGAAACTAAACAGATGCTTCAAAAGTATGGAATCTAGCATCACAAGTCTTCTCCTTACCGTCCCAAAGCTAATGGTGCGGGTTGAAGCAGTGAACAAGAATGTGAAAAGAATACTGGCCAAGATGGTTCAGAGCTATAAAAATTGGGCAGAAAAGCTACCTTTTGCACTATGGGGTTATAGAACCATGGTCAGAATCTCTATGGGAGCGATGCCTTTCTCTCTGGTATACCGAACCGAAGCAGTTTTGCCAGTTAAAATTGAGCTAAAATCTTTAAGGGTAGTCATGGAAGCTGAGATTCCAGAGACAGAATGGGCACAATAACGATTATTGCAGTTGAATTTATTGGATGAAGATAGGTTGCGAGCCTATTATCACAATCAGGTTTATCAGAAGAGACTAGCTCGGTCCTTTGGCAAGAAGGTACGAAAGCATCCATTAAAAGAAGGGGATTTGGTCTTTAAGATGATGAGGCCGGGAGTGCCAGACATACGGGGAAAATTCAGGCCGGCCTGGGAAGGCCCGTTCATTTTGAAAAAGTTACTAACAAAAAGAGCAGTAATCTTAGCGGACAGCGATGGGAATGAGTTTAAAGACCCGGTCAATGTCGATAGACTAAAAAGGTTCCATGGCTAAAGACCAGAAAATAAAAAGAAGAGAATAAATGCTCCGCAGGTCGAAAATCGAAAAAAGGCGTCCTTGCTAAAATTGGGCACCCTGTCAGGGTGAAAACCGAAAAAAGGCATCCTGAGTAAAAATTAAGGGCTGAGAGAAAATGTTCAATCAAGAAAACCCGAGAGGGTCGATTGATAACAGGAGTTTGATGCTTATAAGATCTATTCCGAGATTAGGTGTAGTCTTGTGCTTTTGAATTCTTGTTAAATAAGGATCATGTATGATGAAATCATATAGAAATGTACTCAATTTTGCAATGAATAAAAGAATACAGTTTACATTTTCATTGTTCTTTAAGTTCTGCCTTAAAAAGAAATATATCACTTATTCATCTAATGACTATTGTCTAATCATTCTGTCGGAAGGTGCCTAAGCGGATATGTGCTATTCACTCTTAGTGGTGGTTCTGATAATAGCCTTCTCTTGTAGTTCCTTCAAAAAAAGAAAAAAAAAAGAAGAAAAAAAAAAGGCCATTAGAGATGAAAACCGTAACTGGCTCTCTAAGCAAAAGTTAGGCAAAAGGGGAGGATGAAAACCTGGAAATAGGCAATCTGCCCTACAAAAAATGAAATAAATAAAAGCCGCTGGATTGGGTTGGGTCCATTCCAGGCAAAAGTTAGGCACAGGGTTATGTGAAAATCCATAAAGGAATGCATTTCCCACAAAGAAAAGCTAGTGTGAAAATCCACAAGGGACGCACTACCTTTAAAATAATGACTTCCGATGCCTGGAGCAATAAGGCGGCATTATTTCAGATGATCATCCTTCAGCCAAATAAGGCATAATTCAGGACATGAGTCAGAATTCGGGGCGTATGATCATTGATAGGGGGGCAAAGATGCACACCTGACGGTTCTCTTTGAAGAGTTTACGGGTCAGAGTCCCTAAGTCAAGACGCATGGTGAAGCGGCCAAGCCATATCCTCAACGGATCCTTAACCACTCAAGACATGGTCTATCTATTTTTGCATGCATTTCATACCATTCTTTAGCAAATATCTGCATATGGCCATTTACACTTGCATGCATAATCTATTGTGTATATTCCTGTGCACACAGCTTTGCAGGAAAAGTCCAAATGAAGGCCACACACATAAAAGCTAGTCAAGGACAGCAACATTAGCACTTACCCTTGTTGGACAATTAGGTCAAGATAGAATCTACGCCAGAAAATCTCCAAGACCTCTTAGGAGGCAATTCTCCAGGGTCCCTTAAGAGACAAATCTCTTTTTCCTGCACTTTTAGTAGTCTGTAGCAAACTCAATGCAGTTCTCTTCTTGCGCTTTTTGTAGCCAGTAGCAAGCTCGGCGCATCGCCATCTACGGATGACACCCCTGCACTTTTAGTAATCTATAGAAGACTCGGTCCAGTCCTCCTTTGCACTTTTTGTAGTCTGTAGTAGACTCGGTGCAATCCTCCCTTTGCATTTTTTGTAGCCTGTAGCAGACTCGACGCATCGCCATTTGTGGATGGCAGCTGCACTTTTTGTAGTCTGTAGCAGACTCGGTGCAGTCCTCCTTTGCACTTTTTGTAGTCTGTAGTAGACTCGGTGCAATCCTCCCTTTGCATTTTGTGTAGTCTGTAGCAGACTCGGCGCATTGCCATTTGCAGATGGCAGCTGCACTTTTTGTAGTCTGTAGTAGACTCGGTGCAATCCTCCTTTGCACTTTTTGTAGTCTTAGCAGACTCGGTGCAATCCTCCTTTTGCATTTTTTGTAGCCTATAGCAGGCTCGGCACATCGCCATTTGAGGATGGCTCTTGCACTTTTTGTAGCCTGTAGCAGGCTCGGTGGGGTCCTCTGAGGAGGACATTTGTCACGTTTTATAAGTCTGTAGCAGACCCGGCGCATCACCATCTTAGGATGGTCCCTAGCACTTTGTAGTCTTGTCAGCGACTCAGTGCAATCCAAGAGGATACTAACAGCTCAAATCACATTACTGTTCCCGAGGGAGCAGCTGGAAGGAGGCAGCCTCAGGTACACGCTTCTTTCCCTTTCCTGAATTTTGGCTCACCTAGACACCCACACACTAGCCTCCCCAAAATTGGGGGCAACTGTAGACACCGGGTCCCGAGTAGCCTTGATCAGGATTACCCAATGATGAAATTAAGTGTGCCCATTTATAGGCAAGAAAAATGAAAGTTGGAAGTGATGATTTCCTTGTCGTTTTGATTTGTTAGGAATAAATAAAAATATATTTTAAAAATGTTTTAAAAATTATTTTGGGGTAAAACAAGTGAGTTTTTAATTTTTTGTGTTTCATAGAAAATTTGAAAAAAAAATTCGATGAAAGTCGCGCGCGGGCCAGTGCACTCGCCCGCACGCCAGGCGCCGCGCAACGCCCAGCTCGCCCCCTGGTCGCCCTTTTGCTGCCGATTTTGACGTTTTTGCTCAAAAATTCATTTTATCTTCATTTCTTTTAAGGGAATTCAATGCTAAAACTTTTTATATTTCAAACCTTTGATTTTCTTCAGTTTTTTGGTTTTATTGAAATTAAATCAATTTAATTTTTGATTAAAAAATTTGTTTTTTTTAGAGAGGAGTAAAAAGGAATTTTAGAGGAGAATTAGGGGAATTTTCCTTTAGAAAAATTATTTTTTCTTCTTCTTTCTTCTCTCAAGAAAAATTCTCTCAACTTTTCTAAAGATTTTTTTTCAAGTGAATTCTTAAGGCAAAAAGATTAATTTTTGTTATTGGGAATTTTCTTCCTTTCAATTAACAATTTTTTACTTTAGGACAAATAAATTAATTGTTTGTTCTTGGGTAAAAATTCACTTTTGACATTTTATTTTTCTAGTCACATTCTTCAAATCAAGACAAGGAATTGGATCTCCTTACCTTCATTTCATCAAGCTAATTTTGAGAGTAATTATTCTTGGCTCCAATTTTAAATTTTATTTTTATTTCTAATTAATTGGTTAACATGTAAATTCTTTTAGATCTTTTTTTTTGTTTTGTAAATTCTTCTAGACTTTTTATCATGTAAATTCTATTAGTTCTATTAGTTTCTTCTTATTTTTATGTTCTTATTTAATTGTTCATGTCATTATGCATGTTATTATTTTTTATGACTATTGTCTTCACTTTATTATTATTATTATTATTATTATTATTATTATTATTATTATTATTATTATTATTATTATTGATATTATTTGCCATGTTTTAACATGTTTTATTAGTTTGTCATATATTATTTTATTCTTGCATGCTTAATTTGGGTTGTTCATATTCTTTGATTTCATTGTGCTTATTATTGTTATTATTATAGTTGCAATTGCTAATTTTATTATTATAATTTTTATTATCCTTGATTATTGCTATCATTTGATACTAGTATCATCATTATTATTAATATTATTATTTATATTTCTTATGCATGCTGATTTTTATTATTATTTTATGTTTTTATGCATGTTAAATTCTATCATCATTATTTTATGCTTGTTTATGCATGTTGAATTTTATTATTATCCTGTTAGTTTTTATGCATGCTAAATTGTTAATTAATTAGATTGCATATTTTTATTATGTAATTTTAATTAATTTGTCACACAGATGCATTTTTATTAGCTTTATTTTATAGTACATTTCTAAATTAATTTTTTATTACTAACATTACTTTTATTTTTTTATTTTATTTCAATACTTAGTTTTTTTATGTGTGAGTTGTTTTATGCCAAGTGGGAGCCCATGAAGATTTGAACATCCATTTGGATGTTGTTAATTTTTTATTATTTTCATTACTTTGCTTTCATTATTTTTTATATAATATGTAATTTGTAATAATAAATTTATTTTTATGCACGTTAATTAAAAAATCACAAAAATATTTCTATTAATTAATTTGATTTTTGTTTTCAAAATAAAAAGGGGACCAATGTCCCAGCTTTTTCATCCAAAATAAATTGGCACTTTAAAAATTATTTTTTTTAATTATGCATGTGAGGATCAATGTCCTCATCTTTAACAAATAGCCCGATTTATGTATGAACTGTATTTTATTTACCAATGGGGGTTGTATTCCGCCCCTAGTTTTGTTGTAATTTATTTTGCTTTCATTTACTTTATTTATCGCTTTCATTATGTGTTTGATATGCGCTTTAATTAAAATTGAATGAGAAAAGAGATGAAACAATAAATTCAAAACTCAATCATAAACTTAACCAAGGTATGAATAAATGGGAAGTCCCGAACCATCTATGGTCTTTGGGCTCAACGAGGCGAGAGGACCATTTCAATGTTCCATTGGAATGGGACTTCCAAGACACCTCTTGTGTCCCGTAAAAAGGCTTTAATTTGTATAGTCCTAGGCTCCACGAGGCGAGAGGATCATCCTAATGTTCTATTAGGGTGGGGGCTCCAAGACACCTCTGGCTTGCCCAAAATGGACATAGCAGCGCCGTCTTAGGCTCACTGAGGCTAGACGACCTTTCCCAATGTTCTATTGGGTGGCGACTCCAAGAAACCTCCTTGTTGCCCAAAATGGACGCACTTGTAATTTCTTACAAGTTTTTAATGAACCTCTCCCGATTCACCCTAAAGGCGGGCTTTCGGGGCGCCACGGGGTTCGGCGCCCGTCACACCATCTTTCTATCTTTATCCCACTTCTGCTTTTATACTCAAAGTTAAAAACATAACTCTAATAGGATTAGAACTCTAAAAAGATAGAGTATTAATTATTAATTAACTCTTAATTAATTATTATAAAAAAAATTAACTTTTAATTAATTATTTCTCAATCCATATGGGGTTAGGACTCTAGGGCATGCTTATTTAACAATCTCCCACTTGCACTAGAGCTAATCATATGTCCCATAATAATATCAAATTTTATTATTTTTCTATATTTTTTACCATTTTATCCTTTCTCTATAGGTGTGTGACCTATTGGGTTTTCTAATACACCCGGTAGTACAGACATAATTGCAATCAATAAATTGCATGATTTAAACTCTTTAAACCATTTTATTAATTCTCTAATTTATATTTATATTTATATTCATGTACAAATCATGAGAGGCTTCTAGCCAAGCATCATGATTACCCAAGTGATAGAAAAGTCAAGTGGTTTTGACTAAACCCTTCCATAGAACAGTTACACTGCAATTACTCCTTTCACCACACTTTATCTCATTTAGGTTTTGAATATGGATTTTGTCAATTCATATAAACCTAAATAAAGTTGTTCTAATAATTTAACCATTGTTCCCAAAATGCCCTTTATGGATCTCATCCACCTTTGCATTCTACTCTGGCCAAAGATTTTCTGAACAAAGGTATTATTTGAATGTGTGAGATAACTCCCATAATAAATCCGGGATAGTGAATCCTTTATTAATCACTCAACTATCTTTAAGTAGGCCATAATATACCCAACCTCCTAACTATGGTTACCCCTCGATGGAGGTAAATAGTTATAGAGTCAAAATATATCACTCACTACTTAAGATAACTTTGGTGATCTCAAGTCTGAGGATACTTGCACCACTGCTATGTAAAAATTTCCCACTGATATAGATTTATTATCCATGTGAGCATTCTCATGGCAGGTCTCCAATGAACTTGTTCTTTTAACAAGCATCCAGATATTAGCTTTGACCATCTCTATGATCATAGTTATAAGAACAGCTGCTTGAACCATTTAAGAAGCATAACATGTGCTAGTCTATCCGTATTAACAATATCCTTTCTTGTTAATACTATGACTAGGGATATTTAGGTATTAACACATTTACATGCAACAGACATCTCATATCATGAACTTTTCATGATTGCCTTTGCACTGTGTTTATAATACCAAGGACTATATTTATTAATTTAAGACATTTTGTCAAGCGATAAGTAATAATAACATAGCATTAAAAAATGTAAATTGCCTTTTTCATAAATAAAAATCAAGTTCATATACATGACATAATTTCCTATTCTACATGGGCTCCAGGAAATACTCCTAACTATCTCCCACTTACACTAAAGCCAATCACTCATGTGTTTTAAGCCCATTTTATACATATGGTGAATGTACTTACTCTGGTATAGCTTGTAGGCTCACTGTCCTCTACTACAGTTACATTCTTGTCTGAGTCCACGAGAAATTGATATCTCAGTAGGATAGAACGTATCCTAGTAGATTTTCTAAGAACTTGTGTATTTTCAGGTTCAACTATAATCTCATCATTATGAGATTCAGTTTCGGGTTCAACCGGTTGATCTGCTTTATTTTGTCAGTCTTGAACTTCACTAAGTTCTATTCTACTCCCACTATCATCTCTTAGAAGGAACTCTCTTTCTAAGAAGACAACATGCCTTGAAACAAACACCTTTTGTTCCAAGGGATGATAGTAGTAATATCGAATTGTTTCCCTTGGATATCCTATAAATAAACATTTGTCAGACTTAGCATCTAGCTTTTCTGACATTATCCTCTTCACAGAAGCAGGACAACCCCATACCTTCATATGAGAAAGTGTGGGTTTCTTGTCATTCCATATCTCCTATGGAGTAACATCAACCGACTTACTTGGAACTCTATTTAATGCATAAATATCAGTTTCTAGTGCATAACCCCAAAAGGACTTAGGCAAGTCTGCTAGGCTCATCATAAATTGAACCATATCTAATAATGTTAGATTCCTCCTCTCAGATACACCATTATGTTGTGGTGTATGTGACAACCTGAAATATACCTTAAACGGATTTGTACATGTCTAGGGATATTGGTGATCGAAACGGTATAATTTGATGATCGAAGTGATTAAGCAGGAAAAAGGATACGATCGGGATTAAGAAAAAAAGGGGAACCAAGGGTGATTTGGTCATTTTGCATACATGGATTTAATTGAATGGAATAAGTAACTATGAGGGCCAATTTATGAGAGTGGATTAGTGTTATGCCAAATTTATGTCATTTGTGATGTTGGGCGTGCCGAAAAGACGAATTCGGTATCAATGTAAAAGTTTCGGCAAGTGAGGCCAATTGTAAATTTGTGAGGTATGAATTTAGGACTTAATTGAATAAGTAAGGATTTATTATGTGGGCTAATGTTTTAAATAGATAAGTTGTATGCCAATTAAAGGAAAGGAAGAAGGATGAGGGATTAAAAGAGAGATTTGACATAAAAATCTAACATGGACCAATAATAATGTGACACTTGGCATTAGTGATAAGATTGAATTGATGGAGGTATAAAAGAAGAGAGAGGGACGGTTTGAAGGGCAAAGGGAAAGGGAAGTCTTCTTTTTTTTCTTCTGCCTCCTCCAACGCCATTTTCTCTCTCTCCAAGTTCAAGCCTTAAGATTTGAATGGTGGATTCTTCAAATTTTAAGTATTTTGGAAGGAGAAATGGTATGAAAAGGTAAGGGATAAGTCTTTTATACTTTTGATTTCTTTTTAAAGAGTTAAATTTCTAATTACCGTTATGTGTGGGTTTTGATGAGGAATTGAGATGATAATGACCATGAAGAGTGGGAAGCAAGAAAGAAAGCACAAGTAGAGATAAAGGAGCTCTCCCTATGAGTTCAGTTTACCTATGTGTATTAGCTCTCCCTAGGAGCTCTCCCTATGAGTTCGGTTTACCTATGTGTATCAGCTCTCTCTAGGAGTTTTCCCTAGGAGCTCTCCCTATGAGTTCGATTTACCTATGTGTATCAGCTCTCCCTAGGAGTTCTCCCTAAGAGCTCTCCCTATGAGTCCGATTTGCCTATGTGTATCAGCTCTCGCTAGGAGCTCTCCCTATGAGTTCGATTTACCTATGTGTAACAGCTCTCCCTAGGAGCTAGGTCCATTTGTTTATTGAACATGTTGTTAAGTTTATTTTGTGCTAATTTGAATTGATTAATAATATGGATACTCAATAATATGAGAAATAATTAAGGAATGGCATTTAAATAGTAAGTATGCATATAATTTGTATAAGATTGAATGTGGATTTCTTTGGCATGGAATTATGTGTATATGGGAATTATTAAAAATGTAATGGGACTACAAATGAAATAAATGGTATACATAGAAGCTAATATTACGATTGTAATTGGGGAGACACCCAAATATTCCAATAATTTATTTTATGTTAATACAACATAAATTAAAAGTATATGTATAAATGAATACATATAAGTTGTGTTAAAATTTAATGAGTACGATATCAATATGAATTTATGTATAGCCTACAATAGTTGAGTTGTGGATAGATAGGCATGCCTATAGAGTTCTGTAAGCTGCAGCCCCTCAGTGTTCTGGACCCTGATCAGGTCACCATTTGGGTCCTTATGATCCTGAGTGTTTGGATCTTATTTAAGATCCCCAGTGAAAATGGTTTTGTATGAAAATGAAAGAAGTTGCTTTTGTTCGTACCCACAGGTACCTAGTGTTCATTCGTTATCCACCCTCTTGACTTAGCAGGCAATAATTGAACAAAGAAATGTTAATGGAATAATAAGTTATGAATTGATAAGTGTATGTGATGACTGTAGGAAAGTACGAGTATAAGCATTTGATATGAATGTGAACATATTGTTTATTATGGCTTATATGCTATATAAACTAGTGCTTTATGCACCTATGAGTTCTTGGATCTTATACGAATCCCTATATGAAAATGTGGTCGTACCTTCAGGTAACTATGAGTTTCAATTTGTTATTCTCTTTGGAATGTAAACATGAACGAATGACAGGAGACTAAGGAATTTATTTGAAGTAAAAATGATTAAACGAATGTAATTATATGTTAGGCATGAGAATTATGAGTAGTGAAACATGAAAATCATGTATTAATTAAAATTGTCACTCTATTTGACTATTGTAGACACCGGGTCACGAGGTGGTCCAAGATCAAGATTACCCCATGATGAAAATAAAGACTAATTCATAAGTGAGAAAATAGGAATTGATCATCTCTTTGTCAAATTCTTCTATTTGTCTCAAAATTCTTTTAAAATGTTTATTCTTATTCTTATTTTTATTCTTATTTTATTTTTATTTTTATCTTTATTTTTCATCCATATTTTGCATTTTATTTTATTATATTTTCTGAAAAAAATTTAAAAAAAAAAATTCGGCGGACGTGCAGGGGGCTGCCATACGCGCAGCGCTGCTCCGCGGACGTGCAGTGCTGACCAGCGCATGCACATCTCACCCGATCGGCGAGATTTCTCGCCCATCCGCGCGGGGTTCTTCTCCGATCGGAGAGATTTCTCACCGATCCTGCCCAGTCTCGCCGATTTTCATCATTTTCCACCGAAAATCAATTTTTTCACATTTTTAGGGTAAAAATGATTTTTTCTTGGGATTTTTTTAGATTTTGTTAAAATTTGACAAATATTAGTCAAATTGGGTTGGTGTTAAAAGTAAAAAAATAACAAAAAATAATTAAAAATAAATAAAAACATTAATTATAAATATTTGACTTTTAGGATTTTATTTTGAATTTTTGAGTGTTTTTTGTTGAAATTGGGAAGAGGGAAATGGAAAAAAGCTGGAAGTGGACTAAATTGGGGCAAAGAATGGGGTTTTGACGGAGGATTGATTCAATTTTTGGAGGAAGAAAGAAAAAAAGGGGATTTTGGCTAAGAAAATTTCTTTAAGGGAATTGATTTTTTTCAAGGGATTTTGGGAAGGTGTTCTTGAGGAAAATAGTGCATTTTGCTGGAAAAACAAGGAATTTCTTGTTCTTGGAGTTCATCTTTTCTTTTTCTCAAAATTTAAAATCATTTTCTTTAATCTTCTTAATTTTCTTTTCTTAAATCTAAAAATTTTCTTCTTTAATTCCATTCTAGTTTTTCTTATATCTAAAATTTTTTATTGAACTTGAAAACTTTAAGAAAGGAAAATTAATTTCCTTTAACTTGAGTTTTCTCATCAAATATCAAATAAAAAAAATCAAATCATTTTTGAATTTTAGTGTTCTTGAGTTATTTGAGACATAAACTCAAGATTTTCTTAAACATTTTTTCGAGTTTACTCTCGAATCTTGACAAGGAGAATAGATCGAGATATCTTGCTTCCATATTACTTAATTCTGAGAGTAAAAATTCTTGGATCCATCTTTATCTCATTTCATTTTATTCATGTTAATTTATTTCAATTTACTTTTTTTCTTGCATTAATGAATGTATGTTGTTTTTTTTTAGTTGAGATTTATTTTTGAGCATGAGTTTCCAATCTTTATTTTGTCCTTGGCATGAAAATGGATAAATATATATGATGTTAGGAGATGAAAAATAAGATTTGCATGATTTTCTCCTTTAGTATTATCTTTATGATTTTTTGTATGCTTAAATATTAGTATTGTATATTGCATGTTTGATTGCCTTCCTTTTGTTTACTCATTTAATTTTATTGGTTTGTTGTTGTTGTTGTTGTTGTTGTTGTTATTATTATTATTATTATTATTATTATTATTATTATTATTATATTTTGCATGGTGTTATTTCATGATTTAGCTATGGTTATTAGTATTAATGTACCTTGCATGATTTTTTATTTTATGTGTGATGTTAAATTAATGTGTTTAATTTAACTTATTTTATATTCTATTGGTGTATTAATTTTATACTAGATTTCCTTTACTTTTATTTTTAATTGATTTTGGAATTATTGCTAATATTTTTTTTATTGTTGTTTTTTTATTGGAGCTAAAAATGTCGTGCTTATTTGTTTGAGCATCGCCGTGACCAAACGAAGGGGTCGCGATGCGTAGGAATTTACATCACTTAGGTGAGACCTTCCCTATCTCTATTTATATGATTGTATTTGTTTGTGAATAAAATAGTTTATTTTATACGCGTGTCAAATAAAAAATCACAAAAATATTTTGTACGACAAAATTGGGATTTTTATTAATAAATTGGGACCAATGTTCTAGATTTTAGCCAAAGAATGAAAAATATCACGAATTAAAATAAAGAGTTAAATTTTTTAAAAATGGGATCACTCATCCCGGTTTTCGACCCAATGGTCAAAATAACTCTTCGATCCCTTTTCAAATAAGCATGAGGGAACCAATATTCCTAAATCGAATAAATATCCCGATTTTTGTATGTTATTTTCTATGTGTGACTTTATTTTGTCTGTTTTAAATTTATGTTCATATATCTTGTGGGCCATTGTAATTAATTATTTTTGGGGCAATTTTATTTTCTTTCACTTGGAGATTGTATTTTGTCCCGATTTCCGTTTTAAATTTTATTCAACTTTTCTTTTCATTTGGGGGATTGTATTTGTCCCAATTTCTCTATTGTAAATGGCGTGTTTACCGCTTTGTTTACAGCTTTCATTTTATCGCTTTCTTGATGCTTGAAATGCGCTTTCAATAAATTGCACTAATCGCGTGAGGAGAGAGATAGATTTTTCAAATCTAAAAACTCCCTTATATTTAACCAAGGCATAAATAAGAGTGAAGTTCTGAACACCTTCTCTGGTTTAGACCATAGAGGTTAGATGACCTTTTCCAATTTCTTGTAAATTGGGTGGCGACTCCAAAATGCCTCAAAGGTGCCTAAAGGCTTCAAGGGACTAGATGAACTTTCCAATGTTCTATTGGGTAAGGAATTTCAAAATGTCTCATGCTGCCCAAGATCAAAAGACACGAACCAATCCCTAAAGCCCAAAAAGCGGGTCTCGCCTACGAGAGCCTTTGCTAGGTTCGGCGCGCGTGACAGTGGTGACTCCACTGGGGACTGTTTGTGACTTTGCTTTGAAAGTGTCTTGGTTAAAACATATAATTGAGTTTTAAAACCTAAAATTCTATCTCTTTTCGAAAATTGCATTGCATCATTTTAAAACCTTATAATTATGCTAGTTTGGTCCCTATTCTTACCCCGGTGCATTCCCGAAGCATGACCCTATTTTCACTCAATCTAGGGAAGTGTTAAGGACAATCACCACCCCAAGCCTCGTACCATCATGGTATATTAAATGGAGACCGGATCGATCGTTATGCTCATGATGAGCTAGGCCTATTGGCAGGGACCATGCTTGGATAGCCCTAAAGTATCATCACCCTTGACCAAAGCTCATGTAATGGCAATAGATACTTCCACTAGGTAAAATGTACTGTAATACGATGCTTGCTATGTAGGCCATTATATATTGAGCAAAATCAACCAAATTAAATGGTCTTATACCAAAAGCTCTCATGCCCCGGTTATCCCATCTTAATATGGTTGAAATGTTTAAATACATAAAGGCCAAAAATTCATACGCATGCACATAAATTAAGAGATGTTATGCTGCCGATTTTTCGTCGAGCACCATATGCATCCATTGGGTTCCCTGTTAACCCATGGATCAAGCCCACCTAGGAAATAGACCGCATTACCTCGTGTGTGGGAGTAATAAGGTTGGAAGGATCTACTTGCTGGTATGTGGTTGTAAATGTTGTATAACACACGATCATGCATTGTACATGTTATTCATGCATCATTCTAACAATTTAAATCTTTCAGCCATCATAGATTCATTTAAGTGGACTAGAGGTTCCGACGGTTGGCTAGTAAGGACAAATCTGCTCTTTGAATTGCCAAAATTAGTGTCTGACTGGGATTCTGAGTCACTCTCATCGATTAGTGAATCATCTTTTGAATTATCGATGGCAGAAGAAATCGGAGCTTTGACCACTCAAGACCTTGCTAGGAGACTAGAGAACTTTGAACAGAGGATGTTAGATATGATGGGTGCCATGGCTGACAGGATTGCTCATCCCCCTGCTCCACAAGCACCTATTGCTCTATAGCCACCTGTCGCTCCACAACCACTGGTAGTCCTTCCTCGGGGGCAAGTCGAACCACTTGCTGGCGGGGAGGCTCCCCTCATTAATAATGCTGCCTATTAACCTGTCAATGAGCATAGAGCTGCTGAGCCTATTGAGCCAAGAAGGGAAAGGATCCCCAATCCCAATGAGGATTTCGTAATGAAGGAGGAAGATGAAGAGGTAATAGCACCTCAAGTTATGAGGGCCAGAGCACCCAGGGTAGAAGATGAGGCAATAAGACGGATGAGACAGTAAATTGAGATGATCACCCGCATGTTGTCAGCCGGGAAGGTGGTCAACCCTGAAGATAGAGATCTGGGGGATAAAGAGCTGCGACCCTAAAGGTTTAAGATGCCTGAGCTACTGAAGTTCGATGGTACTTCGGACCCATCTGCACACATCAAACAGTATACCCTGGTAATGAAAGGCACAGGGTTGAGCAAGAAGCAGAAGGTAGAATATTTCTGTTTCAGTCTGGTGGGTCCGACAGTAGACTGGTATCACGGGTTGGACAGGAGGTCCAAGGAGGATTGGGACCTTTTGACTGAAGAATTTATGAGGCAATATGACTGCAGCACCAGAATGGAGGTCACCTTAAAGCACCTCAAACTTTTACAACAAAAGAGTGACGAGTCATTCCATGAATACCTCACCAGATGGAGGAATAGGGTAATGGAGATGAAACGAAAGCCTAATACTACTGACCAAATCAGGCTATTTATCATGAAATCCTGCCCTTACTTGAGGGACTTGCTCAGCTTTAAGGGACTTAGAAATTGGGAGTCACTTAAAGACATTGCAGTAGAGGCTGAAGGGGCTTACCTAGCAAAGAAAGCAAGCCAAAATAACTTTGCTAGGAAGAATTATGGGAACCAGTTAGGGTATAAATCAGGTGGTGCCGGAAGCAGTAATAATAGAAATGGTAAGCCGGTCGAAGTTTCAGCTATCGAGGTTAGACAGCGTCAGAGGTACTACTCTAATTTAGGCCGCTCTCTATCCTGGGTACTGGAGAGACTGATGAAGGAGGGTAAGCTACGACCTTTGACGCCTAGGCCAGCCATGAATCAAGGGCAGCTAGGGCACAGAGATGACCAGTATTGCGCCTACCACCAGGACACTAGGCACCTGACAGATTATTACAAAACTTTAAGGAACAAGATCCAAGATCTTATCGACTCTAAACAAATTACGGATCCTGAAAAGTGAGAGAAGAAGAAGGCAAGCTATAATGCAGTCCCTCCACCGGATATGTGATTGGGTCTGGTCCACCTGGGTGGCACTCGTCAGAATAGCTACATGAAGACTTTGTTTTTTTAGATGCTTTATTTCCTTTTAATTCAAGAACTCCTTATGACAATCCGGTTATTTTAATATGATGAACATTTTTGTTTATTTGTATGGTATTTTTAATGATTTCATTTCCTATGATCACGATGCATTCATTCATTTTTGACATTAACCCAATTAATACGACTCCATCTAATCTTGAAACTTTGGGGAGTCCAAACAAAATCTTGATAGCATCTGATATAACTCTTGAAGAGAGGATAATTTTGAGAGATATAAAATAAAATAAAAAAAATAGCCTTTGCCTGGACCTGGTATGACATGCTGAAGATTGATAAGGACATTTTTGAGACCAATGCTACTTCCACGTGCCAACATGACGATGAACCGAATTTTGAAAGCCATTCCTTTGCACCCCCAACATCTGGGTTGCATATGGTGCTGCCAAATAAAATCAAACCCCGAGAGCTACACCAGAAGTTAGATGAATAAAATTCAGGACCTTTACGAGAAACATATAATTCGTTAGAACCAAATTGTGTGACCCATTTCCTCACAACCATTTGAAATATATACCCTAAAATCAATCAAGATTGACCTTTAACCATCCGGGACCCTTACAACCAAATTTAGCAGGACAACTCTTTACCTTTCAACCCAAAAAAAAGAGAGAAAAAAAAGAGAACAAAATGTACGTGCAAAAAAAATAAAACAAAATAAAACAAAACAAAAAAAAATAAAAAAAAGAGAGAAAAGAAAAATCATAAAAAAAAAAACCATAATCTTTGCTCCAGATCATCCGAGCCTAACCTGTCCCCAATCTCAGCCATTGAAAACCATTTCAGAATTTGAACCACCAAAGCCAATAAAAGCGAAGTGTGAGATTTCACATCCAAGCCCCAAATAAGGAACCCATCACCTTAACCGGTCTACACAAGGGCCAAGAATAAAACTTTGATACAAAAAAGAACTACTCTCAGAAGTAGCAGCCTCCCCCGTTAGCGAAGACGGAGGCAAGTTCAATCAACACCGATGAACTAAAGGAAGGTTCATGGCAAAGGCTAAAAATAAAAAGGAGAGAAAATATTCAATCAAGAAAACCTACGAGGGCTGATTGATAATAGGAGTTTGATGCTCTCAAGGTCTATCCTGAAATTAGATAAGGTCTCATATTTTTCGAGTTAATGCCAAATAGTGATCATACATTATGAAATCAGATTGAAATATATGCATATATGCATATATGCATATATGCAATGTTATTGATGTGACCAGAGCAGTTCATCTTGCATACTCAAAGTTGTCTGGGTCCGGCGTAGAATCAGTGCATTGGTACTATCTTTCTCCGGTGTTCTATCCGCTCGGGCATTTCAGTCAACTCTTCCTGTAAAAAGTAAAAAAAAAAAAAGAAAGACAGAAGAAGGCCGTTAGAGACGAAAACCGTGATTGGCACTCTAAGCAAAAGTAAGGCCAAAGGGTAGGGTGAAAACCTGGGAATAGGCAGTCTGTCCTATAAAAAAATGAAATAAATAAAAGCCGCTGGATTGGATTGGGTCCATTTTAGGCAAAAAATAAGGCACAGGGTTATATGAAAATTCGAAAAGGATGCATTTCCCGCTAAGAAAAGCTAGTGTGAAAATTCACAAGGGACGCACTACCTTCAAAAATAACTACAGGTTTCAAATGAGAACCTCATAATCCCCAGAGGCATAAAATTCAAAAGCAATTCCAGGGGGCACCGATCCAGCTGCAAATTACGACCAAACTGGCTATCGTCTCCAGATCCACTTAGACTAATTCTTGTCCTGCATTACTGCATACATATGCATCTCACGTGCATGCTCACTATTTTTCCTGCATATTTGGCTTTCCGGTTTTGCAGTAAGAAAGATCCGATGCGGACACCGACAAAAGCCGAGTGACGACATCAATCCAAACAATCAACCAAAGGGCCCATAGACAGCACCACTTCAGAAGAGTTTGCATGATGGCAGCACTACCATTCTACGGAAGGTTTGCACGACCACGGTACTACTGCTTCGAACTTCAGAAGAGTTTGCACGATGGCGGCACTACCATTCTACGGAAGGTTTGCACGACCACGGAACTACTGCTTCGAATCTCAGAAGAGTTTGCACGATGGCGGCACTACCATTCTACAGAAGTTTTGCACGACCACGGTACTACTGCTTCGAATCTCAGAAGAGTTTGCACAATGGCGGCACTACCATTCTACGGAAGGTTTGCACGACCACGGTACTACTGCTTCGAATCTCAGAAGAGTTTGCACGATGGCGGCACTACCATTCTACGGAAGGTTTGCACGACCACGGTACAACTGCTTCGAACTTCAGAAGAATTTGCACAATGGCGGCACTACCATTCTACGAAAGGTTTGCACGACCACGGTACTACTGCTTCGAACTTCAGAAGAATTTGCACAATGGCGGCACTACCATTCTACGAAAGGTTTGCATGACCACGGTACTATTGCTTCGACTCTCATAAGAGTTTTCACGATGGCAGCACTACCATTTTACGGAAGGTTTGCATGACCACGGTACTACTGCTTCGAACTTCAGAAGAGTTTGCACGATGGCGGCACTACCATTCTACGAAAGGTTTGCACGACCACGGTACTACTGCTTCGAATCTCAGAAGAGTTTGCACGATGGCGGCACTACCATTCTACGGAAAGTTTGTAAGACCACGGTACTACTACTTCGATGCTCATGAAGGGTTTGCATGATGGCGGCACTACCATTCTACGAAAGGTTTGCACGACCACGGTACTACTGCTTCGAACTTCAGAAGAGTTTGCACGATGGCAGCAATACCATTCTACGGAAGGTTTGCACGACCACGGTACTACTGCTTTGAATCTCAGAAGTGTTTGCACGATGGCGGCACTACCATTCTACGAAAGGTTTGCACGACCACGGTACTACTGCTTCGAATCTCAGAAGAGTTTGCACGATGGCGGCACTACCATTCTACGGAAGGTTTGCAAGACCACGGTACTACTACTTCGAATCTCATGAAGGGTTTGCACGATGGCGGCACTACCATTCTACGAAAGGTTTGCACGACCACGATACTACTGCTTCAAACTTCAGAAGAGTTTGCACGATGGCATCACTACCATTCTACGGAAAGTTTGCACGACCACGGTGTGACGCGCGCCGGATCGCCGCGGCCGCCCCTATGACCGCCCGCACGTGGGCGATCGGGCAATTATGGGTCCGTTGATAGCTTGCAATAAATCGCAAGTGCATCTATGTTGGGCAACAAGGAGGTTTCATGGACTCGCCACCCAATAGAACATTGGGAAAGTTTCTCTCGCCTCGGAGAGCCTAAGACTGCGCTTAGTATCCATTTTGGGCCAGCCAAAGGGGGAAGGTAAACCTCTCGCCCTAAGGAGCCTAGGATTAACGCTAAAGCCTCGTGACACAAGAGGTGTCTTGGAGGGTAAACCTCTAGCCTCTTGAGCCCAAAGACCGGAGCTGGTTCGGGACTTCTCATTTATTAATACCTTGATTAATATTATAATTAAGTTTTGAATTCATTGTTTCATCAACTTTCCACACAATGCAATTTAAATTAAAGGCGCAATCATTCATATCAAAAGCGGTAAATGTAAGCAAAATCCAAAATAAAGCATTTAAAAACAAATTACAATAACACTAGGAGCGGAATACAACTCCCATTTATAAAAGTGAAATACATGCATAAAACGGGTTATTCATTAATAGTGAGAACATTGGTCCTCGCATGCATGTTTATTATGAAAAAGTTTTGATGTGATGATTTATTTGGGTATGAAAAACTAGGACATTGGTCCCCTTTTATTTAGAAAAAAAATGTCAAGTTAATTAATAGAAACGTTTTTGTGATTTTCTTTTTAGCGTGCCTAAATAAAGAATTTTACAAGAAAATTATATGGCAAAATTAAATAAAATATTACAAATAAAGAAAATAAATGTATGAACCAAACGAGCCTTTTTGGACCTCCCGATGTGCTCGCAAAAACGCCCAAGCAAAAAATGAGTTTAGACATAAAAACAAAATACAAATAAAATAATGTTAGTGATTAAATCAATTAAATCAATTAAACATACAAAATAATTAATAAGAAAATAAAATAAAATAAAATGATATGAAAAGAATGATAATGGAATCAAAATGTTAACAAACCAAAATAAATGAGAAACATGCATTATATGACAAATGATTGAATGATGTGATGAAAATAAAATAAACATATTAATTAAATAATACATGTAAAAATATGAACATGATAACAATGATGATGAAGATAAACGAATCAAAGAATATATAAAATGATAAAGAAAAGAATAATAAATGAAAATAATTAAAGAATGATGAAAACAATTAAATGAACAATACGATTAATTAAATATGTTCACAAATGATATAAACCATTTACATGGCAAAAAGATCAATTAAAATGAATTTATTAATTACATGTTAAAAATAATTATGAATTAAAGTGAAATAAATTAATTACATGTTAAAATTAATAAACAATCAATATTTATATGAATAAAAATCATATATAAACAAATTAAAGAAAACAAATCTGAAATAAATAAAATAAAAACAATAAAATAAAATATACATAAATAAATTAGATATGAACCAAAAGAAATAATAAGAACAAGCCCAGAATGTTTACCCTCAGAGTTTCGGATTCGATGAAGGTAAAATATGATTGATTTCTTTGTTTGATGATTCACAATATTAGAGTGAAATATGATGAAAATGTTGGAATTTTATTCCAACAAACATGAAAAAAAATGATCAAAAATTCTTTAAGAACAAAGAATTGATACATTTGCCTAAAGAAATGATTTTGATCAAAAAAAAGTTTTTATTGATTAAAATAAAGAAAAATGATTTCAAGAACAATCAATCACTTTGTTCATATCAAAAAAAATTGATTGAAGTTTTATTTTAGAAAATCAAATAAAAATTAGATTTTGATGACAAATAATTATTTTATTTGTCTCAAAATCAATTTTTTATCAAAAAAAGATTCAAAACAAAATCAATGAAAAAGTTTTATTGAACACAAAATAAAAGATTAAAAACAATTTTGAGAACAAATAATTATTCTATTTGTCTCAAAAATTAAATCAAACAACAAAACTTCCCCTAAAAAATATGTTTAGAAGAAATTATGTTGGAAAAAGAATGAAACATTTGATTTTTCTTTTTGGTTTTTGGTTGGGGAATAAATCTGGAATTTTTTTAAAGAGAAAATAGAAGAAGAAGAATTCTGGAAATTTTTGGTCTAAAAATGTGTGGAGGAGCCTCCTTTTGATTTCATCATAAAGTCTTTCTAGGATAAAAAAATGTTGCCCTAATTTAATTAAGGAAAAAACCTATTTTAACACAAAATTCATTTAGTTTTAATAATAAAATCAAGTTTTATTATTTAATTACCTAAAAAAATATTTTAGAATTTAATTTGAAGTCAAAAACCCCAAAAAAATGGGATAAAAAACGAATTTTTGGGTGAAAAAATCGGAAAAAGGGCTAAAAAATCGGATTTTTGGGTATCAGACCCTGTAGCGATGGCCAGGATGAGGGACGCCGCCCGTCGCTATAGAGCGACGGGCCTCGCTGCGCGAAATCCGCGCGCAGAGGTGCGGTGCGGCGCGCAGTGCGCAACGCTGCGCGTCGCTTTTTAGTGACGCGCAGCATTGGCGACGCTGCGCGTCACCAAATCCCGCCCAGCGCGCTGGGCGCCTGCGCGCTGCCGCGCCCGACACTCGCGGTCCGAAAATTTTTTTTTTTTTTGTATTTTTTTTTATTTTTTAAATTGACTAAAAACACTATAATTTTAAGCCCTCATTTTTCAAAATTAATTTTTTAAATATTTATTTATTATTTTCTAATTTTTCACTCTAAAATGCAAATTTGACGAGAAAACCATCACTTTTAACCTTTTAAGCCTGTGAAGGCAATTATCATCATTGGGTAACTTCGATTTAGGCTTACTCAGGACCCGGTGTCTACAGTTGCCCCCAGTTTAGGGGAATCTAGTACACTAGTGTCTAGGTGAGCCTAAACTCAAAGAAGAAAAGGAAAGAGACAAGTACCTGAGTCAGCCGTCTTTCCGAACTGGAGAATTCTGAGATGGTGGTTATTACCATGGTGTGTTTTCGTTTGTTGAAGTGGTGCTATCTGTGAGCCCTTCGGTTGATTGCCCCCTGAGAGGTCTTCGGTTCATTGATTGTTTGCCCCCTGAGAGGTCTTCAGTTTGCTGCTCCCTGAGAAGTCTTCGGTTTATTGATCGTTTGCCCCCTGAGAGGTCTTCGGTTCATTTATCGTTTGCCCCCTGAGAGGTCTTCAGTTTGCTACTCCCTGAGAAGTCTTCGGTTCATTTATCGTTTACCCCCTGAGAGGTCTTCGGTTCATTGCCCCCTGAGAGATCTTCAATTTGCTGCTCCCTGAGAAGTATTTGGTTGATTGCCCCCTGAGAGGTCTTCAATTTGCTGCTCCCTGAGAAGTCTTTGATTTGATTGCCTCCTGAGAGGTCATTGGATGGTGCTTGGATTGATGATTAAGCTGGTATGTGGATTGATGATTTGATCGATGTCTGGATTGATGATTGACTTGAGGCTTGGATATATGTTTTGATCGATGTCAGGATTGATGATTGACTTGAGGCTTGGATATATGTTTTGATCGATGTCTGGATTGATGAATGAGTTGAGGTTTTGATTGATGATTTGACCGATGTCATCACTCGGCTTTGATCGGTGTCCGCATCAAATCTCTTTTTCTGCAAAATAGGGAAACTAAAATATGCAGGAATGGTGAGCATGCAAGTGAAATGCATAAATTGTGTAGGAATGCAGGATAAAAATTCATCTATGGGGACTTGGAGATGATAGCCGGGCTAGCTGCAATTTGCGATATAATTGATGCCTTTTGAGCTGCTTTTGAATTTCATGCCCTTTGGGATTGTGAGATTCTCACCTGGTACCTGTAGTCATTATTTGAAGGTAGTGCGTCCCTTGTGGATTTTTACACTAGCTTTTCTTAGTGGGGGATGCGTCCTTTGTGGATTTTCACATAACCCTGTGCCTTATTTTTTGCCTGGAATGGACCCAACCCGATCCAGTGGCTTTTCTCTTTCTTCTTTTTTTTTTTTTTGAAGGACAGACTGCCTGTTTTCAGGTTTTCACCCTATCCTTTTGCCTAGTTTTTGCTTAGAGCGCTAGTTACGGTTTTCACTCTAACGGCTTTTTTTTTTTTTTTTAAGATTGCTGAAGTTGTTGGCAAGAATCTTTAGGGAGTCTTAGGACATGGTTGCATGAGCTTGATTTTGCACATCTGATAACAGGATGAAACGGCTGAAGTGTTTGCGCGCTGAGAGTAGCAGAGGGTAGGCAGATACATGACTTTGATCACACAGGATACAATACTCTGATCACATCATTGCATAAATGCATGTGTTTCAATTTGATTTCATTAAACATGATCATTATTTTGGCATTGATTTTAAAAAATACAAGACTTTAGCTAATCTCGAGATAGATCTTGAAAGCATGAAACTCCTGTTATCAATCAGCCCTCTCGGGTTTTATGATTGAAGATTTTCTCTCATCTCTTAATCTTTTTCTTTGAATGCGAATTCTAGATGCAACTTTGGGGACGAGACTTAACTCGAATACATGAATGCACTCGTGGCTCCTCGCTTTAAGCTCAAGAAACACCATATGCCTCTTCTTACGTACCAAACCTTATTAGAAGGTCATCTTCGCTAATTGGATAAGAATGAACCAAGAATCAAAAGGTCTTACTTTGGTTGTAATGTTAGGCTTAGGTAGATGGCTATCAAAGGAGGATCAAGTCGCTAGAGAAAAATGGTCGCAATATTTTCTCGACTGATGGATGAACCATTCTCAGCTCAGTTGTATATACAAAGGTATTCTTGAATTTGGATTTGATAACATTTTAGCTCATTTAAGATCAGATTGACAGTTAAAAGGTAATCATCAAAACTCGTCAAGTGGTTATTATTTTGAGCTCTACTTTTTTTTTTTAAGGAGCTCATGTCTTTGGCGCATGACTGAAACCCTCTTCTCAAATTGTAAACTCATCCTTACCAAGGCAATTTTGATAACCCACAAAGAAATTGTTAATTGTTAAAACGTTCATCCATCCCTGCTAGAGAGGCCACTCTTTTAAGGGGAAGTCAAAATCATTTTAGGCGAGGGGATAGTTTTAACATGTGTAACAACAAAATTGGCACGCATTTAGCATACCCACATAAAGGCTCAATGGGCTAGCAAGCGATTGTGAAGTAAGGGTAGGAAATGGTCATTGAGGGAACTATACAAAGAAAATGTTGCCTAAATCATTTTCTAGGTTCCGTCTTATCCAGGGATCGCTTTGACGGGTAATCAGAAAGGTTCTAGTGCTCTTAGTGAGTTTCCATCCAGTCCCCTAATTGTAACTAGTTTTTTTTCTTTTCAATTTCCCTCTCTGCAGGAGCTATGTTAGATGCTATCAAAATTTTCTTTGGGTTCCCCAAAGTTTCCGAGATTAACTGCAGTCATATTATTTGAATTAATGCCAAAGTAAATGTGTTATGATCATGCGAAATGAAATCAATAGAAACATTATACAAATAAGCAAAAATTGTTCTCTTCATTACAAACCGAAAATTATAACATAAAATGTTCTAGAAATAAAAAGAATTTCAGCATCTAAAAGCAATATCACTAGCGGGCCACAAGACACGATCATGTTCACGGTGGAGGGACTGCATTATAACCTGCTTTCTTCTTTTTCTCTCTCTTCTCAGGATCTGCGATCTGATTGGTGTCAATGAGATCCTGGATTTTGTTTCTCAGAATACGGCAATGGTCGGTCAAATGGCCGGTGTGCTGGTGGTAAGCGCAGTACTGATCACCTCTATGTCCCGGCTGTCCCTGACTCAAGGCTGGTCTGGGTGGCAATGGCTGCAACTTGCCTTCCTTCGTTAGTCTCTCCAGCACCCAGGATAGAGAGCGGCCTAAGTTGGAGTAGTATCTCTGACCCTGCCCAACTTCAGTAGCTGAGACCTCTGCCGTCCTACCGTTTCTGCTGTTGCTGCTCCCGGCACCTCCTGATTTGAATCCTGACTGGTTCCCATAGCCTTTCCCAGCAAAGTTATTTTGGCTTGCTTTCTTTGCCAGGTAAGCCGCCTCAGCTTCTATAGCGATATCCTTAAGCGACTCCCAGTCCTTGAGCCCCTTAAAACTGAGCAAGTCCCTTAAGTAAGGGCATGAGTTTATGATAAACAGCCTAATCTGATCTGCAGTGTCAGGCTTCCTCTTCATCTCCATGACCCTGTTTCTCCATCTTGTAAGGTACTCATGGAATGACTCATCATTCTTCTGCTGTAGAAGCTCGAGGTCTTTTAGGGTGACCTCCATCCTGGTACTGCAGCCGTACTGTTTCATGAATTCTTCGGTCAAAAGGTCCCAGTCCTCTTTGGACCTCCTATCCAACCCGTGGTACCAGTCAACTGCCGGGCCCACCAGACTAAGGCAGAAATATTCCACCTTCTGCTTCTTACTCAGTCCTGTGCCTTTCATGACCAAGGTGTACTGCTTGATGTGGGCGGATGGGTCCGAGGTGCCATCAAATTTTGGCAGCTCGGGCATCTTGAATCTTTGGGACAGCAGCTCTTCATCCCCCAGATCTCTGTCTTCTGGGTTGACCCCCTTTCCAACTGATAGCATGCGGGTGATAGCTTCGATTTGCTGTCTCATACCTCTTAAAGCTTCATCCTCTACTCTGGGTGCTCTGGGCCCAGCTTGGTGGACTATCGGCACCTCTTCTTCTTCTTCCTCCATCAGGAAATCATCGTTGGGGTTATGAATCCTTTCCCCTCTTGGCTCGATGGGTGCAGCAGCCCTGTGCTCATTGTTGGGTTGGCGAGCAGCAGCTCCAACGAAGGGAGCCTCCCCACCAGCAGGTGGTTCGACTTGCCCCCGAGGAGGGGCTGCCTGTGGCTGTAGAGCAGCAGGCGGCTGTGGGGCAGCAGGTGGATGGGCAATCCTTTCAGCCATGGCACCCATCATGTCTAGCACTCTCCGTTCGAAGTCCTCTAGCCTCCTAGCTAGGTTTTGAGTGGTCAGTGCTCCGGTTTCTTCTGCCATTGATGATTCAAGAGAGGATTCACTGATTAATGGGAACGACTCAGAATCCCGGTCAAACACTAGTTTCGACAACTCAAAGAGCAGATTTGTCCTTACTAGCCGACCGTCGGAACCTCTAGTCCACTTAGATGAATCTATGATGGCTGAAAAAATTAGATTGTTAGGATGATGCATGAATGACATATACAATGCATGATAGTGAGCTATGCAACATTTACAATCACATGCAAGCAAGTAAATCCTTCCAACCTTATTTATTACTCCCACACACGAGGTAATGCGGTCTCTTTCCTAGGTGGGCTTAATCCATGGGTTAGCGGGGAACCCAATGGATGCGTATGGTGCTCGGTGGAAAACCGGCATCATAACATCTTTTATCTAATGTGCAAGCATATGGATTATGATCGTTATGTATTTAGGCAGCCCGAACAAGTTGACATGGGCCTATCGGGGCATGAAAGCCTTTGATTAGGTGACCAATCAGATTATTTGGGTTTGTCCAATACAAAATGATCCATATAGCAAGCATAGTATTAAGGTTCATACCACCTAGGGGAAGTGACTATTTCCATTACATGAGCTTTGGTCATGGGTGATGATATTTTAGGGTTACCCAAGCATGATCACTGCCAACGGGTCTAGCTCATCACGAGCGTAACGACCGATCGGGTCACCATTTAATATACCATGATGGTACGAGGCTTGGGCTGGTGATTATCCTTAACACTTTCCTAAATTGAGTGAAAATAGGGTCGTGCTTCGGGAACGCACCGGGGCTAAAAGAGGGACCAAACTATCGTAGATCTAAGGCTCTAATGCAGTTTTGAAAGAAGATGCAATTTTTAAATTAAAACTCAATTATGATTTTTAATCAAGGTACTTTCAAATCGAAGTCTCGAGTATGTCCCCAGTGGAGTCGCCACTGTGACGCGCGCCGGATCCCCGCGGCCGCCCCTATGACCGCCCACACGTGGGCGATCAGGCAATTGTGGGTCCGTTGACAGCTTACAATAAATCGCAAGTGCGTCTATGTTGGGCAACAAGGAGGTTTCATGGAGTCGCCACCCAATAGAACATTGGGAAAGTTTCTCTCGCCTCGGAGAGCCTAAGACTGTGCTTAGTATCCATTTTGGGCCAGCCAAAGGGGGAAGGTAAACCTCTCGCCCTAAGGAGCCTAGGATTAACGCTAAAGCCTCGTGATACAAGAGGTGTCTTGGAGGGTAAACCTCTAGCCTCTTGAGCCCAAAGACTAGAGCTGGTTCGGGACTTCTCATTTATTTATACCTTGATTAATATTATAATTAAGTTTTGAATTCATTGTTTCATCAACTTTCCACACAATGCAATTTAAATTAAAGGCGCAATCATTCATATCAAAAGCGGTAAATGTAAGCAAAATCCAAAATAAAGCATTTAAAAACAAATTACAATAACACTAGGAGCGGAATACAACTCCCATTTATAAAAGTGAAATACATGCATAAAACGGGTTATTCATTAATAGTGAGAACATTGGTCCTCGCATGCATGTTTATTATGAAAAAGTTTTGATGTGATGATTTATTTGGGTATGAAAAAATAGGACATTGGTCCCCTTTTATTTAGAAAAAAAATGTCAAGTTAATTAATAGAAACGTTTTTGTGATTTTCTTTTTAGCGTGCCTAAATAAAGAATTTTACAAGAAAATTATATGGCAAAATTAAATAAAATATTACAAATAAAGAAAATAAATGTATGAACCAAACGAGCCTTTTTGGACCTCCCGATGTGCTCGCAAAAATGCCCAAGCGAAAAATGAGTTTAGACATAAAAACAAAATACAAATAAAAAAATGTTAGTGATTAAATCAATTAAATCAATTAAACATACAAAATAATTAATAACAAAATAAAATAAAATAAAATGATATGAAAAGAATGATAATGGAATCAAAATGTTAACAAACCAAAATAAATGAGAAACATGCATTATATGACAAATGATTGAATGATGTGATGAAAATAAAATAAACATGTTAATTAAATAATACATGTAAAAATATGAACATGATAACAATGATGATGAAGATAAACGAATCAAAGAATATATAAAATGATAAAGAAAAGAATAATAAATGAAAACAATTAAAGAATGTTGAAAACAATTAAATGAACAATATGATTAATTAAATATGTTCACAAATGATATAAACCATTTACATGGCAAAAAGATCAATTAAAATGAATTTATTAATTACATGTTAAAAATAATGATGAATTAAAGTGAAATAAATTAATTACATGTTAAAATTAATAAACAATCAATATTTATATGAATAAAAATCATATATAAACAAATTAAATAAAACAAATCTGAAATAAATAAAATAAAAACAATAAAATAAAATATACATAAATAAATTAGATGTGAACCAAAAGAAATAATAAGAACAAGCCCAGAATGTTTACCCTCAGAGTTTCGGATTCGATGAAGGTAAAAGATGATCGATTTCTTTGTTTGATGATTCACAATATTAGAGTGAAATATGATGAAAATGTTGGAATTTTATTTCAACAAACATGAAAAAAAATGATCAAAAATTCTTTAAGAACAAAGAATTGATACCTTTGCCTAAAGAAATGATTTTGATCAAGAAAAAGTTTTTATTGATTAAAATAAAGAAAAATGATTTAAAAAACAATCAATCACTTTGTTCATATAAAAAAAATTGATTGAAGTTTTATTTTAGAAAATCAAATAAAAATTAGATTTTGATGACAAACAATTATTTTATTTGTCTCAAAATCAATTTTTTATCAAAAAGAGATTCAAAACAAAATCAATGAAAAAATTTTATTGAACACAAATAAAAGATTAAAAACAATTTTGAGAACAAATAATTATTCTATTTGTCTCAAAAATTAAATCAAACAACAAAACTTCCCCTAAAAAATATGTTTAGAAGAAATTATGTTGGAAAAAGAATGAAACATTTGATTTTTCTTTTTGGTTTTTGGTTGGGGAATAAATCTGGAATTTTTTTAAAGAGAAAATAGAAGAAGAAGAATTCTGGAAATTTTTGGTCTAAAAATGTGTGGAGGAGCCTCCTTTTGATTTCATCATAAAGTCTTTCTAGGATAAAAAAGGTTGCCCTAATTTAATTAAGGAAAAAACCTATTTTAACACAAAGTTCATTTAT
Organism: Excoecaria cochinchinensis; assembly: GCA_947683425.1. Taxonomy (NCBI): domain Eukaryota; kingdom Viridiplantae; phylum Streptophyta; class Magnoliopsida; order Malpighiales; family Euphorbiaceae; genus Excoecaria; species Excoecaria cochinchinensis. Next base: position 38,840,957 of record CANTUQ010000004.1, on the reverse strand, counting down.
TTTTAATGATAAAATCAAGTTTTATTATTTAATTACCTAAAAAAATATTTTAGAATTTAATTTGAAGTCAAAAACCCCCAAAAAATGGGATAAAAAATGGATTTTTGGGTGAAAAAATCGGAAAAAGGGCTGAAAAATCGGATTTTTGGGTATCAGACCCTGTAGCGATGGCCAGGATGAGGGACGCCGCCCGTCGCTATAGAGCGACGGGCCTCGCTGCGCGAAATCCGCGCGCAGAGGCGCGTCGCTTTTTAGCGACGCGCAGCATTGGCAACGCTGCGCGTCGCCAAATCCTGCCCAGCGCGCTGGGCGCCTGGGCGTCTGCACGCTGGGCGCCTGGCACCTGCGCGCTGCCGCGCCCGACAGTCGCGGTCCGAAATTTTTTTTTATTTTTTTATTTTTTAAATTTTAAATTGACTAAAAACACTATAATTTTAAGCCCTCATTTTTCAAAATTAATTTTTTAAATATTTTTTTATTATTTTCTAATTTTTCACTCTAAAATGCAAATTTGACGAGAAAACCATCACTTTTAACCTTTTAAGCCTGTGAAGGCAATTATCATCATTGGGTAACTTCGATCTAGGCTTACTCAGGACCCGGTGTCTACACACGGTACTATTGCTTCGAATCTCAAAAGTGTTTGCACGATGGCGGCACTACCATTCTACGGAAGGTTTGCACGACCACGGTACTACTACTTCGAATCTCAGAAGGGTTTGCACAATGGCGGCACTACCATTTTATGTAAGGTTAGCACGATCACGGCACTACCACTTCACATCTCAGAAGGGTTATCACGATGGCAGCACTACCATTCTACGGAAGGTTGGCACGACCACGGCACTACCACTTCAGAAGGGTTAGCACGATCACAGCACTTCCACTTCAAATCACACAAGGGTTAGCACGATGGCGGCACTACCGTTCCACGGAAGGTTAGCACGACCATAGCACTACCACTTGAACAAAGACTTACACGCTGACTGTAAATACCACTTCAACGAGGATTTACACGATCACGGTAAATCATTTTAATGAAGAATAATATGCCGACAAGCTGGCGACAACCATCACAATAACATCGTCAAGTCCGGAAAAGCGACCGCCTCAAGTACGTGTCTCTTTCCTTCTTTTCTGAATTTTGGCTCACTTAGGCACTCGAGTTCTAAGTGCCCCAAAATTGGGGGCAACTGTAGAAACTGGGTCTTGAGGTGGTGCAAGATCAGGATTACCCAATGATGAAAATAAAGACTAATTCATAAGCGAGAAAGTAGGAATTGATCATCTCTTTGTCAAATTCTTCTATTTGTCTCAAAATTCTTTTAAAATGTTTATTCTTATTCTTATTTTTATTTTTATTTTTATTTTGTTTTTATTTGTATCTTTATTTTTCATCTATATTTTGCATTTTGTTTTATTATATTTTCTGAAAAAAAGTTAAAAAAAAAAAATTTAGGCGGCCGCGCGCGCTGCCCGCGGACGCACAGCCCCGCTCCGCGAGCACGTAGAGCGCGCACATCTCGCCCGATCGGCGAGATTTCTCGCCCATCCGCGCGGGGTTCCCCCCCGATCGGCGAGATTTCTCACCCATACTGCCCAGTCTCGCCGATTTTTGCCATTTTTCCACCGAAATCAATTTTTTCACATTTTTAGGTTAAAAATGATTTTTTTCTTCGGATTTTTTCAAATTTTGTTAAAATTTGACAAATATTAGTCAAATTGGGTGGGTGTTAAAAGTCAAAAAATAATTAAAAATAAATAAGAACATTAATTGTAAATATTTGACTTTTAGGATTTTATTTTGAATTTTTGAGTGTTTTTTGTTGAAATTGGGGAAGAGGAAAATGGAAAAAAGCTGGAAGTGGACTAAATTGGGGCAGAGAATGGGGTGTTGACGGAGGATTGATTCATTTTTTGGAGGAAGAAAAAAAAAAGGGGGATTTTGGCTAAGAAAATTTCTTTAAGGGAATTGATTTTTTCCAAGGGATTTTGGGAAGGTGTTCTTGAGGAAAAGAGTGTATTTTGCTGGAAAAACAAGGAATTTCTTGTTCTTGGAGTTCATCTTTTCTTTTTCTCAAAATTTAAAATCATTTTCTTTATTCTTCTTAATTTTCTTTTCTTAAATCTAAAAATTTTCTTCTTTAATTCCATTATAGTTTTTCTTATATCTAAAATTTTTTATTGAACTTGAAAACTTTGAGAAAGGAAAATTAATTTCCTTAACTTGAGTTTTCTCATCAAACATCAAATAAAAAAAAATCAAATTAGTTTTGAATTTTAGTGTTCTTGAGTTATTTGAGACATAAACTCAAGATTTTCTTGAATATTTTTTTGAGTTTACTCTCGAATCTTGACAAGGAGAATAGATCGAGATATCTTGCTTCTATATTACTTAATTCTGAGAGTAAAAATTCTTGGATCCATCTTTATCTCATTTCATTTTATTCATGTTAATTTATTTCATTTTATTTCAATTTACTTTTTTTCTTGCATTAATGAATGTATGTTGTTTTTTTTAGTTGAGATTTATTTTTGAGCATGGGTTTCCAATCTTTATTTTGTCCTTGGCTTGAAAATGGATAAATATATATGATGTTAGGAGATGAAAAATAAGATTTGCATGATTTTCTCTTTTAGTATTATCTTTATGATTTTTTGTATGCTGAAATATTATTATTGTATATTGCATGTTTGATTGCCTTCCTTTTGTTTACTCATTTAATTTTATTGGTTTGTTATTATTATTATTATTATTATTATTATTATTATTATTATTATTATTATTATTATTATTATTATTATTATTTTTATTATTATTTTCATTATTGTCATTATATTTTGCATGGTCTTATTTCATGATTTAGCTATGGTTATTAGTATTAATGTACCTTGCATGATTTTTTTATTTTATGTGTGATGTTAAATTAATGTGTTTAATTTAACTTATTTTATATTCTATTGGTGTATTAATTTTATACTAGATTTTCTTTACTTTTATTTTTAATTAATTTTGGAATTATTGCTAATGTTTTTTTTATTGTTGTTTTTTTATTGGGGCTAAAAATATCGTGCTTATTTGTTTGAGCATCGCCGTGACCAAACGAAGGGGTCGCGATGCTTAGGAATTTACATCACTTGGGTGAGACCTTCCCTATCTCTATTTATATAATTGTATTTGTTTGTAAATAAAATAGTTTATTTTATATGCGTATCAAATAAAAAAATCACAAAAATATTTTGTACAACAAAATTGGGATTTTTATTAATAAATTGGGACCAATGTCCTAGATTTTAGCCAAAAAATGAAAAATATCACGAATTAAAATGAAGAGTTAAATTTTTTAAAAATGGGATCACTCATCCCGGTTTTCGACCCAATGGTCAAAATAACTCTTCGATCCCTCTTCAAGTAAGCATGAGGGAACCAATGTTCCTAAACCGAATAAATATCCCGATTTATGTATGTTATTTTCTATGTGTGACTTTGTTTTGTCTGTTTTAAATTTATGTTCATATATCTTGTAGGCCCTTGTAATTAATTATTTTTGGGGCAATTTTATTTTCTTTCACTTGGGGATTGTATTCTGTCCCGATTTTCATTTTAAATTTTCTTCAGCTTTTTTTTTTTCATTTGGGGGATTGTATTTGTCCCAATTTCTCTGTTGTAAATGGCGTGTTTGCGTGTTTACCGCTTTCTTTACAGCTTTCATTTTATCTCTTTCTTGATGCTTGAAATGCTCTTTCAATAAATTGCACTAATCGCGTGAGGAGAGAGATAGAATTTTCAAATCTAAAAACTCCTTTATATTTAACCAAGGTATAAATAAGAGTAAAGTTCCGAACACCTTCTCTGGTTTAGGCCATAGAGATTAGATGACCTTTCCCAATTTCTTGTAAATTGGGTGGCGACTCCAAAATGCCTCAAATGTGCCTAAAGGCTTCATGGGACTAGATGAACTTTCCAATGTTATATTGGGTAAGGAATTCCAAAATGTCTCATGCTGTCTAAGATCAAAAGACGCGAATCAATCCCTCGAGACCTAAAAGCGGGTCTCGCCTACGAAGGCCTTTGCTAGGTTCGGCGGGCTTCACAACTATGTTGATGAATATGATAAATATATTTCGTTTATGATCAATCTTATACAATGATCGAATGGAATCATTAAGTGTGCTTATAACATGTATTTATATACATATGAATTTGTATTGGATATTTATTGCGTGTATTGACTGACGACTACTGTGAGTGGTCATCCATATTATGTGTTTTCCCCACTAAGCCTTTACGCTTAGCACGGGTGTTTGTCCCTGCGGGTTAAGGAGATAGAAGTATCGTCCGAGCATTCCGCAGTTGTCTTGGCCAACGATTTTGTAATAGTTTGTTAGACAAAGTATAAATTTGATGTTTGTAATGATATTATCTAGTGTCTGTAACTAGTAATTGGTATGTAATAATCGATGGATTGTGATATGATTATATCAAGTAGTGTTATGCAAGAGATGTATGTATATATGATTGAGTATTCGATATGTATCAAAATTAATTTGATTTAAAGAAATTTTATTATTCTATTTTTTGTCATTGCTAAGTTTGTGTCTCCGTCTGGTAGCACCCTCCACTCACCGTCGAACACTGCCTTCGATTTCTTTCGGCATGCTACGTACAGGTTTGGGGTGTTATAGTGTATATGGTGGAGTCCATTGAGATAATATCCTATTATGTCTAAAATAATCTTGAAACTCTTGACTTAAGTATTCTCCACCTCGATCTGATCTAAGTGTCATAATACTTTTGCCAAGTTGTTTCTCTACTTCACTTCTAAACTCTTTGAACTTTTCAAAAGCTTTAGATTTGTGCTTCATTAGATAGATATATCCATATCTAGAGTAATCATCGATGAAGGTTATGAAGTAGGAATAACCTCCTCTAGCATGTGAATTCATTGGACCACATACATCAGAATGTATTAGTTCTAATGTTTCACTTGATCGTACTCCTTTACCAGTAAAGGGTAATTTAGTCATTTTACCTAATAAGCAAGACTCGTATGTATCAAATAATTCATAATCAAATGATCCCAAATCACCTGACTTGTGTAATTTGGTCATGCGTTTCTCATTTATATGGCCTAAACGATAATGCCATAAATATGAGGTATTAAGATTATCTTATTTTATTCTCTTGGTATTCATATTATAAACCTCTTTATTTAAATCAAGAACAAATTAATATGCCATTCTCAACCATTGCATTAACATAAAATATATTATTCTTATAAATGGAACAACTTTTATCCTTATTTTAAGAAATATCATAATCGTTCAACAAACAACTATAAGAAATAATACTTCTAGATAAAACTGGAACATAATAACAGTTTTTAAGCTCTAGTGTTAATCCACTCGGAAGAGGCAAGTGATAAGTCCCCACAACTTGTGTAGATATGTTCTGCCTAGTGGCTGACTACAGACATATCTCTGCCTTTTCGACTCTTTTACTGCTTCTAAGACCCTGCAGATCATTACATAAGTGAGATCCACATTCGGTATCTAATGCCCAAGATTTCTTAAAAGTAACAGAATAAGTATTAATTTCAATTATATGAATACCTGGAGTTGAAGCCTTCTCCTGCTTCTTCTCCTTTAGAGAATCTAAGTAGACCTTGTAGTTTCTCTTTCGGTGGTCATCCTTTCCATAATGGAAGCAAGTCCCTTTAGGATTTTTCTCCTTTTTGGCAGCCTTTTTTCTTGAATATACCACCATGCTTAGGCTGCGCCTTGGTTGCCTTTTTCTTTTACTTCTTGCCCTTATTAGTAGAAGAGACAACTACGGCTGACTTTAAATCCTTCTGAAGTGATCCATCAGCTGTCTTGAGCATATTAATAAGCTCAGGTATAGAAACACAAATCTTATTTATCTTGAAGTTAAGCACAAAAGGAACAAAACTTGGAGCCAACAAGAATAAGATTAGATCTATGTATAGATCATTATCCATTACATAGCCGAGCCTACCCCAAATGCTCTATGTACCCATACATCTTAAATGCATTAGCAACAGCTGAGATGCCCTCACAACTAAAAAGAGCTTTAGCAATCTCATATTGCTTGCTTCTAGCTTGAGTAGCATAAAGCTCCTTTAAGTGTACAATGATGGTTCTAGCATCCATCTGTTCATGTTGCTTTTGAAGCTCAGAGGACATAGCACCAAGCATTATACATGTTGCTGCTTCACTATCCTCCATATATTTTTGATAAATGCTCTTGATCTCATCAGAGGCATCATCAAATGGAAATGGTGGTGGATCATTATCCAACACATAATGGATCTTTTCGGCCCTGAGAACAATTCTCACTTGCCTTATCCAATTAGAATAATTGCTACCTTCTAGCTTGTTATCCAAAATAGCTCGCAGATTAACGTGAGTAGTGCTCATGATGAAGTCCTAAATGTGAAGAAAGAAACTTATATAAGAGTATGATCATGTATATGCATGCATTAATTAGGTCTTTAATTAATCCATTTAACTCCCATTATTTTATTATGAATTAATAGCTCTCACTATATGATCCGAAAAAATCCGTTGGTTTTCTTAATGGGTCAATATCCAATCCTTGATATGAAATTTGACCTTGTCTTTGGTCAACAAATTAAAATTCATATCCTTGAAAGGTAGTTATCTTTATACCATTTGTATCTCTACACAATTATTGGATCATTGGGTTATCAACTCTTGATGCATGCATATCATATATGCATTCTCCAATCTTACCACTAAGTCCATGAGCCTTGACTTTGGTCAACAAGCTAATGGGCTAGCTAAGAAGGCCCATTAATTGGATTTGAATATATTCGATATAATGTGGGCTTGACTTTATTCAACAACCCAAACTATAAAGAACTCTGGTTCTCTTTTAATCAACGGAAGACTAATTTATCTTAGTATGATTTAGAGGGATTTTTGTTAATTAAGTCTCATCATACATGCTTGGCATACATTAGTATGTTACCTATATCTATCGCATAAATATAAAACATAAAATTATGGCTTAGTCATGGACTTTACTACATTGACCTCCCCGAGCCAAAAGGGAGATCAAAAGGTCTAACCTAGCTAAACAAATAAGAAATTTTACAAAGTCTTCATTCTTCATTCAGCTCATTTGCTCCATTGCTTGTGATCTTCTTTTATTATTCTAATTCTAACATATGCAATCTAATTACATATTACAATTAGAGAATACATAGAAAAACAATTGGCCGGGATATAAAAGTCCTCATGGGCCAGAATCATGCAATATGCTCAATCACATTGGGCTTTAGTCTATAACTTACCATCATGCCAAACATACACCCTTATATGAAATTCTAACGCATAAATTAAAGCCACACATGGAATAATTAACTTGTTTCAACTCTTGAAACTGTTTATGAGTTATTGTCTTAATGTGATCAAGATTAGGAAACTATCCAAATTAGGAAACTATTTCCATTTTGGAAACTATCCATTTTAGGGAACCTTTTGCATGCATAAGTACTTGTCTTAATTATCAATCTCATTGATTTTAAATTGATTATTTAATTAATTAATCATATTAAATTAAATAAAATCAATTTGGGTCAAAATTATGGGTGGGCTGAAATCCACACCATTAATTTTAATAATGTGTTCACAAAAACTAGTTTTTTTGCATTTGGACTTTATTCGGCTTTGGAATTGGGCCATGCATATACCAAGCCCATTTCAGCCCCTAAAAGCCATTAATAAACTTAATTATGGTCTGTAATTTTAATTTAAATTAGGTTATTAGGCCTACCAAATCATATGCTAATTTAAATTACGCCTACAGATTTAATTAAGCCCATTATTTGATTTTAGCCTACTAATTTAAATCCAATTTAATTAGGACCCAAATAAATTAATCAAATTAATTAAAAACACATTTATACATCTCATGTAACTTAAAATTAAGATCAAAATTCGTTCTTCCCAAGAACTAATCAAGAACACAATTTTACTAAACTTTTTGGTAAAATCAATTTTTCATGCAAAATTTAACCGATTTCAATTCCGTTTGATCCTATCATTTAATATCACATATTAAAAATATAAATTATCATCAAAATAATTTTTACATTGATAAAAAATAAAGCAAATTTGGAATTGCCCCTCCCTGCACAGAAGACTGTTCTTCTACGTAGAGAGTTTTTCTTTGTGGCTAAAAATCGATTTTCTCTCTTTTTTTTTAATCACACAATTAAAGAAATCAATATTTCTTAATTTAAAATTCATGAATATCAAAATCATAATTTTAAAAATTCATGAAATAAATAACTCAAAAATTAAAAAATATTCAGCAAAATTAATATATTAGAATTTCATGGCTAAAAACCAGGCTCTGATACCATATTGATTAAAATTAGGTTATTACATCTCATATATATGCGGAATTTAAAATTTTAACCAAATTAATTTTATATTTTTGCCATGAAATTATATTTCTTATTTTAAAAGAATGGAAAATCACCTTGAAATTTGTTGGTCAGTTGATTTTTTTTCGCACCGGATTGTCGCAAACCACAGTGTCCAACTTTAGAACACCTCCATATTGTCCACACCAGAGAAAAGAGAAGAATGAACCAACAATTGGATGAACAATGGGGCTGCCGAATTTTTCCTTGTGGCTAGAGAGAAATTTCAGCTGGTGAGGGAGAGAGGAAGGAGAGTATAAAGAATTCTAATTTTTCTATATTTCTACCTTTCTATCCTTATCCCACTTCTGGTTTTATACTCAAAGTTAAAAACATAACTCTAGTAGGATTAGAACTCTAAAAAGATAGAGTATTAATTATTAATTAACTCTTAATTAATTATTTTCTCAATTCATATGCGATTAGGACTCTAGGGCATGCTTATCTAACACATATAAGCATATGTGTATGTTTTTCTCCCTTCACTTTATTTTATATGATTTGGTTATTCTAAATTCTACTTTTGAATCAAAATTTATTATTATTTATGACTGAATTTTGTAATATATATATATATATCAAATGCTTTGATTCAATGGAGTAACTTTATTTGGAAAACTTAAATAAAATTTTAGTTCTGATTATCTTAATTTATATTTTCATTAAAACGTGCTTCTTTTTGTATTTTATTATTATATTTATTTTATGATCAAATAAATTAAAATTCATAGTTATTAGTTTTGTGAATTTATGTTGCTACATGTTATATTCAATTGGTTTGTAATATATAGTTCTTGATAACACCGTAAATAACACACCCAAAGAGGCCCATTCTGTCGGCCCAATCCACTTGGCAGGGCCCAAGGCCCATCAGAAAAGAGCACAAAGCTTGAGCATAAAGGCAATGCCACGTCCGATCGGACTGATGTCACAACACGTCTAATCAGCCCACTGACACAAGACAGCGCCATGCCCTTCACCTGCTCCATGTCACTTCGCTGCTCACCTACTCTGACTACCAGTTATCACTCCAGGCACTCAAGTGCACCTCTCCTATCTCATATAAGTAGCCCAACAAACAGTGGCACCAGGTATCTAATCTCTAAGACTCTCTCTCTAAGCACTCTCTCTCTAGAAAGCTACTAACTTAAGCTTCGAAGTGCTTACGCCTGATCCGACCGAGCACTTTCTCTTGCAGGGTTCGCTCATCCGATCGGCTCCCCCTTTTCATCACTTGAGACTTCCAATCCGCTCCTCTCTCTTCTAGATAAAGATAATCCAAGCTTTATCATTTGGTGCTTTCGTTGAGAGCTATGGCAAGTTCAAGGTCAAACGATAATTTCGGAGAGTATAATTGCGGTGGTAATGGCCAGGGCAGATCTGGTCCCTCAGGGAGAAGAGAGAGATCTCCCAGGTCCCCAGCTAGGGGGAACCTTCTTCCAGAATTTAATGATGCCATCCTATAGCAACCGGAGAACACTCCCATTACGGTCAGGGATATGCGCGCCCTCTTTAGTGACTTCACTAAGAGTATAGTCCAAACAATTAGAAAGGGCAAGATGCCTAGAACCCTGAAAGAGACCATGAAGAGGACTTCATGGACGAAGACTTCGGAAGGAGAAGAAATAAGGGCATCTCCATCAACGAGCCAAGGGCTCATGACAGCGAAAGGGGCGTTACCAGGACCCCAAGAAGATATGACAAAGGGAAACGGACAATGTCCTCGAGTAGGGATTCTACTTATCTTCCCAGTAGATCTTCCACCCCATCCATTGGAGATGACCTGTCCTTTATGTGCACGCCAAATCGCAGCCACTCAAGAAGGCCGAGATACGAGTCCATCTCGACCGCCATGAGCAAGGAGGACAGGTGGCTCAAGCAAAAACTCAGGCAGTTTGGCTTGACGGGCTCTAAAAAATCGTTGTTTGAAGGGGACACCTGCAAAAACATCGCGTCTCCATTCTGCAAGGAGATTGTAAAGTCCGAGTTGCCTCCCAGATGGAGAGATGTGGTGATGGACAAATATACAGGTAAAACTGATCCCACAACTCATTTGGCTGAATACTTGACTAAAGTGCAGGTATACACCTATGATGAGAGAATCGCCTGCCGAGTCTTCCCCACCACCCTAGGAGGAGATGCTCTAAATTGGTTCCATGAGCTTCCTCATGAATCAATCACCTCCTTCAGACAACTCAAGGAGCTGTTCACCACGCGGTTTGTCGTGCAAACACGAGCGCCGAAGTCGGTGAGTAACTTGTGCAATCTCTACCAGAGAACCGATGAAAGTCTTAGAGACTACATTGACAGATTCCAAGCCATGATGTCTGAAGTGAGGAATGTGAGCATGGAAATGGCGACGACCGCCTTAACCGAAGGCATCCTGGATCGCCCACTATTTGAGTCATTAACTACGAGAGCCCCGGTCAATTTTGCCGGCCCAATGGAAAGGGCCAGACAACACATCCAGCTAGATGATGCCCTAAGGTCCAGCAGAGGAAGAAGGACCAATATCATGGAAAGATTGCAGTATTCGGACGGAAGGTTGTTTAACAGAGCTCCGACATCCGAGCGTATAATGAGGAACCCGAACAGAGCCGCGACTTCAAAATATCTGGGTAAGAGAAAGGAATCCGGACGAGCAAGATCCGATCGCTCAAATAGCCGATTGCCCCGAACCTTTACTCCACTTAACACCAACCCAGCTAAAGTGTTGATGTGGATTAAGAAGAAGCATGGGAAAGTCAATTGGCCCAGGGAACTGTCTGAGCGGAATAGAAGCCAGAGAGACCAAAGCAAATACTGCGAGTTTTACAGAGACGTCGGTCACACTACTGACGAGTGCTACTCGCTGAAGAAGGAGATTGAGCGGCTCATACAAAGAGGGTTCCTCAAAAAATTTATAGGTCAGGCTAGAGGGGAAGGTCCCTGCAGACAGTCAAACCTCATCAAGCATGATTCTGGCTCGGACGATGATGATGAGCGTAGAAATCCAAGGAGCACAGACCCGTGCAGACCGTATGTCAGGGTCATAAATATAATCACAGGAGGATCATCTTACGGGGAGGATCTGGCCAGAAAGAAGAAGGGAACGGCTCCCTTCGGTCACCATGTGCAGTGATGATGCACGAGACATGATGCTTCTTCACGAGGATGCCCTCGTCATCAAGGCTGGAGTCAACAACTTTGATGTCAAGAGGATTTTACTGGACAATGGCAGCGCTATGAATGTGCTCACCCTCCAAGCTTACAAAGCCATGGGACTGCCGACAGAGGGTTTAAAGCCAAACGCTATGCCACTGATCGGACTTGGCAACGCTACTGTCCTAATAGTGGGATCTGTTGAGCTTTCTGTCGAGCTTGGCCAGGAGGCACTTGCCCACGCCTGTAAGGTAACATTTATGATAATTGACATAACTTTTACCTATAACGCCATCTTTGGTAGGCCCCTACTCTCTCAAACCGGAGCTATCACGTGCATACAATACATGGTGATGAAGATCCCAACCAAAGGGGGTGTTGCCATCATAAGGGGCGATCAGAAGGCATATCGCGAAGCATATATCACCATGATCAGGCAGCAGAAAGAGGCCTCTGGACAAAGCGCCGAGGGTTAGAGGGCTATGCCCAAAGACGACCCAAAGAGAACAATATCTACTAAGGTGCCCACCCTTAATTCCTTGTAATAATGTATCAAGAATCAAATTCAATGAATAAAGAAATTTTTTTCCATCTCCATAAAAGGTATGTATGCTACAACTTATTTGCTAGACTTAATGCTCATCCCAAGCCAGAAATGCGAAAGTTGCGATCCTTTTGTTTGCATGTAACGCTCATCTGTTAGGATCGATGACATTCCCGATCCGAAGATAAGGAAATTGTCCAGCGGCTCATCTGTTAGGATTGATGGCATTCCCGATCCGAAGATACGGAAATCGCCCAGCGGCTCATCTGTTAGGATCGATGACATTCCCGATCCCAAGATACGAAAATCGCGCAATTCTCACTGGCTCATCTGCTAGGTTCGACGTTAATCCCGGACCAAAAATGCAAGAGTCAAATTAGGCCAACATTTTTCCCCCAGTCAAGTGTTCTGCAACGATTACAGATCAAAATGCAAATCAAAACACTAACTTGATGTACAAAACTGTTCGCCTAATTCCAAGCTAATGCGTGGCCAAGTGGTCATCCGCTATGCTTGACGTTATAGGACACGATCTCCAAAAGTTTAAATCATGACTAGTGCCAGATGACCGACTAATTATGATTTTCCAATCAGATCGGACAAATTAATCACTGGCCTTAAAAAGTTATTGATTCTCAAACTTCTTCAAATTCAGGAAGTATCTACAATTATATGCGATTATATGAATTATTGAACAACAGCAATTCATAAAGTTGGCAATTTACATAAAAATTTAAGTTTATTGAAGAAATAGTATACTATACAACTTATAAGAATTAGTACAAAGAATAAAGTATACAATGGAAAGTCTAACCTAAGTTCTATATCTACAATTTCTACATCAGCTAAAGCCAGGACCAGATTGGGAGAAGGCTTTACGCTCGCCTCGACGACGGGTTGAGGAGGATCAGCAACAGGCTGAGAAGGCTCGACAGCCACTTCAAAGATCGGCTCGGCTTGCGAAGAAGTGCCAACTTCAGCTCCGGAGATCACATCTGGCTGGGCTTCGGTCGACAAGGGGTTCTCCCCGGGTGCTCCGTCAGTCGCCTCCTCTCTAGGAGCCTCTTCCTCATCATCGCTAGATGGCAGATCTGGCAGAACACTGGGATCCTCCATACAGTTGAGATCATCCCCAGGGAAGTGCCTCCCGGCCTCATAGATTAGCCGAGATAGCAACTTCGCTTGAGCCTCGCCCAATTGATCAAGAAGCTACTCCTCTCGAGAGGCAAGCTCATCTTCGAGCCTCTTTCCCTAGGCCGTCTCTTTGTTTGCCAAAGTGGTGCGCAGCTGGTCACACTCCGCAAGAGCTTTGCCCTTCTCGTCCTGCGCCTTGGTCTTCTCAGCGCCCAGAAGCTTGCACTCGGTGCCCAATCTGGCCGCCTCTTCTTCAAATCTCTGGCATTGAGCACTGTCAATTGTCAGGCGTGCGACCTCACCCTTTAGCCGATTGACCTCGATGAGCCGAGACTTTAGCTCCTGGGCGTGTCAAGTGGCCTCCCTCCTCGCATCCACCACCTCTCCATGAAGAGCAGAGGTCTCCTTTTGCAGATCCAACACCTCCATGTGAAGGGCAGAGTTTTCTTTCTAGGTAGCATCGCGTTGAGGAATCGCCTCCCCCCTCTCCTTGGCAGCATCTTTTGACCTTGCCTCTAAAAAGCTGGCCAGGCTGTGCATGCGTTGACCCCTCTTGATTAGCTATAAAAAACAACAACAACAACAACATTAGCAGAGGAGGACATTGCCAATTTTCAGGCAACAAAAATCAGAGCGGCCAAATCTCACCTCCAGGCTCTGCTGGTTGAACATACTGAGCTCCCGAGTGAGCGAGCTGGGATCTCCCATGACCTTGAAGTCATCCTCCTGAAGAATTCCTCGGCAAAGATAACTGGCAACCACTTTGTTGCTTGCCGACCAGTTATTGCTGAAGTTCTCCCTCAGCAAGTCTTACAAAGGCACGGTTCGCCTCTCAAGGGCTCCCCTAACAGCTCGCCGGGCCGACTCATTTCGGATCGGCGCCTTGCCTTTCTCTGCTGCTCGGGCATCTGAGGCAGCTACCACCTTCGCAGCTTTCTTCTTAGCAGCCTCCCTCAGCTGTTGGATGTTGGGAGGAATGGCGACTGGCGGTGACTCAGGTGCTTCATCGGATTCGGACTCCTCATTTAAGAGCATTCGCCTGCGTCGAGGCTGATCCTCAGCACCAATTTGGGGGGCCACAGGTCCAGAGATGACCAAGGCTGAACGAGCGGCAGGGATAACAGCAATCGGGACAGCAGGGTGAGGAGCGTCCCCTGGAGCCCGTGAGGCGAGCACTTCCAAAGCGGGAAGGATTTTCCTCTTCTTCCTCTGCTCCTTTGCATCTCGCTCGGCATCTCTTTTAGCCTTAGCCCGAGTGGCGAGCTTATTAGTCATATCATCTCCGCCAGCCATTGCAGCTGCAGCACAAAGGCAAAAAAGATAAGTATCCTTTTCGGAACCATTTAATACTCAATGCAAATACAATGCATGATTGTCAATTTATGCTGCTCCCTCTACACCAATCCCAATGTTCACGTTCTGCGTTTTCGGCAGTTTCGGAGCTTGAAGACCCGAATAGCATTCCCAATAGGAAGTTGGAGTTATAGGGACCTCTTTGCCTCATCACGGCGTCCATCAACTTCTTGATGTCCACCACGTACAAGGGTTGTCGGGCTGCCTGATCTTTCAGTATGATGGCTCCTCCCGATCGGGTTAGTGGCACCCCGAATCCGCCGATCATCCCCACAAGAAAGTACTTCTCTTTGTATCCTTTCATCGAGGAGGGGACTGTGAAAAGCTTCCTATTCGGTCGGCTGGTGAAGAAACACTCTGTGCCATCACTCCGACCAGACACATAGAAGAAATGGGTGAAGAGATCCAAGGTCGGGGCTACCCCCTCTATCTGGTACAAGATTTTGAAGCAGGTCACCGACCTCCATCCATTTGGATGAAGCTGGTTGGGGGCGATCCCATGACCTCTCAACACTGCTACCTCAAACTATCCAAAGGGAAACCTCATCCCTGCATCTAAGCTCGATAGATGGCAGATGAACCACTCATTCCCCTTGTTACCGAAGGGCCCCTCGGTTACCACCATGGATTCGGGGCAAGGCATCACATACACATCCTCTGGCAGGTTATATTGGGAATGGATCTCGGCCACTTCTCTAGGACCCAGCCTAGAAAAACGGTCAACCGCCGGCTTATTCCTATACTCCTCCACGAAGGTCCTATCCATTGACTGCCCACTACTGGAAGCCATTTTCAATACAAGCTTCTGGTCTCTAATGGGATAAATCGAGAGGAATGCAGAAGCGCAATAGAGTAAAAAATAGAGGAAAAACAAAGGGAAACGAGAAGGGATTACTTACCTAATTGTAGGGTCTTTGAAAAATTTCAGGGAACAGAGAGCAAAAGCCACCAGAATGTGAAGGCTGAAAGAAGCGAGAAGAAATTTTGGTAGAGTTTCTCTAAGGATCGCTGAAAAGTGAAGAAAAACTGCCCAGGAGTTACCTATTTATAGACGAAAGCTTCTCGAGAATGCCAAACATCTCACCACAGGATGCTCGCCACGTGTCCCAAGAACATCATTGTTGTACGTAGAGCGAAGCATCACCCTCGGTGCACGCGCAGCAACATTGAATGAGACAACTATCTCAATAGGCGCGTCTCTTCAGATGAGCGCCTTTCAAAATTCAAAAATTCCGCCAACAGATGTCTCCCGATCGGCACAACTCAAAATTAACTCTCACTGAGCGGAGCAACTCAAGGCAAATCTAGGCCCGATCGTGACCCTTTTGAGGGGGGACAAGTGATAACACCGTAAATGACACACCCAAAGAGGCCCATTCAGTTGGCCCAATCCACTTGGCAGGGCCCAAGGCCCATCAGAAAAGAGCACAAAGCTTGAGCATGAAAGCAATGCCACATCCAATCGGATTGATGTGACAACACGTCCAATCAGCCCACTGACACAAGGCAGCACCATGCCTTTTACTTGCTCACTATTGCTTCGCTGCTCACCTACTCTGACTGCCAGTTATCACTCCGCAGGCACTCAAGTGCACCTCTCCTATCTCATATAAATAGCCCAACAAACAGTGGCACCAGATATCTAATATCTGAGACTCTCTCTCTAAAAAGCTACTAACTTAAGTTTCGAAATACTTATGACTGGTCCGATCGAGCACTTCCTCTTGTAGGGTTCGCTCATCCGATCGGCTCCCCTCTTCATCACTTGAGACTTCCAATCAGCTCTTCTTTTTTCTAGATAAAGATAATCCAGGTTTTATCAGTTCTTTTACCAATATTAAAAGACGGAAAATAATAACTAATAACAATATAAATAATTTGATAATCGAGCTTCTCACTAGGATTGTATTCGAACTTGGTAAACATTAATGGCATTTCTAAAGTCTTAAAAGAGCAGGTACGCGCATTACACAACAATCATTGTTCAGTCGTTATGACTATAGTTGTCTAGAGCATTAATTGTAGTCAAGCCAAACTATATAAGATTTACAGTTTACCGGACATCTCTATAATTCATTTTTATTTTTTTAAATTTATCATTTCTCTCTCACCGGAGTGATTTGACAATTGGAGTATTATATTAAAATTCTTCTTTTTCATATAACCAATCAATTTAAACGGACTCTATAATCATCATAATTTAAATAAAATATATACTTACATTCAGTTAAAGTATGAAGTTTTTAAAATTTTATTTTTAATTATCCTATAAAGAACTAAAATTTAAGTATATATAAATTATATTTTATATAAATGATTTGTTACATGCAAGACTTGTACACCAGATACTAGTATTAGTAAAAGAAAGAGTTTTGAAAAATAAATATATAACAATGGAGGATTATATTTTAGTATTTTTTATTTTTTTAAATATTTTAAATGTTTTATCTTTAAATATTTTTAGTATTTTTAATATTTTTTATTTTTAAATATTTTTGGCAATTTGTCGCTATATTTTGTATTTACCATTGGATTTTTACCTGTTGCTAAAAATTCATTGCTAAATCCTATTTATTAAATTTTGGATGGAAAAGCTAACTAATGTAGAGGTGGAGATTTTGGTCTATTTAAAAATTCCGTTTAAATCCATCCAAAAAATTTGATCCAAATCCAATTCAGTTTAGAAATATATCCATCTGAGTCAACTCAAAATGACCCATCTCGATCCGAACTCGGTTCAGCCCGAAAATAGGCCTAAATTTTATATGTGTAGGCTTATGCAAAAAAAAATAAAATTAAAATTCGGATTAGACCCGACCCAAACCCTACCCATCTCGTTTTGGCCTGAACTCGATTGAGCATAGCCTCAACCCAGATCAGCTCGAAGTAGGCCTAAATTTTATTTATGTAAGCTTGTGTAGAAAGAAAAATTGTAAATTTCATTTAGGCTTGGCCCAAATTCAACCCATCCAGATCTGGCCTGAAGTTGGCCCATCCCGACCTGAATTTGGCTCACCCCGAAATAGATCTGGATTTTATTTATACAGCATTGTGCAAAAAAATTTTCAAATTTTATTTAAACCCAATCCAAATCTGACCCATCCCGATCCGGCTCGAACCTGATCCATTCTGCCCCAGCCTGAGCTCGGCTCTTACCAAATCCGACCCAGTCCAACCCGACATAGGCTTATATTTTATTTATACAATCTTGTACAAAAAAAATTCAAATTTCAGTTAGATCCTGCTTGAGCCCCACCCATCCCGATCTGGCCTGAACTTTATCGATCCTAACCCGACACGAACTCAATCGAGACTGGCTCGACTCGAAGTAGACTTGAATTTTATTTATGTAGACTTGTGTAGAAAAAATCTTCAAATTTCGTTTATGCTTGGCCCGAATTCGACCCATCATGGTTCGACTTGAACTCAATTTATACCGACCTATATCTGGCCCATCCCAAAGTAGATTTGGATTTTATTTATGTAGAATTGTGTAGAAAAACTCTTCAAATTTTGTTTAGACCTGGTCCGAACCCGACCATGCCTGAACTCTATCCGTACAAAATCCAACCAGTCCAATCCAAAATCGGCCTATATTTTATTTATCTAGTCTTATGCAAAAAAAAAATCAAATTTTGATTAGACCCAGTACGGACCCAACCCATCCCGGTCCGGCCCAAACTTGATTGAGCCTAGGCTAGCCCAGCGCAAAGTAGGCCTAGATTTTATTTATGTAGACTTGTGTAGAAAAATCTTCAAATTTTGTTTATACTCAGCCCGAATTTGAACCATTCCGGTCCTAACCGAATTTGACTCGTTCCGATTCGGCCTAAATTTGGCCCAGCTCGAAGTAGATCTGAATTTTATTTTATGCAAAATTCTGCAGAAAAAATTTTAATATTTCGTTTAGTCTCGGTCCAAATCCAACCCATCTCGACCAAGCTTGAACCCAACTTATCTCGATCCGACCCAAACTCAGCCTATCCCAACTTGAATCTAGCTCAGCTCGAATTAGGTCTAAATTTTATTTATACATAATTGTGTAGAAAAAAATCTTAAAATTTTGTTTAGGTCCAGCTCAAATTCAACCCAACCCAGTTCGATCCGAATTCAACCCATCCCATTTAATATGTTGTAATTGTATCAAGAGTAATTTTTTCTTAAAAAATGAATTAAAAGGATTAACTCACAATTCGTCCATTAGCCTACTATGCGACCCATTTGGGTCACCATGTGCCCATTTAAGGCACCATACAATCCATCTAAGGCACCATGCAATTCATTTGGGCCGCACAACATGTAGCTAATCCAAGGATTGACTCAAACTTGCTCAATTCGTTTGGACATTGGCCAATTATAACCCATAAATAATGACTTATTTATGATCCGATCCAAACCCGTCCAACGATCCATTTGCCACCTATAACTAAATTGTTTTGTTTGAAAAATTCAAAAATATTAGAGCTATTTATTTTTTTTTAAAAAAAAAAATTAAAAGCCAAAATAAACGGAATGATAGATTGTAAAATTTTTATAATTAACCCTAAATTAATTCAATGAAGTTTATGTGGATTTTTTTTAAAAAAAATTATAATATTTTGCTATTGACATTTGTTTGGAGTTTTATTTTGCTCCATTAATTATTTTTGGAGCAAAAATGCACCTAAATTTATTGAAAAAGAAAAAACTCAAATATCCTTATAGATTTTATAGTTGTTAAAAATGGTGTAAACCCTTATAATTGTTAAACATGACTTGCTAACTTGCCTCCATTTTAATTTTTTTTCCCTTAACTATAGGGGCATTTTAGTTTCATGAATAATTTGAGTGGCAAAATTATATGATATGAAAAAATGTCAATCACAGGAAGAAATAATTTTCTTAAGAAATTCAATATGCTGTTACAGCAATATAGGGATGTAAAAGAGGCAAAACTAGGAATGGGCAGCAGATAAAAAAACCCGGTAAACTTGCCCTTGCCTATTCCAAATCCGTGTATATTATCATTCTAATATATGACCCATTTTGTTCATCTCAAATCTGATTAACATTTTTCAAATTAGGATTTGCTAGCAAAAGTCATTTTTGCTCAAACTATATCTATGGCCAAATGCATTTGCCCTTAATGTTTGATAGAAAGTACAATTGTATCCCTAATTTTTCAATTGGTGCAACATTACCCTTTGTATTTTGAAATTAGAAGAATTTTGTCCTATTTTAACAACCTCTCAAAACGTGGCACTTGAACATTGCACCAACTGAAACACAAGAGGCAAATTTCTCCAACATTTTAAAATAAGAAGGTAATATTGCACCAACTGAAACATTAAGAATAAAATTGCCCTTTTCGTCAAAGAGTGGGGGCATATTTGCACCTATCTTTTAAGGATTCTAAAAGTACTACCAACAGATATCTCATTGCATTCATCCATTTATCATATAGAAGTCCTGGCAGTGGCATCACAATCATTCCCCTATGTTATTTCCAAATTTCCATCACAGGTTAATTCTAAAATGAATGAGATATAAAACGTAAATTACCTTATGCTCATAAGGCAACAAATTTTGCAAAATGTTGAGCAGGAAAATTTCAAATTAGCCTTGCACACTAGCTACAATCACAGAAACAGAAATATTCAGAAAATGACCTCAAAAGGTCTTAATTTCAATTTCTTGTAGCAAACTGAACATCCTATCGACCATAAGAAACCAAACCCCTCACAATTGCAAGTACTCCATGCTAGATGGGGCTAAGATAATTAGCAAATCTACCTGCCATCAAAGTGAGAGAATACATAAATTCTCAACTGAATTCTTCAAGTTTAATAAAAATGGCATGCAACTAATCAGAATGTCAAAAAGATGTGTTAATGATCTTTATGTTTTCTGCTCTTTGCCAACAATGATTTATTCAATCAGCTGATTCCTGCTATTCAAAATAGAAATTAATCCGACTCAGCCAGTTGGCATAGCTGAACAGGACCTCACCACTTGGACTTGTTTCCAAACCATAAATAAACAGCTTGATATTTACATTTGTAAGTTGTTATCTTTTTCCATAAGCTTATAATACTTATGTATCTCTTATAAAAAAAGATCACAGGTGAGAGAAATGGAGGGTTAAGGCCTTCACTGATTCTAGGAGTCAGTTATTCTGAAAATAGTAAAATATCATCACAAAAATGGTGACCCAATTTCAAAGACAAGAAAATACAATAAGTTGACTATTCCTAGGATGTTTTGCCCCCACTCAAGAGGCAATTCTCCACAAGAGACAAATCCTACACATTATAGTAATATATGCTTTTTTTCTTTTTTCCAATCAAACTACGTCAGCAATTTAAGTCAGTAACTAGGTGCTTTTCATAGCGCTCCAGCTCTCCAATATGTAGCAATAATTACATGCACATTTCTGCTCTTTAACTATTTAGCGTTTATCAGCCATTATGTCCATTTAATTTTTTAGTAGGGGAAAAAAGGAAAGGAGAGAGAGAGAGAGAGAGAGAGAGAGGAAGACTTGAAAATATCTCTTCGAATACATTTTGAGCATTGAAAGGACTAATTCCAAACCTTTCTAAGCTGGAATTAAGATTTCCTCATGTTTCCAAAGGAAAACCTAACATTATAAAATAGTTGAGTAAAGTTATAGCAGATCCCATGCAATGCATCCCATGGTTACGGATCTAAATCCATTATCATGCAAGATTTTCTTTTTTCGAGAGAAACCCCTCAATGTAAAAGAGTACAAAAGTGATTTCTAGTGGTGCAACAAAAAATTCCAATCAGGGCACAAGATAACCTTGTCATAAAACCATCAGCAAGAAAAAAAAAAGGAATATTACTATTCAGTGAAAAATAATTAAATCGGATCTTATTGTTACCAAAAAAAAAAAAATGATTACAATGCTTCATTTTCAAAACCTAAGTTTGCCCGATATTATTCTTAGCTGTAGTGGTTGTTTCCAATCCAAAGCACCCCTTCCCAATTCCCAGTCAAGCTTTCTGTCAGTGGTTTTCTTCATAAGGAAACTAGGCCTAGAGGCATAGCAATGACAGAAGCCAAGAAGAAAGAGCTCAAACACTTCCTACCTCCTAGAACAGCTATAGTTGCGTCTTCACTCTTTGTAGGAGATCAACATTTATACACTGTTTAAGTAGATCAAGTGGCACCAGTATACTTAAAAGTCTCTCCCAACCTCACAAACAGTCTAAAGATATAATAACCTAATGATGGCCATTATACTTATGGGCTACAACATCCAAAACTTAGATCTCAACAAGAAAGAATCCGATAAATGATAGAAACTACAGAGTGCCTGATAAATATAATGTATATCAGCTTATCTAAGGGATTTGATTTCACAAAAACTGAAGCCCATAGATGACACACCTCTCGTTTCTACTTTTTTCCTTGGTAAGAAATTGAATTGGCAGAATGCAGTATACATAACATTGCAACACATCCATCTTCTATCTATCTTATCATAAAATAGTGAGCATATCTTTCAAATTACTCGACTCAAATGAATGCAGAATATATTTCACAAATATACACCTCTAGTACATGTCATTATCCTTAAAAGGTCCTTCCAACAAGAGACACCTGTCACACCTCCAAGGCAATAGCTTTTCTCAGTTTTATTGATTTCTTGATACTACGCTAAAAACGTTGTCTAATCCCAACACAATTAAGTCTTTCTGCATTATACTCCACATCCAAAGCTATCCATCCATAAAAATGAAACATTTAGTTCATGTATTCCCATAATGGTAAACTTCAAAGCAACTAAAGAAACATCAAATGTGATGTTACCTTCTGCTCAGCAGTTTTACTAAATTGTAGTCTAGCAGAGAATATAAAAGGCTATGGAATATAAAGGATGCAAGCTCTGGAGGACACCAAATATATAGGTACTGAAATTTGTACAAATGAATTGAGCTACCCTTGTTTATCAATCAAGGATGCAAGCTATGAAGGATGTAAAATATATAGGTAGTAATTCTCCTCTAAATGTAAAAGGCATTGAATATCATTTCCAAATATCAGGCTTGCAAAATTAACAAATTGAATGGCAGTTTCATTACTAATTTTTTTTACTTTTTTCCCATCATCCTTTATGGACAGGGATACAGAGAGAGAGAGAGAGAATTACCTTCTGTGGATGTGCTAGCGTCACTGGGGAGTTTGGAAACAAGGCAAGCCGAAGCAATAGCGCCATGGAGGGGCAGCATTGAGCTCAACTCTCGCATCACAAACTGTTCACTTCATAATGAAATAATGTCGATCACATAAAAAGAAGCAGAACGGAGGTACTAAATGCTAAAAATGCGAAGAAGAAGCAAAACGAGAGACACCATGGAGAAGAGGAAATCCGGGATTGGCGGAGAGTGAAATTGGATCGAATTCGCGAGGAAATGGAAGCTGATAAATGCATTATTGGAGTAGATGATTTTGCTGCAGCAGAAATCCTCCATGTTGAACGAATCACTGTAGAGGTGGATCTCCCTGCAATTGCCCAAGTAGCCATTCTGTTGCTTTTCTTTGCTGTTTCTCTGTGAACCCTAGTAAAACCCGCTTCTCCAGTCCTATGCGGCATTTCCATAAGGAACTTTGATGTGCGGTTTTGTAACGAAAAGATTAGCGGCGCATTAGTGGTTATCGGGCAAAATTAGAAATTAACTCTTTAATGCTTAGGTTCGAGTCAGCCTGTTCACGGTTTCGTAATGTGTTTTGTTTTCTCGCTCTACCGAAAATAATTTGATAAGGGAAAAGTGAAAAGTTACTGAAATACTCTTTAAATTTTCTTAGAAAAGCTAAAATATCCCTTAAATTATTTTTAGAACAAAAAAAACACTTATACTTACCAAAATGCTACTAAAGTAGGGACTTTTTTACAAATAATATTTTTTAAAAAAATATTTGAATTTTTGGAGTGTTTTGAATAATATTTGGAGTGTTGGAATTTTTTGCATTTCAACACAGGAAATGAATTTCATTTTCGCAACACTTTATTGCGGAAATGAAATCATTTTTTTTTTAATTTAATGTTGAGCTTTCACCGGCAGCTTTTCCTAGAAAAGCTGCTGGTTTTTCTTTTTTTATTTATTTTTTTAATGAAAAAATATAAATTTTTTTATGGATGAAAAAATACAAATAAATTTTGCCCTTTCTTTTATTAATTTTCCATAATTTTCTTTTACTAAATTTGATAAACATGATAAAAAAAAAATTATAGGTTAATGTGCGTGTGTTGGATTAAAACGAAAATATTATTTAAATTTGATCATTTACATAATAAATGTATTGTTTTTTATTTTAAAAAAATTATAGGTTAATGTGTATGTATTGGTTTAATAAATAAATATAACTATTGAATTCTATATATACATCAAAACCAAAACTTGAGGTATTTTGATGCTCATATGAATTTATCTAAATGATCAAAATTTAAATAATATTTTCATTTTAATCCAACACACGCATATTAACCTATAATTTTTTTCAAAATAAAAACTAATACATTCATTATATAAATGATCAAATTTAAATAATATTTTTATTTTAATCCAACACACGCACATTAATCTATAATTGTTTTTATCATGTGTTATCAAATTGAGTAAAAGAAAATTATTTTTGTCATATTAATAAAAGAATGGACAAAATTTATTTATATTTTTCCATCCACAAAAAAATTATATTTTTTTTCATTAAAAAAAAAAGAAAAAGAAAAATCGGCAGCTTTTTGAGCTTTCCATTCCAACATTAAATTTGTTGCGGAAATGAAACCCATTTCCGCAACACTATGTTGCGGAAATGTAAAAAAACCCAACTCCCCAAATATTTTTCAAAATATCCCAAAAATCCAAATATTTTTTTAAAAAACATTATTTATAAAAAAAGTTCCACTAAAATACCCTTTCATTAAACTACAGTCAAATTCAGGTTTAACAGTGATAATGTTGCACACTACTCGGATTGCTTTTAGCTGATGTGGTGGTCATGCAAGTGGAATGAGGCCATGTAGGCGGCATGTACTGAAATGCTCTTTAAATTTTCTTAAAAAGGTTAAAATATCCCTCAAAATTTTTTTTATAACAAAAATGTCCATATACTTACCAAAATAGTACTAAAATGCTCATCTATTCAAGCTACAGTCAAGTTCAGGTTTAACAGTGATGACATTGCACACTACTCGGATTGCTTTTAGCTGATGTGGCGGACATGCAAGCAGAATGAGGGCATGTAGGTGCCACGTAAGCATAGGATCTATAATAAAAAAAAAATTTCACCCTGTGTTTTCCAATCTTCCCCCACTTCTCCCAAGTACGATCTGTGCTTTCTCTCAAGGAAAACACAAAAAATCCTACATCTATTTCACAAGCGACATTTGTTCCATTGATGTGTAGAAGAAATCTATTGATCTAGTGACAAGATTGGTTTTTTGGGAGCAGTAGTGAAGCAATTTGATTGAAAAAATCGTTAAAGAAGAAAGGCTGTGCGATCTGTGCATTATAGCAAGGAAAAGACAAAATAGAGTAAGTGAAGAAACATAAATCCTATTCACACTATTTCTTACCCATTGTTTCTTTATGGTCCCGTGTTCTTTTCTATCTTTTGGTCAAATTATTGCTTTTTTTTATACTTTATTTACAAACCCTAAGTCAGAAGTATATTGATTTTTAACAATTATTGGTTTTGGTTATCGGGTTTTCAATTCCTATCATTTATGGTACATGTTTTTTTTATTATTATAAAAAATAATAAATTAATTTGTTTTTTTCTGTAATAGTTATATGTAGGTTATGTGGGAATATGAGAACTACTGTTGACTTTGAATTAAATTATAATGGAGTTTGGAGAATAGATAATGAGTTAGGTTATGATGTAGGTGAAGTCTATAAAGTTGATATCTATGATGCGGATAAAATATCTTTTTTTAATCTTAAGGGATTATTTATTGAGAAAACTGTTGAGAAAGATGTTAAGTTGATTTTTGTTGAGATTCATCAGGGTTTTTATTTTGAAAAATATGCAAATATTGAGAATGATTTAGATATAGTGAAGTTACTAGATTTGATTAAAATTTATGATGAGTTCAGAGTAATTAAGCTTTTTCAAGTTTATGATGAATCTATGAAGTTTTATTATCAATGCTTGCAAGTGTGCTTTAGTGATATTAAGAATGAGGGTATAATGCGCAAAATACTCTGGATGGAGATTATAATGAATTCATATCAAATGTTATTTTCGTGCTTCCATCATGTGAAGAAGAAAGGGTTGGGGAAAGAGTAGATGTGCAAGGGCTGCTGAAGAAGAAAGAATGGGGTATTCAATACATGCAAATAAGGTTGTTGAAGAAGAAAGAGTGGGGGATTCAGTAGATGTGAACGGGCCTGCTAAAGATAAAATGTAGGTTTTGGTGATGAAATTGATGTGAATGGTGCTCCTCAAGCGAAAATTGATGAATGTGTTGATGAGGATGAGAATTAAAATGATGATGATGAAGATGAAGATGATTCATAGGCCACTGAGATTGATGAAGTATCTAAGGTTGACCTTTCATTCCTTGAAGATGAGGAGTTTGAGATTATTAGAAAAGAAAGAAGAAAAAACATCTATGCAAAAGATAACTTGATTAAGCATATACAAGTGGGATTGACATTTAAGGACGTGAAAGAAGAAAGGGAAGCAGTCAATATGTATTCAATTTGCAATGGTTTTGGGTTGACGGTGAAGAAAGAAAATAAGAGTAGGACTAGATATGTGTGCAAATAGGGATGTCCTTTCTTCTTACTTATTAGTAAGGAGAGTCAAGGCAGTGGTGTGAAAGTCAAGACCATTAATGAATTTCATGAATGCCTAAGATGTTATGACAATCTAAGAGCAATTAAAAACTTTCTAGCAAATTATCTGAGGCAGATTGTGCAAGAAGATCCTTCAATAAATGTTGAGAAGATGCAAAAAAAAAAAAAGGTTAAGGATGAGTGGAATATTAATGTAAATGAAGCAAAGTATAAAAGGGCTAAGAAGATTATACTTAAAACAATGAAGGGGGGGCGGGGGCATATAAAGAAGAATTTAACATAATTGAAGCATATATTGAAGAACTCAAAGAAGCAATTTGGGTTCTTCAATTTATTTGGAGCTAGATAGAGGTGAGTTGGAGAATGGAAGAAGGGATTTTAAAAGACTTTTTATAATGTTTATGGCTTGTAAATAGGGCTGGAAATCCAGATGTAAGCCCATCTTAGGGCTGGATGGTGCTTTTTTGAAGGGTCTTTATAATGGACAATGTAACACCCCTTTATACAGACATTCTATAACTTGTATTACCTATAACTTATCGTCGGTCAAACGACGTGTCACACTATAGAACACGTAATCCGGGTCATGTGTGTTTACTTGCATTCACATAATTTAATTAAATATCAATATATACTTAAACAATACTATATAAAGTGGGAATACAAAATTTCTGTTTCATTGATACATTACAACATTCAAAGTCACTAAATACATTAGTTTCTTTAACTTTCCATACACACACTAATACATACATTTATCATTTTATTTATAAAATATTACAATTACATAAGCTTCTACAAAGCCTACATTAATTTCTTTCTTCTAGTCTTGTGTTGGCCTTACTCTGTACGGATTGTGCTTGGACTCAACTCTATCCCCAAAACCTACACAGATTAGAAACCCATGCTAAGCATAAAGCTTAGTGCAGAATTGCAATGATGTGAATGACCTCTTAGAGAAGTCATTGATGCACACACATGCACATGGTCATTCATGTATATGTAAAATCATGCATCCAAATTTAGAAAATAGACAAGATATATAAATGTATTCTTTATTTATATATTGAATGTATACTATTCTTTACTTTGTTACTACTAGTTTCAACTCATTTACTTACAATGCATCTTTTTTTTAATCACTCATATATAAATCTTTCCATATATAACCATTACTTTTCTTTCACTTTACCCGCCACATATATTCATGACAAAGTTTCATGCGTAAATTTAATGTATATATATTATGCCGTCACATGTATAAATATGTGCATACCAAGCCAACACACTAACCTAGGTACTAATATCCATAACTACTTGTTATTTATATAGTAAGAATTCTCATGACATCATAATTATTATAGTTTCATTTATACATACATTCATGTGTTTACATATTAATGCTCATATGCTTAAAATACCTTTCATACATTCAACATCAAATATGCAAAAGCACGATTTATAAAAACATTTCCAATGCAAGCTTCACATTTCAATTTTAACATATCAACATCATGTAAATCATTATCGATAACTTTTCATACCACAAAACACTTTTCATAAATAGCATGTCTTTCTTAAGGAAGTGAATAACAGGAAAATGCGGTAGGTACCCGAAGGTACAGAAATGTAGGAGACATATCACTCTCAAATAAAGACACCATCGGTGTTAACGGTAGGCTGCAGCAAACGGTAGTCCCTATAGACACGCCTATCTATCCACTATCCGGTCATAAGCAGGCTTTCGGCCATATTTATTTTCTTATTAATAGTACTTGTATTAATAAATTACACATCATATTCATAGTCAATTATTATAATCATATAATAATCATTCACATTTAAAAATCATATTATATAATTAACATGTAATATTCTTTAATATGCAATATTTATATGAAGGATTCTTTCATGCTTTTATTGTGGCTTCCTTAATATTTTATATAAATTCATATAATATTGATGCATAAACTCATTGTCTAGTGGCCTAAATTTTAATGTTCATAAATAATGCTTTACGGACCGCAAATAGTGATACTGGGGTGAATAATACCACCCGGAGGCAAAAAATATTTTATTGGACCATTGGGAAGTGCAAGTTAACAGGAGTCAGAGAATGAAATTTAAGGTGAAATCGAAAAATAAATGCTCAAAAGTCAAAAATAAGAAAAAGTCACGAATCAGTTCAAATAGTGAACATGTTTGACCAAGGTTTAACCGGGCCTAAAGATAGTGCTATAGTCATCTAAAAAATTATTTGAACACATGGACTTACTCTAAATAGTGTGGGAGATAGTATGGTAATGAAAAATTAATTTTACAGTGACACAAAAAATGGAATTATCGGACTGATAAATATTTATCAGATCGAAAAAAGGTATCTAATTGATCCGAAAATATTCGTGTAAGCTAATAAATATATTTTAAGAATTATGGATACATTTTTATGAGAAACTGAGCTTGGAAAGTGGTAGAATTAAATTAGGCCAAAATAATGGCTAATTAATTAATTTAGGCTTAATTGGGTTGACCCAATTGGTTGGACCAAGCCTAAAGGCCATCTAAATGCCCTATTTAAGGCTGAAAAATCAGCCATTTCGTGGACATTCTTCACCCTTCTCCTCCCATCTAGGCCGAATGCTCCTCTCCTCACCAAAGCCAAGATTTCTTCAACTTCTCTTCATTAAGTCCATTCTAATAAATTACCCTAAATAATTTCCAAGCTCCAATTTCATAAATAATCATCTCTAAAGCCTAATTAAAGTGAAGGAGATGGAAGAAAGTAAGGAAAGGAAGTGTGGCATCAAAATTCAAAGAAATATTGAGGGAATCCTCATGCTATGTATTTGGCCGTGGATGAGCATAAGGAAGAGGACGTGGAATCTAAAGTCAAAGGAAAGGAAATGGTGGAATAAAGCTTTGAAAAGGAGAATTTAAGGTTAGTGGATACACAATCTATTATTTTCCATTTAATTCAAATATATTTAAGTGTATGTGTGCGTGAGGGAATGTGTTATATGCATGTTAAATGTGATATGAAGATAAAAGTGCTTTATTTGGCTTGAAAAATAATGAAATACATGGTAGACATGAAAAGAATTGAATTGAATTGAAATTATTAGTGTTGGCCGAAGGGTAATATGAATTATTTTGATGATTTAATGATTATAATACATAAAAATAAATATAGAATAAAAAAATAAGTCTACAACAATTTATTGAGAATTTTTAGAATTTAATTGGATATATTTTAGTTTAGGCAAGTATTATGTCTAAAGTAATTAATATGGAATATGTTTATCTAAAGTGAAATAATAGTATATTTGGGTTAGAAATAAATAATTAATAGCATGGAATTGGCATTAGTGGAAGAAAAATAAAATATGGAATAAATTATATGATGGCCAAATAGGAGGAAGTGAATAAAGTGTGAAATTGTAGGGTATATGGTTATATAAATATGAAAATGTAATCATATATAATATATACAAGTGTATAAAGCTATATAAAGTGCCTAAAAATATAATAAATGTGTTATGAAAATGAATAAATAATGTGAATGTAGAAAATAAGCTTTAAATGAGGAAAAAAAGACTAAATAAGAGTAAATGAAGTAAAAAGGGTAAAAATGTAAAGATTTATAAGCAAAGGGGTAGAATGGTAATTATACAAGAATTAGGGTAAAAGGGTAAATATGAAGAAATAAGAAAGTTGAATGGTAAATTAAGTTAAAAGTAATAAAATAAGGGCTAAAAGTGTAATAAACATAAAAATAAAGATTTAAGGACTAAAGTGAATATTTTACATGGAAAATAATGAATTAAGAATGAAAAAAATAGTGGAAAAATTATAATTATTGGAAAATGAAGGGCAATTCGGGAATTAGTGGTAATTGAAGAACCCAAATAGCAAATTTACCATATTAGTTGAGAGAATGTAAATTGGATAAGTGTATGGACAATAATTGAATTAAAGGAGTTAAATGGACATAATAAGCAAATAAAAATAACAACAATAATAACAACAACAACAACAACAATAATAATAATAAGAATTATGGCAATGTCAATATTATAAAGTATAATAAATTAGAAGAACAAGTGAAAATAAATAATGATGTTGGAATAATAAGAATATTGCATGGAAATAAGAGTATTATGTGCATGCTGAGATTTCTCATATGTGCATGCAAAGGAATAAGCAAGGAAATGGAAACTTAGGATTAATAGTTGAAAATTAAGAATTTAAAATAGAAAAATAAGTATGGAAGTAATAATAAGATTAAATGAACAATAATGATAATAATGTTAGTATAGCTAAGTATAGTATAGTAAGTATATATATGTGTTTGTGAAATAGGAGTGAACATGAAGGATAATACATGACAGTATAGTAAAAAATATGAATTAGTTAAATAACCTAATAAATGTCAATATAATAAATGTATAGGATTGGTTATGTATAAGTCTGTGTGTAATAGTAAATGAACATGACTATGTAAATAAAACAGTGAACATAAAGTACATGTATCTATAATGTTAGTGAGTGAATACAATATGATAGAAATATAAGAATATAGAAATAAAAGTATATGATCATATATAGTGCAAAATGAATAGTAAATACCAAAAGAATTAAGTGCCATAAAACGTTATATGGATATGATAGATAAGTGGATAAGTGCAAAGTGGCATAAGTGAATGTACATTGCCCTTAATAGTCTGGTAGTCAATTCTAGTTAAGGATATAGTTGCCTAGCCATAGGAAGACCTATACCGCGATGCGAGTCATGGCGACTCGCTTAGGTAGACTAATGCCAGTCTACCATAGTGATATAGTGATTATAGTGCTTTAGTGATAATGACAGTGATAAGTGATAGTGATATGGGTGGTCCTTCAGGGTCACTCCTCAGTGTTCTGGATCTATGGGGTTCACATCCCGCAAATTTGGTTTGGAGATTTCTATCGGATATTACTAAGGGCAAAAATAGTGATATGAGATAATAAATGAACTAGCGATCAGATTGGTAATTACTTAAAGAAAGTAAAACTAAGATGATAAATGATGTGTGTACATAATAAAGAATGAATGTATAATAAATATGTGAATTAGGAAGTCCTGTGATGCTGTTAAAAGACAATAAGAAAGAAAGGATTAAATGGTAAATGCATAAAGAAAATGAGAGTTAATAATTGGTGAGTATGAAATTAATATATGATTTAAAAAGATTAAATGATAAGTATGTAAAAAGAATAAGAATTTAAGAATTAATAAATTTACAAGAAATTATAAGTTAAAAAGAAAAGTAACAATAATATTAATGATAAAGGAAAATATTATAAAACATGATAATAATATGAGGTGTTCATGTGATATTTGGGTTAGAGAAAAAGGTATACAATGAGTAACATGGAAAAACTTTATGAAATGAATAGAAATAAAAAAATACATAAATTATGTAGATATTAAAATGTGAATAAATTAAATTATGAATACACTAAAGATAGTGCAAGAAAATGAAATGTAGGAATAAATCCAAAATTTATAGATTTAAATATATATATATATATATAGACACACACACACACATATATATACACACACACATATATATACACACACACCAAAAGTGACATAAAAGAATAAAGTAAGTAAATTAAGAAATAAATGTTTAGTCATTAGATGATTTAATAGAAATTAATAAGAAGTGAAACTGGAAGGTAATAAAAAGTAATAGCAAGTATGATAATAATAGTGATTATAAAGTGAAATAATGAAGTATAAATAAAAGAAAATGATAATAAAGGTAACAATAAGCATAATACAAGTAATGAGTATATAATGGTAAGTATTGAAGATTAGGATGTAAATTGATTAATCATATAACACACCAATACCCATTGGAAGGATATCGGAGCGCTACACACACACAATCTCAATACACATCCATACAATAGCGGAATAGAAGTAAACAATTAGATAAAAAAAATAATAATAATACATTAATGTCATATGATAATATAATTCTCATATTACAAGAATATCCTTATACAATTCACGAATAACTTATACAAAAATTCTATATACTAGTTATACTGAACTATATGAAATACTGTAACAAAATACAAAAAAAAATCCAACTCTAACTCCTAGTGTCACACCCCAAAAGTGGCCTAGTTGGAATTAGTAAGTTAATTGGACTTTGGGAGTATTGTGGTTATTTATGCAAGAGAAATAAGAGCATTTGGGTAAGTTTATATTGGAAAAGAGGATGTAATTGAAAGGAATTAAAAGTCTTGTTTTTATTTATTTGGCAGATTTTATTTAGTGAGTAAAAAGTATTTTGACAAGAATTTATTAGTAATTGTAAGGAGCTGTTGGAAAAGGAGTAGTTAGTGGAATTGGGGGTCCAATCAGAATATGACAAGTGGATAGTGTGCATGTTGAGGATTTGAAAGAAGAAAGAGGAAGAGGTAGAAATTGGTTTCATTTTTTTCCTTGGCTGTCCCGTTTCTCCTCTTTCTTCTCTTCATTCTTCCTTGCTTTTCTATGGGTTTTGCATGTTTTAATACTCTGCAAGTTGTGTTTTAAGAGTTAAGAGCTGAGTTTTCAGGGTAAGCTACTATATTTATGTGTGGTTCTCCATCTTCTTCTTCTCCTCCTCTTACGGTTTGTTTTGGATTATGAGATTTTGGTTTGTGAGTTTTTCCTGAACGTGGTTTGTTGGTTCATGCAAGTGATTGAGGAAAGAAAGAAGGACAAAGGGAAAGAAAAGATTGGATTTTAAAGTGGAAGGAGTTTTGGCATCAGGTTTGGGAGCTTTGGTTGCTTATATGTGTTTGTGTGGAATTTTGTTCATTGGATGTGTGATTATATGCATATGGAATTTGTGTGTGAATATGTGTTAATTGATAGATGATATAGATGAGATATATAGTTGAATTCTGTTGGAATTGTTGGTTGATTGTCATGAGACTTTAGCTAGGGCATGAACACTAATTTAAGGGATATTCTGCTTAAATTTTACTGGACCTCTGTGTATTGTTTTGATCATAGATGGAGTTTTACAACTCCAAATTGAATTATTGTTGCGTCATTTGAACCACTACTTTTGTACCTCTAAAAGTCTAAGAGAGACCATAATTTAATTCTGAATGTAAGTGGCTTAAAAATAGCAAAAACAGACGTGCTTCTACTTAGACGGGTTCATTTGAACAGTCTGTGATGTTTAATTTATATCTATTAATCTAGGAAACCATTGGACCTGAAACTTGTCCCATTTGAAATCTAAGAGGTATAGGAACAAAAGTTAAGAAGGACATTTTGCCTAAAATGAGGTTTAGATATCGGTATAGGCTGTACAAAATTGTGGTGTGAACCAGTCCCGAGATTTTGCTTATGTTTTGCTAAGTTGTGGTATGTCACGGTCACAATCAAAATGGTTGTCACCGTGACATATGACAAAGCAGGGCAGAATGCTCATTCTTGGCCCTCGCGGTCACAACAAAGTCATTGCCACCATGACCCCTTCTTCCTTGACTATTTAATGTGTTTTTCTTCCCGAATTGAACCCGTATTGCACCGAAACTTTCCATGACCTTTCTAAAGCTTGTTTAGGACTTCTAAATGACAATAAGAGTAGTTATCATCCCATAGATTGTCATGAATAGGATTAATATTAATGGAAAACTAATGATTGTGGAAATGAATAATGCATTGTATATTTGTATGTTGAACTATATGTTTAATA
Source organism: Excoecaria cochinchinensis (assembly GCA_947683425.1). Lineage (NCBI taxonomy): Eukaryota > Viridiplantae > Streptophyta > Magnoliopsida > Malpighiales > Euphorbiaceae > Excoecaria > Excoecaria cochinchinensis. The sequence continues at coordinate 38,806,752 of CANTUQ010000004.1, read as the reverse complement.
TTAAGAAATGAGTGTCCTAAGCGTGAAGAATTATGTATGTGAATGCATATAAATATGTGTGTGTTAATATGTAATAATATGTACAAGTTAGTATGCAATCACATATATATAAAGTGTTGTATGTGTATGAGCTATAGTATCTTAAGCATGATGAGTTATATATATATGTACATGAATATTATTATATATGATTTAAATGCATATAATTTATATGTACCTGCATTATTTAATCGTGAGTTATATGTTCATATTGAGACTTATATATGATGTATATGTTTTTGAGTTTGACCAACATGCATGTATTCATAAAATAACATGATTATACTTGATTTATCCTCAGTTATATGATAATTATTTTAGATCATGATTGAGTTGTTATTTGAGCCTGGTAGTCATAGTTAGTGGATAGATAAGCGCTTATCAAGGGTCAGGGTGTGTGTGCAGCTGCCGTATTTTAATTGTTTCATTCGGGCCCTGTTTGGGTCATATAAGATGTTTGAGGCCTCGGTCTCCGGTGTACCTTTGGGTATACATGATTATAAGATGTTTGAGACCCCGGTCTCCGGTATACCTTCGGGTATACATGAATATAAAAAAAATGTTTTGAGACCCATGACTCCAAATGCTTGGGATACTGTGTCCTATCAGTATCATTGGTACCCGTATCCACTAGTTAGCGAGTATTCAGGCTATTGCTTGAAGTTATTATACAAGTTTGATATATGAAGCTATTATTTATACGAAATGAATCTATGTTACATGTATATGAATATGCATTATGACATGATTAAATGTAATATTTGTATTCGAATATGAATGGTTAAATTTCGATGTACTTGAGTATGATGAACAATTGTTATATGCATGAACAGTATATGTTTTTATGCTTTTGTTATTATTAAGCTTATATATATATGTTTATTGCAATTATATGTACATGCATGTATTGTTCCTCCCCACTAAGCGTTATCGCTTAGCACGGGCTCTTTTCCCATATAGGTGGCAGGATCATTTTGGAGTCGGACATCTGCAGGTCGGCCACTAGAAGTCTGTAGTTGGAGTTTATTTTGTGTCTTCCGCTGTAGTTTTGGTATTTGGGAACTGATTTTGGAAAATGTAATTTTTTTAAGGATGATTTTGTATTTGCAAATTTTATCTTTTACAAATCCCTTTTGTAAAAACTATATGGTTATTTATGGTTTTGGTACCTTTTAATTCAATGTAATTGTTATCTTAACTTATTTGAGTTTGTATGTGATTTGTGCGCGTGGTGCTCCGGTATCCTTCCAACGGGGGTAACGGGGTGTTACACCTAGTGGGCAAGACCTGCAGATGCCCAACTCCAAACCAAACCTGCATACCTACACGGGAAAACACCCGTGCTAGGCGATAACGCTTAGTGGGGATAAACAGGTACAAAAGCAAAAAACTTCTATTGAAGTCACACAACATAAGCCATACAATATATAAATCAATAACATTCATGCACTTAATACTTAAGGTGAGAAAAAGGTAACACGCTAATATCACATGCATAAATCATTACGGACACAAACATTTCATGCATACTACTGGACTTAAGCAATTTTCAAATCAATCTCATACACATATTATCGTGATCAATGCTCTACCAGTCACTCATAACATAGCACAACAATATCCTGAGTTACATCGATGGTGGATACGGGTATATTGAATACTGACTAGCAGTATCAAACACTGGAGACCGAGGTCTCAAAACTTTATAAAAGCAATCTTTGGATACCCGAAAGTATCAAAAACTAGATCCAAACGGGGCCGACACTAGACCCAAACGGGGTCCACACTAGCAGCTGCAAACACTAGCCCTTTATAAGCATGCTTATCTATCCACTACCATGACCCTTCAGGCTTATGAATAAAACTATACACATAGACATAAGTCAATTCAATTCATACTCATCCAATCACTTCTCATGCTCACAGAATAATTCATCGAAATGAATTAAGCATAACTCAAGAGTGAGAAACCATGCAAGGGAAATAAATAATAAGCATTAAAGAACAGCGATCATTCCTGCAACAGAGAGCACCTTAGCTAGAGCTCGACAATCACACACTCTGTCGCACTCGCGACAGAGTCGTGAATTTCACTTTTTTCCGAACTTTCCAGCTCCTCTCACAATTCAACACATCCAAACCCAAGCATTCATGAAAACGAGTTCAAATCACTCAACAATTACATTCAAAAGATTCTATATCTCATGCCAATAACATTTTATAATTACTACATGTAATTTATAACAATTGAACAAGATAATCAACTAACCTAAATCACACTCAATTTAACTCTAAACAGAACCAAACCCACATGCAAACACTAATACCACTTCCTTCAATACACACAATTTAACTCTAAACCCATAGAACCAAACCCACATGCAAACACTAATACCACTTCCTTCAATACACACAATTTAGCCAAAAACCCAACCAAACACACACACAAACATGCTTCACATATCAAATTTACAGAAATTAACACTCAAAACCAAACACATCATAGGGAAAAACTCCCAAACCTCTATAGCAGCTCAAAATCACTACTCTTCAAGATCCCACCTTCTCTTTACCTTTGTCCTTCTTCTTGGCACCAACTTTTTGCACAAAACAATCCAAAACACACTTAATCAAACCCAAAACACACCCAAAACGGGAAGAAAGATGGAGAAGAAATCAGTGCCTCAACTTCCACAACCACTTACCTTAGCAACTTAACACTTAATCTCTTAAAATCACAGCTCAAGACTTAAAGATCACCCAATATGGAGAAGCAAGGAGCAAGAGAAGAAGAAGAAACACAGGAAGAAGAGGGGGAACAGGAAACAAAAATCTTAGTTTGGTTTCCCCTCTCTCTTCCTTTCTTTCTTTTCTCCATTAAATGCTCCTAACTACTCTAGCTTAGGTGTCCAAATCTAATTGGTCAAACTTAATTAATCCTTGTCTTTTGTTTCTTTAGTCCTTGCTCAATTTCCTTTTACTCACTTAATAATCTCTTTCCCTTATAACTTTAATTACTCTTTGAATTAAGTCCTTAATTAACCCAATTCCAAATTTGTCAAATTACACTCATACCCTTAACCATACAATTAACTCTTTAAATCCTACTAGAGTCCAAATCGGGGTGTTATAATTCTCTCCCCCTTAACAAATTTCGTCCTCGAAATTTCCACGCTAGCAAATATACAATCAAATTACCATAGCAATGACTTATACCAAAAACTTAGCAGAATAACCAACTTGCCAGATGGACCCGCTTGCTCATCCACATCTTCTCGAATCGTGGCATATACCCGAGCAAGACCACCAGCAGCAACTGGCTACTCCACGGTTTCATATGGCACTTGGGCGATGCTACCCCTACATCTGCCACTTCTAGCAGCTCTAGATCTTTCTCCACTAGCTCTACTCCCTTGCTGAACTTTTTTCTCCTTCAATTCTGGAAAGTTAGCTAAAGTGTGCGCTCTATGTTGCCACACTTGAAGCATGCTTCCGTTAGCTTCCGGCACGTACCCTAGTGGTGCTTCCGACAATGCTCGCACTCAGGTGCCAAACTTCCTCTACTAGGGGCGGTGCTACACTTCCTACTTCTGACGGCACTTGAGCCAACCCTCTGGCAACTTGCCCGCTCGCACCATCCCGTGCCTTCCTGCTGCCAACTACACCACTATTCGGCACTTTCCTCTTTTGTTCACTCCTCTACTTCATAAACTCTGATTCTTCTAATTTCATGGCAGCCGAAACTAACTGGTAATAACCCACTTGGTGCATAACCGCCATTGCCAACAAAGGCCCTCTAATAACTTCTCTTAAACCATGGCATTTAAAGTCCTCAGTTTGCAAAGCATCCGGCACATACTTACTCAAATGGCTGAATTCTTTCTTGTATTCACTGATAGTCAGATTTCTCTGCTTCAAACTTTTGAACTCCTTCCACTTTGCTTCTCGGTAGGCTTTAGTCACATACTTCTTCTCGAATTTTTGGACGAAAAACTCCCAAGTCAACTCAGCTGGTCTTTGAGGGTGGCGTAGCACAAGCTTTCACCAATCATATGCCGATCCTTGTAATAGTGACACTACACAAGCTACTCTTTGGTTCGCGGGACTATTTGTCCTCTCCAACTAAAACTCAGCTAAACCAGTTGGTCCAAGGAGGTTTCACTAAACTCCTCTGCTCCTCTCTTTCTCAAAAGGTCCGTAGGAGCCTTAGGAGCTGTCAATCTATCCATCAACTGTAACAATCCTTGTACTAGTGCTGGATTCTCATATGCAGGACCAGGACCCTCTGCTGGAGCATGCTCAGATGTAGGCCAATTACCCCTCGCTGGATTAACACTACTGGTCATCTCACCAATCTCCTCACTAGGATCAGACTCCATCTAACTCTACATAGGACAACATCTACATTAGGCCGCGACACAAGACAGACTCACATGCGCATACTCTATACTCTATTATCCTATAGACCCGAACCACCTAAACTTATGCTCTGATACTAATAAAACTGCAACACCCCAATACCCCTTTGGAGGATATCGGAGCGCTACACACACACAATCTCAATACATATCCATACAATACCGGAATAGAAGTAAACAATTAGATAAAAAAATAATACATTAATGTCATATAATAATATAATTCTCATATTACAAGAATATCCTTATACAATTCACGAATAACTTATACAAAAGTTCTATATAATAGTTATACTGAACTATACGAAATGCTGTAATAAAATACAAAAAGAAATCTAACTCTAACTCCTAGTGGCCAAGACCTGCAGATGCCCAACTCCAAATAGAACCTGCATACCTACACGAGAAAACACCCGTGCTAAGCGATAACGCTTAGTAGGGATAAATAGGTACAAAAGCAAAAGACTTCTATTGAAGTCACACAACATAAGCAGTACAATATGTAAATCAATAACATTCATGCACTTAATACTTAAGGTGAGAAAAGGTAACACGCTAATATCACATGCATAAATCATTACGGACACAAACATTTCATGCATACTACTGGACTTAAGCAATTATCAAATCAATCTCATACACATATTATCGTGATTAATGCTCTACCAGTCACTCATAACATAGCACAACAATAGCCTGAGTTACATGGATGGTGGATACGGGTACAATGGATACTAACTAGCAGTATCAAACACTGGAGGCTGAGGCCTCAAAACTTTATAAAAGCAATCTTTGGATACCCGAAAGTATCAAACACTAGAACAAATGGGGCCAACACTAGACCCAAACGAGGTCCACACTAGCAGCTGCAAACACTAGCCCTTTATAAGCATGCTTATCTATCCATTACCATGATCCTTTAGGCTTATGCATGAAACTATACACATACATATAAGTCAATTCAATTCATACTCATCCAATCACTTCTCATGCTCACAGAATAATTCATTGAAATGAATTTAGTATAACTCAAGAGTGACAAACCATGCAAGGGAAATGAATAATAAGCATTAAAGAACAGGAGAGGGTCACGCCCGAGACAGACGCGACTCTCGCCCAAAGTCTTTCATGTGATAAGCTCAGCGCTCGTGAGAGGCAGCAGACAGGCCTCTGTCGCACTCGCGACAGAAGGCGGGCATGTTCTCGTCGTGCTCGTGATGAAGAACAGCTCGGCTTACCGAGCTCTCTGTTGCACTCGCGACAACGATCGTACCCGCAATAGAGAGCACCTCTGCTAGAGCTCGGCAATCATGCACTCTTTTGCGCTCACGACATAGTCATGAATTTCACTCTTTTTCGAACTTTCCAACTCTTCTCACAACCCAACACATCCAAACCCAAGCATTCCTGCAAACGAGTTCAAATTACTCAACAATCACATTCAAAACATTCTATATCTCATGCCAATAACATTTTACAATTACTACATGCAATTTATAACAATTGAACATGATAATCAACTAACCTAAATCACACTCAATTTAACTCTAAACCCATATAACCAAATGCATATGCAAACACTAATACCACTTCCTTCAATACACACAATTTTGCTAAAAACCCAACCAAACACACACACAAACATGCTTCACATATCAAATTTCCAGAAATTAACACTCAAAAACCAAACACATCATAGGGAAAAACTCCCAAACCTCTATACTAGCTCAAAATCACTACTCTTCAAGATCCCACCTTCTCTTTACCCTTGTCCTTCTTCTTGCCACCAACTTCTTGCACAAAACAATCCAAAACACACTTAATCAAACCCAAAACACACCCAAAAACGAGAAGAAAGAAGGAGAAGAAATCAGTGCCTCAACTTCCACAACCACTTACCTTAGCAACTTAACACTTAATCTCTTAAAATCACAGCTCAAGCCTTGAAGATTACCCAATAAGGAGAAGCAAGTAGCAAGAGAAGAAGAAGAAACACAGGAAGAAGAGGGGGAACAGGAAACAAAAATTTGAGTTTGGTTTCCCCTCTCTCTTCCTTTCTTTCTTTTCTTCATTAAATGCTCCTAACTACTCTAGCTTTGGTGTCCAAATCCAATTGGTCAAACTTAATCAATCCTTGGCTTTTGTTTCTTTAGTCCTTGTTCAATTTCCTTTTACTCACTTAATAAATTCTTTCCCTTATAATTTTAATTACTCTTTGAATTAAGTCCTTAATTAACCCAATTCTAAATTTATCAAATTACACTCATACCCTTAACCATACAATTAACTCTTTAAATCCTATTAGGGTCCAAATCAGAGTGTTACAAATCAAACTAAAGAAAATTAATATGATAAAGGCATAAGCTTGATTATGCATGAATGTGTGAATGCATGTGTGTGTGATGGGAAATATTAGATGTGTATCAAGCACTGAGCATTATATGCTCAGCGAGTAGTGTTTTACTACGTGCAGGTTATGGAAGGTAAAAAGACTTAAAGTGATCAAGGTTTTGCTGATGGTCGAGAAGAGTGAAGGGAAGCAAGCCTAGAGGCGTATGAGTTATGGCATGTATATGTTCGTGTTGGATGTAATAAAGTATACGAGTGGACAAGTTTATTTACTTGTACAAGTGCAAATTTTAAATAGGACTAGGAATGGACTGCTAATTATGATATGTATATGAATGCTATTTATGGTTTGGAAAAAAAATTTACCCACTAAACTGTCAAATGCAGTGTAACTCATGACATTAGTAGCATTGTAACATCCGATATCCGTACTAACTATGGGGTATAGAGTGTTACACATTGGATATCGCTTGTCAACGTTAAATAAATACCATAACCATTTTGGCCATACACATTCTTTCATAACATTTCCAATAATTAACTTAATGTTCCATGTAGTTTCATGTGATACCAATGTGTACACTTATAACATAACATTTAACAACAACAAACATGAGTCATCATCATCAATAATATACATGTACATTTCATTCACAGTCATTATTATGCTTATACAATGTGCATGAATAGTTAAGAATTCATGTCACATATTTATTATACAACATTTACTACTATATAACATTCACATACATAGTTCGGAAGTCCCTAACATTTTTTTTAAGCTCGGTCAAAGTTTGATCAACCCCCATTACTATTCAAACCAAATCGTGACTTATTTTTATTTCTGACTTTTAAGGGCCTATTTAAACTCAATTTCACCTCAAATTACATTCTTGGACTCCTCATGAATTGTACTTTCAAATGGTGATGCTTGCACAGGGGGGTCAATATTGCAAGATTATAAACATTGTAAGTTCGGATTCATGGAGATCAAATTTAGGGATATTAAAGAAGGCTTAGAAGGAAGTCCATGGCTAAATCTATGAAGAAGCCAAATCAAAGATGGACATGTGCAAGTCATGTGACGTTGACATGTGCCAAACATGTGATATTGACATGTGCTAGACATGTGCCATGTCATGAGATATGCATGTGCCATATGCATGTGCACATCATGTGAGCTAAGGCATGTGCATTGCATGTGTTAATTAATGGACTTAAGGGGCTGATTTGTTTGGGCTTTTAGTTTAGGCTTTTATTTATTATTTTTATTTGATTATTTGTAATATGTTAGGCCTTAACTTATTCTTTTGGGCTTATTTAAGTGAGATGGGCTTTAATTAGCTTAGACTCATTTGATTAGTCATTTTTAGGCCTTTTAGGCTGTATTTTAAGTTAATTAGTGTGGGCTTTAGTTATCTTGGTGTAACGCCCATATTTTAAGGCCTATTTGATTAATTAGGGTTTTTATTAGCTTAAGGGAGTATATATACTCCTCAAAAATGAGATTGTAATTCAGACTTGAAGATTATGATATTTTGAGACTTTTATTTGGCTTGGCCGAATTCTTCATTGGAGAGGATTGTTTGTATTCTTCTTTTGTATCAAGAACTTTTAATTCTTATCAAGGTAATTTACTTTGTGGCGAATTATGTTCTTGTGTTTTAAATCAATCTATTATAAGCATTTCCATCCATATAGTTATTTGGGGGTTCTTTAGATTGGGGGTTTGTTCTTGTTCATTTTCATACCATATTGTATGTTCAAGGGGTTTCGGGTTCTTTAGTCTTGGGCTTCCGCATCATTTGGTATCAGAGCCTGGTTAAGTTAGATTTTTATCTATCTTGAATTGTTGTTTGGTGTTAAAAAAATGATTATTGCTAGTACTGTTCACGTACTATTCATCACGTAGCTACTGTTCATTCATGATTTAAATGATACATATATCATATTTGTGTCATCTATTGCTTGATATAAGGATTTGAAACCGAATTGAACAACATTGAACAAGTTATAGGCTTTAGAGCTTAAATCTTTTTGGTTGAGTTGAAAATGGTTCATTGAATTCTTTTTATAGCTAAAGTGATTAAGTTGAACCTCATTAAGATAGTTTAGCTACTGATCTTAAATTAAAAAAAAAAGGAAAGATTGGTAGGCCAAATAGAAAGTATAGAGTTCAACTAAAGGGTTCTTTAGCCTTGGGCTTCCGCATCATTTGGTATCAGAGCCTGGTTAAGTTAGATTTTTATCTATCTTGAATTGTTGTTTGGTGTTAAAAAAATGATTATTGCTAGTACTGTTCACGTACTGTTCATCACGTAGCTACTGTTCATTCATGATTTAAATGATACATATATCATATTTGTGTCATCTATTGCTTGATATAAGGATTTGAAACCGAATTAAACAACATTGAACAAGTTATAGGCTTTAGAGCTTAAATCATTTTGGTTGAGTTGAAAATGGTTCATTGAATTCTTTTTATAGCTAAAGTGATTAAGTTGAGCCTCATTAAGATAGTTTAGCTACTGATCTTAAATTAAAAAAAAAAAGAAGGAAAGATTGGTAGGCCAAATAGAAAGTATAGAGTTCAACTAAAGGTGAAAGACTTGGAAGAGTTCAAGATCTGTTTGGGGGGGCTAATTACAGCTTAAATTTAGGTGTTTGCATGTTAGTTATAGCTAGCTTGGATTAGGATTAAATTCTTATTTATCCTTTGTTATTTGCTGTTTTAGTTTATTTTTCATCAATTTCATTAGGTTCCTAAATTTTAGGACCCCTTGTTCTTAGTGTGTTTTTGGTTATTTGATCTTGAAATTTTAGTTATTTGTTATTCTAGTTGTTATCTAGCTATATAAAAAAATAAAAAAAATAAATCAAAAAATTTTTCGGTACTGTTCACGCACTGTTCATCCGAATTTTTTTTAAAAAAAAGTCTTTCAATTTTGATTTACTTGTGGTTGGTGTGAACAATTAGGATTGTATTTCTTTAGGATAGAATTATTATCATCTAATCAGTTAGAGATAATTCAAAAAGAAAAAAAAAATTAGGATTAGGACATTATTTAAATTAGGACATTGAATTAGATAAGTTTCATTCTTGTCTTAATCTAGACATTTGTGTTTCCTTATTTTGATTTAATTAAGACATATTGGATTATTCATTTTGTCTTAGTATAAACATATTAGTTTTCTCATTTTGTCTTAGACATAATAGTTTCCTTATTTTGTTTTAAGACAGAATAGCTTCCCTAACTTGACTTGGACGTTTTTGGTTTCCTTATTTGTCAATTTGTTACATTCTTAAGTTTCTATTTTTGGTGTCTAGTATTTTTTTTTGCTTCCATTTACACTATAATTAACAACTTGATTCTTGTTAATTTAAATTGCATAATTGGACATCATACATACCTTCATCTTGTATGTTTATTTCAACTTTCTTCATTTTGGTATTTTGCTTCTAGAATTGAGCCTATTTTCTTTATTAAGTGTTCTCATTGCATTCTCATTTAAATTTGCTGAATTGTGAATCATCTTGACTTGGAATTGAGTTCTGAAGTGCAATTGAAGATAGCAAGCTTGAATGGAACAAGGCTTGAGTTTGTGAGCTTAAAAGAGGGTAAAAGCCAAAATAGAGTAAAACACGAGTGGAGTGCCATCTTTTGAGTGAAACATATGCGGGAGTGATTGTGAGGGTGTACAATTACAAATTAAGACGACACTTAGATCAAGAAGCATTGAATGGGTTAAAAAAGGATGCTAAGTTGTTGGATGAAGATCTTAAAGATATGGGATTGTTGCTTAAACAACTTTCTAGACAAATAAGTACGTATATAAGACAGGAGAAAAGAAAGAAGGAAGAAGAAGTTGTAGTAGAAGAAATTATATGTGAAGACGAAAGAGATACTATAGATTTATATGCTCATGAGGTTGTAAATGAGGAAGATATAAGTGGAAGTGTAGATGTTGTTGCTGTGAGTGAAAATGAAGAAGATTGTGAAAAAGAAGATGTTTGTTTAGTTGAGATGGAAGATCAGCATGTTATAATTGATCCTGTAGTGCTTAAAGAGGCTGAGTTGAACATGGAGAAAGAAGATGACCATGATCAGAACAAAATGGTTGTATTGAATAATCATGTTTTTCCTAATGTTTATGTTAACTTGCAGGAACATGATAAGTTCTTTGCTGAAGAAGCATTCATTTTATTTCTACCTATTTAAAAGATCTTATATGAAGATGAATTTATTCTATAAGTGCCAATTCCCAACTTGAACAAGACGAAGATTGGAGGACGAATCTTTTTTAAAGAGGGAGGAAATGATGCGTGCATGGGGTTGCAAGATTATAAACATTGTAAGTTCGGATTCATGGAGATCAAATTTAGGAAAGTTAAAGAAGGCTTAGAAGGAAGTCCATGGCCAAATCTATGAAGAAGCCAAATCGAAGATGGACATGTGCAAGTCATGTGACGTTGACATGTGCCATGTCATGAGCTATGCATGTGCACATCATGTGAGCTAAGACATGTGCATTGCATGTGTTAATTAATGGACTTAAGGGGCTGATTTGTTTGGGCTTTTAGTTTAGGCTTTTATTTATTATTTTTATTTGATTATTTGTAATATGTGAGGCCTTAACTTATTCTTTTGGGTTTATTTAAGTGAGATGGGCTTTAATTAGCTTGGACTCATTTAATTAGTTATTTTTAGGCTTTTTAGGCTGTATTTTAAGTTAATTAGTGTGGGCGTTAGTTATCTTGGTGTAACGCCCATATTTTAAGGCCTATTTGATTAATTAGAGTTTTTATTAGCTTAAGGGAGTATATATACTCCTCAAAAACAAGATTGTAATTCAGACTTGAAGATTATGATATTTTGAGACTTTTATTTGGCTTGGCCGAATTCTTCATTGGAGAGGATTGTTTGTCTTCTTCTTTTGCATCAAGAACTTTTAATTCTTATCAAGGTAATTTACTTTGTGGCGAATTATGTTCTTGTGTTTTAAATCAATCTATTATAAGCGTTTCCATCCACATAGTTGTTTGGGGGTTCTTTAGATTGGGGGTTTGTTCTTGTTTTTGTTCATATTATATTGTATGTTCAAGGGGTTTCGGGTTTTTTAGCCTTGGGGTTCCGCATCAAATGGTCGAGGAAAATTTTTTTTGATTCTGGGTGATACTATTCACGACCTGAAAAGTACTATTCATGAAAATCAGGATTTGGACCACTACAGATAATTATTAGTAGTTGTGGGACAGGATGGAAATAATCACATATATCCTGTTGCATGGGCAATAGTGTCTAAGGAAAACAAGTTCAACTGGTCATGGTTTGTTAGGATTTTGAGAAATGAGCTGGCAATTCGAGATGGGGAATCTTTGACCATAATATCAGATATGCAAAAGGTAAGATAATTCTTTCTAATTATTTTAGTTAACTTTGTGCTACTTTGGGGTATACTTTATAGTGGTTTTATTGGTGTTAATTCTACATTTCTTCTTTGTTTTGTATTTTTTAAGGGTTTGATCCTAGCTGTCAAAGAAATTATGCCTGAAAGTGATCAGGTGTGCAAGGCACATTTACTCAAATTAGTGTCAAATCTTGGAGAGGTGATGAGATAAAGAAAAACTTCTGGATTTGTGCATGGAGTATTTATCATGAAGAGTTTATTGATAATCTAAAAATACTTTGTGGAATTGAGAAAAATGCTGCTAAAGATTTATTGACATACAATCCTAAGAATTAGTGCAGGGCATACTTCTCCTTTAAAAGCTAAGCAGCAAGTGTAGATTATAATGTGGTGGAGAGTTTTAACAGTTGGATCCTAAAAGCAAGACACAAACTACTTACAAGAATGCTTGAAGAGATAAGGATTAAGAAAATGTCTAAGATTGCTAAGTTAGGTATCTAGTGTTCTAAGTGGGATAAATAATGGTCATCGGCTTGTCTAAAGTTATACAAGGACAATAGAGACATAGCCTATAAGTGTAGGGTTGAATTCAATGGTGCAAATGGGTATGTAATGAAGGGATTGATAAACATACCATTAAGCTTGATTTGTAGTCTTACACATGTAGAGAACGGGATCTCACAAGAATCCCATGTTCTCATGCTTTAACTACCATGAACCATAATAAGCTGGATTCCAATGAAGTATATTTCAACCTATTGTAGCAAGCAAACATGCATTGAGATATATAAGCACAAATTAGAGCTAGTATTAGAACAGTAGACACCAATGCTGTAACAGCCCCCACCCATACGTAGGCGAACTCATCCTGATAGGAGTGAGATGCCGTAGGAGCAAGGGTGTCACACCAAACAGATCGATACAAAGCATACATTCATACATTAAAAACATATGGAAATTTAAAACTTTTGAGAAACATCAACTTGATCATGCATTAATATAACAACATTCCTTACAATAATGTTCTGATCAAACTGATATTACAAAATAATTACATATCCCAAAATGCACAGAGCGGAAGCTTACAAAATTACTGATACATTGAGAGCTCTATAACAAAAAGAATCGTCAATCTAATACAAAAGTAGTCCTAACACTAAACCCTTCTGTGTTGGCTTGACTGACGGTGACTCTCCCAAAGCAAAATGCCTTCCGCACCTGCACGGATAAAAACCGTGCTAAGTGATAAACGCTTAGTGGGAAAACACACAACAAAAGAGTGGACGACCATTCACACTGGTCGTCAAGGCATAACACATACGGTATGACATATGCAGATAATCATGTCAGATATATACAACCATACTTACAGAATAAAGGCATATAATCAGAAGCTTATTTCCACATCCATATACATATAAACTGATCCTCATATTTTATCATGTTCATTCGGATATCACATTCTAATAATCATATCTACATAAACCAAAGCAAACAGAACACCTGCGGACTGACAGTAGTGGATAATGAGTATATAGACAGTACCTTATGGATACAAATCGAATACAGACAGTACCTTACGGGTACGAATCGAGAAACCAATTATTTTATCACATTCAAAACAATTTTCGGAGGGACCTTAAATAAGATCTAAAATTCATAAGGGTTCACGAGGAACCAGACAGGGACCTGATCGGGATCCAAACGGAACTGAGGCTGCAACTAAAAGACTATATTAGGCATGTCTAACTATCCACTTAGTTGATTCGCAGGCTAAAATTATACAGTTAACGTCCATAGTTCAATTATAACAAGCAAAGAATTCACATACTTTAGTTAATCAGTACATATAAACATCATCCATCTTACTAGTATAAAGCTCTTATTAAGTGTCATTGTGTGTGCTTAAATCAATAATTTAACACCCCCAAAACACCCTGAACAAATAAGATTTTATTGCAAAAATAGGGTAGGTCATGGTCACAACCAGATTGGTTGTCACCGTGACATACCAAAACTCTCGGTAGAATGCAATTCTGGGGTACCTCACGGTCACAACCAAAATGGTTATCACCGTGACATACCACAGAAACCAAACAGAAGCAAAAGTCTGGGCACCTCACGGTCACAACCAAAATGGTTGCCACCGTGACATGTCCAGAACCCAAAACAGAAGCAAAATCTGGACACCTCACGGTCACAACCAAAATGGTTGCCACCGTGACATGTCCAACTCACGGCAGAATGCATCTTGTACATACCTCACGGTCACAACCAGATTGGTTGTCACCGTGACCCATGCCCAGATGCAATACCATAGAGCCAAATTCACCTCATTTCCAGGCCAAATCCAAAACTTCTCACTCCAACCAATTTCTCCTCACTCATACTACATTAATAAACCATCTAACATCATCAAATCATACCAATATAAGATCCTACTCATGAATTCTCAAAACAACATCAAGTTACACATTCAATCTCATCACTATTCATACCACAACTTAATCAATTGTACATTTTGGTTCAATAACTCACAATCAAGGTTTCATGAACAATAAAAATCAAAACCCATAACATAATACCAGTAAAAACATCAAGAACACCAAATTTTCCAGAAATTCATTCAAAGAATAAAATCACCAAAAATGCATAAATCACAAACTCCCAAACCTGAATCTCCTTAGCTCCTATTCACTTAGTTCCATTTCCTGATGCCTTCTCCTTGCCTTTAGGCTCACGAGGAGGCTCAACTAACGATCAACCCACAAGAACACACAAAACACAACCCTAAATTAAAAACCCAAACCAGCTAGAAGAAGAAAAGATGAAGAAGAGGAAAAACAAGATGGAAAAATGCAGAAAACTTACTAAATACATGCAAGATGTGATCAATTCCCACCACCAAGAGCTTGAATCCAAGCTTAGGGCACACAAATGGAAAGCAAAGGAAAAGAGAGACAAAGAGAAGAGGGGAGAACGGGAAAGAGGGATGAAGAATTCTGATTTCCCAATTCTCTCTCTTCGTCTACTTTTCAATTTCCTAACCTAGCCATGTGTCCACTCCCTAGTGGTGGAAATCAACCACTCACACCCAACAACAATGCACCACACACACACAAAGTCACCCCAACTAATAACACCCTACAAAGATATGCTCATGCACACACTATTACAACCCAACTTACTCACTTACATCCTACAACCAAGTGTGCAAACACACCCAAATGAAACCCAATTAATTCACACCTTAGCACCGAACATGCACCCACATCCTAGCAAAACCCGCAAACATGCATTATACCAAAAATACCCTTATGACATGCAAATACACACTAAATGCACATACACAAACATAGCTCGAACTTCTAGGGGGCAAACGGGGTGTGACAAATGCAGTGTCATCACTAGTAGCTGCAGTCACTATTTGTAGACACCGGGTCCCAAGACAGCCCAGATCAGAGTTACCTGATGAGGACACCGATACCTGTTTCACAAGTACAGAGTTAAAACTACTCATTGTCGCCTTTGAATTTCACAAATTTTGAAGTCTCTGAATGATTAAAATTCTTTTATGTCTTCACAAGATTTTAAAGAGAGTTTTAATCGTGAAAATTGGGTTTTTAAGTGACCGACGCCCGTCCCTCACATGAGGGACGCCCGTCGGTCAAGGGCCTTATGGGCGAATAGGTCAATTTTAGTGATAAACGCTCGTCACTCATGCGAGGGGCACCCATCAATCAGCCACCAGGTGCGCCCGTCCTCCACTGGGAATGTAACACCCTAATACCCCTTGGGAGGATATTGAAGCATTACGCTCAAACAAAGACACATATATACATATAATGATACATTATAGCGGAAAAGAATATCAATAAACCAAATATACTTACATTCATAAATTTTAAGACTGTACATTTTACAAAACATCATTGTTCACCTATTACAAAAAATATAGCCATCCATATTACATGGTCAAATTACAATTAACATTTACACTTCATATACTATAGTTTTCTTTACATAATAAAATGTTGCTTATTACAAAGAAACTCTATCATATGCCAAAAAGAACTCTACACAAGCTCCAACTCTTAGTGGCCTACAGATGTCCAAAACTCTAAACCGAATCTCGAACCTACACGGGAAAACACTCGTGCTAAACGATAATACTTAGTGGGGATAAATAGAACAAAGGACTTCTTTCGAAGTCACAAAATAACACAAAACTACATATCAATAATCATGCTATCATCTGGTACAATAGTGATAACACTTCACTACCTTTACATATATTCAAGTGCGTGTACATGTAATATGTAATTGCTTTCATATATAGGCATAAATATAGAAAAGCCTCCACTATATCTCATATACAATTCTGAACATTTAATAGCCTAAATTGACAACGATGGTGGATATGGGTATTCTAGATACTGGTCTACAGTATCAAACCTCTAGAGACCTAACTCAGAATTTGAATACTCAAGGTATTCGTCATCCAGACACAAACGGTGCCATGCTAGCAGCTGCACTCTAACCCTTTATAAGCATGCTTATCTATCCACTATCATCACCACTCAGGCTTAACATCAAGACTCTATTCACTGAACTAAATACTTTTCATGTACTCAAGTATTAATACTAGTCGTTACACATCATTTCAATTCATGTATTAACTAAACAAACCATAATCATACTCATACATCTTTAATCATGCCATCATATCCATCTACTATGCATGATCATACATAATACAATGCAATACTATACATACAAATAAGGCAAAAGACTTTACATTCAAAATCTTGGGCAGTGTAGCGCTCGCGACCTTTGTCGCGCCTGTGACAGAGTCGAAGATCTCTTGCTGTTGAGCTTGCGACAATGTTGTACTCGCTACAGAATGCCCATTTGGCTTCTTTCATGCTCGCAACGAGGCTCGCGCTTGTGATCGGGCATGGCAAGGTGAACACTCGCCCTCGGAGTGTTCTATCGCGCTCGTGACAGACCCTAATTTCGTTCCAAAGGTTTCAAACACACACAACTCTCTTGCACAACTGTACCCACAACAGCCCAATATCACCCACATGTCTTCCCATTTAATAATAGCCAAAAGGCCTACAATATAAATATTCATATGCAAGAAACCTCTCAAATATCATCAATACCCTTATATACAAAGAACAAGCAATCAAAATGAACATATACACAATATTTTCATCTAATAGAACTATTGAACTAGTACAAGAACCAAGTTTTCTATTCAAATCAACTTGCATCTACTAAGAAATCAAGCCAAAACACAACTCATCAAACATGCAACTTCAGAAAAATCACATACGATCCCGACCTTAAAAATGCAGCTTGATCTCTAACTCTTCTTGCTTAAACCTTCTCCTTGCCTTTGTCTTTCCTCTCGTCAACAGCTTTCATGCACAATTTCACCCAAACAAACACTTAATCCAACGTTTCATTTTACTTAAAATCAAAAACAGAAAACCAAGCTGAAGAAGATCAATAATTCGAATGTCAAACCACTTACCTTGAAATTCTCTTAAAAAACCTCTAACCTCTATAAACTCTTCAAACCAATCCAAGTTAAAGCTTAACTTAAGAAGCTCAAATAGGGAAGAAGAACAATGAACACGAGAAAAAGAGCAACAAACGAGAAGAACAATGAAACCAAATACAGAAAATGAAAAGGGAGAGGGGAAGAAGCGAGGATAGAACCGGACAACCTACCAAAATAAAGGCTACCAACTCTTCTTAACTCCATTTATATCAAGCTTAAGTCCAAGTGTCAAACTTCCAAGCAGCCACTTGTCCAGTTCTTAATAAACTTCCCAAGCTGTGTTCTGTCGCGCTCACGACCATTGTCGCACTCGCGACAGAATGCGAATCCAGCTCACTTCCACTACTTGACAAGCCAAATTACACTATAGTCCCTCAAACTAATTCCTCATTTTGCAAACTTATTTTCTCTTGCAATAACCTCCTCTAAGCCTATGATTCCTTAAAATAACAAATACTTTTACACCTTTGCTATACTCTTAACACTGCAAATCCTACTAGGGTCCAAATCGAGTTATTATAGGGAAGGGCCATGGATGGCATTTGCCTTTTAGCGAGGGAGGCTAGGTACGCCCGTCCTCTTATAAGGACGGGCTATGAGGGTAGTTTTGGTTTTTTCAATTTTTTGAGCGATGTTCGTCCCTCGCATGAGGGATGCCCATCGGTCATGAGCTGATAGTAGATTTCCAGATTTTCTTCAATGCAAAAGCTGGGATTTATTTTGGAAACCAGAGACCTGATTTTTTAGATGGATTTCAAGGCTTCCAAAAGGGGAGATATGATTTCAAGGCTGGTGGCCATAGAGCAGCGTATGGATAGGAGACTGCAGTGCATGGAGCAGCTCATGGAGGAGATGCGATAGCACCAGAACAGAATTGAGGATCCCATGAGGGCCTCTCACGCAGTGGTAGCATGCCAGGTAGATGTGTCCCTCCAGATGGTAGATGGGTCTATTGATATGATGAGGCTCCGATGGAGATGGTCGAGGGGTCAGCACGGGTACATCCCAGTTAGTAAGGCATCTACAGGAGGAGGTGGATGCTAGACTTACAAACATGACTGGTTGTATTAGAGGCCCCACTATGACTGTTTTGGCATTGGGGATGGGCATCCGCGATCTGGCTGGGACCATAGGGAGTATTGCTCGCCTGTTCTTAGATGGGCAGATAGAGGTACAATTGCGAGCGCCGCAGCCATCAGCTCTTAGATCTCCACTAGCGGATATCACTGGCCAGCCTTCTACCTCTACGGCTCCAGACACGCCTTTAATGTGTTTATCAGATGAGGAGGACCCGGAGGGGCCTACTGATTATGATCCATTTAACTTATTTTCAGGGAGATTTATTTTGATTTGATCTATGTACAAAAGTGATATTTACATATGGATGACCTTTATTGCACTTTGCATGTTTTTTGGTACACTTTAGCATGAGATAGATAAAAGGAATAAGAATATAAAAATAGTGAATTACAAATAATAAGATGACAAACAATGACAAAGATAAAAGATAATATATTTGAAACAACGAACCACGAATGATAAAATGAGATAATAAGATAACAACAATTGAACCTTCACGAAAGGTAAATGATCAAAATAATTATCATGATAAATTGTTTTAATCAGAGTCTATTTTATTTAGGGGGCAGTTGAGGCTATACAACAGAATAACCCCCGCACTTTGTAAGTTTGGAGCAAACTCGGAGCAGTTCAAGAGAACACTTCTCGCATTTTGTAAGTTTGGAGCAGACTCGGCACATCACCATCCGAGGATGGCCCCTGCACTTTATAAGTCTGGAGCAAACTCGGTGCAGTTCAGAAGAACAATTCCTGCATTTTATATGTCTGGAGCAGACTCAGTGCATCACCATTTGAGGATGGCCCCCGCACTTTGTAACTCTGGATCAGAATCGGTGCAGTTCAAAAGAATAACTTTCACGTTTTGTAAGTCTTGAGCAGACTCGGCACATCACCATCTGGGGATGGCCCCCACACTTTATAAGTATGGAGCAGACTCGATACAGTTCAGAAGAACAAATTCCGCATTTTGTAAGTCCGGAGAGCATTTGGTACATCGCCATTTGAGGATGGCACCCGCACTTTGTAAGTTTGGAGTAGACTCGGTGCAGTTCACGAGAACAACCCGAGCGCTTTGTAAGTTTGGAGCAAACTCGGTGCTTTGCCATTTGAGGATGGTACCCACACTTCGAAAGTCTTGAGAAGACTCGGTACAACATGGAAGGATGATGATCGCTCCACAATCTATATGGTGACTTAAAGAGACGATTTCCTTCTCATAGCAACAGGAAGGTTGCCGCCTCAGGTACGTGCTTGTTTCCTCTTTTCTGAATTTTGGCTCACCTAGGCACTTATGTGCTAGGTTTCCCAAAATTGGGGGCAACTGTAGACATCGGGTCCCGAAGCGGTCCAAGATTAGGATTACCCGATAATGAAAATAAAGACCGATTTATAGGAAAGAAAATAGGGATTGATCGTCTCCTTGTCAAGTTATTTTGTTTGTCTCAAAATGCCTTTAAAATTTTATTTATCTATTTATTTATTTTTATTTTTATTTTTATTTTGTCTTGTAATTTTTTATTTTTTGGAAAAAAAAGAGGGTTTTTGGGTTTGCGAGCGGAG
Source organism: Excoecaria cochinchinensis (assembly GCA_947683425.1). Lineage (NCBI taxonomy): Eukaryota > Viridiplantae > Streptophyta > Magnoliopsida > Malpighiales > Euphorbiaceae > Excoecaria > Excoecaria cochinchinensis. The sequence continues at coordinate 38,786,325 of CANTUQ010000004.1, read as the reverse complement.
GACGTGCATGCATTGTCTCGCCGGAGGAGGAACAAGAGGGAGGGGGGGTTGTCCTTGTTGCAGGCGGGCGCGCAGTGTGATGCCCCTGTCGCGCGTGCGCGGCAAGGGATGATCCCCCTTGTGCACGAGGGCACCCAGCCTTGCGCGAGGCAGCCCCTACGCACGGCCAGCCACGCAGCAGTAGCCCATAAGGCTGCTTCTCGATAGGCCACCCCCTGTCACTTTCCTCCCCTCTGCTGCGCTGCTCCTCCTTCTGACGTGCGATTTTGTCTAATTTTCAAGGGGCTACAGTCCAAATTGGGCTGGAAAAACACAGTTTCTTGAGTTTTTTAGTTTTTATGGGTGAAATATATATAGGAGAAGAGAGAGATAAAAGGGTTGGATTTTTGAAAGGAAAAAGAGGGTTTTAGAGAGGAAAAATGTTAGTTTTCTTTGAAGGAAAAGAACCAATTTCCCTAGTAAACAAACACATTTCTTCTTTGATTTTCTTGAATTTAAAAAATATTTGTTGAGATTGGATTAACCTGAGGAAGGAAAAATTAATTTTCTTAACTTGGGTTTTCTCATCAAAAAACAAAAAATCACTTTTAAGTTTAGTGTTCTTGAGTTTTTTTTTTGAGACAAAAACTTAAAATTTTCTTGAATCTTTTTGTGTCTATTTTTGAATCTTGACCAGGAGAATAGATTGAAACATCTTGCTTCCATACTATCTACTTTGAGGGTAAAGATTCTTGGATCCATTTTATTATCTCGTTTTATTTTATTTTATTTATTTTGTTTTACTTTTCTTGCACTAATAAATACATGAATAATGATTTGATGAATATGTACTTTTGAAGTTGAGACTTATTCTCTTAGTATGATTTTTCAATCTTTATTTTATTTTTGGTTTGAAAATTGATACGGATTCACCATCAAAACCATGAACCATTAAAGTCCCTTTGAAGATGCCAAGTGGTCTAATCATAAGAGGGCATGCTCAGAAGCTGAAGATGGCTATGTCATCTTATGTTCAAGGCTTTATTACTCAAGAATTACATGAAGATGCCTTTGATAAGTGTCAAAGAGAGCTTGAAGGAGGCATGCATAAAATACTTAGCCTTTTGGAAGATTATAATGGAATTGGGCCAACTTAATTTATTTTTGGGTTTTATACAACTTGGCCTTTAATTGTACAAGTCATGTGCTTCATTTAAAAGGTCACATGACTCATTTAAGTTGTAAAGTTGGGCTAGGCGTGTGGGCTTCATTTAAAAGGGTTATTTTAGTTAGTTGGGCATTTTAGTTAGTCTTTCTTTTGGGCTTATAAATTCGGCTAAGATATCTATAATTATTAGTTATGTTTTTAAGCTTTATTTAGGCTTTGTAAATGGGCTTATTTGCTTGCTTAAGCCCATGGGAAATTCTGCCAAGGGAGCTTATTAGGTTATTAGGATTTTTTTTCTTTAGGTTAAGAGTTACTTAGGGTTAGCCACCATATAAATAGGATATATTATGTTAAGAATTGCAGATTTGATTTCATTGATATATTGGAGATTAATCTCTTCTTTGGCTTTACCGAAATTCTTTAAATTAGATTTGTGAGATTTGCTTGCTTTTCTTTTCTATTGCATGAAGAATTTAATTAGCTTCTCAATTGTTTGATTGTGGCATTTTTCAGGTTCTTTAATTCCCAATTATTTGCATTTCCAATCACAAGTTATTTAGGGGTTCAATAAGGAGGGTGTTTATCTGATTTGATTTGCTATTCGAATTGTATGTGTGGGTTTGTAGCTTGATAGATATTGGGTTCCGCACATTTGGTATCAGAGCCAAAGTAAGGTAAATTCCTATTTATCTTAGTATTAGGTTTGCATTTTCTTTTTCTTTGAATTCTTGATATTATGCCGAATTAGGGTAGTATTAAGTTTCTTCGTTAATTGTGCTTTTTGTGTGTTTAAATTAGCCTTTTCTTTTCTTACCTTTTACCTTGAATTTGTGAAATAGCCTTGAACTGAATCTTGAACATCCTTAGCTTAAATCTGAATCCTAGTAGTAGAAGAAGTTTAGAGATTAGTTTGTTGAATTATATAAAAAAAAATTAGAATTTTCGAAAGGCCATAACTTTTGACTCGATTGGAGTTACGAGCATTATAAGATATCAAAAAAGTGATTTGTGTGAAATACTATCATTACTAGGTGTAATCGGTAATCGCTACTGGTGACCCTAAATTCTAACGTCTAAGGCAGTTTTTATGCCCCTTAAGAATTGTTAATCCTAAATTAGGGTTTCTTTGGTTTCTTTTAGTGGGTAAGTAGCATGAGCATTAGGGCTGCATTTAGGAGCATATTTGTGAAAAAAAAAGACAAAAAAAAAGAAAAAATAGAGAAAAGAAGAGAAATAAGGAAGAAATTTACGTGTGGAGTAAATAAAAATTGCGTGTGGATTTGATTGTGGAGTATATATATATAGCAAAGGGAAAATCCAAATCCTTTAATAGGTGGGAAAGTTAATCCTAATTACTTGAGGATAATCCTAATTACTTGAGGATCAGGGGCAACAATTAATCCTGTTCATTCTTGTCTTAATCTAGACATTTGAGTTTCCTTATTTTGTCTTAGACATAATAGTTTCCTTATTTTATCTTGGACATAATAGTTTCCTTAACATGACTTGGACATTTTTGGTTTCCTTATTTGTCAATTTCTTTCATTCTTAAGTTGCTATTTTTGGCTTCTAGAATTGAGCCTATCTTCTTTGTTAAGTATTTTCATTGTATTCTTCATTTTAATTTGCTGTTTGTGAATCATCTTGACTTGGGATTGAGTTCTGAAGTGCAATTGAAGATAGCAAGCTTGAGTGGAAAAAGGCTTGAGTGTGTGAGCTTAAAAGAGGGTAAAAGACAAAATAGAGTAAAACACGAGTGAAGTGCCGCCTTTTGCGTGAAACACGCGAGGGAGTGATTGTGAGGATGTACTATTCAAGATGACATTTAGATCAAGAAACAATGGATGAGTTAAAGAAGGATACTAAATTGTTGAAGGAAGACCTTAAAAATGTAGAATTGCTGTTTAAACAACTTCTTAGACAGCTAGATAAGTGTTTGAAGAAGGAGAAAAGAAAGAAAGAGGAAGTTGTAGTAGAAGAGATTATTTGTGAAGCTAAAAGAGATGGTATAGATTTACATAATGATGATGCTGTAAATGAGGAAGACATAAGTGGAAGTGTAGACATTGATTATTTGAGGAAAAAGGAAGAAGATTGTAAAGAGGAAGATGCTTGTGTAATTGAGATGGAAGATCAGCATGTTATAATTGATCCTGTAGTGCGTAAGAAGGTTGAGTTGAACATGGAGAAAGAAGAGAACCATGATCAGAACGAAGTGGTTGTATTGACTAACCATGTTTTTCCTAGTGTTTTTGTTAATTTGCAGAAACATGATGAGTTCTTTACTGAAGAAGCATTCATTTTATTTCCACCTATTCAAAAGATCTTTTATGAAGATGAATTTATTCTACAAGTGCCAATTCCCAACTTGAACAGGATGAAGATCAGAGGATGAATCTTTTCTAAAGAAGGAGGGAATGATGTGTGCATAGGGGGTCAACATTGCAAGTTCGAATTCATGTAGATCAAATTTATGGAAGTTCAAGAAGGCTTGAAGGTGGTTTACTGAAGCTATAAAGGCTTGAAAGTGGTTTACTGAAGCTATGAAGAAGTCGAATCAAAAAGAGATTTTAAAGAGAGGCATGTACAAGTCATGTAACCTTGACATGTGCTATCCAAGTGCCATGTCATGTGCTATACATGTGCCATTTGCATGTGCACATCATGTGACATAATATATGTGCATTGTATGTGTTAATTAATGGACTTAAGAGGCTGATTTGTTTGGGCTTTTATTTATTATTATTTTTTATTATTTGAAATATGTTAGGCCTTAACTTATTCTTTTGGGCTTACTTAAGTGAGATAGGTTTTAATTAGCTTGGGCTCATTTAATTAGTTCTTTTTAGGCTTTTTGGGCTGTATTTTAAGTTAATTAGTGTGGGCTTTAGTTATCTTTGTGTAAGGCCCATGTTTAAAGGCTTATTTGATTAATTAGGATTTTTATTAGCTTAAGGGAGTATATATACTCCTCAAAAACGAATTTGTATAGAGGATTATGATATTTTGGGACTTTTATTTGGCTTGGCCGAATTCTTCATTGGAGAGGATTGTTTGTCTTCTTCTTTTACATTAAGAACTTTTAATTCTTATCAATGTATTTATTTTGTGTCGAATTCTGTTCTTGTATTTATAAATCAATCTATTATAAGCATTTCCATTCAATCTTGTTTAGTGGATCTTTAGATTTGGGGCTTGTTCTTGTTCATGTTCATGCCATATTATATGTTCAAGGGGTTTTGGGTTCTTTAGCCTTAGGGTTCCACATCATTTGGTATCAGAGCTTGGATTAGGATTAAATTCTTATTTATCCTTAATTATTTGCTGTTTTTGTTCATTGTTCTTCAATTTATTTGATTCCTAAAATTTAGGAACCTTTATTCATCATGGGGGCCAAAATTATAGGGAGCTTTGTTTTAGGTGTTATTTTATTTGATCTTGATTTTTAGCTTATTAGTTGTTCTTATTGTTATCTAGCTATTCATATAAAAAAAAGAAAAAAAATCGTGGTGCTGTTCATCACACTGTTCACGATACTATTCATACACTGTTCATCGTACTGTTCATGCAATGTTCATCTGAAGTTAATGTTCATTCGTAATTAGAAAAAGGGGGGGGGGGGGGGGGGAGGAAGTGCAGTTTGATTCAAATTGTGAAAGGCACAAGAGTAGTATTTTAATTTGGGTTAACTTTGGTTGGTGTGAACAATTAGGACTCTATTTTTTTTAGGATAAAATAGTTATTATCTAATTAGTTAGAGATAATAAAAAAAAAAGATCAGGACATTATTTAAATTAGGACATTAAATTAGATAAGTTTCATTGTTGTTTTAATCTAGACATTTGAGTTTCTTTATTTTGTCACAGACATAATAGTTTCCTTATTTTGTCTTGGACATAATAGTTTTCTTAACTTGACTTGGACATTTTTGGTTTCCTTATTTGTCAATTTCTTTCATTCTTAAGTTGCTATTTTTGGCTTTTAGAATTGAGCCTATCTTCTTTGTTAAGTATTTTCATTGTATTCTTTATTTTAATTTGCTGTTTGTGAATCATCTTGACTTTGGATTGAGTTCTGAAGTGCAATTGAAGATAGCAAGCTTGAGTGAAAAAATGCTTGAGTGTGTGAGCTTAAAAGAGGGTAAAAGCCAAAATAGAGTGAAACACGAGTGGAGTGCCATCTTTTGAGTGAAACATGCGAGGGAGTGATTGTGAGGATGTACTATTCAAAACGACATTTAGATCAAGAAACAATGGATGAGTTAAAGAAGGGTACTAAGTTGTTGAAGGCAGACCTTAAAAATGCAGAATTGTGGTTTAAACAACTTCTTAGACAGCTAAATAAGTGTTTGAAGAAGGATAAAAGAAAGAAAGAGGGAGTTGTAGTGGAAGAGATTATTTATGAAGCTGAAAGAGACGGTATAGATTTATATAATGTTGATGCTGTAAATGAGGAAGACATAAGTGGAAGTGTAGACATTGATTGTTTGAGGAAAAAGGAAGAAGATTGTAAAGAGGAAGATGCTTGTGTAATTGAGATGGAAGATCAGCATGTTATAATTGATCAGTTCGTAAGGAGGCTGAGTTGAACATGGAGAAAGAAGAGAACCATGATCAGAACGAAATGGTTGTATTGACTAACCATATTTTTCCTAGTGTTTTTGTTAATTTGCAGGAGCATAATGAGTTCTTTACTGAAGAAGCATTCATTTTATTTTCAGCTATTTAGAAGATCTTATATGAAGATGAATTTATTCTACAAGTGCCAATTCCCAACTTGAACAGGACGAAGATTCGAGGACGAATATTTTCTAAAGAGGGAGGGAATGATGCGTGTACAGAGGGATTAACATTGCATGTTCGGATTGATGGAGATCAAATTTATGGAAGTTTAAGAAGGCTTGATGGTGGTTTACGGAATCTATGAAGGCTTGAAGGTGGTTTATTGAAGTTATGTAGAAGTCGAATCAAAAAGAGACTTTGAAGAGACGCATGTGCAATTCATGTGACCTTGATATGTGCCATCCATGTGCCATGTCATGTGTTATGTATGTGCCATTTGCATGTGCACATCATGTGACACATTACATGTGCATTGCATGTGTTATTAAATGGACTTAAGGGGCTGATTTGTTTGGGCTTTTAGTTTAGGTTTTTATTTATTATTTTTATTTGATTATTCTTAATATGTTAGGCCTTAATTTATTCTTTTGGGCTTATTTAAATGAGATGGGCTTTAATTAGCTTGGGCTCATTTAATTAGTTCTTTTTATGCATTTTGGGTTGTATTTTAAGTTAATTAGTGTGGGCTTTAGTTATCTTGGTGTAAGGCCCATGTTTAAAGGCTTATTTGATTAATTAGGGTTTTTATTAGTTTAAGGGAGTATATATACTCATAGAAAATGAATTTGTATGGAAGATTATGATATTTTGAGACTTTTATTTGGCTTAGCTGAATTCTTCATTGGAGAGGATTATTTGTCTTCTTCTTTAGCATCAAGAACTTTTAATTTTTATCAAGGTATTTACTTTGTGGTGAATTTTGTTTATGTGTTTATAAATCAATCTATTATAAGCAATTCTATTCTGTCTTGTTTGGGGGTTCTTTAGATTGGGGGTTTGTTCTTATTCATGTTCATGCTATATTGTATGTTCAAGGGTTTTCGGGTTCTTTAGCCTTGGGGTTCCGCATCATTTGGTATTAGAGCTTGGATTAGGATTAAATTCTTATTTATCCTTAATTATTTGCTGTTTTTGTTCATTGTTCTTTAATTTATTTGATTCCTAAAATTTAGGATCCTTTGTTCAGCATAGGGGCCGAAATTATAGGGAGCTTTGTTTTAGGTGATATTTCTTATTGTTTGATCTTGATTTTTAGGGTATTAGTTATTGTTGTTGTTATCTAACTATTCATATAAAAAAAGGAAAAAAAAATTCGCGGTACCTTTCATCGCACTGTTCACAGAACTGTTCATACACTGTTCATCCGAAGTTACTATTCATTCGTAGTTAGAAATAAGGGGGGGAGGGGAGGTAGTGGAGTTTGGTTTAAATTGTGATAGGGACGAAAGTGTCCAAAAGGACACAACTGTCATTAATTCGAAAGTTTCGGCAAGTTTTGGTAAATTTGACAGTTATATCGTCGTGCCTTAAATGATGTGAAAATAATTATTTTGGTGATTAAAAATGTGTATGTGGATGATGGAAATGATTAACTGCAGCAAAGGATGTGACCAGTTTTATTTGTGTAAGGTAAGGGTATTTCGGTCATTTTGTAATTAAGGATTAAATTGATTGAATTAGTTAATTAAGTGGGTCAATGTATGAAATAGAAAAGTGCTATGCCAATTGAAGAAAAGGAGAGAAGTTAAGGGGTTAAAAGATAAAACTTGGCATAAATATCTTCATAGGACCAATAAAAAGGTGACATGTGGCATTTAGAGGATAAGGATGGGTTAATGGCTTTAATTCAGCCTTTGACTATTCTAGGGCCAAAAAGATGGACGGGGAACAAAAGGAAAAAGAAAAAAAAAGAGACTCCTCTCCTCCTTCCTCACGCCAATTCAAGCAATTCAAGGCCAAGGTGAGGTTTTTCCAAATTTCAAGTAATTAGATGCGAGATTTGGGTTAGAAAAGGTAAGTGGTTGGTTTTTCCCTCTTCCTCTCCTCTTCTCCTTAAAGATAAATAAGGGTATGTGTAACTTTGAATTTTTGGTTGTTTTGTTTGGAGGGAACAAGAGAAGCTAAAGAAGGAGTAAGAAAGAAAAAGGGGATTGTGCAGTTTTGGAGTAACTAGAGAGCAAAGGAAAAGAGGTTTGGAAACTATTTATTTATATATGAGTTTGAGTATATTTGTGTTCTATATAAGTTATTTGAATGTGTTGATTATGGTATATGATGATGGTAGTGAGTGTTGCTTTAGATTGTTAAGCTGTGCATGTGAATAGGATTTTTGGGTGAAAAACTGTGTTAGAACACACTTGATCCTTCTTCGGTTCTTAGGATGTACCCAGAGTTTTAGAACTCCAAATGATATGAGACTAATACCGTTTGAAAGTTAAGACATATTACTACAAATGTCTTAGAAATAAGCTTGAGCTAATTTTAGCTCTAAGTGTCTCAAAAGTGGTCATGACGTAGAGGTATCTTCTCTGGCCGGGTTCAGGGGAGCAATATAAGTTTTTTTTGATCATATCTGATGATTCAGGTGTCCAAACTCCATGATACTTGTTTTATATTAAAGCTAACATCCTAAGAATCATTTGGTAAGAAGGACATTTGGTCTAAAAATGCGATTTATAGGTCGGTTCAGGCGGTTGAAGTTTGAAATGGAAAGCAGTCTTGTGACTTGCTCTCGTGAAAAACCCGCAGGGAGCTTCTGTCGCGAGCACTACAGAACCTGCTTGACAAGTGTTTTTCTTCTTCTTTTGAACCTTTTGGTTGGTAGGAAACCTTGCTTACCTTTACCCTCTTCTAGTTTGTGTATTTTGTGATGTTTTCTCTTCCGAAATACACCCGAACTCCATCGAAACTTTACGAGACATATTCATCATATGTTTAGAGTTTATAAAAAAGTAAATCAATGGATATTATATAGGAATCTAAGAGACTAAGGTTATAAATAAGAATATTAACTAAGGTACTTAAAAGTTTAATGAGTCAAACACTTTTGAACGTGTTCAATATTGACCTGGTTTAAATTCTGTTAGGAGATCCGAAGTGAAATTTTATAATCTGTACTTTACACTTGTAGAACTACGGGGTTTTGATTCCCAATTCTTTGGGATACGTAGGAAGCTTGGGATATCCTCCTAAGTTCGAACCAAAGCTTCGAAACTTATTCAAACATAGAAGATAATGTATCAACTGAATTCTGTTAAACGCCTTGGTACTAGTTCAAATAAATGTGACATGTAGGTGCCGATTTATACAAGTTTGTAGAGCTATTAATGATTCAAGTCTTGAGTAGGGTAATTTATAGCTTAAAATTTGTATGTGATATTAAGATGGAATTAAATGAATGTTTTAGGTGTGTCTTAAACTGGAATTGAAATGAATATTTTGTATCTCAAATGGTTTTTATATGATTGTTTAAATAATAAATGGTCCTTATTAAATTGAATAGTTGAGTTCCTTGTGTTGGAATTCTTGAGATTAACGCACATGGTTGAAGAAGTAAGGTTTATAAAATTGTTTAAGGACATTATAAGAATAAATATGTTTTATGTGATGTTTATTTATTTAAGAGTAATAGGAACGTGATGCTTGGCTCTGTCGTGAGCGCGATGGTGTCGTGAGCATGACAGAGGCCATCTAGCTCTCTGTCGTGGTCGCGACTAAGGTCACGACCACGACTCTTGTCTATGCTATGAATATATGTTGATTGAACTGTTTGACACGAGTTTTGACTTGTGATTTACATACTACATATCGTGTAAACCGGTTCTGTCCCCTTTTCTCAAAATTTTCAACTACTTCTTTCTCAATTCTTTTTCCTTTATTTTGAGTTCCTTACTCTTATTTAGTGTATTATTAATTAGCAAATGACATATATTGGTATTTTAACTTAGTTAAATAATAAATATTGTGTACAACATTTCATGTTACACTTTGTTAAATACTATTGGACTGTTTGTATGTTCTTATATGATTTTTGGATTACAAATAATGTATATGATATGCTAAACTATGAATTACATGATGCATGACCTGCTAAAGTCAAATAAGTGGATAGTTAGGCATGCCTAATAGAGTTACTGTTGCTGCAGCTAGTGTATGATTTGGACCCTGATCAGGTCCCCCGACTGGATCTTCGTGATCCCTATGTACCGAATCTACGCGAAAATGTTTTTGGAACAAAATTAAAAGATTGTTTTGATACCCTCGGGTATCTATGTGTTATGAGAATAATGTTAATACCTTCGGGTATCATGCGTACTCGTTATCCACTTTTTTGGTTAAGCAGGTTTAATAGTGCTAATATGTGAATTTCGAAATATTATAGATTGTGATGACTGATATACGATATATGACCATATAAAATAATGTGACTATTATGCTTCCATGTCTTAAGTTATGTTATGAAATTTCTGTATTTGATTGTGTTATAAACAAGGTAAGTGAAATGAATTTTGGTAATCTAAATAATTGTGAGCAAAGTGATATGCATAAGATGTGGAAAAGTGTAGTCATGTGTAAGTGACTTAGTAAGGGAAATTTTCTAAATAAGTGTTTATGTTTAATAACCTTTTGAAAAGCATCCGAATTATTATAATTGATATAATTATTATTTCCTTTATTATGCTTTTCTCTGAGCCTTTTGTGACGGCCATGTCCAGTGGTCGTCTATATTTATGTGTTTCCCACTAACCTTTATGCTTAGCACGGATTTTCTTTTAATCCGTGTAGGTACTATTAATCAGATCGTTCGAGAGTCTTTCCGCAGCAGTCCAGGCCAATGCAAGATTATGAAGAGATTTTAGAATAGGATTTGTATAGTCTACGAAATGTACGCAAGATTTGTAATTTTAAATTATGAGTTTGTAAAAATGATATTGGTTATGTAAATGATCTATCTATAGTGAATTCTGAAGAAGTATCCTTTATAGTGCGATTGTGTAATGAATTTATGATTAACAATAATGTGTGTTTGAAGATGAAAGAAATTTTATAACTCATATTTCAGCTTAAAGATTTATAAATTTTACATGTTTGCTTTGGTAATGCTCTTGATCGTTGGCGTGGACCACCGGTTCACGGTATGGTTTACTACGTACGGGTAAGGGGTGTTACACCATCCATGTGCCATGTCATGTGCTATGCATGTACCATTTGAATGTGCACATCATGTGACACATTACATGTGCATTGCATGTGTTAATTAATGGACTTAAAGGGCTAATTTGTTTGGGCTTTTATTTTAGGCTTTAATTTATTATTTTTATTTGATTATTTGTAATATAACATTAGCTTAAAGGAGTATAAATACTCCTCAAAAACGAATTTGTATGTAGAGATTGGAATTATTAAACATTGGAGGTTATCCTCTTTTGTTGGCTTTGCCAAAATTCTAATAGATTAGATTTGTGAGATTTGCTTGCTTTTCTTTTCTATTGCATGAAGAATTTGATTAACTTATCAATTATTTGATTGTGGTGTTTTTTAGGTTCTTTATTTCCCAATTATTTGCGTTTCTATTCACATGTTGATTGGGGGTTCAATAGGGAGGGTTTTTTTTTATCTCTTTTGTTTTGTTAACCGAATTCGTATCTGTGGGTTTGTAGCTTGTTAGCTATTGGGTTCCGCATCACCTAGAAACCGAGCCATGGTTACCTCTTCATCCTCCTCAATGTTAGCTCTAACCATGGACATTTCCATTTCCTTATGATAGTCCTCTACTGACCTACCCCCTTGTACTAACCTATGCAACCTTTGATGTAACTCCCTAAAGTGGTGTGATGGCATAAATCGTTTCCTCATGGCCTCCTTCATATACTTCCAACTACTAATAGGTCGTCTACCCATTTGCCTTCTACCCATGTTCAATTGATCCCACCAAAATAATGCATAATCCGTAAACTCCACATCTGCTATCTTCACTTTCTTCTCCTCAGAATACTTATTACAATCAAAGATCATTTCAACCTTCCTTTCCCACTCTAGGTACTCTTCAGCATTATTTCTACCTTTAAATAGAGGAATCTTAAGCTTAATGTTACGTAAATTCCCATCCATTCTCCCACTAGCCTCTTCCTCATCTAAATCTTCTAGGTTAGACCTTACATTTTCATCAATCCACCTACCCCTCCTTACTATTCTCCTAGATGTACTATTTGAACCCAATTCTAGCCTTTCTAATCTATCATTCATATTCCCCATATCTCTCATGAATTTATCAAACGTACCATGCATAGCTTGAATGGAGAACAATACCTCCTTAAGAGTTGCTCCCTTTTTTTCTATTTTTTCAGTCACGATTTAAAAATCTGCAAACAGATGTCAGATAGTAGCCTCACACATGCTTATTTCAACTTTCTTCATTTTGGTATTTTTGCTTCTAGATTTGAGCCTATCTTCTTTGTTAGGTTTTTTTCATTGCATTTTCATTTCAATTTGCTGAATTGTGAATCATCTTGACTTGGGATTGAGTTCTGAAGTGCAATTGAAGACAATAAGCTTGAATGGAAAAAGGCTTGAGTGTGTGAGCTTAAAAAGGGTAAAAGCCTACTTGAGTGAAACAGAAGTGGAGTGCCATCTTTTTGAGTGAAACACGTGAGGGAGTGAAATGTGAGTTTTTATTTCTCTTCTAACATTTAGTTGCAGTTTATAAATCATGTAGAAAGGACAGAAAGGAGACAGTGAGTGAGAAAGAGGATGAAAACGTGCCTAATGTGAAGATGATGTATAAAACATTCATGAGTGAGTTTAAGAAGTTGAATACTAGGATGGATAGGATGGAGGAGAGAATAAATGAGTCTACTAGGATCAAAAATCGAAGTAAATCAGTTGACTGTCACAGGAAAAATGAAGATTCTGAAGATATGGAATTGAGGTTCAAACAAATTTTTAGACAACTAGATAAGTATTTGAAAAAGGAGAAAAGAAAGAAAGAGGAAGTTGCAATGGAAGAGATTATTTGTGAAGCTAAAAGAGATGCTATAGATTTGTATGACAATGAGGTTGTGAGTGAAGAAAAAATTAGTGGAAGTGAAGTAATTGTTGTTTTGAGTGAGAAGGAAGATGTTTGTTTAGTTGAGATGGAAGATCAGCATGTTATGATTGATCTTGTAGTGCTTAAGGAGGCTGAGTTGAACATGCAGAAAGAAGAGGACCATGATCAGAACGAAATGGTTGTATTGAATAATCATGTTTTTCCTAGTGTTTTTGTTAAATTGTTGGAACATGATGAGTCCTCAGCTAAAGAAGCATTCATTTTATTTTCACCTATTCAAAAGATCTTATATGAAGGTAAATTTATTCTACAAGTGCTAATTCCCAACTTGAACAAGACGAAGATTCGAGGACGAATCTTTTCTAAAGAGAGAGGGAATGATGCGTGCACAGAAGGGTCAACATTGCAACGTTATAAACATTGCAAGTTCAGATTTATGGAGATCAAATTTAGGAAAGTTAAAGAAGGCTTGAAGGAAGTCCATGGGCCAAATCTATGAAGAAGCCAAATCGAAGATGGACATGTGCAAGTCATGTGACACCTTGACATGTGCAAGTCATGTGACCTTGACATGTGCAATGTCATGTGCTATGCATGTGTCATATGCATATGCACATCATGTGACACATTACTTATGCATTGCATGTGCTTATTAATGGACTTAAGGGGCTGTTTTGGTTTGGGCTATTAGGGCTTTATTTATTATTTTTATTTGATTATTTGTAATATGTTAGGTCTTAACTTACTCTTTTGGGCTTATTTAAGTGAGATGGGCTTTAATTAGCTTGGGCTCATTTAATTAGTTATTTTTAGGCTTTTTAGGCTGTATTTTAAGTTAATTAGTGTGGGCTTTAGTTATCTTGGTGTAAGGTCCATGTTGAAAGGCCTATTTGATTAATTATTATTAGCTTAAAGGAGTATAAATACTCCTCAAAAATGAATTTGTATGTAGAGAGATTGGAATTATTAAACATTAGAGGCTATCATCTTTTCTTAGCTTTGCCAAAATTCTAATAGATTAGATTTGTGAGATTTGCCTGCTTTTCTTTTCTATTGCATGAAGAATTTGATTAACTTATCAATTATTTGATTGTGGCATTTTTTAGGTTCTTTATTTCCCAATTATTTGCGTTTCCATTCACAAGTTGATTGGGGGTTCCATAGGGAGGGTGTTTATCTGATTTGGTTTACTATTAGAATTGTATGTGTGGGTTTGTAGCTCGATAACTATTGGGTTCCGTATCACAACGTGCATGCAAAAAAAGTAAAGACCACCCACGCTCAAATAATTCAAGGCATGCATAAACTTTGATATAACCACGCACTGAAAAATGCAAATATACATGTTCGAGCACTAAAACTATCACAAAATTACAAAAAAGATGTGTGTACACAACGCAACATGTTCTTTAACTCGAACAAATTGGACAATTATATACAAAAAAATTGAACTAAGGGGCTTAGTTAGCATGCATAATGCGCATGCATGATAACGGACATTGTGCATGCACAAAGAGTAAAGACCCGCCATGCTCAAATAATTCAAGCCATGAAAGAACTTTGACATTAAGATGAACTTAAAAATGCACACATACAAGTTGTGCAATAAAACTAATGCACAAATAAAAAAAAGATGCATGCACGCAATTCAAACATGGTCTTGCACTCTCACAAACTGGACAATCATGTGCTAAAAAGTTTTCTAAGGGGCTTAGATGGAATGCATAATGCGCATGCTTGACAATGCACAATGTGCGTGTGGAAAGAGTAAAGACCAACCACGACAAAATAATTCAAGGCATGCGTAAACTTTGACATTACCACGCACTTAAAAATACAAACATACATGTTCATGCACTAAAACTAATGCACAAATACAAAAAAGCTGCCCGCACGCAACACAAACTTGATCTTGTACTCGATCAAATTTGACAATCATGTACTCAAAAATGCGCTAAGGGGCTTTGATGGAATGCATAATATGCAAGCATTACAATGCACAATGTGCATGTGGAAAGAGTAAAGACCACCAACGCTCAAATAAGTCAAGTCATGCACAAACTTTGACATTACCACGCACTTAAAAATGCAAACATACATGTTCGTGTACTAAAACTAATGTATGAACACAAAAAGATGCGTGCACGCAACAGAAGCATGTTCTTGCACTCGCACAAAAAGGAGAATGATGTACCCAAATATCCGCTAAGGGGCTTAGCGAGAATGCGTAATGCGCATGCATGATAATGCACAATGTGCATGCCGAAAGAGTAAAGACCACCAAGGCTCAAATAATTCAAGGTATGCACAAACTTTGACATAATCACGCACTTAAAAATGCAAACATACAAGTTATAAAACTAATGCACAAATACAAAAAAGATGCGCACATGGAATGCAAGCATGTTCTTGCAATTGCACAAAATGGACAATCATTTACCCAAATGTGCGCTAAGGGGCTTAGTTGGAATGCATAATGCCCATGCATGACAATGCACAATGTGCATGCGGAAAGAATAAAGACCACCCACGCATAAATAATTCATGGTATGCGTAAACTTTGACATAACTGCGCACTTAAAAATGCAGACATACATGTTCGTGCACTAAAACTAATGCAAAAATACAAAAAAGATGCATGCACGCAACACAAACATGTTATTGTACTCGCGCAAAATGGACAATCATATGCTCAAAATTGCGCTAAGGGGCATAGAGGGAATGGATAATGCATATGCAAGACAATGCACAACATGCATGCGGAAATAGTAAAGACAGCCCACCCTCAAATAATCCAAGGCATGCGCAAATTTTGACATTGCCACGCACCTAAAAATGCAAATATACATGTTCATACACTAAAACTAATGCACGAATACAAAAAAGATGCACGCAAGCAACACAAACATGTTATCGCATTCGAACAAATTAGACAATCATATACCCTAAAATATGCTAAGGTGATGCGGATTCACCATCAAATCCATCAACCTTTAAAGACTCTTTGAAGATGCCAAGTGGTCAAATTACAAAAGGGCGAGCTAAGAAGCTGAAGATGGCTATGGCAGCCTATGTACAAGGCTTTGTTACTCAAGAAATACATGAAGATGCCTTTGAAAAATGTCAAAGAGAGCTTGAAGGAGGCATGCACCAAGTACTTAGCCTTTTGGAAGCTTGTAATGGAAATTGGCCAATATAAGTCATTTTTGGGTTTTATACACCTTGGGCTTTAATTGTACAAGTCATGTGCTTCATTTAAAAAGTCACATGACTCATTTAAGTTGTAAAGTTGGGCTAGAAGTTTTGGGCTTTCTTTAATGGGTTTATTTTAGTTAGTTGGGCTTTTAGTTAATATTTGTTAGTGGGTTTGCAAATTCGGCCAAGACTTATTCAAGTATTAGTTTTGTTTTAAGCTTTGTTTGGACCTTTGTAAATGGGCTTATTTAATTGATTAGCCCATTAGGAATTCGGCCTAGCTTAGTTAAAGGCCTTTTTAGTTTCCTTTAGATTATTTGTTACCTAGGGTTAGACACCCTATAAATAGGATATGCTGTGTTAAGAATTTCAGATTTGAATAATATTCTTTTGTCATTGCCGAATTTTCTTTGCTTAGATTGAGAGAGAATTGATTTCTTTTCTATTGCATTAAGAACTTGATTAACTTATCAATTCTTTTGAGTCGTGGCGTTTTACTCGTTCTAAATTCCCAATTATTTGCATTTCCATTCACAAGTTATTTGGGGGTTCAATAGGGAGGGTGTTTATCTAATTTGTTCTTTGCTAACCATCTTGTATGTGTGGATTTGTAGCTTGTTAGCTTTTGGGTTCCGCATCATAAGGGGCTAAGATGGAATGAATAATACGCACGCAATATAATTCGCAACGTGCATGCGAAAAAAATAAAGACCACCCACGCTTAAATAATTCAAGGCATGCGTAAACTTTGATATAACCACGCACTGAAAAATGCAAACATACATGTTCGAGCACTAAAACTAACGCAAAATTATAAAAAATATGTGCGCACACAACGCAAACATGTTATTTAACTCGAACAAATTGGACAATTATATACCAAAAAATGAGCTAAGGGGCTTAGATGGAATGCATAATATGCATGCATGATAAGGGACGTTGTGCTTGCACAAAGAGTAAAGACCAGCCACGCTCAAATAATTCAAGCCATGCAAGAACTTGAAAATTACGACGCACTTAAAAATGCAAACATAGATGTTGTGCAATAAAACTAATGCACAAATAAAAGAAAGATGCGAGCACGCAACTCAAACATGGTCTTGCACTCGCACAAACTAGACAATCATGTGCTAAAAATTTTTTTAAAGGGCTTAGATGGAATGCATAATGCGCACGCTCGATAAAGCACAATGTGCATGTGGAAAGAGTAAATACCAACCACGCTAAAATAAATCAAGGCATGCACAAACTTTGACATTACGATGCACTTAAAAATGCAAATATACATTTTCATCCACTAAAACTAATGTACGAATACAAAAAAGATGCGCGCACACAACAAAAGCATGTTGTTGCACTCGCACAAAAAGGATAATGATGTACCCAAATGTCTGCTAAAGGGCTTAAATAGAATGCGTAATGCGCATGTATGACAATGCACAATGTGCATGCGGAAAGAGTAAAGACTACCCAGGCTCAAATAATTCAAGGTTTACGCAAACTTTGACATAACCACACACTTAAAAATGCAAACATACAAGTTTGTGCAATAAAACTAATGCACAAATACAAAAAAGATGCACGCATGGAATGCAAGAATGTTCTTGCACTCGAACAAAATGGACAATCATATACCCAAATGTGCGCTAAGTGGCTTAGTTGGAATGCATAATGTCCACTCATGACAATGCACAATGTGCTTGTGGAAAGAATAAAGGCCACCCACGAACAAATATTTCATGGTATGTGCAAACTTTGACATAACCATGCACTTAAAAATGCAAACATACATGTTCGGGCACTAAAACTAAAAATACAAAAAAAGTTGCAGGCACGCAACACAAAAATGTTATTGTACTCGCACAAAATGGACAATCATATGCTCAAAATTGTGCTAAGGGGCTTAGAGGGAATGGATAATGCGTAAGCAAGACAATGCACAACATGCATGCGAAAACAGTAAAGACAACCCGCGCTCAAATAATTCAAGGCATGCACAAATTTTGACATTACCATGCACTTAAAAATGCAAATATACATATTCATACACTAAAACTAATGCAGGAATACAAAAAAGATGCGTGCATGCAACACAAACATGTTCTCGCATTCGAACAAATTGGACAATCATATACTCTAAAATGTGCTAAGGGGCTAAGATGGAATGCATAATGCGCACACAATACAATTCGCAACGTGCATGCAATAAAAGTAAAGATCACCCACGCTCAAATAATTCAAGGCATGCGTAAACTTTGATATAACCACGCACTGAAAAATGCAAAACATACATGTTCAAGCACTAAAACTAACGCAAAATTACAAAAAATATGTGCGCACACAATGCAAACATGTTCTTTAACTCAAACAAATTGGACAATTATATACCAAAAAATGAGATAAGGGGCTTAGATGGAAAGCATAATGCGCACGCATGATAATGGACATTATGCATGCACAAAGAATAAAGACCAGCCACGCTCAAATAATTCAAGCCATGCAAGAACTTTGACATTATGACACACTTAAAAATGCAAACATACAAGTTGTGCAATAACAAATAAAAAAAAGATGCGCGTACGCAACTCAAACATGGTCTTGCACTCGCACAAACTGGACAATCATATGCTAAGAAATTTTTTAAGGGGCTTAGATGGAATGCATAATGCGCACGCTTGATAATGCACAATGTGCATGCGAAAAGATTAAAGACCAGCCACGATAAAATAATTCAAGGCATGCGCAAACATTGACATTACCACGCATTTAAAAATGCAAACATACATGTTCGTGCACTAAAACTAATGCACAAATACAAAAAAGCTGCCCGCACTCAACATAAACTTGATCTTGTGCTCGAACAAATTGGACAATCATATACCCAAAAATGCGCTAAGGGGCTTAGATGGAATGCATAATGTGCAAGCATGACAATGCATAATGTGCATGTGGAAAGAATAAAGACCACCCACGCTCAAATAAGTCAAGTCATGCGCAAACTTTGACATTATCACGCACTATAAAATGCAAACATACATGTTCGTGCACTAAAACTAATGTATGAATACAAAAAAGATGCGCTCATACAGCAGAAGCATGTTCTTGTACTCGTACAAAAAGGAGAATGATGTACCCAAATGTTCGCTAAAGGGCTTAAATGGAATGCATAATGCACATGCATGACAATGCACAATGTGCATGCGGAAAGAGTAAGGACCACCCATGCACAAATAATTCATGGTATGCGCAAACTTTGACATAACCATGCACTTAAAAATGAAAAAATACATGTTCGTGCACTAAAACTAAAGCAAAAATACAAAAAAGTTGCGTGCACGCAACACGAACATGTTAATGTACATGCACAAAATAGACAATCATATGCTAAAAATTGCGCTAAGGGGCTTTAGAGGGAATGGATAATGCGTACGCAAGACAATGCACAACATGCATGCAGAAACAGTAAAGACAACAATAATTCAAGGCATGTGCAAATTTTGACATTACCACGCTGTAAACACCGGGTCCTGAGTCAACCCAGATCAGAATTACCCAATAATGAAATTAAGTGTGCCTATTTATAGGTAAAAATAAAAGTTGGAAGTGATGGTTTCCTTGTCAAAATTGATTTATTAAAAGTAAATAAAATGTGTTTTAAAAATTATTTCAAGATAAAAAAAAGTGAGTTTTGAAATTATAATGTTTTAGCAAAAATAAAAAAAAAAACGGCCGAAATTCCCATCAGCAGCGCGCGTCGCGGGGCGCGCTGGCCCGCGCACTAGGTAGTTCGAGTGCGCCGACGGGCGTCACTCGCCCCTGCCGTGCGCCCGACGCCCCTTGCAGCTCCCTATGGGCGTTTTTGAACCAAATTTATGTTTTTTCTTTGATTTTTTTTATAGAATTTAATTTTTAAAACCCTTTTGTCTTCTAACCTTTCAAATTCTTCAGTTTTTTGGTGTTAATTGGAATTAAATTATTTTAATTTCTTCAACAAAAATCTGATTTTTGGGAGGTATAAATGATTTTTTTAGAGAGAAAATTGGAGGGATTTTTCTTAAGAAAAATTTTCTTCTTCTTCTTCAAGAACAAATTCTCCAAATATTCTAATTTTATTTTCTAAGTTAATTCTTGAGACAAAGAGAATAATTCTTTGTTCTTAACAATTTTCTTCTTTTTTTTTAACAATTTTTGCTTAAGACAAAGAAATTAATTATTTGTTCTTTAAATAATTTTTTTTTATATTTTATTTTTCTTATTTTATTTTTGCAAAATCAAGACAAGAAAATTGATCATCTATCTTCATTCATTAAATTCAAATTTTGAGGGAAAACATTTTGGGCTTGATTTCATTTTTTTTTTATTATTATTTTTTTGTTTATAATTAATTAGCAACCATGTAGATTCTTTTAGATATATATATATTTTTTGTATTTTATGTGATGTAGTCATTAATTCAATTTTTTTTCTTAACATATTTTTATTCTTATTCTTATGTTCTTGTTTGATTGTTCATATTATTATTATTATTATTATTATTATTATTATTATTATTATTATTATTATTATTTAACATACTTTAACATGTTTTGTTTATTTTATTTCTTTTTTATTTTTGCTTGCTTGATTGTTCATTTTCTTTATTGTTATTGTTTATTATTATTATTATTGTTATTTTTAATATTATTATTACTTTTGTTTTGTTATTATTATTATTGTTAATTTTATTATTACTTTTGTCTTGTTATTATTATTATTGTCATATATGTTTTTATGTGTGTTAATATGTTAAGTTATTTTATTATGTCATTTAATTGATTTGTCACTCATAATACATTTTTATTTTTTAATTCATTTTCATATGTTATATGTTTAAATTCATCTATTATTACTAACACCACTTTTATTTGTGTTTTTTTTTTATTTCAATACTTATTTTTATGTGTGAGCATTTTCAATGGCAAATGGGAGTCCATGGATATTTGAAGACACCAGTTTGGTGGGATTTGTCATATTTTAGTATTTTTAGGATTTTTCATTAATTTGCTTTTATTTGTTTTTATTTTATGTAATTTGTAATAAATTTATTTATTTTTATGCACATTAATTAAAAATCGCCTAAAAATATTTTATTAATAAATTGGACTTTTTTCTAACAAAATGGGACCAATGTCCTAATTTCAATCAATAGAAATTCACTTTAAAAAGAAGAGTTAATTTTCTTAAAATGGGATCACTCATCCCGATTTTCCCAAAGTATACCAAAAACAACTCTTCAATTTTCTAAAGTGAACATGAAGGAGCCAATGTTCTTATTTTAAATAATATCCCGATTTATGAATGTTTATTTCCTTATTCAAGTTTGTTATTTATTTTTGTTTTGCTTGATTTTATTTTGGGGGATTGTACTTTTGTCCAAAATTTTAAATACCTTTTTTTATTTGGGGGATTGTATTTTGTCCCAATTTTATCTTTCCTTTATTTTTTGTGGCTTGCCTTATTTTACCACTTTCTTTACTGCTTTTTCTCGTGCTTGATTTGTGCTTTATTTTTTTATGCATGATAGTTTGGGAAGAGAGATAGAAATTTAAAATTAAAAATCCAGTTATAATTAACCAAGGCATTAATTAGAGTAAAGTTCCGAATCTTTCTCTGGTTTAGACCTCCGAGGTTAGACGAACTTTCCCAATTTCTTGTAAATTAGGTGGCGACTCCAAAATACCTCAAAGGTGCCTAAAGGCTTAATGGGATTAGATGATCTTTTTAGTGTTCTATTGGAAGGAGGTGTCCAAAATATCTCATGATTGCCCAAGATCAAAAGACGCAAACCCTCTCGGGCCCTAAAAGCGGGTCTCCGGGAACTGGTCGGGTCCGGCATGCGTCATATAGTGACTCCACTGGGGACTTTGAAACTTTGCTCCAAAACTGTCTTGGTTAATAATATAATTGGGTTTTTTAAGTTAAAATTCTATCTATTTTAAAAAAAAATTGCATTGCATCCATGCTAAAGCCTTAGAATTGTGCTAGTTTGGTCCCTTTCTTAACTCCGGTGCATTCCCAAAGCACGACCCTACATTCACTCAATGTGGGGAAGTGTTAAGGATAATCACCAGCCCAAGCCTCGTACCTTATGGTATATCAAATGGACACCCAATCGGTCGTTATGCTCACAATGAGCTAGACCCATTGGCAGGGACCATGCTTGGGTAGACCTAAAGTAACACCACCCTTGACCAAAGCTCATGTAATGGCAATAGAAACTTCCATTAGGTGATACGTACCCTAACAATGTGCTTGCTACGTGGGCACTTATATATTGAATAAATTCAAACATATTAATCGGACACTCATCAAAGGCTTTCATGCCCTGGTGGGCCCATTTTTAGTCTGTTTGAAAAGTACAAATACATAATGGCCAAAACTCATACGCATGTGCTTTAAATTAAGAGTGTTATGTTACTGTTTTCCCACCACGCACCATACGCGCCTATTGGGTTCCCCACTGACCCATGGGTCAAGCCCACCTAGGAAAGAGACTGTATGACCCCCTATGTGGGAGTAATAAGGTTGAAAGGATCTACCTGCTTGTATGTGATTGTCTATTCTGCATCAACATGATCATGCATTGTATATATCATTCATGCATCATTCTAACAGTTCAAATCTTTCAGCCATCATAGATTCACCTAAGTGGACTAGAGGTTTTGACGGTCGGTTGGTGAGGACAGATTTGCCCCTTGGGTTAACAGAATTAGTGTCTGATTGGAATTCCGAGCCACTCTCAACGACCAAGGAATCATCCATAGAATCATCAATGGCAGAGGAGACCGGAGCTTTAACCACTTAAGACCTTGCTAGGAGACTAGAGGATTTTGAGCGGAGAATGTTAGAAATGATGGGTGCCATGGCCGATAGGGTTGCTCATCCTCCTGCTGCACAACCACCTCCTGCTCCACAACCACTGATAGTCCATGCTGGGGGGCAAGGTGAACTGCCTGCTCATGAGGAGGCTCCTCTTATTAATAATGTTGTCCACCAACCCATCAATGAGCATGGAGCTGTAGTGCCAATTGAGCCAAGAAGGGCAAGGATCCGTAATCCCGAGGAGGACTTTGTAATGGAGGAAAGAGATCAGGAGGCAATAGCGCCTCAAGTTGTGAGGGGTAGAGCACCCAGGGCAGAAGATGAGGCAATGAGAGGGATGAGGCAACAGATTGAAGCAATCACCAGCATGCTATCAGCCGAAAAGGGGATCAACCCGAAAGATAGAGATTTGGGGGATGAAGAGTTATTGCCCCAAAGGTTCAAGATGCCTGAGCTACCGAAGTTCGATGGTACTTTGGATCCATCTGCACATATTAAGCAGTATATCCTGGTGATGAAAGGCACAAGGTTGACTAAGAAATAGAAGGTGGAATATTTCTGCCTTAGCCTGGTGGGTCCGACTATGGACTGGTACCATGGGTTAGACAGGAGGTCCAAGGAAGATTGGGACCTTTTGACTGAGGAGTTTATGAAGCAGTATAACTGCAGCACCAGAATGGAGGTCACCTTAAAGGACCTCGAGCTTTTACAGCAAATGAATGATGAGTCGTTCCATGAATACCTTACAAGATGGAGAACTAGGGTCATGGAGATGAAGAGAAAGCCTGAAACTGCTGACCAAATCAAGCTATTTATCAGGAACTCTTGCCCTTACTTGAGGGACTTGCTCAGCTTTAAGGGGCTCAGAGACTGGGAATCGCTTAAGGAAATTGCTGTGGAGGCTTAGGGGGCTTACCTAGTAAAGAAAGCAAGCCAAAATAACTTTGCTGGGAAAGGTTATGGCAAACCAATCAGGGTACAAATCAGGAGGTCTTGGAAGTAGTAATAATAGAAGTGGTAAAACGGCCGAGGTTTCAGCCACCGAGGTTGGACAGGGTTAGAGGTACTACTCTAATTTGGGCCACTCTCTATCTTGGGTATTGGAGAAATTGACAAAGGAAGGCAAGCTGAGACCATTGCCACCCAGGCTAGCCATGAATCAAGGAAAGCTGGGCATAAAGATGATTAATACTGCGCTTACCATCAGCACACTGGGCATTTAACATATTATTGCCGAACTTTGAGGAACAAAATTCAAGATCTTATTGATTCCAAGGAGATCACTAACCCTGAGAAGGGAGATAAGAAGAAGAGGGTAGGCTATAATGCAGTCCCCCACCATGAATGTGATCGGAGGAGAATATTATGTTTTTTAGTTGCTTTTTATTCCAAGAACCCTTTTTATGACAATATTTGCAGTATTGGTAATTTCAATAAAATGAACAATCTTGCATATTTGTATAGTGTCTCTAATGATTTCATTTCTCATGATCACGATGCATTCATTTTTTGATATTAATTCAATTAATACGATTACATTTAATCTCAGAACTTTGGAAAATTCAAAGAAAATCTTGATAGCATCTGATATAACTCTTGACTAGAGGAAAATTCTGAGAGCTGAAAATAAAAAGAGAAAATAAAAATAGAAAGTAGTGAAAAAGAAAAAAAAACTAGTTGCAATTAGGGGATTGGATGAAAACTCACTAAGAGCATTAGAACCTTTCTGATTACCCGTCAAAGCGATCCCTGGATAAGACAGAACCTAGAAAATGATTTAGGCAACCCTTCTTTGTATAGCTCTCTAAATGACTGTTTTCTACCTTTATTTCGCAATCGCTTGCTAGCCCGTTGAGCCTTAATGCTGGTATGCTAAATGCAGACCGATTTTGTTGTTACACATATTGAAACTACCCTTCGCCTAAAATGGTTTTTGCCTCCCCTTAGAAGAATGGCCACTCTAGTAAGAATGGATGTATATCATTGATAATTCTTTGGGTTATCAAAAATTGCCCTAATAAGGATGAGTTTACGCTTCAGGAAGAAGGTTTAGTCATTCACAAACTCTGCATAGTCAGAGACAAAAGCAAAAAAAAAAAAAAAAAAAGAAAAAAGAGAAAAAAAGAAGTAGAGCTCAAGATAGTAACCCCTTGATGAGTTTTTGTGGTTATCTTTTTAACTTAATTATTATTCTTTCTTGATGAGCTAAAGTATTATCAAACCCAAATTCAAGAATACCTTTATAGTATGGAATTGAGCTGAGAATGGTACTCCCATCAGTCGAGTAAATATTACGGCCATTTTTCTCTAGCAACCTGATCCTCCTTTGATAGTCTGCTACCTAAGCCTAACGCTACAATTGAAGTAAGACCTTTTGATTCTTGGTTCAATCTTATCTAATTAGAGGAGATGACCTTCTAATAAGGTTCGGTACATAGGAAGAGGCATATAGTGTTTCTTGAGCTTCAAGCGGGGAGCCACGAGTGCATTTATGCATTTGAGTTGAGTCTCGTCCCCAACATGGCATCTAGAATTTGCTTCAGAAAAAAAAAGAAAAAAGAGCATTCTGGGCAAACAAATAAGGGCAGAGAGAAAATTTTCAATCATGAAAACCCGAGAGGGCTGATTGATAACAAGGTTTGATGCTTTCAAGATCCATCCCGAGATTAGATGAGGTTTTATATTTTTGCGATTAATGCCAAATAGTGATCATGTGTAATGAAATCAAACTAAAACATATGCATTTACGCCATAATATGTTGATATGATCAGAGCAGTTCACTTTATGTGATCAAAGTCATCTACTATATACCCTCTGCCACTCTCACCACTCGGGTCTTTTAGCCGACTCATCCTGTTATCAACTGTGAAACCAATTGTACAGCACCTTCATGATAAGATTTAAGCTCATACAACCATGATCTAAGATGTAAGTACATGCCGATCACACCTGAAAGATTTTTGGCAACAGTTTCAACCTCCTTTACAATCTGCAAAAAAAAAAAAGAGAAAAAAAAGAGCCGTTAGAGATGAAAACCGTAATTGGTGCTCTAAGCAAAAGTTAGGCAAAGGGATAGGGTGATAACCTGAAAACAGGCAGTCTGTCCTTCAATAAAAAAAAGAAGAAAAGAAAGAAAAGCCGCTGGATTGGGTTGGGTCCATTCCAGGCAAAAATAAGGCACAGCGTTATGTGAAAATCCGCAAAGGACGCATGTTCCGCTAAGAAAAGCTAGTGTGAAAATCGACAAGGGACGCACTAACTTAAGAAAAATGACCACAGGTATCAGATGAGAACCTTGCAATCCCAAAGGCATGGAATTCAAAAGTAGCTTCAAAAGGTATTGATCCTATCGCAAATTGCAGCCAGACCGGCTATCATCTCTAAGTCCACTTAAATGAATTCTTATCCTGCATTTCTGCATGACCCATGCATTTCACGTGCATGCTCACTATTTTTCCTGCATATTTGGTTTTTCAGTTTTGCAGTTAGAGAGATTCGATGCGGACACCAACAAAAGGCGAGTGATGACATCAGTTAAAACACCAATCAAAAAATCAACCAAAGACCTCTCAGGGGGCAATCAACCAAAGGGCTCACAGAGGGCACCACTTCACATCTCAGAAGGGTTAGCACGATGGCGGCACTACCATTTTACGAAAGGTTAGCACGACCATGGCACTACCACTTTAGGAGGCTTAGCACGATGACGGCACTACCACTTCATAGAGGGTTAGCACGATCACGGCACTACCGCTTCAAATCTTAGAAGAGTTAGCACGATGGCAGCATTACTATTTCACGGAAGGTTAGCACCATCACGGCACTACCGCTTCAGAAGGGTTAGCACGATGACGGCACTACCACTCCATGGAAGGTTAGCACGATCACGGCACTACCACTTCAAATCTCAGAAGGGTTAGCACGATGGCGACATTACCATTCTATGGAAGGTTAGCACACCATGGGACTACCACTTCAGAAGGGTTAGCACGATGATGGCACTACCACTCCACAGAGGGTTAGCACGATCAAGACACTACTAGTTCAAATCTCACAAGGGTTAGCACGATGGCAACACTACCATTCCACGAAAGGTTAGCATGAGCACGACACTACCACTTGAACAAAGATTTACGCACTGATGGTAAACACCACTTCAATGAGGATTTACACAATCACGGTAACACGCTTTAGCAAAGAATAACATGCCGACAAGCTGGCAATAACCACCCCAACAACATCATCCAGTATGGAAGGAGGCCGCCTCAGGTACGTGTCTCTTTCCTCTTTTCTCTGAGTTTTGGCTCACCTAGGCACCCATGCACTAGGCTCGCCAAAATTGGGGGCAACTGTAGACACCGGGTCCTGAGTCAGCCCAGATCAAAGTTACCCAATGATGAAATTAAGTGTGCCTGTTTATAGGCAAAAATGAAAGTTAGAAGTGATGGTTTCCTTGTTAAAATTGATTTATTAAAAGTAAATAAAATGTGTTTTAAAAATATTTTAAAAAATTATTTTAAGATAAAAAAAGTGAGTTTTAAAATTATAGTGTTTTAGGAAATTTTTTTTAAAAAAAAATCGGCCAAAATTCGGCGTCGACAGTGCCCAGTGCGCAGTGTAGGGCGCGCTTGCCCACGCTCTAGCGAAGGGCACGAGCGACGTGATGGGTGTCGTCCGCGTCTGCGCCCGCCGACGGGCTTCGCTCGCCCCTACCACGCGCCCGACGGCCCCCGCAGCCCCCTATGGGCGTTTTTGACCCAAATTTATGTTTTTTCTTTGATTTTTTTTGTAGAATTTAATTTTTAAAACCCTTTTATCTTCTAACCTTTCAAATTCTTCATTTTTTGGTGTTAATTGGAATTAAATTATTTTAATTTCTTCAACAAAAATCTAATTTTTGGGAGGTATAAATAATTTTTTTAGAGAGAAAATTGGGGGAATTTTTTTTAAGAAAAATTTTCTTCTTCTTCTTCTTCTTCAAGAACAAATTCTCCAAATATTCTAATTTTATTTTCTAAGTTAATTCCTGAGACAAAGAGAACAATTCTTTATTTTTGGGAATTTTCTTCTTTTTTTAACAATTTTTGCTTAAGACAAAGAAATTAATTCTTTGTTCTTGAGATAAAAATTTTCTTTTATATTTTATTTTTCTTATTTTATTTTTGCAAAATCAAGACAAGAAAATTGATCATTTATCTTCATTCATTAAATCCAAATTTTGAGGGTAAACATTTTGGGCTTGATTTCATTTTTTTTATTATTATTATTTTGTTTATAATTAATTAGCAACCATGTAGATTTTTTTAGATATATTATTTTTTTTGTATTTTATGTGATGTAGTCATTGATTCAATTTTTTTCTTAACATATTTTTATTATTATTCTTATGTTCTTGTTTGATTGTTCATATTATTATTATTATTATTATTATTATTATTATTATTATTATTATTATTATTATTATTATTATTATTATTATTATTTAACATGCTTTAACATATTTTGTTTATTTTATTTCTTTTTTATTTTTGCTTGTTTGATTGTTCATCTTCTTTGTTGTTATTGTTTATTATTATTATTGTTATTGTTAATATTATTAGTACTTTTGTTTTGTTATTATTATTATTGTTATTGTTAATATTATTATTACTTTTGTCTTGTTATTATTATTATTGTCATGTATGTTTTTATGTGTGTTAATATGTTAAGTTATTTTATTATGTCATTTAATTGATTTGTCACTCATAATACATTTTTATTTTTTAATTTATTTTCATACGTTATATGTTTAAATTCATCTGTTATTACTAACATCACTTTTATTTGTGTTTTTTTTATTTCAATACTTATTTTTATGTGTGAGTATTTTTAACGGCAAATGGGAGCTCATGGAGATTTGAAAACACTATTTTTGTGGGATTTATCATATTTTAATATTTTTAATATTTTTCATTAATTTTCTTTTATTTGTTTATATTTTATGTAATTTGTAATAAATTTATTTATTTTTATGCATGTTAATTAAAAATCGCTTAAAAATATTTTATTAATAAATTGGACTTTTTTCTAACAAAATGTGACCAATGTCCTAATTTCAATCAATAGAAATTCACTTTAAAAAGAAGAGTTAATTTTCTTAAACTGGGATCACTCATCTCGATTTTTCCAAAGTATACCAAAAACAACTCTTTGATTTTCTAAATTGAACATGAAGGAACCAATGTTCCTATTTTAAATAATATCCTGATTTATGAATTTTTATTTCCTTATTCAAGTTTGTTATTTATTTTTATTTTGCTTGATTTTATTTTTGGGGATTGTACTTTTATCCCAAATTTTAAATACCTTTTTTTTTTTATTTGGGGGATTGTATTTTATCCCAATTTTATCTTTCCTTTATTTTTTGTGGCTTACCTTATTTTACCGCTTTCTTTACTGCTTTCTCTCGTGCTTGATTTGCGTTTTATTTTTTTTTATGCATGACCGTGTAGGAAGAGAGATAGAAATTTAAAATTAAAAACCCAGTCAATACCAAGGCATTAATAAGAGTGACGTTTCGAATCTTTCTCTAGTTTAGACCACCGAGGTTAGATGAACTTTTTCAATTTCTTGTAAATTGGGTGGCGACTCCAAAATACCTCAAAGGTCATTAAAGGCTTCATGGGATTAGATGATCTTTTCAGTGTTCTATTGGAAGGAGGTGCCCAAAATAACTCATGATTGCCCAGATCAAAAGATGCAAAACCCTCTCGGGCCCTAAAAGCGGGTCTCCGAGAACTGGTCGGGTCCGGCGCGCATCACACACACACTTTAAAATACAAACATACATGTTTGTACACTAAAACTAATGCAGGAATACAAAAAAGATGCGCGCACGCAACACAAACATGTTCTCGCATTCGAACAAATTGGACAATCGTATACCCTAAAATGTGCTAAGGGGCTAAGATGGAATGCATAATGCACACGCATTACAATTCGCAACGTGCATGCAAAAAATGTGAAGACCACCCACACTCAAATAATTCAAGGCATGCGTAAACTTTGATATAACCACGCACTGAAAAATACAAACATACATGTTCAAGCACTAAAACTAATGCAAAATTACAAAAAAGATGTGCGCACACAACCCAAATATGTTCTTTAACTCGAACAAATTGGACAATTTGATGCGGAACCCAATAGCTAACGAGCTACAAACCCACACATACAATTCGAATAGCAAAGCAAACCAGATAAATACCCTCCCTATTGAACCCCCAAACAACTTGTGAATGGAAATGCAAATAATCGGGAAATAAGAACCTAAAAAATGCCACAATCAAATAATTGATAAGTTAATCAAATTCTTCATGCAATAGAAAAGAAAGCAATCCACTCTCAATCTAAGCAAAGAAATTCGGCTATGCCAAAGAGAATATCATTCAAATCTGAAGTTCTTAACTTAACATAACCTATTTATAAGGTGGCTAACCCTAAGTAACACTTAATCTAAAGAAAAAACTCTAATAAGGCCTTTAACCAAGGTAAGCCGAATTCCTAATGGGCTAATTAATTAAATAAGCCCATTTACAAAGCTTAAAATAAAACTAATAATTTAGTAAGTCTTGGCCGAATTGCAAACCCACTAACAAATATTAACTAATAGCCCAACTAACTAAAATAAACCCTTTTAAATGAAGCCCACACGCCTAGCCCAACCTTACAACTTAAATGAGTCATGTGACTTTTTACATGAATCACATGAATTGTACAATTAAAGCCCAAGTGGTATAAAACCAAAAAATGAATTAAGTTGGCCCAATTCCATTACAAGCTTCCAAAAGGCTAAGTACTTTATAAATCCCTCATTCAAGTTCTCTTTAACACTTCTCAAAGGCATCTTCATGTATCTCTTAAGTAACAAAGCCTTGTACATAGGTTGCTTCTTAGCTTGCCCTCTTGTGATTGGAGCACTTGGCATCTTTAAAGGGTCTTTAGTGGATGGTGTTTTGCATGGCTGATCCGTATCACAATTATATACCAAAAAATGAGCTAAGGGGCTTAAATGGAATGCATAATGCGCACGCATGATAATGGACATTGTGCATGCATAAAGAGTAAAGACCAGTCACGCTCAAATAATTTAAGCCATGCAAGAACTTTGACATTACGATGCACTTAAAAATGCAAACATACAAGTTCGTGCAATAAAACTAATGCACAAATAAAAAAAACTTGCGCGCACGCAACTCAAACCTGGTCTTGTACTCGCACAAACTGGATAATCATGTGCTAAAAAATTTTCTAAGTGGCTTAGATGGAATGCATAATGCGCACACTTGACAATGCACAATATGTATGAGGAAAGAGTAAATACCAACCACACTCAAATAATTCAAGGCATGCACAAACCTTGACATTACCACGCACTTAAAAATGCAGACATACATGTTCGTGCACTAAAATAAATGCACAAATACAAAAAAGCTGCGCAGATGCAACACAAGCTTGATCTTATGCTCAAACAATTTGGACAATCATGTACTCAAAAATGCACTAAGGGGCTTAGATGGAATGCATAATGCACAAGCATGATAATTCACAATGTGCATTAGGAAAGAGTAAAGACTACCCACGCTCAAATAAGTCAAGGCATGCACAAACTTTGACATTACCTTGCACTTAAAAATGCAAACATACATGTTCATGCACTAAAACTAATATACGAATACAAGAAAGATGCGTGCACGCAACAGAAGCATGTTCTTGCACTTGCACAAAAAGGAGAATGATATACCCAAATGTCTATTAAGGGGCTTAATTGGAATGCATAATGCGCATGCATAACAATGCATGATGAGGAACCCCAAGGCTAAAGAACCCAAAACCCCTTGAACATACAATATGGCATGAATATGAACAAGAATAAACCCCTAATCTAAAGAACCCCCAAACAACTATATGAATGGAAACGCTTATAATAGATTGATTTTAAAACACAAGAACATAATTCGCCACAAAGTAAATACCTTGATAAGAATTAAAAGTTCTTGATGCAAAATAAGAAGACAAACAATCCTCTGCAATAAAGAATTTAGCCAAGCAAAATAAAAGTCTCAAAATATCATAATCTTTAAGTCTGAATTACAATCTCATTTTTTAAGAGTATTTATACTCCCTTAAACTAATAAAAACCCTAATTATTCAAATAGGCCTTTAAACATGGGCCTTACACCAAGATAACTAAAACGCACACTAATTAACTTAAAATACAACCCAAAAAGCCTAAAAAGAACTAATTAAATGAGCCCAAACTAATTAAAGCCCATCTCACTTAAATAAGCCCAAAAGAATAAGTTAAGGCCTAACATATTACAAATAATCAAACAAAAATAATAAATAAAAGCCTAAACTAAAAGCCCAAACAAATCAGCCCCTTAATCCACCAATTAGCACATGCATTGCACATGCTCTAGCTCACATGCATAGCACATGACATAGGGCACATGCATGGCACATGACACGGCACATGCTTGGCACATGTCAAGGTCACATGTCCGGCACATGTCAGGTGCCACATGACCGGCACATGTCAAGTCGTCACATGACTAGCACATGTCCATCTTCAATTTGGCTTCTTCATAAATTCGGCCCATGGACTTCCTTCAATCCTTCTTTAACTTCCCCAAATTTTATCTCCATGAATCTGAACTTGCAAAGTTTATAATCTTGCCATGTTGAGCCCCCTGTGCACGCATCAATGCACAATGTGCATGTGTTTAGACCACCCAGGCTCAAATAATTCAAGCTATGCCCAAACTTTAACATAACCACGCACTTAAAAATGCAAACATACAAGTTCGTGCAATAAAACTAATGCACAAATACAAAAAAGATCGCGCGTGGAATGCAAGCATGTTCTTGCACTCGCACAAAATGGACAATCATATACCCAAATGTGCGCTGAGGGGCTTAGTTGGAATGCATAATGTCCACACATGACAATGCACAATGTGCATATGGAAAGAATAAAGACCACCCACGCACAAATAATTCATGGTATGCGCAAACTTTGACATAATCACGCACTTAAAAACGCAAACATACATGTTCGTGCACTAAAACTAATGCAAAAATACAAAAAAGATGCGTGCACGCAACACAAACATGTTATTGTACTCGCACAAAATGGACAATCATATGCTAAAAATTACGCTAAGGGGCTTAGAGGGAATTGATAATGCATATGCAACAGAATGCACAACACGCATGCGAAAACAGTAAAGACAATCCACGCTCAAATAATTCAAGGCATGCGCAAACTTTGACATTACCACACACTTAAAAATGCAAACATACATATTCGTGCACTAAAACTAATGCACGAATACAAAAAAGATGCGCGCACGCAACACAAACATGTTCTCACTCTAGAACAAATTGGACAATCATATACCCTAAAATGTGCTAAGGGGCTAAGATGGAATGCATAATGTGCACGCATTACAATTTGCAACGTGCATGCGAAAAAAGTAAAGAGCACCAACGCTCAAATAATTCAAGGCATGCATAAACTTTGATATAACCACGCACTAAAAAATGCAAATGATGCGGATTTACCATCAAAACCATCAACCATCAAAGATCCATTAAGGATGTCAAGTGGTCCAATCACAAGAAGGCGAGCTAAGAAGCTGAAAATGGCTATGATAGCCTATGTGCAAGGCTTTGTTACTCAAGAGTTACATGAACATGCCTTTGAGAAGTGTCAAAGAGAGCTTGAAGGAGGCATGCATAAGGTACTTAGCCTTTTGAAAGCATGTGATGGAATTAGGCCAACTTAATTCATCTTTTGGTTTATACAACTTTGGCTTTAATTATACAAGTCATGTGCTTCATTTAAAAAGTCACATGACTCATTTAAGTTAGGTAGGCCTTTGGGCTTTCTTTAAATGGGTTTATGATGCGGACCAGCCTATATGCAAACTAGAACGCCAACATACCATGAATATTGAACATAAACAAGTTAATAAACCCCCAATCTAAAAAACCCCCAAACAAGATTGAATGGAAACGCTTATAATAGATTGATTTAGAAAGTAAGAACAACAAGAATCAAGCATACATTAATCATACAAATTGCCTAAGTCTATTCTTCATACAATAGCAAGAATCAATAAAAATTAACTCTCACAAATTCAGTCAATGAAAATTCATTAATAAAAAATATGCAAATGTAAAGTACAAATGAAGAAGTTCAGCCCTTTATATAGGCTAGGTAGCCGCCCCCTAATGCAGTTACAATCAAACACTACTCCTAAGAGATAATTTAATGAATTAAATGACAAGGATAATACCTAATATATCTAATTTGGATATAATCAAGTGGTATACCATTCTTGTCCGTGTACCGCCTTCATTTTGTTTAGTGTCTTTTTTTCTAGTTTTGAGCTTCCTTTTATTGTTAGTTTCTTGATTCTTTGCTTTCTTAAACGTGCTCAAATTCTTGGTTTGTAAATTGAATTTTGAAGTGCAATTTGAAAGTTGCAAGTGGAGTGGAAAAAGGCAAGAGAGTGTGATACATCAAGAGGGTAAAAGCCTTAATTTAGAGGAACACGAGTGGAGTGTCATCTTTTGAGTGAAACACGTGAGGGAGTCAATTGCGAGGTTTCTTTTTTTTCTCTCTAACGTTTGTTTGCAGCTTATAAAGATCATGTAAAGTAAGGTAGGTAAAGAGACAATGCATGAGGAAAAGGATGAAAATGTGCCTGATATAACGATGATGTATAAAGCATTTATTAGTGAGCTAAAAAAAGTTGAATACTAAGATAGAAGGGATAGAGGAAAGGTTTGAAATGAGTGCCTCTAATGCATCTAAAAGGATAGCCAAGAAGGGCAGATGGGTTGATGAAAATGAAGGGACTGATCTTGGAGATTTAGATGAAGAAGAAACGAGTGGAAAAATGGATGGGAATTTGGGCAACATCAAGCTCAATATTCCTCCATTTAAAGGTCAAAACAATACTGAAGAGTACTTGGAGTGGGAAAGAAAGGTTGAGATGATCTTTGATTGCAATAGGTACTCAGAGGAAAAGAAAGTGAAGATTGCAGTTGTAGAATTCACTGACTATGCTTTGTTTTGGTGGGATCAATTGAATATGAGCAGAAGGAAGATGAGGAGATGTCCTATTAGTAGTTGGAAGGATATGAAGGAGGCCATGAGGAAAAGATTTGTGCCTTCACACTACTTTAGGGAGTTACATCAGAGGTTGCATAGGCTAGTGCAAGGAGCTAGATCAGTAGGAGATTATCACAAGGAGATGGAGATACTATTGATCAAAGCTAATATAAAAGAGGAGGAAGAGGTAATAATGGCTTAGTTTCTAGGAGGTTTGAATAAAGAAATTGCGGATGTAGTTGAATTACAACATTATGGAAAAATGGAAGACTTAGTGAACATTGCCATGAAGGTGGAGAGGCAACAGAAACAAAGGAGGGTAGCAAGGTCATTCTCAAATTCCAACAATAAAAGTTGTCCAAACTGGAGCAAAAATGAAGATTTTAAAAATAAGGAATTGCAGTTTAAACAACTTTCTGTACTACTAAGTATGTATATGAAACAAGAGGAAAGAAAGAAAGAAGAGGAAGTTATTGTTGAAGAAATTGTTTGTGAAGCTGAAGGGGATACTACAGATTTATATGATAATGAGGTTCTGAGTGAGGAAGGAATAAGTGTAAGTGATGATGTTATTGCCTTGAGTAAAAAGGAAAAAGATTGTAAAAAAGAAGATGCTTATGTAGTTGAGACGGAAGATCAACATGTTATGATAGATCCTATAGTCCCTAAGGAGGTTGAGTTAAACATGGAGAAAGAAGAGAATAATGATCAAAATGAAAAGATGGTATTAAAGACTAACCATGTTTTGCCTAGTTTTCTTATTAACTTGCAGGAACATGATGAGTTCTTCTCTGAAAAATCATTCATTTTATAGCCGGATAAGAAATCTATTTGGTCCATATTTCTATTTACATTAAACCCATATTAAGTTAGGATTAGGATTTTCCTATTATTTAATAGCATATTAAATCTTAACCGTTAAACTAGTATTTGATGGACGTACTAGATCTAAAGTTAAAAGGGCATATAAACTAGTCCTCTCTCCACCCTAATTAAGATTTGCAAACAAAACAAAATAAATAAAGATCGTATTTTGGCTTTCCATCAAGCATCTGCTACATAAAGAGGGTTAAGGGAGAGAAACTAGTTTACAAGGTTTGTGATTAACGAAGTTGTCTTTTCATTATGTCAAATTCCACTCAAGGTAAGTGATTTATTCACTTTTTCTATGTGATTATTATTATATTCAAGATCTGAATGGGCATGAATGTTTATGATGATGTTTGTATGAAATTAATTTCGAAAATCTAACATGTGGTATCAGAGCTTGTGATTTTGAATAAATAATAATCCTTAGATTTATAATTTGATGATTATTTCAATTATGATGTTGATTATGAATATCATATTGTTCATAAAAAATTATGATTTTGCATCAAATAAATTTGGTTGCAGCAGTGATGAATTGATGGCGGCTGGTTGCTTAATAAATGAAACAAATAATGTTAATTTTAGGTTTATTTTAGGGCAACATTAATGAAGAAATAATAATAATAATAATAATTGGGATGATGTTGCCGCCGAAATGTGTACGTTAAGATGCAAGAGAATGGATAAATGCATTAATTGATTTTAAGGCAACGAATTAAAAAAAAAAGGTGTTAAGTTGTCGTGATGAAGTTTTGATTAAATCATGTTTTGATTGAGTAGTATGTTTTGTTTCTAATTCCTATAATAGTGAAAGTTTGTTTTGTTTGGAATTATTATTTATGGTGAATTACCTTTTGATTTAGTAAGTTGTATCAAATTGTGATTGTTTTATTTGAATATGTTTGAAATTGTTATTTATGGTAAATTAACAATTTGATCTATAAAGTTTTTATATTGGATGAGTTGATATTTAAAGTTTTATTTTCTTAAATTTTAGTCATATTAATGATATTTTGACTAAAATAAATAAATAAATTTAATCTAATTTCATCCTTTAACATATTATGATGTGTTACTATATATATAAATATATTAGTATTATAATTGTTTAGTTATATGACATTATAATTAAAATTAATTTGTTAGTCACCAAAGTGGCCAAATTAATTTGAATGTGTAGTCATATAATTTATGTATTTTATCAAATGCTATTATAAAGAATTTATTGGTTGATAGAAATTAAAAAATTTACCCAAAGTTAAATCGATGTTCTATAACTAATAAATATGAAGGAGAAAATTAATATACTATTGTCACATATATATAGTTATCCAAAGATGCTATATATATTTGTTAAAGTTTATTTAATTTTCTCATAAAGTTTAAATGGCATTCTAATGATAGTAATGATATGTATTGTTGTGTTTAGCCAAAGGAAACCTGCAATATATACTTAATGTATGTGCTTCCTATATGAATCTGTTAATAAGTGAGCGTTTATATATTTGCAGCTATTAGCCTTCACTCTGAAGCTTATTCTGTTACCTTGTTCGCAGGTGTGAATTTTTCTGAATGGAGCGAGCAAGTCACTTTCTCTTTAGGTGCTTTGGATCTTGACTTGGCACTATTAGAGGATAAGCCTGCTGACATTAATGATACTAGTACAGAGGCTAAAAAGGCACACCATAAGGCATGGATAAGGTCTAATAGATTATGCTTGAACTTTATGCGAATTACAATTGCCAACAACATTAAGTCTACTCTTCCTAGCACTGAAAATCAGAATGCTAAATATTTTCTTAAGCTAGTGGAAGATAAGTTTCGTTCAGCTGATAAGGCACTTGCAGGGACACTTATGGCTGAACTCACGACTATGAAGTTTGATGGGTCAAAGAGTATGCAGCAACATTTTCTTGAAAAGACCAACATTGCAGCAAGACTTAAGACACTAGGTATGACTATGGAAGACTCCTTCTTAGTGCATTTTATCATGAACTCACTTCCTGCTGAATATGGACCGTTCCACATCAATTATAATGCATTAAAGGATAAGTGGAACATCGATGAACTGTCCAGTAAGCTTATTCAGGAGGAAGCGAGATTAAAGAAACAAGGAGCTCATTCTATTAACCTAGTGGGTTAAGGAGCTGGAAAGAAACTCAAACCAAAGGCCAAGAATTTCAAGAAAAAAGAACCTGCTAAAGTTCCACAGGTTGCTAATGATGAAAAGAAGGGATAAAAATTTGATAAATGTCACTTCTGCAAGAAGCAAGGACATTATCAGAAAGATTTCTTAAAACGTAAGGCTTGGTTCGAAAAGAAAGGTATACATTATGTTTTTGTATGCTTTGATTCAAACTTATCTGAAGTTCCTTCTAATACTTGGTGGTTTGATTCTAGTGCCACTACTCATGTTTTTAATATTATGTAGGGATTCCTTTCAATCCAAACCATAAGCCTAACTAGCAACTTTTTATTTATGGGAAATCAAATGAAGGCCCCAATTGAAGGTGTAGGGACTTACAGATTGACATTAGATACTGGGCATCACTTAGATCTAATGAACACTCTCTATGTACCTTTGATTTCTAGAAATTTAATTTATGTTTCTGGATTTGATGCTAGTGGATATACCTTTAAGGGTGGACATGGTTGTTTTAATTTGTATAAGAATAATTCCTTTATCGGTTATGGAATTCTTATGGATGGTTTATATAAATTAAAACTTGTTTTTTTTTTTTCTTCTGAATCCCTATTTAATGTTAATCATAATATTGGAATGAAATGTAGTTTGGCGAATGAACATTCTGCTTACTTGTGGCATAAACATTTGGGTCATATATCCAAAGAAAGATTAGAAAGATTAGTAAAGAATGAGATTCTACCAAATCTAGATTTTACTGATCTTGACTTATGTGTGGAATGCATTAAAGGCAAACAAACCAAATATAGCAAGAAAGGAGCCACAAGAAGCAATCAGCTTCTTGAAATAATGCACACCGATATTTGTGGACCTTTTGACACTCCGTCCTTTAATGGAGAAAAATATTTCATTACCTTTAGAGATGATTTTTCACGGTATGGATATATCTATTTGCTGTATGAAAAATCTCAAGCCGTAAATGCCCTTGAGGTGTTTGTAAAGGAGGTTGAAAGGCAACTAGATAGAAAAGATAAAATTATAAGATCAGATAGAGGTGGTGAGTATTATGGAAAGTATGATGAATCTAGACAGTGTCCTGGTCCGTTTGCTAAGTTCCTTGAAAGTCATGGCATATGTGCACAGTGTACTGTGCCAGGCACACCGCAACAAAATGGTGTGGCAGAAAGGCGAAATAGAACATTAATGGATATGGTTAGGAGTATGATAAGTAATACCTCATTACCTAAAAGTTTGTGGATGTATGTATTAAGAACTGTTGTATATTTGTTAAATAGGATTCCTAGTAAGGTAGTTCCTAAATCTCCTTTTGAATTATGGACTGGAAGGAAACCTAGTTTAAGACACCTGCATGTTTGGGGTTGTCCAGCAGAAGCAAGAATTTATAATCCACATGAAAGAAAATTGGATTCTTGAATAGTTAGTGGTTACTTTATTAGTTACCCAGAGAAATCCAAAGGGTACAGGTTTTACTGTCCAAACCATAGATCTAGAATTATTGAAACAGCCAATGCCAAACTTTTAGAGAATGGTGAGGTTAGTGGGAGTGCTAAAAATCAAGTTGTGGATATTAATGAAATAAGGGTTGATGTTCCATTGCCCATTTCTTAAATCCACAACCACAACAAATGTTCCTGTTTTGGAAGAGCAAAATAATCAAGAACAACATTTGGATAACGAAGAAACTCATACAAATGAACCAGTTGGTATAGCCTTAAATAAACCTATAAGGGTTAGAAGGTCGGTTATTCCTAATGATTATGTGGCTTATTTGCAAGAGTCAAATTTTGATTGCGGCATTGATAATGATCCTATTTTATTTTCACAAGCCATGGGTAGTGATAAGTCTGAAAAGTGGATTGATGCTATGAAAGAAGAGTTAGAATCAATGGCTCAAAATAATGTCTGGGATCTTGTAGACTTTCCAGAAGGTTCTAAAAGGGTTGGCTGTAAATGGGTCTTTAAGACCAAAAGCCACCAATGGCACTATTGAAAGATATAAAGATAAACTTGTTACCAAAGGTTACACTCAGAAAAATGGCATTGATTATAAGGAGACCTTTTCACCCGTCTCAAAGAAAGATTCTTTGAGAATAATTTTGGCATTAGTAGCTCATTTTGATTTAGAGCTACATCAAATGGATGTGAAAACAGCCTTTCTGAATAGGGATCTTGAGGAGGAAGTTTATATGGTTCAACTTGAAAGTTTTTCCATTAAAGGTAAAGAAAGTATGGTGTGTAAATTGAAGAAGTCAATATATGGACTTAAACAAGCTTCCAGGAAATGCTATATTAAGTTTAATGATAGCATTACTTCTTTCGGTTTTGTGGAAATCACTGTTGATCGGTGTATTTACCGAAAGATCAGTGGGAGTAAGGTTATATTTCTAGTTCTGTATGTTGATGATATTTTGCTTGCTACTAATGACTTGAGTATATTGCATAAGCCTAAAGAATTTCTTTCAAAGAGTTTTGAAATGAAAGACATGGGAGAGGCATCCTATGTGATTGGAATT
This sequence comes from Excoecaria cochinchinensis, assembly GCA_947683425.1. Lineage (NCBI taxonomy): Eukaryota > Viridiplantae > Streptophyta > Magnoliopsida > Malpighiales > Euphorbiaceae > Excoecaria > Excoecaria cochinchinensis. The sequence continues at coordinate 38,745,741 of CANTUQ010000004.1, read as the reverse complement.
TCAATATTCCATAAGAGATCAGAAGGTTTATTAGGACTGTCTCAGAAAGCCTATATTGAGAAAATTCTTGAGAAATTTAACATGGGCAAGTGCTCAGCAGGTGTTGTCCCTATTCGAAAGGGAGATAAATTTAGTCTTATGCAATGTCCAAAGAATAATGTAGAGCATAAGGAAATGGAAACAATTCCATATGCGTCTGTTGTTAATGCGAAACCCCAGCCTATATGCAAACTAGAACGCCACATACCATGAATATTGATCATAAACAAGTGAATAAACCCCCAATCTAAAGAACCCCCAAACAAGATTGAATGGAAACGCTTATAATAGATTGATTTAGAAAGTAAGAAGAATAAGAATCAAGCATACATTAATCATACAAATTGCCTAAGTCTAATTCTTCATACAATAGCAAGAATCAATAAAAATTAACTCTTTCAAATTCAGTCAATGAAAATTTATTAATCATAAATATGCAAAATGTAAAGTACAAATGAAGAAGTTCAACCCTTTATATAGGCTAGGCAGCCACCCCTTCCTAGAGGAGTTATAATCAAACACTAACTCTAAGAGATAATTAATAAAATAAATAACAAAGATAATTTCTAACCTTTATCTACATGTATTTGGCCATAATATGGACTAAGTACATGAATAAATAAAGATAAATACAATCTGAAAATAATCCTAAAAGCTAGTGATAAATAGGCATAATTATCCTAAGAAAAGAAGAAATGAATGTAGACTTAAACTTGGCTAAAAGTGAATTTCGGCCAGCCCTTGAAGGATAATGTCAAGCTATTATTTCTCTCTCAAACTCTACTTAATAATATCCCAAAATAATAAGTATTTATCAAAGAAAATCCATTCCTAAAATTTAGGACCCTAAGTTCACTAATATAGGCATAAACCTAAATTTAACTCAAACCCATCAAAATTCAGATCTCCCTTGTAAGATTCGGCCCCCTTATGTTTTCTAAGCCTCATTTAGTTATTTTGGTCCAACTCTTTAGAAGAAATAAGCCCAACTTTAGCCTGCCCACTTAAACTACCCAAAATAATCAAATAAGCCCAAAAATAAAACAAACCTAACTAAACAAGCCCAAAATGTTTTCTAAGGTACTAGGCTATTCAATTACATTTAATTATATGTCATTACAAGAATAGAAACTAAACAAAGTAGCTTGAAGGCCCAATACACCATTCGGCCCCAACTTGTCTTCATAGCCCAATTTAGCTTCTTTCCCCTCTTGATCTTGCATCTTCTCCACATAAGGTCTTATGAATGCTTGTAGGACTTCTTTAAGCTTCTTTGACCTTGCTCTTATGATTGGTCCTTGAGGAAGTGCTAGTCCGTCGATCTTGTTGCCATTATGCTTGTTTGTGCTCATATTAGTTGTGGACAGTTTGATGTACCTACAAACCTGTACTAGACTCGACATCAGTTTTGCAGTAGGGATGCTGGGTAGATATCAAAGTAATCCTGGTATTGATCATTGGAAAGCTGCAAAGAAAGTATTGAGATACCCTTAAGGAACAAAGGATTACACGCTCACTTATAAGAGGTCTGATCATTTAGATGTGATTGGATATTTAGATTCAGAATTTGCTGGATGTGTTGATAGCAGAAAGTCAATGTTTGGGTATTTGTTCCTATTAGCTGAAAGAGCAATTTCATGGAAAAGTGCAAAACAGTCTATTATTACTTCATCCACTATGGAAGCAGAATTTGTAAATTATTATAAGGCTACAATTTATGCATTATGGCTGTGGAACTTTATTTTAGGGCTTGGGATTGTCGACACTATAAGCAAGCTGCTGAAAATTTATTGTGATAATTCTGCAGCAATTTTCTTCTCTAAGAATGACAAATATTCCAGAGGTGCAAAACACATGGAATTAAAGTATTTTGTTGTCAAAGAGGAGATTCAGAAACAAAGAGTATATATAGAACATATTAGGATGGATCTCATGATTGCAGATCCCCTAATTAAAGGTTTACAACCAAAGACATTTAAAGAACATGTGCTTAGGATGGGTCTTGGTTGTATTGATGATTGATAATAATGCTTAACACTCTTGAGCTCAATATTGACATGTTTTTGAATTTTATATTTCTTATTCATTTTGCTTATGTATACATGATTGCTTGAATAAGAAATTTGTATGTATTTTCATAACAAGCATGTGGACTGTATGTTATTTATATACAACTTATGAACCTAACATAATAAGTTCTTAATGTAGTGGTATATGGAAGGGAGTATGCGACTATATTGTATATGACCGCCATAACCCGCATTATGTAATTTGTTGTGTTGAGTAAGATTTAATCTTTGCTAGCCTTATGTTACATTATTAAATATAATGATGAAACATCCTTCCAAGTGGGAGAATGTTAAATGTATGGCCATAAAAAGTCTATTTCGTCCATATTTCTATTTATATTAAACCCATATTAAGTTAGGATTAAGATTTTCCTATTATTTAATAGTATATTAAATCTTAATCGTTAAACTAGTATTTGATTGACGTACTAGATCTAAAGTTAAAAGGGTATATAAACTAGTCCTCTCTCCACCCTAATTAAGACTTGCAAACAAAACAAAATAAATAAAGATCATATTTTGGCTTTCCATCAAGCGTCTGCTGCATAAAGAGGGTTAAGGGAGAGAAACTAGTTTACAAGGTTCGTGATTAAGGAAGTTGTCTTTTCATTATGTCGAATTCCGCTCATGGTAAGTGATCTATTCACTTTTTCTATGTGATTATTATTATATTCAAGATATGAATGGGCATGAATGTTTATGATGATGTTTGTATGAAATTAATTTCGAAAATCTAACATGATGCAGAACCTAATAGCTATCGAGCTATAAACCCGCACATACAATTCAAATAGCAAAGCAAATCAGATAAACACCCTAACAACTTGTGAATGGAAATGCAAAGAATTGGGAATTAAAGAACCTGAAAAATGCCACAATCAAACAATTGATAAGTTAATCAAATTTTTCATACAAAAGAAAAGAAAAGCAAGCAATATCACAAATCTAGTCTATTAAAATTCGACAAAGCCAAAGAAGAGAATAGCCTCCAATATATTAATGAAATCAAATCTGCATTACAATGAGTTTAATGAGATTTTTATAGCCTCCTAAATAACCTAAACCCTAATTAGAAAAGTACGCCAAATTTCCATATAAGTTAGGAATGAAAATTAGGCCCTTTCCTACTTAAAATAGAAAAAAACAAGACCAAATGAATGGGCTCACTTCCAAATTCATCCAGCCCATATATCCTAAGCTAAAGTACTTACATTTGACCCAACTTAAAAGCTACTTAAGTCCAATGTTGGCCTAAACCACTAATTAAGCCCAAAATAGCAATTTAAGCTTTATTACATGAAATAAACCTAATTTGACCCTAATAAACAAAGGCCACATGTTTTATGGCTTATTAAATCATAAACAATTGATTAAAACATTAGTTAAGGCTCCAATAAAAAACCCAAACAAACACCCCTTAATCCATGAATTAGCACATGTATTGACGTGATTTAGCTCACATGTATAGCACATGACATACGGCACATGCATAGGACATGACATGGCACATGCTTAGCACATGTCAAGGTCACATGTCCAGCACATGTCAGTCATCACATGACTAGCACACGTCCATCTTCGATTTGGCTTCCTTATTTAATTCCCCAAATTTGATATCTATGAATCCGAACTTGCAATGTTTATAATCCTGCAACGTTGACCTTCCTGGGCATACATCATTCCCTCTCTCTTTAGAAAAGATTCGTCCGCAAATCTTTGTCTTGTTCAAGTTGGGAATTGGTACTTGTAAAATAAATTGATCTTCATATAAGATCTTCTGAACAGGTGGAAATAAAATAAATAAGAATCAGAAAAGAACTCATCATGTTCCTTCAAGTTAATAAGAAAACTAGGCAAAACATGTGATGTGGAACCCAATAGCTATCAAGCTACAAACCAACCCACACATACACTTTGATGGCAAAGACAAATTAGATAAACACCCTCTCTATTGAACCCCCAAACAATTTGTGAATGAAAACACAAATAATCGGGAAATAAGAACCTGAAAAATGCCACAATCAAACAATTGATAAGTTAATCAAACTCTTCATGCAATAGAAAAGAAAGCAATCCACTCTTAATCTAAGCAAAGAAATTCGGCTATGCCAAAGAGATTATCATTCAAATCTGAAGTTCTTAACTTAACATAACCTATTTATAAGGTGGCTAACCCTAAGTAACACTTAACCTAAAGAAAAAACCCTAATAAGGCCTTTAACCAAGGTAGGCCGAATTCCCAATGGGCTAATCAATTTAATAAGCCCATTTACAAGGTTCCAAACAAAGCTTAAAATAAAACTAATAATTTAGTAGGCCGAATTCCTAATGGGCTAATCAATTAAATAAGCCCATTTACAAAGGTCCAAATAAAGCTTAAAACAAAACTAATAATTTAAGTCTTGGCTGAATTGTAAACCCACTAACAAACATTAACTAAAAGCCCAACTAACTAAAATAAACCCTTTTAAATGAAGCCCACACTCCTAGCCCAACCTTACAACTTAAATACGTCATGTAACTTTTTAAATGAAGCACATGACTTGTACAATTAAAGCCCAAGTTGTAAAAAACCCAAAAATGACTTAAATTGGCCCAATTCCATTACAAGCTTTCAAAAGGCTAAGTACTTTATACATGCCTCCTTCAAGTTCTCTTTGACACTTCTCAAAGGCATCTTCATGTAGCTCTTGAGTAACAAAGCCTTGTACATAGGGTCTTTAATGGTTGATGGTTTTGATGGTAAATCCACATCAATATGGTTAGTCTTTAATACCATCTTTTCGTTCTGATCATTATTCTCTTCTTTTCAACTCAACCTCTTTAGGCACTACAAGATCTATCATAACATGCTAATCTTCCATCTTAACTACACAAGCATCTTCCTTTTTACAATCTTTTTCCTTTTCACTCAAGGCAATAACATATTCACTTACACTTATTCCTTCCTCACTCAGAACCTCATTGTCATATAAATCTATAGTATCCCCTTCAGGTTTACAAACAATTTCTTCGACAATAACTGATGCGGAACCCCAAGGTTAAAGAACCCGAAACCCCTTGAACATACACTTTGATGGAAAAGACAAATAAGACAAACACCCTCCCTATTGAACCCCTAAACAACAAGTGAATTGAAACACAAATAATCGGGAAATGAAGAAGATGAAAACGCCACAATCAAGACAATTGATAAGTAATCAAATTCTTCATGCAATAGAAAAGATAAGCAAGCAATCCTCACTAATCTCTCTATTGAATTTCGGCCAAAGCCAATAAGAGAATCCTCTCAAAAGTTGTATTCCTCAAATCTGAAGTTTACAACTTATATTAGCCTATTTATATGGTGGCTAACCCTAATTAACCCTTAAAACCAAAACAAACCCTAATAAGGACTTTTAAACATGGTATGGCCGAAATTACCATGGACTTTACAAGATAAATTAAGCCCAAACTAAAGAAATAAACACACTTAAGTTAAACCCAAAAGAAAGACTGATTAAAACCCAAAATAACTAAAATAAACCCAACTTAAAAGCCCTACACGCCTAGCCCATTAAATTACAACTTAAAGGAGTCATGTGACTTTTAAATAAAGCACACGACTTATACAATTAAAGCCCAAAGTTGTATAAGCCCTTGATGGCTTATTTTGGCCCGATTTCTTCACTTGCTTCCAAAAGGCTAAGTACTTTATTTTGGCTCTCAAGTTCTCCATAACATCTCTCAAAGGCCTCTTCATGTATCTCTTGCGTAACAAAGCCCTGAAGAAAAGATAACATAACCATCTTTAGCTTCTGAGCACGTCCTCTTGTTATTGGACCATTAGGCATCTTCAAAGGATCTTTGGTGGTTATTGGCATTGATGGTGGATCCGTATCATTCCCTCCCTGGTCAAAAAGATTTGTCCTCAAATCTGCATCCACATTAAAAGGAGAAAGGTCAGAAATATTAAATATAGCAGAAACACCATACTCACCTGGTAAATCTATCTTGTAAGCATTATCATTAATGCGCTCCAAGACTTGAAATGGACCATCAACACATGCATCCAACTTGCTCTTCCTTTGGTTTCGAAACCTTTCCTTTCAAAAATGCACCCAAACCGTTGTCTCCTTCAATTATTGGCTCTTTCAACAAACTTCTGGTTCCTCTTCTCAATATTAGCCCTTGCTTTCTCATGCAAAGTCTTTACCAATTCTGCCTTCCGTACCATCTAAACTTGAAAGCTCATGTAAAGGCAATGGACAAAGATCAAGCACAGTCAATGGGTTAAAACCATAAACAAGCTCAAATGGTGAAAAACCAGTAGAAGAATGAATACTTCTATTATAAGCAAATTCGATGAAAGGTAAACAATCCTCCCATGTTTTGAGATTCTTACCCACTATAGCATGAAGTAAAGTTCCCAAAGTTCTATTCACTACCTCTGTTTGACCATCTGTCTGTGGGTGACAAGTAGTAGAAAACAACAACTTTGTACCCAACTTACCCCATAGAACACGCCAAAAATGTGAAAGGAACTTTGTATCCCTGTCGAAAACAATGGTGAGTGGTATATCATGCAAATGCATAACTTCTTTAAAGAATAGGTCAGCAACATTAACAGCATCATCACATTTATGACAAGCAATAAAGTGAGCCATTTTGCTAAACCTATCTACCACAACAAAAATACTATCTCTACCACGTTTAGTTCTAGGCAATCCAAGCACAAAATCCATAGAAACATTAGTCCAAGGAGAACTAGGTACAGGTAGAGGCATATACAAACCATGGGGCATAGTTTTAGACTTAGCTTGCCTACATACAACACATGAATTACATACTTTTTCCACATCCCTGCGCATATGAGGCCAATAAAAATGCTTATTTAACATGTCATAAGTCTTATGCACCCCAAAATGTCCCATCAATCCCCCACAATGAGATTATAATACAAGCAAATCACGCATAAAACACTTAGGCAAACAAAGTTTGTTGCCTTTAAACAAAAACCCATCATGCCTATAAAATTTATCAAAAGCTTGATGCTCACATGCTGCATACACATTACCAAAATCAAGATCTCCAACATATAGTTCTTTAGCATGCTCAAAACCAAGCAACTTAGAACTAAGTGTAGAAATTAAAGTATATCTTCTTGACAATGCATCCGCAATAATGTTATCTTTTCCATGCTTGTATTGAATAACATAAGGAAACTGTTCAATAAATTCAACCCATTTAGCATGCCTCTTATTCAATTTACCTTGTCCCTTCAAGTGTTTGAGGGACTCATGATTGGTGTGAATGACAAACTCCTTGGGAAGGAGAGAGTGTTGCCACATGTCCAAGGCTCTCACTAAGGCATATAACTCCTTATCATAGGTTGAATAATTGAGTTAGGCTCCATGAAGCTTCTCACTAAAATAGGCAATTGTGATACGGATTAGCCATGCAAAACACCATCCACTAAAGACCCTTTGAAGATGCCAAGTGGTCCAATCACAAGAGTGCGAGCTAAGAAGCTGAAGATGGCTACGACAACGTATGTATAAGGCTTTGTTACTCAAGAGCTACATGAAGATGCCTTTGAGAAGTGTCAAAGAGAACTTGAAGGAGGCATTTATAAAGTACTTAGCCTTTTAGAAGCTTGTAATGGAATTGGGCCAACTTAATTCATGTTTGGGTTTTATACAACTTGGGCTTTAATTGTACAAGTCATGTGCTTCATTTAAAAAGCCACATGACTCATTTAAGTTGTAAGGTTGGGCTAGGTGTGCGGGCTTCATTTAAAAGGGTTTATTTTAGGGTTCTTTACATAAATATACATAAAAAAATAAAAATAACAAAAAAAATAAACATTTTTCAAAATATTTCAAAAATACAACATTTTAAATTTTTAATTTCATTTATGCAATTTTTTTTTAAAAATATCATGTCTTCAAGATTGGAGCCGAGTCGACACTATTGTACCGACTTGGCTGGTCTCTGTGCCGACTCGGCATAGTCGGCACAGCCAACTTATGTCACGAGTCGGCACCATTGATAACCCTTTTGTTCACGAGCAGAAGCTGGCTCATATATGTGGTTATGCATCTGTCAACATATTTCTTTGTCTAGAGATATACTAAAGAATCTAAAACGTTACAAGGATGAAGATCTTGCTAAAGGTCTAGCTGTAAAGAGCCAAAAGGTACAGCTCTTTTTTTTCATTTAGTTTTTTCAAGCATGAGTTTTATTTTTTTATTTTTTAAAATTTATTTTTACACGATGCAACTATGGTTATGCTTTTGCTAAATTTGCGATTCTTAGTTGCTACCTAAATAATTGGTAGTGGCTTATTTTTATTTTTCGTATAATATGATTCTTTATTTGTTGTTGCAACAATTTCTTTCCAATCTTTGTTAAAGGCTCTTTGGGATAAAATCTCATTCATTCTTTATTAAAGTGCATAAATACTTGTTCCAATGAAATCATATGAAAATATATATATTTAATTTGAATATATGTAATTAAATAATATTATTCTACTAAATAATATTTTGTGTGATGTGTTTTGGTTTAATGAAATATATGAACGTAATATTATTTAATTAAATAATATTATTTATGAAATGTACATTGGTTTAATGGAATAAATGAGTGTATATTACATGAAATGAATTAGTGAATGTTGTGCAAAGTGAAATCTTTTAGTTGAGCCAGAATTTGATATAGATGTACTACATGTATAATGTGCGTGTACTAGATGTATATCGTGCGTATACTAGATGTGTACTGTATGTATATTGTGCGTATATTAGATGTATACTAAATGTACATAGTACGCATACTAGATGTGTACTGTATGTATATTGTGCATATATTAGATGTATATTGTGCACATACTAAATGTATATTACGCTTATACTAGATGTATATATGTTTAGATGTATACTACACGTATGTTAGATGTATACCAGACATATATTAGACTTATACTAGATGTATATTAGACTTATATTAGACGTATACTTGATATATACTAGACTTATATTAGACGTATACTAATCGTATTCTACATGCATACTAGACGTATATTAGACGTATTTTACATATATACTAGACTTATACTAGACGTATACTATATGTATATTAGATGTATACTATATGTATATTAGACATATATTAGACGTATACTAGACTTATATTAGACGTATACTAGTCGTATTATCAATGTATACTAGACATATATTAGTCGTATTCTACATGTATACTAGACGTATATTAGACTTATTCTACATGTATACTACACTTATACTAAATGCATTCTAGACTTATATTAGACGTATACTAGATATATATTAGATGTATTAGACGTATACTAGATGTATATTAGACGTATATTAGACATATATTAAACTATACTAGATGTATATTAGACTTATAGTAGACGTATACTAGACGTATGTTAAACATATACTAGATGTATATTAGACTTATATTATATGTATACTAGACGTATATAATACGTATTCTACATGTATACTAGACTTATACTAAACGTATATTAGACTTATACTAGACGTATATTAGACTTATACTATACATATACTAGACATATATTAAACTTGTACTAGACGTATACTAAATGTATGTTAGACGTATACTATATGTATGTTAGACGTATTCTTTCCATGGTCTAAGTGATTGAGTGATTTTTTTTTTAATCCATTTTTGCATTGCTTTCTAGTAACTTACATATATTCTATTAAGTTGTTATTATGTGTTCTTTTATTTTATTTTTAATGCCTTTCAATACTTTATGATTCTTTTAGGGGTGTGCTATAATGTCCGAGCAAATGGAAAATAAAAATAAAGATTTTATGCTTATACACTATCTGATGGTATGGAAAATAAAAAATAAAAAAAATTATGCAAATTTATGTCGTGTATAGTATGCAGCATACTCATTCTTTTAAGATGTAACAAGCAAAGGGAAGAATTGGATAATCATATACCTAGAAAGGAGAAATTAGAGATGGGATTATGCAGAAACAATGCAAGTCGCACATTGCAATAGATCAATCATATTATAGTCAACACTAATTGAATCTGATAAGATTAATATAAAAATATTATCTCTAACAAGAATAAAAAAGAAGGCACCTCATAGTAAGACTATACTTTTATTTAATAACATGTAGACAATGCCAGGCATACACAATAATTGTAAGGCAGCAGTCATTTAATAGCAAACCGATCACAAGCAAACACAGCAATTTGTTAACGAGCATGCTTCTATTACAGGTGCACCTCCTACACAAAAGACTACTTAATCAGATCTCAACATCTCACCGAGAACCCTGAAGAAAAGAAAAGAAAAAAGGCCACTTTAAAGTGGAGATAACCAAATCAAAGTATTAGGAAATAGATCCTCCAAATGCCAACAATAGTGCATCACCAAGTCCAACAGAAGATCCACTCAGTATCTGTCAATCTCATTCTATCATCCTCTCCAGTTCACAGTCCCAATTCCATTATTCAATCACCAAGGCCTTCACTTGATACACCTCACTTGAAGATTTCTCTCAATTCAAGGAATCTTAATAGCTCGCCGGCTCCAATTCACAAAACGAAAAACAGTCATCAAATACTGAGTTCTAGGAAGTGAACTTTTCTTTTCATAAGGGTCTCAACTCTAAAATTATATGCTGTAATCCTTTAGAATAGTCATGAGGATCTTCAATTAATTGACAACAACCATAGAAAAATAAACCCAACAAACACAAATTCTCCTGCAATAAGAAATCAAGAATTTTACAAGTCTCACAAAAAAAAAAAAGAAAAACCCAATTAAGAAATTTAAGCTCTAAATTGCAAACATAAAGAATCACCAAGCAAATTAACATGCTTTAAGGAGTGATTAATCTGGTATACACTCATCTAATTACCAAGAGAAAATATACACCAGTAAATAAAAAAGATAGAAATCCTAATTGCATCTGGTATTTTAATATTCTCTAGAGTTGAAATTGAATTAATCTGCTCATCCACTCATCTAAATTCAAAACTTGTTCAACAAAGCTTATCCAGCTAATAATTGTTTATAAAAATTGAAAAATACCACAAATTCAAATGAAACTAAAAACACAAAATAAAAACCCTAAAAAGTAACTCACTTTAGAGAGTAGTCACAAAAAACAATCTCTGACTCCTCCCCACTTGATCCACCGATCGACAACCATCAGATAATAATAAACCAAGAATCCTCCTTCTAGCTCCAACTACATAATTTGTCTGAAAAAGAATAGAAGCATAACTCACCACACCATCAAATTTCTGTGTAAACAGCAATGGAGATTGGGATATTGATCGAATAGAGAGGAGTGTTGCTTCTGACAGTGAGCGAAAGCGGGAGTGAGAGAAGAGAGGGAGAATGAGATAGATAAGGGAGCATTGGAGGGCTTGCTGGGTTTAGTTGGTTTCCTGCTTTATCATATTTATGAAATATATTTTAAAAAAATGTATAATTTTGAAAGAAAAATTTAAAAAGTTGTATTTTTGAAATAAAATCTAAAAAACTGACATTTTGAGTAATTTCCTCTTCATTTTAGTTAGTTGGGATTTTAGTTAATATTTGTTAGTGGGCTTGCAATTCAGCCAAGACTTACTAAATTATTAGTTTTGTTTTAAGCTTTGTTTGGACCTTTATAAATGGGCTTATTTAATTGATTAGCCCATTAGGAATTCGGCCTACCTTGGTTAAAGGCCTTATTAGGGTTTTTTTCTTTAGGTTAAGTGTTACTTAGGGTTAGCCACTTTATAAATAGGTTATGTTAAGTCAAGAACTTCAGATTTGAATGATATTCTCATTGGCATAGTCGAATTTCTTTGCTTATATTGAGAGTGGATTGCTTTCTTTTTTATTGCATGAAGAATTTGATTTTCAGGTTCTTATTTCCCGATTATTTGCATTTCCATTCACAAGTTGTTTGGGGGTTCAATAGGGAGAGTGTTTATCTAAGTTGTCTTTGCCATCAAAGTGTATGTGTGGGTTTGTAGCTCGATAGCTATTAGGTTCCGCATCATTTGGTATCAGAGCCAAAGTTAAGGTAAATTCCTATTTATCTTAGTGTTAGATTTGTGTTTTCTTTTCTTTGAATTCTTTATATTTATGCCGAATTAGTAGTGATAACTGTTGATTTGTGTGCTTTTGTGTGTTAAATTTAACCTTTTTCTTACCTTTTGCCGTAAAATCTTGTTTCTGCCATAACTTTTAACTAGAGTGTTCAATTCTTTATTACAAGATATTATTGGAAAGGAAATTTTGAGCTGTACAATCATTACTTAGGCTTTGCCCTATGTAACTGCCCTTTTCAGACCTTAAAAATGACGTTCAGACCTCCGTTTTTCGCTTTGAAGTTTTTGCATTTTGAGAAAAAAAACCGAATTTGAACCTTGATCACTTTGGGCTTAGACATGAAGCCTGGTAGTCTTTAGTTTTAGTTTTTTATTTCCTTCATATAAAAAAAAAGAAAAAAAAATGTGAAAGAAAAGAACATAGATGAAATAGAGAAAAGAAGAGAAATAAGGAAGAAATTTGCGAGTGGAGTAAATAAAAATTGCATGTGGATTTGATTATGGAACATATATATATAGCAAAAGGGAAAATCCAAATCCTTTAATAGGTGGGAAAGTTAATCCTAATTGCTTGAGGATTAGGGCAGCAATTAATCCTTTTCTAAACACAAGTAGGTATCCTTTAAGTGGTAGGAAAAATGTAACACCCCCAACGTCGCCCCCGTTGGAAGGGCGCCGGCTGGCACGCTACCCGACGCTCACTCACATACATGCACACATACACTAAGCGGAAGCATACATTCATACATGACATACATGCATAAATACAGGATAATTAAAAACTTACCTTGCGGGCAAAAGCGGATCATGCGTTAACGCACACACATGCAGGCACTAAGCGAAAACATAAACACTTGCATACACACACTCACTCATTCAATCAGCGGAAGCATAAAGTAGATGACATAACTGAGGGATAGCTTAACACATGCATATAATAGCATTTCATCATCCGAACATTACATTAAGGTCCTTACATATATAACATTTACAAAAGTTACAGAATGTAAAACCCAAATTACAGAAGCTGATAACAGAAAACAATAATTCCTAACTTCTATGTGGCCGACCCTGCAGATGCGCGACTCGAACCGAACCAAACCTGCCACCTGCACGGGAAAAGAGCCCGTGCTAAGCGATAACGCTTAGTGGGGAGAACAAACAAGTAATATGGACGACCATTCACAATGGTCGTCAAGGCATAACACATTCAAATAGCATGCGGACATTCACAACATATAAGAATTCATGCTTGTATTTAGAGGCATTCATTCGAAAGCTCGAGTTCACATGCATATACATATTAACTGATTGATAAACATAACATCATGCAGATGTACAATTGGTCTTACCTGTACTTAACGAGTTCGCTGAAGTGTCTGGTGTCAGACTATGCAAACCACTAACCAAACCGATTCGCATACAATACACCGAAATCCCACATCATTACACCAAGACATACATCATCATGCCGAGTCACAAAACATTTACAGGTACAGTTGTCATACCAAAATACCCTTACAACAACTGGAACCCATTCACATGCATTACCACTACCATGCAACAATGCATATAACTATCATGCAAAAATCACCAGATATTTAATCATACATATGTCATAATAACAAGATCAGATAGAACATGTATATAGCATCACATTCATAGCCTTTAATAGTCAAGTTCGCATTCATACGCATACTAATTAACCATAGCATTCAGGAATTCAAGCTCGCATTAAGATACAAAACAAGTCCCATGCTTAACCATAGCTGACCGGATTCACTCACACCTTCACATTATGAAATATGCGATTACTCACATGCAATGCATGCTTGAGTCACATTCAAACCGTTTAAAGATTCATAAGCACATTCAGATAATTACTGATTCGCATGTCCAAAATCATACTCATTCGGATATCACATTCTCATATTCATATCAGTCAAAACAAACAGAATACCTACTGACTCAAAATGGTGGATAACGAGTGCAGAGACAGTACTTTACGGGTACCAACCGGCCACAAGGGTACCTTACGGGTACGAATCAAAAACCTTTTTTCTTTTTAAAACCTTTCACTAAGAGGGGGATCTTAAACAAGATCCAAACACATTAAAAAGGATCGCGAGGATCCGAACACATAAAGGGTTCGCGAGGAACCAAACGGAGGACCTGATCATGGTCCAAACGTTCACAGGGCTGCAGCTAAAGAAACTCTATTAGGCATGCCTAACTATCCACTGAACTGACTCTAGCAGGTCATACATAAAACAAATCATGTTTCGAATCACATACTACATATATATATATATATATCATCAAGCATAATCTAGAGTCAAACATAGAACAATATTTTGCCAATTATTAACAATGCATAATCATAAACATGCTTGATACCATTTACACTTAAACATAGCATATCATTAGAGAGGAAGTTCATGAGTAAATGTATGCATAGCACCTATCACATTTTAATATAATAAGCTCATAAAAATAGTAACCTTGAACATGGCATACAACTCACTTGCATTCAATATGCATCACATGATACGAATCCCAATAATTAACATAGATAAGCCAAATCATACCGTTTAAATAAAATAATAGTCTAATAGAGATCCCATTACCGAGCATAACAGAGTCAAGTCTTGAGACACTATCATGCCAATGCTAACGATATAAAATCTTAATCATGCGATAGATGAGGATAACTAAATATAACCCATGCATAATCCACATTACATTTAAGCATAATACATTGAGTTCTAAAGTATAATAATGCATTCAGACATTAACCATAGTATTCAAATAAATTTGGCATAGCATAATACCAACGCATGCTGAATTCATAACTTAAAGCATAATTAACTTATTCCAAAATCAATTAAAGCATTCCATAAATTTAACATAATAAAACATACTATTAAATGGTGTGAGATATGCAAAATAACACTAAATAATATTTAAAACCAAGCATAAGTAAAGAAGGAGTGAAAAGAAGAAGATAAAAAATCTGCAAATTGGTGGACAGTAGCGTTTTACACAGCGGTATGACAAATACATACCGCCGTGTAAGATAGTTACACGGGGGTATGGCGTGACCCATACAGCCGTGTAACATGTCCAACAAGGTGCTGGACAGAGGCGTTTTACACGGCTGTAAGGGAAACCCTTACCGCCGTGTAAAACTCCCAGTACAGACATACCTGGGCAGTAACGTTTTACACGGCGGTATTGGTATATCCTTACTGCCGTGTGAAACTATGGCCTTGCATTATCTGAGGAATTTCCTCGATTTACACGGCGGTGAGCCAATTCCTTACCGCCGTGTGACTTCTGGAAATTCCAGAAATTGCAGAAATCACTCCAATTTCGAACCAAAAACCACACACATCATAATCACACAGATCAAACCATAAAATCAATTCAAAACTTACCCTTTCCAGCTCAACCTTCGATCACCAAATGCAATAACACACTTAATCATTCAATTAATCCAACAAAATAGAAACCACAAATTAGCAAAACTCATATATGCATAACTCACAAAATCACAATCTTAACTCACAAAGTAAATTCTAAACTCAACATATTCCAAACCTCATCTCATACAAACCATCTTTAAACCTTCAACCAACATGGGATTTTCCAGAATTTCATTAACATATAAAATCATAAATACACAAATTATTCCCGAACGAACCATGCATAAACTCATGACAAAGCACTCAAATTACTGGGAATCAAATATAGACACACACTCATGATCCAAGAAGAACTAGGGTAGAGACAAACATCCAAACTGAAACACAAATCACATAGCTCCCAAACCTGGAATTGAAGCTCCAAAATCACAATCCTCTTCAAGCTTTAATCTTCAATCTTCCTAATCTTTAAGCTTCCTCTTGTCACCAAAGCTTGCACAAACCAAAACCCATAAATTACTCTTCCTAAAGCCCTAACTTAAATAAAATCAGAAGAAGAAGAGGAAGAAGATGAACCCAAAAACGCAGGGAACCTAAACCCCACACATACCTCTTCGATCTTGCTCCAAAACTCTTCCAAGATCACCCAATCATGAGTCCAAACACCAGCCAAAAGAATGACAAGGAGGAATGGTAGAAAACAGAGAAGAAAGGAGGAGGAAGGGCTGAAGAAGAGAGGAGAACGGGAAGCAACCCCTTTCCTGCGTTCTCTCTCTTTTCTTTTCCCCCTTTCCTTCTTCTCATTTAATGCACACACCCACCAAGTCCACATGGCAGCCTCCTATAGGTTCAATCTTCCTTCAACGACTTTCATACACCAAGGCACCATACACCTACATACACCACATAATTACTTGAGTAGATATTTTCCATCCTTGGTACCATACTCACACTTCACTAGATACTTCCTCCACTTAACATATTAGATTAATTGTTGCACTAGGTTCCTTAATGTCCTATATTCTCATGCATAAATTACCGAATTACCCTTGAAATACTGACTTAGCATACACATTCTGACTAGGCCCGATTTGGGGCGTGACAAAAAATTAATCCTATTTATTTTGGGAATAGGCTTTTAAAATCCTAATCCACATTTGATTAGTATTGCAAGATAAATCCAATTCGGATAAGGGTTCATTTGTGCTATCAATTGCTAACCATTTTGGATATTATTTTGCTATCATTTGCTTACCATTTTGGATATTATTTTGCTATCATTTGCTTACCATTTTGGATATCATTTTGCTATCATTTGCTTACCATTTTGGATATCATTTTTCTATCATTTGCTATCCATTTTTGGTATCATTTTTCTATCATTTGCTATCCATTTTTTGTATCATTTTCCTATCATTTGCCAACCATTTGTGGTATCATTTTGGCACCATTTTGCTATTATTTTTACACCATTTTGGTATCATTTTGCCATCATTTTTTTTACCATTTTGCCATCATTTTGATACCATTTTGCTATCATTTTGCCATCATTTTTCTATCATTTTGCCATCATTTTGAACACAATTTGACACATTAATCAAGCTTGTTGCAGCATTCGGCTTAGTGATACTTTTGACTCAAAATTTAATTATTTTGCATGCAACCTGCTTCATTTATTTTAATTAGGTCTTTTTGTTGATTTCTTCCTTTGTTGGTTAGAATAATTAGGTTATATATTTGGTTTACTTTATAGTGAATCAAATTCATACATTTTATCCAAATTATCATTTTTCTTGATTCTAATTGTTTATTTCTTTGTTTTAAGCTTCCTTTTGTTTCTTTTACATTGTTAGAGTATCTTTGCTTGTCTAATACTCTAATTTGGATATAATCAAGTGGTATGCCAGTCTTGTCCATATACTACCTCCATTTTTTTTAGTGTCATCTTTTTTAGCTTTGAGCTTTCTTTTTATTGTTAGTTTCTTATTTCGTTGCTTTCTAAAACGTACTCAAACTCTTGGTTTGTGAATTGAATTCTGAAGTGCAATTAGAGTGGAAAAAGGCAAGAGTGTGTGAGTACATTAAGAGTGTAAAAGCCTCGTTTGAGTGAAACACGAGAGGAGTGACATCCTTTGAGCGTAAACACGTGAGGGAGTTTGCAGATTTTTAAATCATGACTGAAGAAACGAAAAAAAAGGGATCAACTCTTGAGGAGGTAGTGTTCTCCATTCAAGCTATGCATGGTACGTTTGATAAATTCATGAGAGATATGGGGAATATGAATGATAGATTGGAAAGGCTAGAATTGTGTTCAAATAGTACACCTAAGAGAACGGCAAGGAGGGTAGGTGGATCGATGAAAATGTAAGGGTTGACCTAGAAGATTTAGATGAGGAAGGGACTAGTGGGAGAATGGCTGGGAATTTAGGTAACATTAAGCTTAAGATTCCTCCATTTAAAGGTAAAAATAATGCTGAAGGGTACCTAGAATGGGAAAGGAAGGTTGAAATGATCTTTGATTGCAATAGGTATTCTGAGGAGAAGAAAGTGAAGATAGCAGCTGTGGAGTTTATGGATTATGCTTTGTTTTGGTGGGATCAA
Organism: Excoecaria cochinchinensis; assembly: GCA_947683425.1. Taxonomy (NCBI): domain Eukaryota; kingdom Viridiplantae; phylum Streptophyta; class Magnoliopsida; order Malpighiales; family Euphorbiaceae; genus Excoecaria; species Excoecaria cochinchinensis. The sequence goes on along the minus strand of CANTUQ010000004.1, from coordinate 38,727,500 downwards.
CTGAACATGGGCAGAAGAAAGATGGGTAGGCATCCTATTAGTAGTTGGGAGGATATGAAGGAGGCCATGAGGAAAAGATTTATGCCTTCACACTACTTTAAGGAGTTATATCAGAGATTGCATAGGCTAGTGCAAGGGGGTAGATCGGTTGAGGACTACCATAAGGATATGGAAATGTGCACGGTTAGAGCAAATATTGAGGAAGATGAAGAGGTAACCATGGCTCAGTTTCTAGGTGGGTTGAACAAGGAGATTGCTGATGTTATTGAGCTTCATAGATATGATTCCATGGAGGAAATGTTGAGTATGGCAATGAAGATTGAGAAGCAAAGGAAGAGTAGGGGCTTCAACCGAACCAGTAATAACTCAAACCATAGTTTTGGAACTAAATGGACCAAAGGGGGGAAAAGAAGGATTTTAGGATTCCAAAACCTTATGGGGCAGATTCGGGTTCCAAAGAAACAAAGGGCTACCCAAGTTCCAAATAAAGGTGCAAAAGGTAACTGTAACACTCCAACTTCTAGTAGAGAGATTAAATGCTTTAAATGCTTGGGGAACGGGCATATGGCATGTGACTGTCCTAATAAAAGGGTAATAATAGCTAGGGATGATGGGGAAATTATTTTTGAATCAGACCATAGTGAAGATGAGATGCCTCCTTTGGAAGATTGTAGTGATTGTGATAGTGAGGGAGAGTTATTAGTTGCTGAAAGTGGGAAATCATTAGTAGCTAGGCGAGCTTTGAGCTTGAATATTAAGGAAGAGAGCCTAGAACAAAGAGAAAACGTATTTCACACTAAGTGTTTAATTAATGATAGGGTGTGCACGGTTATTATTAATGGAGGTAGTTGCACCAATGCAGCTAATGTGAATATGGTTGAGAAGCTGAATTTGGTATGTGAAAAGCATCCTAGACCTTATAAATTACAATGGTTAAATGATAGTGGAGAGGTCAAGGTAACATGGTAAGCAAGAGTGCCATTTTCTATTGGGAGTTATAAGGATGAGGTGGTTTGTGATGTGGTACCTCTGTAGGCAGGCCATTTACTTTTGGGGAGGCCTTGGCAATTTGATAGACATGTTTTGTATAATGGATACACTAACCGTTACTCATTTTCTTATGAAGGTACAAAGGTTACATTAGCACCATTATCACCTCAGGAAGTGTTTGAAGACCAAAAGCAACTAGCTAAGAATGGGAAAGAGGCTTCGGCTAAGAGAGAAGAGGGGAGTTGTGCTACGGCCCAAAGTGAAATTAAGAGAAAGAGAAATAAAAGGGGGGAAAAGAGGCCAAAAAAGAACCAAAACAAATAAATGACCCATTGGTGAGTGAAAACAAGAAAGGTGGGAGGCAAAAGCAAAATTTTTATGTAAGGGCAAGAGAGGTTAGGAGTGCTTTAGCAATAGGGCAGCCATTGATCCTTGTAACTTACAAAGAGATTTTATTTTCTGACACTGACATTGACCATGAATCTTTGTCTTCTAGTTTTATGTCTTTGTTGTAGGACTATTCAGATGTTTTTCCTTATGAGCTACCAAATGGTTTACCACCTTTGAGAGGGATAGAGCATCAAATAGATTTTGTACCGGGATCAACATTCCCAACTGACCAGCCTATAGAAGCAATCCTAAGGAAACGAAAGTAGAAAAACTAATGGAGATGGGATTGGTTAGGGAGAGCATGAGTCCATGTGCAGTACCTATTTTCTTGGTGCCTAAGAATGATGGATCATGGAGAATGTGCGTTGATTGCCATGCAGTCAACAAAATCAATGTATAGACATCCTATCCCTAGGCTTGATGATTTGTTAGATGAGTTATGTGGTGCTGTTTATTTTAGTAAGATTTATTTAATGAGTGGATATCATCAAATAAGAATGAAACCTGGTGATGAATGGAAAATAGCTTTTAAGACTAAGTATGGATTGTACGAATGGTTAGTCATGCCATTTGGGCTATCTAATGCCCCTAGCACTGTTATGAGACTTATGAACCATGTGTTGTGTGCATACTTAGGGAAGTTTGTTGTTGTCTATTTTGAGATATACTCATTTACAACAAGTCTTATGAAGAACATCTTGAGCATGTTAAGTTAGTATTGCAAGCTTTGAGGCATGAACAGTTGCATGCTAAACTTAAGAAATGCACATTTTGTATAGATAGACTTGTGTTTCTTGGTTTTGTGGTGAGTGCACAAGGAATTGAAGTGGATGAGGAGAAAGTGAAAGCAATAAAGGAATGGCTAACACCTAAATCCATTTTGGATGTGAGGAGCTTCTATGGTTTGGCAAGCTTCTATAGGCGATTTGTGTAGGATTTCTCTACCATTACTGCACCACTTACATAAATAATCAAGAAAGAAGTTGGGTTTAAGTGGGGAGAAGCACAACAAAAGGCTTTTGAAAATTTAAGAGGGAAGTCGTGTTCTGTTCCTATTTTATCTTTGCCTAATTTTGATAAGACTTTTGAAATTGAATGTAATGCTCCTGGTGTAGGTATTGGGGCTATTCTAATGCAAGAAAGGAAACCAACAGCATATTTCAGTGAGAAGCTTCATGGAGCCCAACTCAATTATTCAACCTATGACAAGGAGCTTTATGCCTTAGTGAGAGCCTTGAAAGTGTGGCAGCATTATCTCTTACCTAGGGAGTTTGTCATCCATACTGATCATGAATCCCTCAAACATTTGAAGGGACAAGGTAAGTTGAACAAAAGGCATGCTAAATGGGTTGAATTTATTGAAACATTTCCCTATGTTATTCAATATAAGCATGGAAAAGAAAATATTGTTGCTGATGCATTATCAAGAAGATATGCTTTGATTTCTACACTTAGTTCTAAGTTGTTAGGATTTGAGCATATTAAGGAACTATATGATGATGATTTTGATTTTGGTGATGTATATCATGCATGTGAACTTAAAGCCTTAGATAAATTCTATAGACATGATGGATTTTTATTTAAGGGCAGCAAGCTTTGTTTGCCTAAATGTTCTATGCGTGACTTGCTTGTATTAAAATCTCATTGTGGGGGATTAATGGGACATTTTGCGGTATATAAGACCTATGACATGTTGAATGAGCATTTTTTTTGGCCTCACATGCGAAAAGATGTGGAAAAGGTGTGTAATGCATGTGTTGCATGTAAATAAGCTAAGTCTAAATCTATGCCTCATGGGTTGTATATGTCTTTACCCGTACCTAATTCTCCTTGGATTGACATTTCCATGGATTTTGTGCTTAGTTTGCTTAGGACAAAACGTGGTAGGGACAGTATCTTTATTATGGCAGATAGGTTTAGTAAAATGGCTCATTTCATTGCATGTCATAAATGTGATGATGCTATTCATATAGCTGATTTATTCTTTAAGGACGTTGTCCGTTTGCATGGTATTCCACACACCATAGTTTCAGATTGGGATACAAAGTTCCTTTCACATTTTTGGCGTGTTTTATGGGGTAAGTTAGGAACAAAGTTGTTGTTTTTTACTACTTGTCACCCTCAAACAGATGGACAAATAAAAGTTATGAATAGGACTTTGGGGACTTTATTACGTGCTATAGTGGGTAAGAATCTTAAAACTTGGGAGGATTGTTTGCTATTTATTGAATTTGTTTATAATAGCAATATACATTCTTCCACTGGTTTTTCGCCATTTGAACTTGTTTATGGTTTTAACTCACTAACTGTGCTTGATCTTTGTCCTTTGCCTTTACATGAGCTTTCAAGTTTGGATGGTAGTAGAAAGGCAGAATTGGTGAAATCCTTGCATGAGAAAGCACGAGCAAGTATCGAAAAGAAAAATAAGCAATATGTGGATCGAGCTAATAGGGGAAGGAAACAAGTAGTGTTCACCCCTAGAGATTGGGTTTGGGTGCATTTTAGAAAAGAGAGTATTCTAAACAAAAGGAAGAGCAAGTTGGATGCACGTGGTGATGGTCCTTTTCAAGTCTTGGAGTGCATCAACAATAATGCGTACAAAATAGACTTGCCAGGTGAGTATGATATTTCAGCTACATTTAATGTTTCTGACCTTTCTCCTTTTGTTGTGGATTCAGATTTGAGGAAAAATCTTTTTGAGGAGGGAGGGAATGATACGAATCAGCCATGCAAAAACCCATCCACTAAAGACCCTTTGAAGATGCCAAGTGGTCCAATCACAAGAGGGCGGGCTAAGAAGCTAAAGATGGCTATGGTAGCCTATGTGCAAGACTTAGTTACTCATTAGATACATGAAGATGCCTTTAAAAAGTGTCAAAGAGAACTTGAAGGAGGCATTTATAAAGTACTTAGCCTTTTGGAAGCATGTAATGGAATTGTGCCAACTTAATTCATTTTTGGGTTTTATACAACTTGGGCTTTAATTGTACAAGTCATGTGCTTCATTTAAAAAGCTACATGACTCATTTAAGTTGTAAGGCTGGGCTAGGCATATGGGCTTCATTTAAATGGGTTTATTTTAGTTAGTTGGGCTTTTAGTTAATATTTGTTAGTGGGCTTGCAATTCGGCCAAGACTTACTAAATTATTAGTTTTGTTTTAAGCTTTGTTTGGAACTTTGTAAATGGGCTTATTTAATTGATTAGCCCATTAGGAATTCGGCCTACCTTGGTTAAATGCCTTATTAGGGTTTTTTCTTTAGGTTAAGTGTTACTTAGGGTTAGCTACCTTATAAATAGGTTATGTTAAGTCAAGAACTTCAGATTTGAATGATATTCTCTTTGGCATAGCCGAATTTCTTTGCTTAGATTGAGAGTGGATTGCTTTCTTTTCTATTGCATGAAAAATTTTATTAACTTATCAATTGTTTGATTGTGGCATTTTTCAGGTTCTTATTTCCCGATTATTTGCATTTCCATTCACAAGTTATTTCGGGGTTAAATAGGGAGGTTGTTTATCTAAGTTGTCTTTACCATCAAAGTGAATGTGTGGGTTTGTAGCTCAATAGTTATTGGGTTCCGTATCAAATTGGCTTCTTTTCTTGCATCAAAACCGCCCCAATACCTACACCAGAAGCATCACATTCTATTTCAAATGTTTTATCAAAGTCTCAAATGCCTTTTGCTGTGCTTCTCCCCACTTGAACCCAACTTCCTTCTTGATAATTTCTGTAAGTGGTGCAACAATGGAAGAAAAATCCTGCACAAAATGCCTATAAAAGCTTGCCAAGCCATGGAAGCTTCTCACATCTGAAGTAGTCTTAGGCATAGGCCATTCCTTAATTGCCTTCACTTTCTCTTCGTCCACTTCAATTCCCTATGCACTCACCACAAAACCAAGAAACACAAGTCTATCTATGCAAAATCTACATTTGTTAAGCTTAGCATACGAATTTTCAGAACTCAAAGCTTGTAAAACTAACCTAACATGCTCAATATGCTCTTCATAAGACTTGCTGTAAATGAGTATATCATCAAAGTACACAACAACAAACTTTCCTAAATATGCACGCAATACATAGTTCATAAGCCTCATAAAAGTGCTAGGGGCATTAGATAGCCCAAATGGCATAACCAACCACTCATACAAACCATATTTAGTTTTGAAAGCTGTTTTCCACTCATCACCAGGTTTCATTCTAATTTGATATATCCACTCATTAAATCAATTTTAGTAAAATACACAGAACCACATAATTCATCGAACATATCATCTAGCCTAGGAATGGGATGTCTATACTTTACAGTGATTTTGTTGACTGCACAGCAATCAACACACATCCTCCATGTTCTATCCTTCTTAGGCACCAAAAGAACAGGCACTGCGAATGGACTCATGCTTTCTCTCACCAATCCCTTCTCCATGAGTTCTTCCACTTGCCTTTGCATCTCCTTAGTTTCCATAGGATTGCTTTTATAGGCTGGTCTATTGGGAATGGTAGATCCTAGCACAAAATCAATATCCCCCTCAAAGGTGGTAACCCATCTGGCATCTCATCAGGAAAAATATCAGAATACTCTTGCAACATAGAAACAAAACTAGGAGGCAAAGAATCAAGATTAGGGTCAATATAAGAAAATAAAACTTCTTTGTAGATTACAAGGACCAAAGGTTGTCCTAAAGCTAATGCACTCTTGACCTCTCTTGCTCTCACATAAAAATTCTGTTTTTGCTGCCCCCCTTGCTTGGTTTCACTCACCACTGGGCCATTTATTTATTTTGTTTCTTTTTTGGCCTCTTTTCCCCCTTTCCTTTCTTTTTCTCTCTCTCTCACCCCTTGGGCCAAAACCTCTCTCCTCTTTCCTCTTTTGGCCAAAGCCTCTTTCTCTTTCTCAAACATTTTCTTTTGATCTTCATAAATCTCTTGAGGAGATAATAGGGCTAAAACAACCTTTTTACCTTCATAAGAAAAAGGAAATCTGTTAATGTACCCATTATGAAGAACTTGTCTATCAAACTGCCAAGGCCTTCCCAAAAGCAAATGGCCTGCCTGTATACGTACAACATCACATAAAACTTAATCCTTGTACCATCCAATAGAAAATGGTACTCTAACCTGGCGTGTCACCTTAACCTCTCCACTGTCATTTAACCATTGCAATCTATAAGGTCTAGGATGCTTCTCACATGCCAAGTTCAATTTCTCAACCATACTCACACTAGCTACATTCGTGCAACTCCCCCCATCAATAATGATTGTGCACACTCTCCCATTAACTAAACACTTAGTGTGAAAGCTCGCCTAGCCACTAATGATTTCCCACTTTCAACAACTAACAACTCTCCCTTACTATCACAATCACTACAATCTTCCAAAGGAGGCATTTCATTATCACTATGTTCTGATTCAGAAGTAATTTCCCCATCATCCCTAGCTATTATTACCCTCTTATTAGGACATTCACGTGCTACATGTCCCTTACCCAAACATTTAAAACTTTTAATTTATCTACTAGGGGTAGGAGTACTAGAGTTACCTTTAACATTTTTATTTGGAATTTGGGTTGCCTTTACATCTTTGGGACCCGAATCTGCCCCAGAGAGTTTAGATACCCTAAAGTCCTTCTTCTCCTCCTTTTTGGTCCATTTAGACCCCAAAGTATTGTTTGAGTTGTTACTGATCTTATTGAAGCTTTTACTCCTCTTTTGCTTCTCAATCTTCATTACCATGTGCAACATCTCTTCCATACAGTCATATTTATATAACTCAATAGCATCAGTAATCTCCTTGTTTAGACCACCTAAGAACCGAGCCATGGTGACCTCCTCATCTTCCTCAATGTTTGCTCTCACCATGCACATTTCCATATCTTTATAGTAATCCTCTACTGATTTTTTTCCCTGCACAAGTCTATGCAATTTCTGATGTAATTACCTAAAGTAGTGTGAAGGAACAAACCTTTTTCTCATGGCTTCCTTCATGTCCTCCCAATTATTAATAGGATGCCTCCTCACCTTCCTTCTACTCAAATTGAGTTGCTCCCACCAAAACATTGCATAATCAGTGAGCTCTACGGCTACAATCTTCACCTTCTTTTCCTCTGAATATCTATTGCATTCAAAGATCATCTCCACCTTTGTCGCCCACTCCAAGTACTCTTCTGCACTATTTCGGCCTTTGAATGGAGGAATCTTGAGTTTGATGTTGCCCAAGTTTCCATCTATCTTTGCACTAGTTTCCTCTTCCACTTCATCATCAAAATCATGCACCATATGTTCTTGAATAATTCGACCTCTACTTGCTGCCCTCCTAGGTACATTAGATATACTTCCTTCAAGTCTCTCTTCCATTCCATCCATTCTAAGGGACAACTTCCGGATATCACTAATGAATGCTTCATATAGCATCTTATTATCTGGTACATGATCTTCATCTTGGGATATTCCCTTCCCCCTAGTTTCTTCAGTCATTGTGTATTACCTGCAAAATTGTTAGATAAAAACCTCACGAGCTCTCCCTCGTGTGTTTACACTCAAAGAATGTCACTCCTCTCGTGTTTCACATAATTAAGGCTTTTACCCTCTTAATGTCCTCACACTCTCTCGCCTTTTCCCACTCTGATACGGATCAGCCATGCAAAACACAATCCACTAAAGACCCTTTGAAGATGCCAAGTGGTCCAATCACAAAAGGGCGAGCTGAGAAGTTGAAGATGGCTATGACAGCCTATGTACAAGGCTTTGTTACTCAAGAGCTGCATGAAAATGCCTTTTAAAAGTGTCAAAGAGAACTTGAAGGAGGCATTTATAAAGTACTTAGCTTTTTGGAAGCTTGTAATGGAATTGGGCCAATTTAAGTCATTTTTGGGCTTTATACAACTTGGGCTTTAATTGTACAAGTTATGTGCTTCATTTAAAAAGTCACATGACTCATTTAAGTTGTAAGGTTGGGCTAGGCGTGTGGGCTTCATTTAAAAAGTCACATGAATCATTTAAGTTGTAAGGTTGGGCTAGGCGTGTGGGCTTCATTTAAAAGGGTTTATTTTATTTAGTTGGGCTTTTAGTTAATATTTGTTAGTGAGCTTGCAATTCGGCCAAGACTTACTAAATTATTAGTTTTGTTTTAAGATTTGTTTGGACCTTTGTAAATAGGCTTATTTAATTGATTAGCCCATTAGAAATTCGGCCTACCTTGGTTAAAGGCCTTATTAGGGTTTTCTTTAGGTTATTTGTTACTTAGGGTTAGCCACCCTATAAATAGGATATGTTATGTTAAAAATTTCAGATTTGAATGATATTCTCTTTGGCATAGCTGAATTTCTTTGCTTAGATTGAGAGTGGATTGCTTTCTTTTCTATTGCATGAAGAATTTAATTAACTTATTAATTGTTTGATTGTGGCATTTTTTAGGTTCTTATTTCCCAATTATTTGCATTTCCATTCACAAGTTGTTTGGGGGTTCAATAGGGAGGGTGTTTATCTAATTTGTCTTTGCCATCAAAGTGTATTTGTGGGTTTGTAGCTCGATAGCTATTGGGTTCCACATCATTTGGTATCAGAGCCAGGTTAAGGTAAATTCCTATTTATCTTAGTGTTAGGTTTGCGTTTTCTTTTATTTGAATTCTTTATATTTATGTCGAATTAGTAGTGATAAGTTCTGATTGGTGTGCTTTTGTGTGTTAAATTTAACCTTGTTCTTACCTTTTGCCGTAAAATCTTGTTTCTGCCATAACTTTTAACTAGAGTGTCTGATTCTTTATTATAAGATATTATCAAAAAGGGAATTTCGAGCTCTACAATTTTTACTAGGCTTTTCCCTATGTAACCGCCCTTTTCAGACCTCAAAAATGACGTTCAGACCTCTATTTTTCACTTTGAAGTTTTTGCATTTTGAGAAAGGGCTTTAGAAACCGAACTTGAACCTTGATCACCTTGGGCATGGACACGATGCCTAGTAGTCTTTAGTTTTAGTTTTTATTTCTTTCATATAAAAAAAAAAGAAAGAAGAAAAAAAAACGTGAAAGAAAAGAACATAAAAGAAATAGAGAAAAGAAGAGAAATAAGGAAGAAATTTGCATGTGGCTTTGATTATGGAGCATATATATATAGCAAAAGGGAAAATCCAAATCCTTTATGTTAGTGGTTATGCCCTAGGCCAAACATTTGGACCTTGATGTAATCATTACGTTTTCATTAATATAATGGTTTTCTTCACATTGATATTATTGGCATGTTACATTATTGTAATGTTTATGAATAACAATGTTATTCATGTTGTCCCTAGTCATTTATCAATAAAGGGCATAAAGATAAATTAAGACTAGTATAGTTTTGCATTGATAATCATGGGATGATTATATATGATGATATGAATCAAATCTATACGTACTTGTTAGAGAACAAAGTACTGGATAGACCCACTATAAGATCACTTCATGGGATAATGTCATAAGTGTTCTTATAATAGATATGTTATTGAATCCTTTGACCTGAGGTTATCATAGTTTCCTACATAAGGATCATTATGTTTTGACATAATCAAACGTTATCTTTAATCGGATAATTATAAAGTTTATGATTGGACATAATGAGAATTATGCGGAGGAAAGTGAATAATCAAGATGGAATTTGTCCCTCTCTAATGAGAGAGATATCTATTGGGCCCCTCGATAAGTAGGACTGTAAAATGCATGGCCGTGCTCGAATGAATTGATAGTGTCATCAATGTCATTTGAATTTATCAGTCTGCTTAGTGATCGAGAAATTATATGTTTGAACAATTTAAGTTTGACATGGACCATGACTTATGTTCGAACAAGATATCGGGTGACAAAAGGATAATAACATGTTCTATTGTCAGGTTAAAATCGGACTAATGATATTTATATTATTTGGGTAGTCATAATGTCTTGTTAGAGACCAATTATGACTTGTGGGCTTTTATGGGATTAGGCCCACTGCCAACATAATATAAACCTATTGGGTCACACACCAAGACCAAAATGAACAATATGGATTTTATTGGGCTATTGGGCTATTATCTCTTGTTATTAACTCTTATCAAAACTCAATTTCCGTTTTTCAAAAGGAATGAGAGTTTTAAGGTGCTTAAAAACATTGGATACCAACATTGGATACCAACATAGGATACCAACATTGGATACCCTAGCTAGCATAACTTATTATTGAGAATAAGAAAGATTGACTCTAGCTAATTTTCTGAAGAGAAAATACAGCTACCATTGTTCTTCTTTGAGAAAGAAGAAAATCATAAAAATCCATTCGTATCTAAAGGGAGCTAGCACTCCTGCAACTTTGGTTCATTTTGATCGTGCGTGTGGATACTAGTAGAGGACGTTCGTGTTAAAGGCAACGTCTTCAGTTCGATTTAAAGGTGTTTAATTCAGCTTCCCACACAGCAAAGGTTAGTAAATCTTATCACTTCCATTTGAATCAATCGAAATACATGGATCCTATTTTTCGGGTTTTATTTTTCCGCTGCGTTTAAATTGCATTATTCTGCTTAAAACCCAACACTTTAATAGGTGGGAAAGTTAATCCTAATTGCTTGAGGATTAGGGCAGCAATTAATCCTTTTCTAAATACAAGTAAGTATCCTTTAAGTGGTAGGAAAAATTAATCCTATTTGTTTTGGGAATAGGTTTTCAAAATCCTAATCCACATTTGATTAGTATTGCAAGATAAATCCAATTCGGATAAGGGTTCATTTGTGCTATCAATTGCTAACCATTTTGGATATCATTTTGCTATCTTTTGCTTACCATTTTGGATATCATTTTTCTATTATTTGCTATCCATTTTCAGTATAATTTTTCTATGATTTGCTATCCATTTTTGGTATCATTTTCCTATCATTTGCCAACTATTTTTGGTATTATTTTGGTACCATTTTGCTATCATTTTTACACCATTTGGTATCATTTTGCCATCATTTTTCTACCATTTTGCCATCATTTTGATACCATTTTGCCATCATTTTCCTATCATTTTGCCATCATTTTGCACACAATTTGACACATTAATCAAGCTTGTTACAGCAATAGGCCTAGTGATACTTTTGGCTCAAAATTGAATTATTTTGCATGCAACCTACTTCATTTAGTTTAATTAGGTCTTTTTGTTGATTTCTTGCTTTGTTGGGTAGAATAACTAGGTTCTTTATTTGGCTTACTTTGTAGTGAATCAAATTCATACATTTTATCCAAATTGTTATTTTTTTTATTCTAGTTGCTTATTTTTTTATTTTAAACTTGCTTTTGTTCCTTTTACATTGTTAGAGTATCTTTGCTTGTCTAATACTCTAATTTAGATATAATCAAGTGGTATGCCAGTCTTGTCCGTGTACCACCTCCATTTTATTTAGTGTCATCTTTTTTTGCTTTGAGCTTTCTTTTTGTTGTTAGTTTCTTATTTTGTTGCTTTCTAAAACGTACTCAAATTCTTGGTTTGTGAATTGAATTCTGAAGTGCATTTAAAAGTTGTAATTAAAGTGGAAAAAGGCAAGAGTGTGTGAGTACATTAAGAGGGTAAAAGCCTTATTTGAGTGAAACACGAGAGGAGTGACATGCTTTGAGTGTAAACACGTGAGGGAGTGTGTGAGGCTATTATCTAGCACCTGTTTGCCAATTTTTAAATCATGACTGAAGAAACGAAAAAAAAAGGAGCAACTCTTGAGGAGGTAGTGTTCTCCATTCAAGCTATGCATGGTACGTTTGATAAATTCATGAGAGATATGGGGAATATGAATAATAGATTGGAAAGGCTAGAATTGGGTTTAAATAGTACATCTAGAGAACAGTAAGGAGGGGTAGGTGGACTGATGAAAATATAAGGGTTGACCTAGAAGATTTAGATGAGGAAGCAACTAGTGGGAGAATGATGGGAATTTAGGTAACATTAAGCTTAAGATTCCTCCATTTAGAGGTAGAAATAATGCTGAAGAGTACCTAGAATGGGAAAGGAAGGTTGAAATGATCTTTGAATGTAATAGGTATTCTGAGGAGAAGAAAGTAAAGATAGCAGCTGTGGAGTTTATGGATTATGCTTTGTTTTGGTGGGATCAGCTGAACATGGGCAGAAGAAAGATGGCTAGGCATCCTATTAGTAGTTAGGAGGATATGAAGGAGGCCATGAGGAAAAGATTTGTACCTTCACACTACTTTAGGGAGTTACATTAGAGATTGCATAGGCTAGTGCAAGGGGGTAGATCGGTTGAGGACTACCATAAGGATATGGAAATGTGCATGGTTAGAGCTAACATTGAGGAGGATGAAGAGGTAACCATGGCTCAGTTTCTAGGTGGGTTAAATAAGGAGGTTTATGATGTCATAGAGCTTCATAGGTATGATTCCATGGAGGAAATGTTGAGTATGGCAATGAAGATTGAAAAACAAAAGAAGAGTAGGAGCTTCAACTGAACCAGCAACAACTCAAGGGATAGTTTGGGATCTAGATGGACCAAAGGGGAGGATAGAAAAGACTTTAGGGGATCCAAACCTTATGGGGAAGATTCGGGTTCCAAAGATGCAAGGGCTATCCAATCACCATCCAAAGTTGTAAAAGGTAATTCTAATACTCTAACTCTTAGTAGAGAAATTAAATGTTTCAAATGTTTGGGAAAGGGACATATGGCACGAGATTGTCCAAATAGAAGGGTTATAATTGCTAGGGATGATGGGGAACTTACTTCTAAATCCGAACATAGTGAGGATGAGATACCACCTTTAGAGGATTGTAGTGATTGTGATAGTGATGGGGAGTTATTAGTTGCTGAAAATGGGAAGTCCTTTGTAGCTAGGCGTGCTTTAAACTTGAATATTAAGGAAGAAAGCCTCGAACAAAGGGAGAACATATTTCACACCAAGTGTTTAGTTAAGGGGAGAGTGTGCACCGTTATTATTGATGGTGGTAGTTACACTAATGTAGCTCGTGTGAATATGGTTGATAAGCTGAATTTAGTGTGTGAAAGACATCCTAGACCTTATAAGTTACAATGGTTAAATGATAGTGGAGAGGTCAATGTTTGCAATGTTGACCTCCCTGTGCACGCATCAGGTCACAAGGCAAGTATAAGGATGAGGTAGTTTGTGATGTAGTACCTATGCAGGTAGGCCACTTACTTTTGGGGAGGCCATGGCAATTTGATAGACGTATTTTGCATAATGGATACACTAACCATTACTCATTTTCTTATGAAGGTACAAAGGTTACATTAGCACCATTATTACCTCAAGAAGTGTTTGAAGACCAAAAGCAACTAGCTGAGAAGGGGAAAGAGGCTTCGGCCAAGAGAGAAGAGGGGAGTTGGGCTACGGCCCAAGGTGAAATTAAGAGAGAAAGAGAAAGAAAAGGGGGAAAAGAGGCCAGAAAAGAACCAAAACAAATAAATGGCCCGTTGGTGAGTGAAAACAAGAAAGGTGGGAGACAAAAATAAAATTTTTATGTAAGGGCAAGAGAGGTTAGGAGTGCTTCAGCAATAGGGAAGCCATTGATCCTTGTAACTTATAAAGAGATTTTGTTTTTTTATACTGACATTGACCATGAATCTTTGTCTTCTAGTTTCATGTCTTTGTTACAGGACTATTCAGATGTTTTTCCTGATGAGCTACCAAATGGTTTACCATCTTTGAGAGGGATAGAACATCAAATAGATTTTGTGCCGGGATCAACCATTCCCAACCGACCAGCCTATAGGAGCAATCCTAAAGAAACTAAGGAGATGCAAAGGCAAGTAGAAGAACTAATGGAGAAGGGATTGGTTAGGGAGAGCATGAGTCCATGTGCAGTACCTATTTTTTTAGTGCCTAAGAAGGATGGATCATGGAGAATGTCCGTTGATTGTCGTGCAGTCAACAAAATCACTGTAAAGTATAGACATCCTATCCCTAGGCTTGATGATATGTTAGATGAGTTATGTAGTGCTATTTATTTTACTAAGATTGATTTAGTGAGTGGATATCATCAAATAAGAATGAAACCTGGTGATGAATTGAAAATAGCTTTTAAGACTAAGTATGGATTGTATGAATGGTTAGTCATGCCGTTTGGGCTATCTAATGCCCCTAGCACTTTTATGAGACTTATGAACCATGTGTTGCGTGCGTACTTAGGGAAGTTTGTTGTTGTCTATTTTGAGATATACTTATTTACAGCAAGTCTTATAAAGAACATCTTGAGCATGTTAAGTTAGAATTACAAACTTTGAGGCATGAACAGTTGTATGCTAAACTTAAGAAATGCACATTTTGTATAGATAGACTTGTGTTTCTATGTTTTGTAGTGAGTGCACAAAGTGGATGAGGAGAAAGTGAAAGTAATAAAGGAATGGCCAATGCCTAAATCCATTTCGGATGTGAGGAGCTTCCATGGTTTTGCAAGCTTCTATAGGCGATTCATGCAGGATTTCTCTACCATTGCTGCACCACTTACAGAAATAATTAAGAAAGAATTTGGGTTTAAGTGGGGAGAAGCACAGCAAAGGGCTTTTGAAAATTTGAAAGGGAAGTTGTGTTCTGCTCCTATTTTATCTTTGCCTAATTTTGATAAGACTTTTGCAATTGAATGTGATGCTTCTGGTGTAGGTATTGGGGCTGTTCTAATGCAAGAAAGGAAACCAGCAGCATATTTCAGTGAGAAGCTTCATGGAGTCCAACTCAATTATTCAACCTATGACAAGGAGCTTTACGCCTTAGTGAGAGCCTTGGACGTGTGGCAACATTATCTCTTACCTAGGGAGTTTGTCATCCATAATGATCATAATTCCCTCAAACATTTGAAGGGACATGGTAAGTTGAATAAAAGGCATGCTAAATGGGTTGAATTTGTTGAAACATTTCCCTATGTTATTCAATATAAGCATGGAAAAGAAAATATTGTTACTGATGCATTATCAAGAAGATATGCTTTGATTTCTACACTTAGTTCTAAGTTGTTAGGATTTGAGCATATTAAGGAACTATATGATGGTGATTCTGATTTTGGTATTGTATATTATGCATGTGAACATAAAGCCTTAGATAAATTCTATATACATGATGGATTTTTATTTAAGGGCAGCAAGCTTTGTTTACCTAAATGTTCTATGCGTGACTTGCTTGTATTAGAATCTCATTGTAGGCGATTGATGGGACATTTTGGGGTACATAAGACCTATGACATTGTGAATGAGCATTATTTTGGTCTCACATGCGAAAAGATGTGGGAAAGGTGTGTAATGCATGTGTTGCATGTAAACAAGCTAAGTCTAAATCTATGCCTCATGGGTTGTATATGCATTTACCCGTACATAATTCTCCTTGGACTGACATTTTCATGGATTTTGTGCTTAGTTTGCCTAGGACAAAATGTGGTAGGGACAGTATCTTTGTTGTGGTAGATAGGTTTAGTAAAATGGCTCATTTTATTGCATGTCATAAATGTGATGATGCTGTTCATGTAGCTGATCTATTTTTTAAGGAAGTTGTCCGTTTGCATGGTATTCCACACACCATAGTTTCAGATAGTTATACAAAGTTCCTTTCACATTTTTGGTGTGTTTTATGGGGTAGGTTAGGGACAAAGTTGTTGTCTTTTACTACTTGTCACCCTCAAATAGATGGACAAATAGAAGTTGTGAATAGGACTTTAGGGACTTTATTACGTGCTATAGTGGGTAAGAATCTTAAAACTTGGGAGGATTGTTTGCCATTTATTAAATTTGCTTATAATAGGAGTATACATTCTTCCACTGGTTTTGCGCCATTTGAACTTGTTTATGGTTTTAACCCACTAACTGTGCTTGATTTTTGTCCTTTGCCTTTACATGAGCTTTCAAGTTTAGATGGCAGTAGGAAGGCAGAATTGGTGAAATCCTTGCATGAGAAAGCACGGGCAAGTATCGACAAGAAAAATAAGCAATATGCGGATCGAGCTAATAGGGGAAGGAAACAAGTGGTGTTTACCCTTGGAAATTGGGTTTGGGTGCATTTCAGAAAAGAGAGGTTTCCAAACCAAAGGAAGAGCAAGTTGGATGCACGTAGTGATGGCCCTTTTCAAGTCTTGGAGCGCATCAACGATAATGCATACAAAATAGACTTGCCAGGTGAGTATGGTGTTTCAGCTACATTTAATATTTCTGACCTTTATCCTTTTAATGTGGATTCAGATTTGAGGACAAATCTTTTTGAGGAGGGAGGGAATGATATAGATCAGCCATACAAAAACACCATCCACTAAAGAGCCTTTGAATATGCTAAGTGGTCCAATCACAAGAGGGCGAGCTAAGAAGCTGAAGATGGCTATGACAACCTATGTGCAAGGCTTTGTTACTCAGGAGTGTCAAAGAGAAGTTGAAAGAGGCATTTATAAAGTACTTAGCTTTTTGGAAGCTTGTAATGGAATTGGGCCAATTTAAGTCATTTTTGGGTTTTATACAACTTGGGCTATAATTGTACAAGTCATGTGCTTCATTTAAAAAGTCACATGACTCATTTAAGTTGTAAGGTTGGGCTAGGTGTGTGGGCTTCATTTAAAAGGGTTTATTTTAGTTAGTTAGGCTTTTAGTTAATATTTGTTTGTGGGCTTGCAATTCGGCCAAGACTGACTAAATTATTAGTTTTGTTTTAAGCTTTGTTTGGACCTTTGTAAATGGGCTTATTTAATTGATTAGCCCATTAGGAATTCTTCATGCATAGCCAAATTTCTTTGCTTAGATTGAGAGTGGATTGCTTTCTTTTCTATTGCATGAAGAATTTGATTAACTTATCAATTGTTTGATTGTCGTGTTTTCCAAGTTCTTATTTCCCGATTATTTGCGTTTCCATTCACAAGTTGTTTGGGGGTTCAATAGGGAGGGTGTTTATCTGATTTGCTTTGCTATTTGAATTGTATGTGTGAGTTTGTAGCTCGTTAGCTATTGGGTTCCGCATCATGATGATTGCTGAATTTTTAATTGCTCAAGGTAAGTTTCCTTGGGTGACAAAGGTGCAAGGGTGATTTTTTGCCCATTATACATAAAAGAATACCTATTCATATACCCATCATGCATAACATGCCTATCAAATTGCCAAGGCCTACCCAACAAAACATGACCCGCTTGCATTGGTACAACATCACATACAACCTCATCAACATATCTACCAATGGAAAATGCAACTACTACCTGCTTGGTCACTCTAACTTCACCTGTAATACCCCAAGTGTACCCTAGTTGGATTATAGTGTCAATTGCATGTTAGGGTGTTAATGAGATTGGATTAAGTGAGTAATTAATGGGCCAAGGGTGTAATTGAAAAAGGAAAGTTGCCATTAAAGGACAGAATATATGAGAGGGAATGAATGGTTATTTGCCAAAGATCATTTGCTGGATTTTGGTAAGGCTGAGGAGTGGAATCCACGTGTGGCTTCTCCCATGAGACAGCCAACCCCTTTTTGCATGCAAATTATGTTTAATTATGAGGCTGAATTGGTAGTGGAATTTGACAGCACTTCCCATGCATAAACAATTTAGCATGCATAAAAGATAACATAATAATAATAAAATTCAACATGCATAAACAAGCATAAAATAATGATGATAGAATTTGACATGCATAAAAATACAAAATAACCACAATTACATCCAATCATGCATAAAAAGCAAAAGTAATAATAACAATCAGCATGCATAAAACATAAATAATAATAGTAATAATAAAATTAAACAAGAATAAGGATAATAATAAAATTAAACAAGAATAAGGATAATAATAATAATAATGATGGTAATAACTACAATAATAGTAATACAATAATAACAAAGAATATGAACAATCAAATATAATAATAATAATAATAATAATAATAATAATAATAATAATAATAATAATAATAATAATAATAATAATAATAATATATGAACAATTCAATTAAATATGGAAGAATAAAATGAAAAAAATTAAATAAGTCAATTATGATAAAACATGTTAAATGATAATACTAATAATATATATACAAAAATGATGACAATAACATGAACATGAACAATTAAATAAGAAATAAGAATAAAAAATAATATGAATAATTAAAAAATAAGAAGTAAGAACATGAATAATTAAATAATAGATCTAAGGGAATTTACATGATAATTAATTAAATAAAAACAAAAGAATAAGAAAATAAGAAGAAAATGATAGAACTAAAAGAATTTACATGTTAACTAATTAATTGGAAACAAGAAAAATTAAATTAAAAATTAAATTAAGAAATTGAGCCAAGAATGTTTACCCTCAAAATTAGCTTGATGAAATGAAGGTAAGGAGATCTAATTCCTTGTCTTGATTTGAAGAATATAACTAGAAAAATAAAATATCAAAAGTGAATTTTTACTCAAGAACAAACAATTAGTTTATTTGTCTTAAAGTAAAAAAATTGTTCATTGAAAAGAAGAAAGTCACCAAGAACAAAAATTATTATTTTTTGCCTTGATAATCTTCTTGGAAAAATTCTTTAGAAATTGAGAGAATTTGTTTGAGAGAAGAAAGAAGAAACCAAATAATTTTCTAAAGAAAATCCCCCTTTTAATTTTTTCTAAAATTTCTTTTATGCCTCTCCAAAATTCAGAATTTTTAATTAAGAAAATAAATTAATTTAATTCCCATAACTACAAAAAATAGCTGAATTTGAAGGGTTGGAAGATAAAAGGCTTTTTGAATTAAATTATGCAAAAAAAAATGAGTTAAAAAGCATTTAAAATGAAGAAAATATGGCCAAAAAGGCCATAGGGGCGAAATGGGGCATTAGGGGGCGTCGGAGCACGCAGGGCACGCGCCCAGCCGCGCGCGGCGGGTAGGCCGTCTCCCGCGCGCGCAGGCGACGACCAGCACGCCGCTTAAGCACATCGCGCGCGCGAGCGCGCTCCGCCTTCGTGCCAGTGCGCTGCGGCGCGCGCCCAGATCTGCTGCAGCCCGACATTCGCGCCGAAATTTTTTTTTTATATAAAATACAAAAAATTAAAGACTCACTTTTTTTTACCCCAAAATAATTTTTAAAACATTTTTAAAATATTTTTAAAATACATTTTTATTCATTCCTAACAAATCAAAATGACAAGGAAATTATCACTTCCAACTTTCATTCTTTTTGCCTATAAATCGGCACACTTAATTTCATCATTGGGTAATCCTGATCAAGGTTACTCGAGACCCGGTGTCTACAGTTGCCCCCAATTTTGGGGAGGCTAGTGTGTGGGTGCCTAGGTGAGCCAAAATTCAGGAAAAGGAAAGAAGCGCGTACCTGAGGCTGCCTCCTTCCAGCTGCTTCCTCGGGAAAAGTGCTGTGATTCATCCTCTTGAGTTGCACTGAGCCGCTGACAAGACTACAAAGTGCCAAGGAACCATCCTAAGACAGTGATGCGCCAGGTCCGCTATAGACTACAAAAAATGCAAGAAGAGGATTGCACCGAGTCTGTTACAGACTACTAAAAGTGCAGATGTCATCCGTAGATGACGATGCGCCGAGCCTGCTACAGGCTACAAAAAATGCAAAAGAAAGACTGCACCGAGTCTGCTACAGACTACTAAAAGTGCAGCTGCCATCCGTAGATGACGATGCGCCGAGACTGCTACAGGCTACAAAAAACGTAAAAAGAGGATTGCACCGAGTTTACTACAGACTACAAAAAGTGCAAGAAGAGGATCGCACCGAGTCTGCTACAGACTACAAAAAGTGCAGCTGCCATCCGTAGATGACGATGCGCTGAGCCTGCATAAAAATAATTTATTACAAATTACATGTTAGAAATAAAATAATGAAAGCAAAAGAAATGAAAATAATAAAAATTAACAAATCAACTCCCAAATGGATCTTCAAATCTTCATGGGCTCCCACTTGGTATGGAAAAGACTCACACATAAAAATAAATATTAAAAACAAAAGAAAAAAATAAATAAAAGTGAAGTTAGTAAAAAATTAATTAAACATATAACATGAAAACAATAAAATTAAGGCAATCAAAATTCATGTATGATAAGCCAATTAAAATGACATAATAAAAATATGCAATCTAATTAATTAACAATTTACCATGCATAAAAGATAACATAATAATAATAAAATTTAACATGCATAAACAAGCATAAAATAATGATGATAGAATTTGACATGCATAAAAATACAAAATAACCACAATTACATCCAATCATGCATAAAAAGCAAAAGTAATAATAAAAATCAGCATGCATAAAACATAAATAATAATAGTAATAATAAAATTAAACAAGAATAAGGATAATAATAAAATTAAACAAGAATAAGGATAATAATAATAATAATAATAATAATAATAATAATAATAATAATAATAATAATAATAATAATAATAATAATAATAATAATGATGATGGTAATAACTACAATAATAGTAATACAATAATAACAAAGAATATGAACAATCAAATATAATAATAACAATAATAATAATAATAATAATAATAATAATAATAATAATAATAATAATAATATATGAACAATTCAATTAAATATGGAAGAATAAAATGAAAAAAATTAAATAAGTCAATTATGATAAAACATGTTAAATGATAATACTAATAATATATATACAAAAATGATGACAATAACATGAACATGAACAATTAAATAAGAAATAAGAATAAAAAATAATATGAACAATTAAAAAATAAGAAGTAAGAACATGAATAATTAAATAATAGATCTAAAGGAATTTACATGATAATTAATTAAATAAAAACAAAAGAATAAGAAAATAAGAAGAAAATGATAGAACTAAAAGAATTTACATGTTAACTAATCAATTGGAAACAAGAAAAATTAAATTAAAAATTAAATTAAGAAATTGAGCCAAGAATGTTTACCCTCAAAATTAGCTTGATGAAATGAAGGTAAGGAGATGTAATTCCTTGTCTTGATTTGAAGAATATAACTAGAAAAATAAAATATCAAAAGTGAATTTTTACTCAAGAACAAACAATTAGTTTATTTGTCTTAAAGTAAAAAAATTGTTCATTGAAAAGAAGAAAGTCACCAAGAACAAAAATTATTATTTTTTGCCTTGATAATCTTCTTGGAAAAATTCTTTAGAAATTGAGAGAATTTGTTTGAGAGAAGAAAGAAGAAACCAAATAATTTTCTAAAGAAAATCCCCCTTTTAATTTTTTCTAAAATTTCTTTTATGCCTCTCCAAAATTCAGAATTTTTAATTAAGAAAATAAATTAATTTAATTCCCATAACTACAAAAAATAGCTGAATTTGAAGGGTTGGAAGATAAAAGGCTTTTTGAATTAAATTATGCAAAAAAAATGAGTTAAAAAGCATTTAAAATGAAGAAAATACGGCCAAAAAGGCCATAGGGGCGAAATGGGGCATTAGGGGGCGCACGCCGCTTACGCACATCGCGCGCGCGAGCGCACTTCGCCTTCGTGCCAGTGCGCTGCGGCGCGCGCCCAGATCTGCTGCAGCCCGACATTCGC
This sequence comes from Excoecaria cochinchinensis, assembly GCA_947683425.1. Lineage (NCBI taxonomy): Eukaryota > Viridiplantae > Streptophyta > Magnoliopsida > Malpighiales > Euphorbiaceae > Excoecaria > Excoecaria cochinchinensis. The sequence goes on along the minus strand of CANTUQ010000004.1, from coordinate 38,705,637 downwards.
GCCGAAATTTTTTTTTTATATAAAATACAAAAAATTAAAGACTCACTTTTTTTTACCCCAAAATAATTTTTAAAACATTTTTAAAATATTTTTAAAATACATTTTTATTCATTCCTAACAAATCAAAATGACAAGGAAATTATCACTTCCAACTTTCATTCTTTTTGCCTATAAATCGGCACACTTAATTTCATCATTGGGTAATCCTGATCAAGGTTACTCGAGACTCGGTGTCTACAGTTGCCCCCAATTTTGGGGAGGCTAGTGTGTGGGTGCCTAGGTGAGCCAAAATTCAGGAAAAGGAAAGAAGCGCGTACCTGAGGCTGCCTCCTTCCAGCTGCTTCCTCGGGAAAAGTGCTGTGATTCATCCTCTTGAGTTGCACTGAGCCGCTGACAAGACTACAAAGTGCCAAGGAACCATCCTAAGACAGTGATGCGCTAGGTCCGCTATAGACTACAAAAAATGCAAGAAGAGGATTGCACCGAGTCTGTTACAGACTACTAAAAGTGCAGATGTCATCCGTAGATGACGATGCGCCGAGCCTGCTACAGGCTACAAAAAATGCAAAAGAAAGACTGCACCGAGTCTGCTACAGACTACTAAAAGTGCAGCTGCCATCCGTAGATGACGATGCGCCGAGACTGCTACAGGCTACAAAAAATGTAAAAAGAGGATTGCACCGAGTTTGCTACAGACTACAAAAAGTGCAAGAAGAGGACCGCACCGAGTCTGCTACAGACTACAAAAAGTGCAGCTGCCATCCGTAGATGACGATGCGCTGAGCCTGCTACAGGGTACAAAAAATGCAAAAGGAGGAATGCACCGAGTCTGCTACAAACTGCCAAAAAGTGCAAAAAGAGGATCGCACCGAGTCTGCTACAGACTACTAAAAGTGCAGCTGCCATCCGTAGATAGCGATGCGCCGAGCCTGCTACAAGCTACAAAAAACGCAAAAGGAGGAATGCACCGAGTCTGTTATAGACTACCAAAAGTGCAAGAGATGCCCTCTTAGAGGACTGCACCGAGTCTGCTACAGACTACTAAAAGTGCAAGAGATGCCCTCTTAGAGGACTGCGCCGAGTCTGCTACAAACCACTAAAAGCGCAAGAGATACCCTCTTAGAGGACTGCACCAAGTCTGCTACAGACTACTGAAAGTGCAAGAGATGCCCTCTTACAGGACTGCACCGAGTCTGCTACTGACTACTAAAAGCGCAAGAGATGCCCTCTTAGAGGACTCGGAGATTTGCCGGCATAGATTCTATCTTGACCTGATTGTCTAGCAAAGGTGAGTGCTAACGTTGCCGTCCTTGACTAGCTTTTATGTGTGTAGCCTTCATTTGGACTTTCCTGTAAAGCTGTGTGCACAGGAATATATACAATAGATTGTGCATGCAAGTGTAAATGGCCATATGCAGATATTTGCTAAAGAATGGTATGAAATGCATGCAAAAATGAATAGACCATGTCCTGAGTGGTTAAAGGATCCGTTGAGGATATGGCTTGGCCGCTCTACCATGCTAAGTGGTGAAAGGTCCGTTGAGGATATGGCTTGGCCGCTCCACCATGCCCCCTTAGGAACTAGAAATGGTGTCTTGACTTAGGGACTCTGACCCGTAAACTCTTCAAAGAGAACCGTCAGGTGTACATCTTTGCCCCCCGGTCAATGAGCAAATGCCCGGGATTCTGACTCATGTCCTAAATTATGTCTTATCTGGCTGAAAGGAAGATCATCTGAAGTGTGCTGCCTTATTGCTCCAGGCATCGGAAGTCATTGTTTTAAAGGTAGTGCGTCCCTTGTGGATTTTCACACTAGCTTTTCTTCATGGGAAATGCGTCCCTTTAGGGATATTCACATAACCCTTTGCCAAACTTTTGCCTGGAATGGACCCAACCCAATCCAGCGGCTCTTATTTATTTCATTTTTTGTAGGGCAGACTGCCTGTCTCCAGGTTTTCACCCTGCCCTTTGGCCTAACTTTTGCTTAGAGAGCCAGTTACGGTTTTCATCTCTAACGGCCTCCTTTTTTTTCAAGATTTTTTTTTGGAGCTACAAGAGAAGGCTATTATCAAAACCACCACTAAGAGTGAATATCACATATCTACTTAGGCACCTTCCGACAGAATGATTAGACAATAATCATTAGATGAATAAGTGATATATTTCTTTTTAAGGTAGAACTAAAAGAACAATGTAAACTGTATTCTTTTATTCATTGCAAAATTGAGTACATTTCTATATGATTTCATCATACATGATCCTTATTTAACAAGAATTCAAAAGCACAAGACTACACCTAATCTCGGAATAGATCTTGTAAGCATCAAATTCCTGTTATCAATCGGCCCTCTTGGGTTTTCTTGATTGAACATTCTCTTGGCCCTTAATTTTTGCGCAGGATGCCTTTTTTCGGTTTTCACCCTGACAGGGCGCCCAATTTTAGCAAGGACGCCTTTTTTCGATTTTTAACCTGCTGGGCATTATTCTCTTCTTTTTATTTTTTTGGTCTTTAGCCATGGAACCTTTTTAGTCTATCGACATTGATCGGGTCTTTAAAATCATTCCCATCGCTGTCTGCCAAGATTACTGCTCCCTTTGTTAGCAACTTTTTCAAAATGAACGGGCCTTCCCAGGTTGGCCTGAACTTTCCTCTTATGTCTGGCATTCCTGGCCTCATCATCTTAAAGACCAAATCCCCTTCTTTCAATGGGTGCTTTCGTACCTTCTTGCCAAAGGACCGAGCTAATCTCTTCTGATAAACCTGATTGTGGTAATAGGCTCTCAACCTATCTTCATCCAACAGATTCAACTGCAACAATCGCTGTTGTGCCCATTCTGTCTCTAGAATCTCGGCTTCCATGACTACCCTTAAAGATTTCAGCTCAATTTCAACCGGCAAAACTGCTTCGGTTCCGTATACCAGGGAAAATGGTGTTGCTCCCGTAGAGGTTCTGACTATGGTTCTATAACCCCAGAGTGCAAAAGGCAGCTTTTCCGCCCAATCTTTATAACTCTGAACCATCTTGGCCAATATTCTTTTCACATTCTTATTCGCTACTTCAACCGCACCATTAGCTTGAGGACGGTAAGGAGAAGACTTGTGATGCTGGATTCCATACTTCTGAAGCATCTGTTTAGTTTCTGCTAAGAATTGCACCCCATTATCAGATACAATATGGTGTGGGAGGCCATATCTGCATATCAAATTCCGCTAGATGAACTTAGCCATATCCCTAGCATCAATCTTCTTGAAAGATTCAGCTTCGACCCACTTAGTGAAATAATCAATGGCAACTATAATGAACCTGTGCCCATTAGAAGTTGTAGGACGTATCTCGCCTATGATATCTATCCCCCAAGCTGCAAATGGCCACGGAGATGTCAAATTATGTAGCTCTGAAACTGGGACATGCCTTAAATTCGCGTATTGCTGGCATAACTGGCATTGCTTCACATATTTTGAACAATCCGTATCCATTGTGAGCCAATAGAATCCTTGGCGCATGATCTTCTTCGCTAAGGCTAAGCCATTCATGTGAGCTCTGCAGACTCCGGCATGAACCTCTTCCGTAACCTTTTCAGCTTCTTTCTCAGCCAAACACCTTAACTGGATACCATCGGCTTGCCTTTTATACAAGGTGCCCTCTACACTGATGAACTGTGTGGACAACTTCCAAATCATCCTTTGGTCTTTCTCGGTGGCTTCCTCTGGAAAAACTGACCGTTCCAAGTAATTCTGAATGTCATAGTACCAAGGGTTTCCATCGGTGGCCCCAACATCCATCACCTGCTCAGCTGCAAAATAAGGCTTTTCCGAGCTAGAGATTAGCACGGGTTTTATAGTAACCCCTGTTGGATTATCCCACATGGACACTAATGTCGCGAGAGCATCGGCCAATTGATTTTCATCCCTGGGGGTGAAGTGAAAAGTGCAAGTCTCGAACTGGCTACTCAACATTCTCAAATGCTTCACATAAGGCAACAACCTTTCTTCCTTAACTGACCATTCCCCTCCGATCTGATGGATTACTAATGAAGAATCTCCAAAGACTTCTGCGGTCTTTGCCCCCAGAGCCAGCAATGCTTCCAATCCGAAGATGCAAGCCCCATATTCCGCTTCATTATTGGTTGCCTTGTACCTCAACTTTTTGGCTAATGGCAGTTTTTCACCATCCGGGGTCGTAAGAATGATCCCTGCTTCTGCCCCTTTACTGTTAACTGCCCCATCAAAGAACAATTGCCACCCTTGTACCGCTATGGCCATGACATCTTCATCTGGGAAATTGTATTCGAATTGGTCTCCCTCAATAGGATGTTCAGCCAAGAACTCAGCTACAGCTCTTCCTTTAATGGTTTTCCTGGTGATGTATTCGATATCGAACTCCTGCAATAGTAACAACCACCTTCCCATCTTTCCTAGCAGAGAGGGCGCCTCCTGAAGGTACCTAAGCGGGTTATGCTTAGCAATCGCTTATACACTGAAGGAATGAAAGTAGTGCGCAACTTCTTAGAAGCCCAAATCACTGCCAAGCAAATCTTTTCTATTTCCACATATTTGGCTTCATATGTCAGGAATTTCTTGCTAAGATAGTAAACAGCAAACTTTACCCCAAAGTCATCCTCCTGGGCCATCATAGCACCCACTGAATTGTCTTCTATCGCCAGATACAGGATTAATGGTTTGGCATGCCGTGGTGGTCTTAAAACTGGAGGATTCAGGAGATAATCCTTAATAGCATCAAAGGCCAATTGACAATCATTATTCCACACCACCGGCTGATTCTTCCTAAGAAGCTTGAAGATGGACTCACATACTGAAGCCAGCTTGGCAATAAACCGGCTGATGTACTGAAGCTTTCCCAGGAAACTTCTAACCTCTTTCTCTTTCTGAGGCACTGGCATCTCTCTGATGGCCCTGACCTTGTCAGGATCTACTTCAATTCCTCTCTGGCTTACCACATGGCCTAACAGCTTACCCGAGGTAACTCCAAAAATGCACTTCTTTGGATTGAGGCACAGATCATAGTTATTGATCCTTTGAAAGAACTTTTCCAAAGCCTCGAAGTGACCTTCTCTGGTAGCTGACTTGATCATCATGTCGTCAACATACACCTCCACTTCCTTGTGGATCAAATCATTGAGAACTCTGGTGGCCATCCTCTGATAGGTCGCTCCTGCATTCTTTAGTCCAAAAGGCATGACCCGGTAAGCAAATATACCCCACTCGGTGATGAAGGCTGTCTTAATCCGATCCACTATCTTGTTAAGTATTTGATTGTATCCTGCATACCCATCTACGAAGCTGTACATCATGCAAGCAGCGGCACTATCTACTAGCACATCAATATGAGGCAGAGGAAAATCATCCTTCGGACAAGCTTTGTTCAGGTCCCGATAGTCCACACATACTCGAACTTTTCCGTCCTTTTTAGCCACAGGAACTACATTAACCAGCCACATCGGGTATTTAACCTCCAGTAGGAACTTAGCCTCAATCTGCTTATGGATCTCCTCTTTCACCTTCTGAGCCCATTCTGGCCTAAGTCTTCTAAGCTTTTGCTTGACCGGTTTACTCTCTGGGTAAGTTGGAATGGCATGTTTGGCTACATCTCGGTCAATTCCTGGCATGTCCTCATAGGTCCAGGCAAAGACTTTTTCATATTTTTTTAATATTCTCTCAAATTTTATCCTCTCGTCAGGAGTTATGTCTGATGCTATCAAGATTTCCTTTGGATTCTCCAAAGTTCCGAGATTAAATGCAGTCGTGCTACTTGAGTTAATGTTAAAGATGAATGCATCATGTTTATGATCATGAGAAATGAAATCATCAGAAACATCACACAAATAAGCAAAGTTATTCATCTCATTAATGTAATCAGAAACATTAACATTGTCATCAAAAAGTTCTGGCATAAAAAGACTATCTAAACAACTACTGTCTTCATCTTTTGTCGATGATGATGTTACAGCCGACTGGGCTTTGACTTCTTGGCTTGGTGGAGGCTTTTCAACTACCTCCGGTGAGATCTCCAAATCTTCAAACTTCAGCTTTGGCTCTGGCTCTACCATCTTTTCTTTTTCTTTCAACCTGGTAGCTAACAGCTTATCAGTGACAATCTCCTCAGGCCCATCCCTGTCCCAGACATTGCACTGAGTCATGATCTCCTCATCCCAGAAGTTCTCTGCGGTCTTGATAACTCCAACATCCCAGTCAAAGACATCATTAAAAATTTCAAACCCCGTAATAATCCTTCCATCGACCCACTGAGGCTCCTCTTCTCCAGTATAAGCACAGACCGAAGATGAGGGAACAAAACTCTCTGAAATGTGGGAGATCTTCTCTGAAACTTTCTTCCTGCCATGCTCTCCCTTGTAGCCCAAACCCTTCCGATCTTTCTAGCCTTGTGTTGTGATGGCAGACTGCAGCCCTTGCAAATTTTTACCCATTTCGGCCCTTGGGAGGAAGTGCATCCTCTTCATCATGTTTATCACCTGAGGGCTATCTGCCAAGCCTTGCTCCTTACCAATCACTGATATGTGAAAGCCACTAAATGGCTGATTAGAGATCCCCAAAGCAGACACTTGGTTCTCTCTCGCTGCTTTTATGGTCACCACTTCCCCTTCATGAGGTACCTTTACCATTTGGTGTAGGGTGGACGGCACTCCTCCCAATTTATGGAACCATGGTCTTCCCAGTAGGGCTAAGAAATTTGCTGGGATAGGCAAGACCACAAATTCTGCCTCCGTCTCAATGGGCCCAGTCCTAACTAGAGCTCTGAATGTTCCCGATGCCTGTCTCCGAGAATTGTCATAGGCTGTGATTGTCAGATCAGACTTACTCAACATACTCTCGTCCAGCCCAAAAGCCTGAAGTGCCACCAAAGGGCAGACATTTATGGATGACCTATCATCAACCATAACACAAGCGGTGTGCTTGCCATTAATTTGAGCCCTGATGTATAGTGGTCGGTTGTGATTGCGGCCTTCAGCTGGCAAATCTGCGTCAGAAAACATCAGTCTTCCCCCTGATCCCCCCTTGACGAGATCTAGCAGCTCGGATGGAGAAATTGTGGTGGCTACGGTAGACTCACTCAATGCCTCAACTAACTTCTGTCTATGAGAAGGGGACTACCTTAGAAGGTCCCAAATAGATATCTGAGCCGTGGTCTTTTTCAGCTGCTTCACTATAGGATTTTTTTCCGGCTCCTTTTCCACAGGTGCTTGCACTGAGTCCTGCTGCTTCTCAACTTCGGGGACCACTCTCCCACTTCTTGTTACAGCCCCAACTCTCTCATCCTCCTCCGAATCCCATGGATCCGTGAACTCTCCATCTTTCTCATCTTCATCTTCGTCTTCGTCTCCACTCTCACTAGTGGACCAACAGTCTATTGCCGCTATGGGAATCCCTTCTTCACTTGCCTCAGGGCGAGTGATAGCGACGTATTCATTGCCATACAAATCTTGTAATACATACCATTCGGGTAGGCTCGACCCAATCATAAAGATAGGTGGTGGCACAACATTGAAATTAGACTTCTTCTTGCTCTCCCTCTTTTCAGGATCGGTGATCTGCTTACTATCGATCAGAACCTGAATCTGGTGCCTCAGCCTGAAGCAATTGTCTGTCAGATGACCCGTATGTTAGTGAAAGGCACAATATTCGTTCTTTTTATGCCCCGATTCCCCTTGGGTCCTAGCTGGCCTAGGTGGCAGGGGTTGTAGCTTCCCCTCCTTCATCAACCTCTTCAGTACCCATGACAAAGGCCTACCCAAATTCGAGAAGTACCTCTGATTCATTCCTGTTGCCAATACCTCAGCTGCCTTCCCACTTCTGTTACCACTGCTAGAACTAGCTGACTTGGTTGCACCTTGATTGTTGTAGCCCTTCTTAGCATAAGCCTCACTACTTGCCCTTCTGGCCATATATTCTCCCTCTGCCTCTATAGCAATGTCCTTCAAGGACTCCCAATCTTTCAGCCCCTTCATTTTCAGTCCATCTTTCAGATATGGGCTAGCATTCTGAATGGATAACCGGATCTGATCAGGTGTATCGGGTTTGCGCTTCATCTCCATAACCCGGTTCCTCCACCGAGTAAGGTATTCATGGAAAGACTCCCCAGCCTTCTGTTGCAACAGCTCTAGATCCTTCATTGTAACCTCCATCCGGGTACTGCAATCGTATTGCTTTAGGAACTCTTCAGTCAACAAGTCCCAGTCTTCTTTGGACCTCCTGTCCAGCCCATGGTACCAGTCAATAGCAGCTCCTGTAAGACTCAAGCAAAAGTACTCTATCTTCTGCTTCCTTGTTAAAGTCGTCCCTTTCATGACTAGTGAGTACTGCTTGATATGTGCAGCAGGATCAGAGGTGCCGTCAAATTTTGGAATATCAGGCATCTTGAAGTTCTGGGGGACCAGATCATCTCCATCCAACTCACGATCCTTCGGGTTCATTCCCCTTCCTGCCGTTATCATCCTTGTCATAGCCTTAAATTTCTTCACCATCTTCCTCCACATTGCTTCTTCCAGCTTGGGCAACTTTCCTTTTGCCACCATCTGCTCCTCTTGCTCATCCTCCCAGAGGTCAACCTCAGATTTCGGGCCTTCCCTATGCTCAACAGGTGCTGGTGCTCTTTGCTCAACCGCATGTGGATCAACTACCGTAGGGGGATCCTCCCTAACAGCCCCTTGTTCATCTGGCCCCCTAATAGGAGCAGCAGTAACTTGTTGCCCAGCTATGGTAGTGGCAAGATTGCCCATCATGGCCATCATTCTAGCCTCAAACTCTTCCATTTTTCTCCCCACTTCCTCGGCAATCATTGCCCTGGTTGCATCAGACCCACTGGCTGGATTAGACGTACTTGATGATTCTGAAGAGAAAGTCTCACTACCCTCTAAAAGAGAACCTGAACTCTGATATGGTACTAGCTCAGGTAACCCTAAGAGTGGAATCCTTCTCAACCGACCGTCGGGACCCCTAAAGCACCCGAGTGAATCTATGATGGCTGAAAAAAATACATCTCATTAGGATGATGCATGATTGAAATGCAATGCATGGTCGTGCTGATGCAGCATAGACAAACACATGCAAGCAGATAGATCCTTCAACCTTATTTCTCCCACACACGAGGTAGCATAGTCTCTTTCCTAGGTGGGCTTTGTCCAAGGGTTAACAAGGAACCCATCGGACGCGTATGGTGCACGGTGGAAAACCGGCAGCATAACAGCTCTTATCTAATGTACATACGTATAGGTGTTTGGCCATTATGCATTTAAACACCTCAATTAAGTTAAGATGGGCCTATCAGGGCATGAAAGCCTTTGATGAAGACCATTTAATTTAACTGATCTTGTCCAATATATGACGGCCCAAATAGCAAGCACGGTATTACAGTACATTTCACCTAGTGGAAGTATCTATTGCCAATACATGAGCTTCGGTCAAAGGTGATGATACTTTAGGGCTACCCAAGCATGGTCTCTGCCAACGGGTCTAGCTCATCACGAGCATAACGACCGATTGGGTCACCATTTGATATACCATAAGGTACGAGGCTTCGGCTGGTGATTATCTTTAACACTTCCCCACATTGAGTGAACGTAGGGTTGTGCTTCGGGAATGCATCGAGGTTAAAATAGGGACCAAACTAGCATAATCTAAGGCTCTAGCATGGATGCAATGCAATTTCGAAAAGAGATGAAATTTCCAAATTAAAACTCAATTGTAAATTTTAGCCAAGGTACTTTCGAAGGGAAGTCTCTTATTATCCCCAGTGGAGTCGCCACTGTAACGCGCATCGAACCTCGTGGCCCCCGAAAGCCCGCGTTTAGGGTGATCGAGAGAGGTTCATGAAAACTTGTAAGGTATTTACAAGTGCGTCTATTTTGGACAACAAGGAGATTTCATGGAGTCGCCACCCAATAAAACATTGGGAAAGTTCGTCTCACCTCAGTGAGCCTAAGACGGCGCATATTATCCATTTTGGGCAAACCGAATGGGTCTTGGAGGCATTCACCCTAATAGAACATTGGAATGACCCTTTAACCCTAAGGAGCCTAGGATTGTAAATTGAGTCTTTTGGTGGGACACAAGAGGTATCTTGGAGATCCCATTCCAATGAAACATCGGAATGGCCCTCTCGCCTCGTTGAGCCCAAAGACCAGAGATGGTTCGGGACTTCCCATTTATTCATACCTTGGCTAAGTTTATAATCAAGTTTTGAATTTAGCGTTTCATCATTCAATTTTTAATTTAATTTAACGCACATGTCAAACATATAATAAAAGCGATAATTAAAGTAAATGAAAGCAAAATAAATTACAACAAAACTAGGGGCGGAATACAACCCCCATTTGTAAATAAAATACAATTCATACATAAATCGAGCTATTTATTAAAATGAGGATGTTGGTCCTCTCATGCATAATTAAAGAAAATAATTTTAAAGTGACACTTATTTTGGATGGAAAAACTAGGACATTGGTCCCATTTTATTTAGAAAAAAACAAATTAATTAAGTAGAAATATTTTTATGGTTTTTTAATTAACGTGCATAAAAATAATTTATTACAAATTACATGTTAGAAATAAAATAATGAAAGTAAAAGAAATGAAAATAATAAAAATTAACAAATCAACTCCCAAATGGATCTTCAAATCTTCATGGGCTCCCACTTGGTATGGAAAAGGCTCAAACATAAAAATAAATATTAAAAATAAAAGAAAAAAAATAAATAAAAGTGAAGTTAGTAAAAAATTAATTAAACATATAACATGAAAACAATTAAATTAAGGCAATCAAAATTAATGTATGACAAGCCAATTAAAATGACATAATAAAAATATGCAATCTAATTAATTAACAATTTAGCATGCATAAAAGATAACATAATAATAATAAAATTCAACATGCATAAACAAACATAAAATAATGATGATAGAATTTGACATGCATAAAAATACAAAATAACCACAATAACATCCAATCATGCATAAAAAGCAAAAGTAATAATAAAAATCAGCATGCATAAAACATAAATAATAATAATAATAATAAAATTAAACAAGAATAAGGATAATAATAATAATAATACTAATAATGGTAATAACTATAATAATAGTAATACAATAATAACAAAGAATATGAACAATCAATAATAATAATAATAATAATAATAATAATAATAATAATAATAATAATAATAATAATAATAATAATAATAATAATAATAATAATAATATATGAACAATTCAATTAAATATGGAAGAATAAAATGAAAAAAATTAAATAAGTCAATTATGATAAAACATGTTAAATGATAATACTAATAATATATATACAAAAATGATGACAATAACATGAACATGAACAATTAAATAAGAAATAAGAATAAAAAATAATATGAACAATTAAAAAATAAGAAGTAAGAACATGAATAATTAAATAATAGATCTAAGGGAATTTACATGATAATTAATTAAATAAAAACAAAAGAATAAGAAAATAAGAAGAAAATGATAGAACTAAAAGAATTTACATGTTAACTAATTAATTGGAAACAAGAAAAAATGAAATTAAAAATGAAATTATGAAATTGAGCCAAGAATGTTTACCCTCAAAATTAGCTTGATAAAATGAAGGTAAGGAGATCTAATTTCTTGTCTTGATTTGAAGAATATAACTAGAAAAATAAAATATCAAAATTGAATTTTTACTCAAGAACAAACAATTAGTTTATTTGTCTTAAAGTAAAAAAATTGTTAATTGAAAAGAAGAAAGTCACCAAGAACAAAAATTATTATTTTTTGCCTTGATAATCTTCTTGAAAAAATTCTTTAGAAATTGAGAGAATTTGTTTGAGAGAAGAAAGAAGAAACCAAATATTTTTCTAAAGAAAATTCCCCTTTTAATTTTTTCTAAAATTTCTTTTATTCCTCTCCAAAATTCAGAATTTTTAATTAAGAAATTAAATTAATTTAATTCCCATAACTACAAAAAACAACTGAATTTGAAGGGTTGGAAGATAAAAGGCTTTTTGAATTAAATTATGCAAAAAAAATGAGTTAAAAAGCATTTAAAAGGAAGAAAATATGGCCAAAAAGGCCATAGGGGTGAAATGGGGCGTCAGGGGCCATCCGACGCCCGTCGACGCGCCCGACGGGCGTCGGAGCATGCAGGCTGCCCTCCCAGCCGCGCGCGGCGGGTAGGCCATCGCCTGCGCGTGCAGGCGACGGCCAGCGTGCTGCTCGCTCACATCGCGCGCGCGCGCGAGCGAGCGCTGGGCGCTGCGCGTTGCCCAGCTCGCCAGGGCACTGCGGCGCGCACCCAGCGCTGCCGCATACCGACATTCGCGCGGAAATTTTTTTTTTTTTATATAAAATACAAAAAATTAAAGACTCACTTTTTTTTACCCCAAAATAATTTTTAAAACATTTTTAAAATATTTTTAAAATACATTTTTATTCATTCCTAACAAATCAAAATGACAAGGAAATTATCACTTCCAACTTTCATTCTTTTTGCCTATAAATCGGCACACTTAATTTCATCATTGTCTAATCCTGATCAAGGCTACTCGGGACCCGGTGTCTACAATCCCTTTAAAGCATGAACTTTATGTCCTTTATTTTCATTTATTGTCATTTATCTTGTCCTTTTCTGTTCTTTATTTTCTTCAGCTTTGTGATCTTGATGCATCAAGTATTTTTGAAGCCAAAATGAAATGAAATGTCAATAAGAATATACTTATTGCTAAAATAAAATCAAACTTTAATAAAATGCAAATATCACTAAAGTACAAATTTTGTACATTGATAAATAAATATACAAAAACTCCCTGAACACAAGCTAGAGAGGAGAGTAATCTGAAGGCTCCTCGGGACCCTCCCGACTGTCTGATACTTGAATAGCCTGAGTGTCAGTTGAAGAGGGTCCTGCCCCGAAGGTGATTGGTCCGGCTCTAGGGGGAGGCTGACTGCTAGGAGCTGATGGCCTAGCCCCGACTGCTAGCTGCGCAGGAATGATGATGGCAGTGGTGCCGCTGGAGGCCCTGCTCGAGGAACATGTGGAAATTGGACCCGAGTGTATCCATCTAAGAAGGGCTGAGCGTAAGTCCCGAAGAATCCCAAGGTCTCACTAATCACCTTACCCAGCTGCGTGAAAGCCTATATCAAGTCCGAGGTCTGACGCCTGGATGCATTTCTGATCCCAGTCAACCTAGTCTCTGTCTGCTCCTTTAGCTCCTCCCTGATGGACCCAGATATGGTAGGTATAGAGGTCTCTAGCACCTCCACCCCGAACCTCAGAGTGATGACTAACTCATCCACCATCTGGACAGCCTCATCGACTCTCTGAGCTGCTGTTGCCTATAAGGCGGTCAACCCCTACCTCAGCTCCTCTATAACTCTTGCCTGTCCCTCTATGACACTCTCCTATCGGTCCAAGTGCTCAAGTAGGATCCTATCTCAATCCTCCATCCAGCGCTCCATGGCAGCAAGGGCCGTGGTCATTGCAGAAATGATCTGCTGATGTGCTGGCTGAGGAGGTGGCAGCAGATCAGGCTGTGTTGTCTGTGCCTAGGGCTCTGATGGTAGAGGAGCTGTGGATATAGATGCTCCAGGGTGCCCTGACCGGCTATAGGGGTGGTACCTCCTGGCCTCTCGAGCCTCAGAGTGAATGACCCGCGATGGCGGTGGTGGTGTGAGGCTCTGAGCCCTCTGTGATGTTGGAGTGTTCAACAGCTCATCCATGTCCATCTCTAAGTCCATGTCAAGTGGGGCTGCTGTGAAGGCTGCTCCTCCTCCATCTGCGACTGCTGCGGAGGTTACCCCTCCTCTGCCTGAGGGTACTGTGGTGGCTGCTCCTCCTCCTAGGGCTCTCCCGGGACTTCCTCATCTAGCTGAAGTGAAGGGAGATGGAATAAGCGCCTAGTCTCTGCCACCATAAGCAGCTTGTACTCATCTGGATGATCTCGTGCCTAGGCTACCATCCCCATCGTCTGGGCAGCAGCCAAATCCACAAAGATGTCCTCATTTAGAAGAGGTCCAAAACTCGCTAAAGGAACCTCCAAATATATCAACAATCTGGTAATGACACCCCTAGCGCATATAGAAGGAGCCATCCTCCGCGCCACTCTTACCAGATTAGCCAGTATCTCATGGTTAATGTTAAGGCATCAGCCTGCCACCATGGCCCATAGGCTCCATATCTCTGCGCCATTCACCGACCTTTTGCCTACCTGACCCAAAAATGAGCTTGAGAGGACCCAATGCACATACCTCAATGCCTGTGATGAGAGCATGGTGCTTTTCACCGTGTCGTGATCATATGGTGCACTCGGTAGTGTAATAGCCTCGCAATGCTGTCTCCGGATGTCTCTCTGAGGAATCATAACGTCTACCGCATGTGGAAGCCCCATGGCCTCGACAAAGACCCTCCGAGTGATACTAAAGTGATGGTCTCTAATGCGGAACTGAATCACCCCCCCCTCTGAATCTAGTCTGTAGAACCCCCGGTAGTAGAAGGTGGCCAGAACTCTCTAGCGACCTCTGGATATGTCTACCAGGATGGTCGCAGGAACTCAGTCCATCTTACTACCTCTATTAGTGCATCCACCTCATGTAGCATCCCCATGCACTGGAGGAATAGCCTGGAGATCTATCGACTGGCCCGAAACTGTACCCAGGCTAGAGCCTGAAACCTCTCCCTGAGATCTGGGCTCATCCACTCTGGAGCATTGGGCTCAGGCTGCCCCTGGGGAACGTTGCATCTTGGAGGCATCCTAAAAAGAAAAGAGTTAGTTTTGGACATGCACGATGGTAAGAGGATCGTTTTGGCATAAATAGCGCGCAAAACAGGTAAGAAAGAGGGAGAAATTTCAAGAAAATCGAGCCTAAGCGACGGTTTGCTAGGGAGAGGGAGGAAGAAGAAAAAAAAAAGAGGAAGGAGAAAAGTCAGAACCATGGGTAACCTTATGGTTTATATAGGTCTCGTTTGACCGACGGACTGCCCGTCGAAGGATCGAACGATGGGCTTCCCGTCAGTAATTCGAATCCCCTTTTTTCCCTCCTTATTAATTTTCAAAAGTTCAAAATTTTAAAGTACTTCCTGAATATTTTGCCCCCTAACTCCAATGCATGGTTTTATCCATCAGATTTATTTTCTTGTAAAATTTAAGATGGTACAAATACCCGTAAAATATTTATGCGCGTGAAATGCATGAAATATGCAGGAGAAAAACCTCCCAAGCAGTCAATAGGTTGACTGACAAGCAAGCCTTGCCTCAGCCGACCGACACCCGTTGGTCATGGCTATTCTTTAAATAGCATGTTTTCTCCTTGGATTTCTTGCCTTTTCCTCCTGGATCTCAATCGGAACCCTCTCCTCTAGGTTTTTTTTTCTCTCTTTTCTCTTTTTCTTTTCCATTTATATTTAGTTTTTGCCTCGAAATTCTAAAAAATGTCATCGTCTACTCTTAACAAGATGCATCGGCTTCTGGATGACCTCGAACCTGGGAAAACACCATATTCTTGCCTAAGATTCTTGAGGAGAGTTAGGGTGGACTAGAACCTTATACTAGCTGTAGTCCACTTTTGGGATCCTTGCTTCCATGTCTTTAGGTTCACTTATCAAAAATTATGCGCCTTGCTAGAAGAGTTTGCCGCGATCAGCAGCGCGATGTTTCCACCTGACACACTACCTTGCATCCCAAGTTGTGGTATGATTCATGCAAAGGACATCTCATTAGTCTTAGGTATCCCTCCTTTATTTGCAGCTAGATTGGTACCTGAGGGCTCCATCTTTGCCTTAGGGCCGTTGATCGAGGCACTAGAGGACTTTTTAGATGTACCCACGTACCAAGCCAGTGCTATTCTTTTATTTTGCCTCTCGAGATATTTGACTGCGACCCTTGAGGAGTTGACCGGTGATCTCCAGCTGTTCAGGATTATGGATGGCTTCCATTGTGGGCTAACTCCCTTTCCACTGATTCTTGCCGAGACGATCTTGGACTTAGATTCTGTCTGTGCCGATCCCTCTGCCACCTTTATTGGGAGCCACTTATTACTTTAGATACGTCATTATTTTAAAAGGTAGTGCATCCCTTGTGGATTTTCATACTAGCTTTTCTTAGTGGGAAATACGTCCTTCCGAACATTCACATAACCTTGTGCCTTATTTTTGCCCGGAGTGGACCCTACCCATTCTAACAGCTTTTTTTTTTGTGTTTTCTCAGGTATGGCTGCAAGAGAAACTGAAGCTACTATCGGAGCCCCCTCCTAGGCTGATTAGCAGCTATTCATTGATGCACTTTCTTCCCTAATAGTGATACCTTTGCCTTTCCCGACGAAGGTGTTTCTAGATTGGGTGAGGTGGCAGAAGAAGACATCAGTTTCATGTGCCCTTGGCTCCCTATTTCTATAGTGACTTTGGATGGCCCTTTGGGGGTGTGTCCTGCTGTGTGGGCTCCATGAGGCTACTTTTTATATCGCGGCCCATTGTTCTCGATAGTTTGGAGGGACTCAAGATGTTGTGAGGCATCCTTTATCCTTTCAGGGCGGCGTCTTATCCTCAGCTTTCACCTCCATATATCATGGCCTCTGGGCATAGCTGTCTGTGAAGACTGTCATACAATCCATCAGGGATTGTTCCTCTATTTCTACCAGTGTCTACAAGAGGTGGTTGCTTAGTCCCTTAGTTGAGAACATGACCTATCGACTCAGGCATCTGGCTGGCGAGAGCAGTAGTAAATCATAGTTTTTAGACTTACATACATCTAATAATGAACAATGTCTTTCTTTTTATAAAAGAACTAGAAAATAATGAACATATGAGTTGAATTGCATCTTGTTTTATTTATTTTGCAAACATTGTGCACATTCTATATAATTTCCCTACACATTATCATTATTCAGCATAGATTCAAAATGCAAAATTATATCTAATCTCAGAGTAAATCTTGTAAGCATCCAACTCCTGTTTCGAATTAGCCCTCTCGGGTTTTTATTATTGGACATTTTCTCTCAGGATTTTTGCCCAGGGTGCCTTTTTTCGGTTTTCAGCCTAACGAGGCACCTATTTTTAGCAAGGCCACCTTTTTTCAATTTTTGACCCGCGGGACTTCTATTCTCTTATTTTGATCTTTTTAGTCTTTGGCCGTGGAACCTCTTGAGTCTGTCAATATTGACCTGTTCTTTGAACTCATTACTATCGCTATCTATCAGGATCGCTGCTCCCTTTGATAACAACTTCTTGAGTAAAAATGGACCTTCCAATGTTGGCCTGAATTTACCCCGTATGTCCGGGACACCTGGTCTTATTTGCTTGAAAACCAAATCTCCTTCCTTCAATGGATGCTTCCTAACTTTCTTCCCGAATGACCGAGCTAACCTTTTCTAATAATAGGCTCGTAATCTATTCTCATCTAGCATGTTCAGCTGCAGCAATCTTTATCAGGCCCAATCAGCTTCCATAATCTCCGCTTCCATAACTACCCTTAAAGACCTGAGTTCTATCTCAACTGGTAGTACTACTTCTATCCCATAGACCAAGGAATAAGGCCTGGCTCCTGTCTTCTGACATTGGTTCTATAACCCTATAGCGCGAAAGGCAATTTCTCAGCCCAATCCTTGTAGTTCTGAACCATCTTGGGCAGGACCTTCTTGAAATTCTTATTTGCTGCTTCGACTACCCCATTAGCCTGCCGGCGATATGGAGAAGATTTATGGTGCTCAATGCCGTACTTCTAGAGTAGCTTCTTAGTTTTGGCCATAAACTGCCCCCCGTTATCGGACACCACGCGATATGGTAGACCATATCAAATTCTTCTCAATGAACTTGGCCATATCTATATATCAATTATTTTTATTCCTTTTTCCTTTTTTTTGTTTTTTTTTGGACAAGCTTTGTTCAAATTCTGATAGTTTACACATACACGCACTTCTCTCTTTGATTATTGGCACAACGTTGACCAACCAAGTCAGGTGTTGTACTTTGATAAGAAATTTGGCTCGTTTCTACTTGTGGATTTCTTCCTTCACTTTGTCTGCCCATTTTGGCCTAAGTCTTCTTGGTTTCTGCCTAACCGGTTTATGATATGGGTACGTTGGTATAGTGTGCTCAGTGATTTCACGATCGACTCCTGGCATGTCTTCATAGGTCCAGGCAGAGACTTTTTCATATTTCTTTAATATTCTCTCGAATTTTATTCTCTCTTTAGGAGTTACATTAGATGCTACCAAGATTTCTTTTGGGTTTTCCAAAGTTTCGAGATTAAATTGAATGGCATTAGTTGAATTAATGTCAAATATGAATGAGTCATGATCATGATTATGCACAGTGAAATCATCAAAAACATCGCACAAGTAAGAAAAATTGTTCATATTATTTAATAAAAACTAGGATTAAAAACATAATTATTAAATAATTTTAGAATAAAAAAGAACATCTAAATAACTATCGTCTTCCTTTCCCGCCAACAAAGATGTTGTAGTCGATGGTTCATTATCATCCTCAAGAACCATCCTCCTTTCCTCTTAGCTCATCATCAATGAGGTCTTGAACTTATCTCCTTAGAGTTCGACTTTCATCAGTCTCATGACTAGTATGCTGATGATAGGCACAAAACTGATTTGCTCGATGATCGGGACGTCTCTGGTTTCTGGCGGGTTTAGCAGGCCTTGGATGTAAGATGGTATAGTAGCTTTGAGTTATTCCAAAGGTTGAAACCTTTGTGGCTCCAACGTTTCTCCTACTGTTACTACCGAGACTTTAGCTCTCATGATTACCTCCTCTTATAACATTGTCCCCTCCTTCAAGGATTACAAACTGCTCGTTACTAATAGGATCCTGGACTTGACATTTCAGGGTTTGGTAATCACCTATTAGATATCTAGTGTGCTGATGACACTTTAGTTGCCCTTGATCTCTAGCTGGCCTAGCCGACCATGGTTGCGGGTTCCCCTCCAGTGCTTAAGGCAAAGATCTGTCTATGTCGAAACAATATTTCTGGGCTATTCTAGTCGCTGATACTTCTTTTGTCCCCTGAGTGCCAACACAACTGTCACACCTATACAGTCGACTTCTCATTTCTAAGTTCATAGTGACTTTCTTGTGAGCAGCCAGGGTAGTTGCAAGTTTGGACTTTAAAATTTCTTCTTCGAGGATGTTCATCCATCTCTTCAGGCCCCGTGTCGTTGCCAAAAACCCATCCTCTGAAACCTGCCCCTTGCTTTTTCATCCAGATGATGGAGCAAAAGGCAACTCTCTTCTAGACTTAGTTGGTGGTAGGCATACTTCCTTAGTTGGATCGTGCTCTTTTTGTGACATGGTAGGAGCAGTAGGTTGTTGCTTGGCATGTGGTGTCACAGCAACAGTTAAATTCTCCATCATAGTTATCATTCGGGCTTCAAACTTTTCAAACCTTCGACCAACTTCCTCGGCAATCATAGCCCGGGTTGCAACTGCCTATCTTGGTGGATTAGCCATTTCACTATCTATAGAGAACTAAGAAGAGGTAGCTTCATTGCTCTCGAAAAGTGATTCTGGTAACTCAAAGAATGGATTTCTGCACAGCCGCCCACAGGGACCTTTGAACCACCTGGGTAGATCTATGATGGCTGCAAAACATACCTGGTCAGGATGATGCATGAATAACATATGATGCATGGTCGTGCTATGCAGCATCCACAACCACATGTAAGCAAATAGATCCTTCCACCCTCGTTCCTCCCACACATGATGTCATGCAGTCTCTTTCCTAGGTGGGCTTAATCCATGGGTTAGCGGGGAACCCAATGGACGCGTATAGTGCACGGTGAAAAATCGGCAGCATAACATCTCTTATCTAATGTACGTACATATGGCTTTTGATCATTGTGTATTTAGGCAGTCTAAATAAATTGATATGGGCCTATCGGGGCATGATAGCCCTTGATTAGGTGACAGTTCAATTTATCTGGGTCTATCCAATACACAGTGCTCCATACAGTAAGCATAGTATTATGGTTCATACCACCTAGGGGAAGTATCTACTTTCATTACATGAGCTTTGGTGAGGGTGATGATACTTTCAGGCTACCCAAGCATGATCCCTGCCAACAAATTTAACTCGTTATGAGCATAATAACCGGTTGGGTTATCATTTGATATGCCAAATGGTACTAGACTTGGGCTGGTGATTATCCTTAACACTTCCCTACATTGAGTGAACATAGGGGCATGCTTCGGGAATAAACTAGGGTTAATAGAGGGACCAAACTAGCATAGAACTAAAGCTCTAATGATGTGCTATGTAGTTTCGAAGAGGAATGAAATTTTTAAATTAAAATTCAATTATGTATTTTAACCAAAATACTTTCAAAGCAAAGTCTCAAGTGTCCCCAGCAGAGTCACCACTGTGACACGCACCGAACCCCGAAGGCCCGAAAACCCACTTTTAGGGTATTCGAGAGAGGTTTATAAGACTTGTAAAGATTACAAGGGCGTCTATTTTAGGCAACAAGGAGGTGTTTTGGAGTCGCCACCCAATAAAAAATTGGGAAAGTTCATCTAGCCTCTGTAAGGACCCAAAGAGTACTCTAATAGGATTTGTGGTGCTAATTGTTCTATAAGTTTGAGTTATGGTATTTATGAGGGTGAAATTGAAAGGAACTAAAAGTTATTGAAGATAGAAAGGGACTTAAGAGGAATTGAGATAAGAAGTAAGTGGGAAAATTGGTTGAGTGGGACATGTGGCAGGTTGGAGACATGTGTCTTGATGTGGGCATGCCACCTACGCAACCACATGCAATAAATAGAGACTTAGTGGAAAATCTATCTCATTACCATCTACAACCAGATTTTTCACTCTCTCTCTCTCTCGGTTTCTCTTCCCTTCCTTCTTTCTTCATTTTCGATTCTTGTTCTTCAAGTTGCGATTGATTTCTGCTAATTGGATTGGTTTGAAGTGGTTTATTGAGAAGGTACGTATGGGTAAATGGTTTATGGATCTTCATCTTCTTCTCATTTCTGTTCTTGGTTTTGAGATTGTTGTATATGGCTTAAGTGTGTGTATTTAACTTGGTTGTGCAAGAAGCTGTGGATAAGAGGAAGGAGAAGGGTAAGGAGAAGGTTTGATCTTAAAGAGAAGAGGTTCAAGCTGCTTCCTTGAGATTGGGATCGTGTGTCATTTACTACTAAGTGTACTTGTCTTGAGTTGATATTGTACTTAGTTTCTTGTAGATGCATGGTTGGGTTTATGTGTTACATTTTGATCAATGCATGTGTTGATTGTTGAGGCATTGCTATTTGAAATTCTACTATTAGATGCATGATTGAATAGATGGTTATTTGGTGAACTTTGAATTAGTTCAGTAGCTCTTTTAGTAGTTAAAGTCAACCTAGCTTTTGTTGCATGTTGAGTATGATATAGATTTTGCATGTTAAGTACTTGTTTATGGTTATTATGTTTGATGGCTATTTTGGTTGGTATTAATATTTGATTGTGTTAATAAATGAGTAGAGTCTTATAGGGTATATGGCATGGCATTTAGATGAACATTGTAGTCATATATGTAATTATAGGTTGGTAAATGAAAGTATGTGCATGAGAGTTGTGTAGCTCAGAGGTTTAACACATAATTCAATTTTGTCCCAAGTGCGACAGGGGTTACGAGTGTGATAGAATGCTCCCTGGGTGAGGTCTGCGCTGCCGAGCTTTGTCACGAGTGCGAGTTCAGTAGTTGGTTTGCTCTGCTAAGCCTTATCGTGAGCACGAGCTCCAAGCTACTTTAGCATTTGGTCATGAGCGTGACACTGCCCATAGCTTGTATATAAGTCTTTTATCGTTATTTAAGTGTAATTTTGCATTGGATTATGCATGACCTTGTATAGTAAAGTTATATATGATTGCATAAATGAATATTTGAATCATATACTTGATAGTTGCTTAGCTATTACATGAAGTGAGTTGTTATGCAATAATGGTTTAGATACTTGTTCAAATGTAAAGTATATGTTTCGGTGAATATTATTGATGTAAAGCCTGAAGATTTCATAGTAGTGGATAAATAAGCATGCTTATAAAGGGCTAGAGTTTGCAGCTGCTAAAGTTGGCCCATTAAGGTCTAGAGTTGGCCCGTTTGGGTCTAGAGCTTGGTACCTTCGGGTATCTATATGATTTGAGACTTCGGTCTCTAGATGTTTAATATTGCTAGTCTGTATCTAGAGCACTCGTGTCCACCATTGATGTGAATTCAGGCTATAGTTATTGTATGTTTGTGTATGAGCAAGTAAAGTAGTGATCTATCATATGTTTAAGAATGTGCATGTTTATGCATATATGTGAGATGTTGTGATAGATAATCACTTATTGTATAGGATGAATAATAAAACTAGAGAAAATGTATATGATAGAGGCATGTGTTATGTAAAGTGTGTATGTATATGAAAATTATGGCATGGAAATTATAGATAAGCGATATAGAATGTTATTATTATTGCTTATGCTGATGTTTATGTCATAGATTATTGATGTATAATGCATGTATGTGTGCTATCGATATGTGTATATATATATGTATTATTGTGACTTCGTATGAAGTCTTTTGCTTTTGTATAGCCCCACAAAGCGTTATCGCTTAGCGTGGGTGTTTTCCCATGTCGGTATGCAGGATCGGTTCGGTTTTGAGAGTCGTGCATCTGCTGGCCACAAGGTGTAACACCCTTATATCCCTTGGGAGGATATCAAAACGCTACGCACGAAGCAACATACAAACATACAACTGAAACGGAAGCATACAGACCAATATAGAAGATTTAAAATAGTTAATCAAAATCATATAATATAAATGATCACCAAAATTACTAAGTATTCATGTAAACTAATACATATACCGAAATATTCCTTTACAAAACATATACAATAGCTTAATCATAATCTCCTATCTATACATTTACAAAACTATACCAAAAATGAAAGCAAGAGACAAAAGACTACAATTGGAACTCCTAGTGGCCGACCTGCAGATGCCTAACTCCAAAAATGAACCTGTCACCTACACGGGAAAAACACCCATGCTAAGCGATAATGCTTAGTGGGGAGGAATAAAAATAGAGATCTCTATCGCAAATATAAACAGCACAAGATGAACACATATATAATAGATAGACATAATTTATATATGAATAACTCAAGTAATTCTACTTATGCTCTAACATGCAATATCATTAACTTTATATACACACACATCTAAAGAAAATGATCATGCAATAACATATCTTAACATCTCCTACACCTGTATAAACAATTAAGCATATAGTAAACGAATATTAGTAACTTGCCTAATATCTAATCACTCTGACTTGCCATATCTCAAATTACATATACATATAATGTACTAACATTTCTATATTCAAATAGACATGTAATAGCCTGAGTTCAAACTAATAGTGGATATGGGTACTATTGATAATGATAGGACATAGTGTCGGAAGCATATAGAGACATGAGTCTCGAAACATGTATATCCGAAGGTAGAAGGAGAGACCGAAGTCTCAAATCATATAGACCCAAACGGGGCCAACTTATAAGACCCTAACGGGGCCAACATGTAGCAGCTGCACTCACACTCTAACCCTTAATAAGCATGCTTATTTATCCACTACTATTACTATTCATGCTCAAACCAACTCTATTAATGTGATATAAACATCTCCTTGGTAAACACGTATAGAGAAAATCACAATACTCAATTCATATAAAACTATCCAATGGAACAAGCTTGTAATTCATATATTCATTTATACAATCAAGAATAAATATATAAGGCATGCTCATATAGATTCCTTAAGTGAGAAATCATGCAAAGGATCTCAAACAAATAGCATTTGTAAAACAAGGGTGTGTCACGCTCGCGACCAAGGTCACGCCCACGACAAATGCAAAAACTCCCCTGTTACGCTCGCGACAGAAGACAGGGGCCTCAGTCGCACCCGTACACACCACTACACTCGCAACAGGGACCGCACACCAGGATACTCACTACCGCTCTCTCTGTCGCGATCGAGATAGAATGCGCTCAACAGAAGCTCGGCTAAAGATCAAAGCCTAAGCTCTCACCTAGTCCGGAACCCGGGCTCTCTGTCGCACTCACGACCGAGGTTGCGCTCGCTACAGAGGCGAATTCCAGACCTGCAACTTCAACTTCTCAACACAAAACATGTACATCTTCACCCAACTTCAAACTATCATGCATGTAACAACAATTCATTTAACATATGCTTTCTAAACATGTTAAAAATCATATTAACAACAATTAACATTTTCTAGAAGCAATTAAATTAGTAAAAAAAATGCACAATAAAACATTGAATCCTGAAATTACTCTAAATTCATATAATTTCATATTTAAACTCACATATGCCAAATTAATCCTAATATATCATACATATATCAAAACTCACTTCAAAACATGCATATCAACATCTTTAGCAACTCAATTTCCAGAATTTCAATTAATTGGCAAAAACACAACAAAAACATGCAAACTCCCAAACCTCAAAAATTGCAGATCAACCCAAACTCTCTTCAAGATCCCACTTTCTCTTTGCCCTTGCTCTTCCTCTTATCACTAGATTCTTACACAAATCAAACCAACAAAAATCTTAAATCAAAAACCCATATCTCCAAGTCATATCAAAATCGAAGAAAAGAAAAAGCAACACCCTTTAAACCAACTTACCTCTTCAACCAAACTCTAAATCTCATAAAACCCAAGCTCAAACCTTGAAGACCGTCCAACAAAAGAGGAGCAAAGAGCAAGAAATAAAAGAAGAAGAAAGAAGAAGACGCAGGGAAGGGAACGGGAAAATCTAATTTCCCTCTTTCCCTTTCTTGCTTTCTTTTCTTCTTTCATTTATTACTCCCCACCTACCCTCACAAGGTGTCAACAACTAATTGGCCCACTTTAAATATCTTTGGCTATTATCTCTTTGGTCCTTGTTATGTTACCATTCCATCACTTAATTAATTTCTTTTCTTGATAATTTATTTCTCTTCAATTTAGTCCTTATAAAATCCATTCTTTACTAGAAGAATGACAATTATGCCCTTTTGCCAATGCAATGACCTAGTAATTTCTACTAGGGTCCCTTTTGGGATGTTACACAAGGAGCTTAAGTGGAGTTTTACTTTTGTATAAGATTCCTTTTGTTATGATTAATTCAGTGTATATGTTAAAAGAATGCTTTGTAATAGATGATATAAGGCTTTTGATCTTGTAATATAAGAATGTTATCATTTTGTAATATGAATATTTTAAGAGTTTATTAATACAAGTATGTTTTGATTAATGGTGTTTTCTTCCGCTTATATGAATGTTTTAGTGTTATTCCACCATAGTTTTTGATTATCATATTGGTTGTGCGTGTAACAACCCCGACATCCTTCCGGGGGGTATTGGGAATGTAACACCCCCATCGCCGTCCCCGTTGGAAGGACGCCGACGGACGCGCTACACGACGCTCACATATACAGATATACACATGCACAATGCGGAAGCATACTTTCATACATAACAGGCATACAGAAATACGGATTAATTAAAAACTTACCTTGACTTACCTTGCGGTACAGACTGAACATGCAATAACTCACGCACACGCAGGCACTAAGCAAAAGCATACACAAAGGCATACATATGACCATTCAACGGAAGCATAATCGAAATAATAAAACAAAGGAATAACTAAACATAAGGACATACTAACTATTACATTCCCAAAAGAAACTCAAGAACGAAACATAATAATTACATATACAATACTACCGAATACAAAAGCTGAAATACAGAAGCTGAAAAAAATACAGAACTTCTAACTCCTACGTGGCCGACCTTGCAGAAGCGCGACTCGAACAGAACCAAACCTGCCACCTGCACGGAAAGGAAATCCGTGCTAAGCGATAAACGCTTAGTGGGGAGAACACACAAGAATATGGACGGCCATTCACAATGGTTGCCAAGGCATAACACATTCAAATGGCAAATGCGGATATTCATAACATATAAATAATCAGACTTGCATATTAAAGGCATTCATTTCAATACTCACAATCGAACCATAACTTCATGTTCAGAATAGACTAAAACAGACATAATACAATACACATTACAAGAATCATCATGCTGAACCACATACTATATCTCTTGCATAAACCTACATGGGTAGCAAATATCAACATCTTACTGTGCAGAGTCACAAGAGCTTTACTCATGCAATTGACATAACTAAATACTCATGCATGAACTGACAACCAAACCATCATGCTAAGAATGCTAGCCATTTAACATACTTAGACATGCTAAACACATACACTAGTCAAATATTCAAAGGATAACATTTAGAGCTTCACAATACCGCTGCGCAACTCTAATATATATTAAGCATCATGCAAAAACACTCTGATAGCGGAGACTGAAGACGTAACCACTTAGTATTACATTAATATCATCATCATGCAGAAAGTACAATAATCATCACATACTTACCATCACAGCTGCTTCGGTTCACATGCTAATATATATAACAAAACTATGCTGAAGTCATATACTTAAATACATCAATCAAATCATTTCAAAGCAATCAGAAACTTATAACAAATCACATGACAAGTACGGATAATCATGTTAAATGTAAAGTCATGCTTACTTAAAACAGACATACATTCTGAAGCCCATAGTCACATTCATATGCATATAAACTGATTCCTGAAATCCTTATCAAGCTCAAACGGATATCACATTCGAAGGCTAAAACATAATCTATATAAGCATGCTCATATAATAAAGCCATACAATCAGTATTTCATAATCATATTCATTCAGAAAAATCCGATATACATTACATTAATATACTCATTCAGATAATCCATTTATAGCCAAATTAGATCAGAGCAGTTCAGATAAACATTCAAAGAACACCTGCTGACTCTAGGTAGTGGATAACGAGTGTACAGACAGTACTTTACGGGTACGAGCCGATTACAGACAGTACGTTACGGGTACGAACCGATTAAACCATTATACTTTAACTTTCACAGATATTTTCACAAGGGACCTTAAACAAGATCCATTACAGAAAAGGGTTCGCGAGGAACCAAACGGGGACCTGATCAGGGTCCAAATCATTCAAAGGGCGCTGCAGCTACAGAAGACTCTATTAGGCATGCCTAACTATCCACTTACTTGACTCTAGCAGGTTTTGCGTAACCCAATTTACATTTCGAATCGCACAATGCATATATAATCAGCATGCATAAACAGAGAACGACAGACATTTAAATATTCTCATAAAGTTGGTCACAAATCATACAATTCGCAATGCAAAACATATTACAGTCCATACATTTTAACATTAAACAATGTTCTAAAGCATGCCAAGAATCAGGTTAAGAAGCACTACCATGCCAATGGTTATCAATACAAAATCCTAATCATGCATTAGGTGAAGATACTAAGCATAAACCATGCACAGTCCAAATTGCATTTAACATAACACAATAAGCTCCAAGGCTAAAGCATAACAATGTATTCCGACATCAGCCATAATATTCAAATAAGTCTGGCATAGCAGGATGCCAATCATACTTCATACAAGTCAAATACTGGAGCATGCAATAACTCAATTGATAACATCAGCACTATTCATCTTTCTAAAGCATAACAGGAACACATGTTGAATCATATTATGCTGAAGACCAAGGACGCATCATCATTATCGGGGAAAGTTACAGCATGAACTTAAGCATAGCAAATTATCCTTAAAGAAGAAACAGACTAAAATATGCATAGCATAATTCACATTAAGACAGAGCATGTTTGAGAACTAAACAGTCGGAAAGTTAACCTTCATAAATCCTTCGCATTCAAAATATGACATGCAATACATATCACCATAATACACATATTACAGTCCAAACTATACTGTTAAAATCCCAGTCATTTAACAGGATCATTGTAATCCAAAACTTATTCCAAAATACCACATATAACTTGTCATAGATAACATATTATTAATACCAAATAAATTGGCATATTCAGTCATATCAGCAAGATAATATAGCACACAGTAAGGAAAAATACCATAAAAAGCGTTTGGAAATCATTTTATAAAAACTGGACACTTGGGAAGGAAAAACAGAAGCAAAACAGAAGATCTGGGAGACCTCACGTCACATGAGGGTTGCTCACGTCGCGTGAGCATAGCTCACGCCTCGTGAGCAATCTGCTCACGTCGTGAGCATTGCTCACGTAATGTGAGCATTGCTCACGTCGTGAGCTTTGCTCACGTAACGTGAGCAATCTGCTCACGTAACGTGAACCTAGCTCACGTCACGTGAGCTATTTCTCTTGCCCTCTTCTTCTTCCCCGAAATCGCAAACATGCAGATTTCCATTCTTTTCCAGAAATTCAAAGAACTCGATAAAAACTATTTTCAATCTAATTCAAACACCTCCAGAACTCATCTTACCTTTCAATTGATGTCCCAAACAGCATAGACAAGTTAATTGCAACTTAATTCAACAATCAAAACCATGCATAAACATAGTTAATCCAATTAAGAACATAAACCCTAAAAACAATTACAGTAAGTTCCAAATACAATTACAGTAAGTTCCAAATGTATCAATCTGTTCTTTGATTCAAAGTCATGCATACAAACACAGTACCCAAAACACAACTTGCATAAACTCATCTCAATCATTCAATTACTGGAAATCAAACACCAAAAACCATTCATAATCCAAGAAGAAAATGGGGCAGAGACAAAAACCCAAAACCATAATAAAGAACACAGAACTCCCAAACCTCAAAATTACGATCCAAAAGAATCAGGCTTCAAAATCAATCCTCAATCCTTTCCTTGCCTTTACTTGCTCCTTCTTTACAATCCAATGCTCTTCAAACAAAGAACAATCCAAGCCAAACACAACCCAAGCCAAACGTGAAAGAAAGGAGAAGCAGAGAAAGGAGAAGAGAAGAAGAAGGGCAGGCGTGAGAGGGAAGATCGGGTTGCGATCTGTGTTTTCCTCTCTCACTCTCTTACTTTTCTTCTTTTCTTCCTTCAATGCCTACCTAACAATTCACTTGGCAACATCCAATTGGACCCCAAACTCCACTTAACATTTCAAACCATGGCACCATACTTGAGTCATACCCAAACATTTCCTTAATAAATATCTTGTCTTAATGCTCTTTAGTCCTTAGACAAATTACACTTCACTCACTTACACAATTCTTTCCTTACAACTTAATTATCTTTTTCAATTAGATCCTTAACACTCCAAATTTCACATGCACCAAATTACTGAAATACCCTTCCGATCCCGACTTAGCATGCACATTCCGACCAGGGCCATTTTGTGGTGTGACAACTCTTCCCTCCTAAAAGACCTCGAAATTCACAGCGAAACACTTACATCCACACAACCCAAACAAACAAAACTTACTTAGACAAAAGCTTGCAAAGTAACTTACCAGAAGAACCTGCGGTCTCCTTCGAATCCTTGCTAGATGCTACAAACTCTGAAGACACTCGAGAAGATCTGAGCAAATCCTCCACTTCCTTTCTAGCTTGCCCAGCTAGACTCTCACTCATCTTCTTAGGACAATCGGCAATCCGATGTTCCATACTGCCACACCTGAAACAAGCACCTGAAAGCTTCCGACATGGACCACGATGTCGCTTCTGGTAGTGCTGACATACTGACGGTACCCATTTCTTACACTTGTTCCCATGTTGCTTCTGACATTGTTGATACACTGAAGGTTCTCGAACCCTCTTCCCTGCTGACACTTCACTAACCGATCCTTTTCTCTTTTGAAGAACATGCCGAACAAAATCTTGAGAAACACGAGGAGCAGTCAATCTATTCAAAATCTGAATCAATCCTTGTACTAATGTCCTATCATCAGAAACACGACCAGAATCTTCAACTGGAAGACGCTCGGAAACATCCAGATCAGCATTAATTCGATTCACACTTTCCGTTGTCTCGCCCACATTCTCACTAGGATCAGACTCCATCTAGACATGACACAAAACAAGACGCATCTGCAGTAGGCCACGACACAAAACCGACTCTCATGCAAAGACTCAACACAAAACAAACAACATACCCAGAACCATCAAACCTGGGCTCTGATACCACTAACTGTAACACCCCCATCGCCGTCCCCGTTGGAAGGACGCCGACGGACGCGCTACACGACGCTCACATATACAGATATACACATGCACAATGCAGAAGCATACTTTTATACATAGCAGGCATACAGAAATACGGATTAATTAAAAACTTACCTTGACTTACCTTGCGGTACAGACTGAACATGCAATAACTCACGCACACGCAGGCACTAAGCAAAAGCATACACAAAGGCATACATATGACCATTCAACGGAAGCATAATCGAAATAATAAAACAAAGGAATAACTAAACATAAGGACATACTAACTATTACATTCCCAAAAGAAACTCAAGAACAAAACATAATAATTACATATACAATACTACCGAATACAAAAGCTGAAATACAGAAGCTGAACAAAATACAGAACTTCTAACTCCTACGTGGCCGACCTTGCAGAAGCGCGACTCGAACAGAACCAAACCTGCCACCTGCACGGAAAGAAAATCCGTGCTAAGCGATAAACGCTTAGTGGGGAGAACACACAAGAATATGGACGGCCATTCACAATGGTCGCCAAGGCATAACACATTCAAATGGCAAATGCGGATATTCATAACATATAAATAATCAGACTTGCATATTAAAGGCATTCATTTCAATACTCACAATCGAACCATAACTTCATGTTCAGAATAGACTAAAACAGACATAATACAATACACATTATAAGCATCATCATGCTGAACCACATACTATATCTCTTGCATAAACCTACATGGGTAGCAAATATCAACATCTTACTGTGCAGAGTCACAAGAGCTTTACTCATGCAATTGACATAACTAAATACTCATGCATGAACTGACAACCAAACCATCATGCTAAGAATGCTAGCCATTTAACATACTTAGACATGCTAAACACATACACTAGTCAAATATTCAAAGGATAACATTTAGAGCTTCACAATACCGTTGCGCAACTCTAATATATATTAAGCATCATGCAAAAACACTCTGATAGCGGAGACTGAAGAC
Organism: Excoecaria cochinchinensis; assembly: GCA_947683425.1. NCBI lineage: Eukaryota > Viridiplantae > Streptophyta > Magnoliopsida > Malpighiales > Euphorbiaceae > Excoecaria > Excoecaria cochinchinensis. The sequence continues at coordinate 38,674,433 of CANTUQ010000004.1, read as the reverse complement.
GTAACCACTTAGTATTACATTAATATCATCATCATGCAGAAAGTACAATAATCATCACATACTTACCATCACAGCTGCTTCGGTTCACATGCTAATATATATAACAAAACTATGCTGAAGTCATATACTTAAATACATCAATCAAATCATTTCAAAGCAATCAGAAACTTATAACAAATCACATGACAAGTACAGATAATCATGTTAAATGTAAAGTCATGCTTACTTAAAACAGACATACATTCTGAAGCCCATAGTCACATTCATATGCATATAAACTGATTCCTGAAATCCTTATCAAGCTCAAACGGATATCACATTCGAAGGCTAAAACATAATCTATATAAGCATGCTCATATAATAAAGCCATACAATCAGTATTTCATAATCATATTCATTCAGAAAAATCCGATATACATTACATTAATATACTCATTCAGATAATCCATTTATAGCCAAATTAGATCAGAGCAGTTCAGATAAACATTCAAAGAACACCTGCTGACTCTAGGTAGTGGATAACGAGTGTACAGACAGTACTTTACGGGTACGAGCCGATTACAGACAGTACGTTACGGGTACGAACCGATTAAACCATTATACTTTAACTTTCACAGATATTTTCACAAGGGACCTTAAACAAGATCCATTACAGAAAAGGGTTCGCGAGGAACCAAACGGGGACCTGATCAGGGTCCAAATCATTCAAAGGGCGCTGCAGCTACAGAAGACTCTATTAGGCATGCCTAACTATCCACTTACTTGACTTTAGCAGGTTATGCGTAACCCAATTTACATTTCGAATCGCACAATGCATATATAATCAGCATGCATAAACAGAGAACGACAGACATTTAAATATTCTCATAAAGTTGGTCACAAATCATACAATTCGCATTGCAAAACATATTTCAGTCCATACATTTTAACATTAAACAATGTTCTAAAGCATGCCAAGAATCAGGTTAAGAAGCACTACCATGCCAATGGTTATCAATACAAAATCCTAAACATGCATTAGGTGAAGATACTAAGCATAAACCATGCACAGTCCAAATTGCATTTAACATAACACAATAAGCTCCAAGGCTAAAGCATAACAATGTATTCCGACATCAGCCATAATATTCAAATAAGTCTGGCATAGCAGGATGCCAATCATACTTCATACAAGTCAAATACTGGAGCATGCAATAACTCAATTGATAACATCAGCACTATTCATCTTTCTAAAGCATAACAGGAACACATGTTGAATCATATTATGCTGAAGACCAAGGACGCATCATCATAATCGGGGAAAGTTACAGCATGAACTTAAGCATAGCAAATTATCCTTAAAGAAGAAACAGACTAAAATATGCATAGCATAATTCACATTAAGACAGAGCATGTTTGAGAACTAAACAGTCGGAAAGTTAACCTTCATAAATCCTTCGCATTCAAAATATGACATGCAATACATATCACCATAATACACATATTACAGTCCAAACTATACTGTTAAAATCCCAGTTGTTTAACAGGATCATTGTAATCCAAAACTTATTCCAAAATACCACATATAACTTGTCATAGATAACATATTATTAATACCAAATAAATTGGAATATTCAGTCATATCAGCAAGATAATATAGCACACAGTAAGGGAAAATACCATAAAAAGCGTTTGGAAATCATTTTATAAAAACTGGACACTTAGGAAGGAAAAACAGAAGCAAAACAGAAGATCTGGGAGACCTCACGTCACATGAGGGTTGCTCACGTCGCGTGAGCATAGCTCACGCCTCGTGAGCAATCTGCTCACGTAACGTGAGCATTGCTCACGTAACGTGAGCATTGCTCACGTCGTGAGCTTTGCTCACGTAACGTGAGCAATCTGCTCACGTAACGTGAACCTAGCTCACGTCACGTGAGCTATTTCTCTTGCCCTCTTCTTCTTCCCCGAAATCGCAAACATGCAGATTTCCATTCTTTTCCAGAAATTCAAAGAACTCGATAAAAACTATTTTCAATCTAATTCAAACACCTCCAGAACTCATCTTACCTTTCAATTGATGTCCCAAACAGCATAGACAAGTTAATTGCAACTTAATTCAACAATCAAAACCATGCATAAACATAGTTAATCCAATTAAGAACATAAACCCTAAAAACAATTACAGTAAGTTCCAAATACAATTACAGTAAGTTCCAAATGTATCAATCTGTTCTTTGATTCAAAGTCATGCATACAAACACAGTACCCAAAACACAACTTGCATAAACTCATCTCAATCATTCAATTACTGGAAATCAAACACCAAAAACCATTCATAATCCAAGAAGAAAATGGGGCAGAGACAAAAACCCAAAACCATAATAAAGAACACAGAACTCCCAAACCTCAAAATTACGATCCAAAAGAATCAGGCTTCAAAATCAATCCTCAATCCTTTCCTTGCCTTTACTTGCTCCTTCTTTACAATCCAATGCTCTTCAAACAAAGAACAATCCAAGCCAAACATAACCCAAGCCAAACGTGAAAGAAAGGAGAAGCAGAGAAAGGAGAAGAGAAGAAGAAGGGCAGGCGTGAGAGGGAAGATCGGGTTGCGATCTGTGTTTTCCTCTCTCACTCTCTTACTTTTCTTCTTTTCTTCCTTCAATGCCTACCTAACAATTCACTTGGCAACATCCAATTGGACCCCAAACTCCACTTAACATTTCAAACCATGGCACCATACTTGAGTCATACCCAAACATTTCCTTAATAAATATCTTGTCTTAATGCTCTTTAGTCCTTAGACAAATTACACTTCACTCACTTACACAATTCTTTCCTTACAACTTAATTATCTTTTTCAATTAGATCCTTAACACTCCAAATTTCACATGCACCAAATTACTGAAATACCCTTCCGATCCCGACTTAGCATGCACATTCCGACCAGGGCCATTTTGGGGTGTGACAGGGAATGTTACAGCCTCAGTGAGCCTAAGACAAACGCATGCATCTATTTTAGGCAATAAGGAGTATTTTGGAATTCCCATCCCAATAGTACATTGAGATGGTTCATCTAACCCCGTTGAGCCTAAGATGACATTCATAGGTCAATCTCGGGTGACAAGAGATATTTTGGAGTTCCCATCTTAATAGAACATTGGGATGGTTCATCTAACCTCAATGCAATAATTAAAGCTCAGATCAATTACATAATGAAAGCATTAAATAAAGCAGATTCAAAATAAAGTGAATTAAAATACAATAATTTATAATAAAACTAGGGCCGGAATACAACCCCCATTGTAAATGAACAGAGGGAAAAGGAAACATGCATAAAACGGGATATTCGATTTGAGATGAGGACATTGGTCCTCGCATGCATGCTTAAAAGATCAACTTTGAGGTGACAATTTTTTTTGGATGAAACAATTAGGACATTGGTCCTATTTTATTTAAAGAAAATCCAGTTCATCTGTAGAAGGTCCTATTTTATTTAAAGAAAATCCAGTTCATCTGTAGAAATCTTTTGCCATTTTTACATTAGCGATCTCAAAAATAAAATTTATATTTTTACATTAGCGATCTCAAAAATAAAATTTACAATAAATAAAGATTAAGGATAATAAATAAGAGAGAATGGGGTATGAAAAGTGAACCGTATTGACGTTTTCGTATCGCTCTTTCACTACTTCTCATTTTTCAACACCAATGTTCAATAAAATAACTCACGAAGAATGAATAACATGTTAGTAAAATAACAAAAGGAAATGATGATGAAAAGAATTAATGGAAATAATGATGGACAAGTAATATGAATAGTAAAGAAAATTGAAAAAAAAAATACCTTGAAATGAGTATAAACAAAATTTAAAAGAAAGAAGAAGAGAAATAATATAGAAAGAAGGAAAGGAGGCCCAGGGACGGCAAAAACTGCGCGAGCGACGGCCGTCTCTAGGCCGACCGACAAGTAAAAGGAAATTTCTGTGACGGCCGTCGGTGGACATATACATATACATCATAAGTTTAATATTACAAAACTTAGTCATTCCATTCATTACATAAATATATGCTATACAGAAGACTAAATAAACATATACATAAATCCCAAAACCTACGCTATAGACGTTTCTAGTGTTGACCGTTGGCAATGCGGATCTATCCTTCGAAATCACTTCGCATCCGAACCTACACGGATTAGAAAACCCATGCTAAGCGATAACGCTTAGTGGGGAAAACAATACGATAACACAGTATATGCACATATATGTAAAGATAATTCATTGCAATAATAACAAGTCATAAAGATTCCATATTCCAAAATCAACATCCGCATATATAGATAAAGCTGTTCAATGCACATATCATAGCATGATAGTCACATTTTGGTTACATTATCACATCGTTTTTGCATGCTCTATATAGTCATATTGAGGGATATGTCACAACATTTCACATCATTTAATTAATTAGAATATTTATTTATTTTTAGCCTTGCCTGCAACTCAAAGATGCGGATAATGGGTATCGCATCAGTACCCAAAGGTACAGTAAACACATTAGTATAAGTAGATACCACACATCCGCATTAGTACCCGAAGGTACTGAAAAGATCAATAATATCAATAAATTCGCATTACAGAATCCACTAGGGATTCAAATTGCAGTGATGATTTTAAAGGAATCGGACGCATTTGGCTGCAGCACTTAGACCCTATAGGCATGCCTATCTATCCGCTACTTGACTTGTAGGCTACAATGTTAATCCGGTTTATTCATATCATTACTTCTAATAAGCATCGATAGTATTAATGTTCATAACACAATTCATTCTCTTTAACAATTATATATAACAGTATTCATATACATAAAAGCAATAATTATTATCATACATATGCTTATTTTACGTATAAACTTGTAAATTGATTAATCTAAGGCAATTTAGAATTCATTTAAAGCACTCATAAGTGTCGTGCTCGCGACACTTGTCTGTCACACCCCATTTGCCCCCTAGTAGTATGAGCCGAGCCATTTGTGTGTGTGTGCATTGTATGTGTTTTGGCATGTTATAAGGGTATTTTGGGTAAAATGCATGTTTGTGGGTTTTGCTAGTATGTGGGTGCATGTACGGTAGTAGGGTGTGAATTAGTTGGGTTGCATTTGGGTGTGTTGCTCACATGTTTGTGGGATGTGTGTAACACCCCCGACTCCCCTGTTGGAAGGACGCCGGCGAGCTCTACCGACGCTCACTCACATACATGCACACATACACTAAGCGGAAGCATACATTCATACATAAAGACATACATAAATACAGTGGAAATTAAAACTTTAAAGAAACATCATCTTCATGCATTTATATAACAACATTCATTACGAGAATAGCCTGTTCACAACTAGCAAACAAATAATTACATCTCCAAATACTACCCTCCGATCTTGCATATAAATACATATACAAACAGATACAGAAATACAGAATTCAAAATACAGTAGCTGAAAACAAAAAGGTAACAAAACACCTCTAACTCCTATGTGGCCGACCCTGCAAATGCGCGACTCGAGTGGAAACCAAAAACCTGCCACCTACCCGGGAAAAGAACCCATGCTAAGCGATAACGCTTAGTGGGGAGGAATAAAAACAAAAGGACACTATGCAATATATGACTATAATCATGCACAATACATACAAATTGCATGCATAAACCGGGTTCACTAAAATGTCAGAAACAGAGGGTGCAAAATGCGCAAACACTAAGATATCTAAACAAGCAGTTATAATATAGTAATATTGAAACACTAACCGCAAACCAATACACAAGGTTAAAAAGGAACCATAACACATTAAAGAAATTCAACAAGTCATGCACATATAGATGCGTACACATACAGAAATACTTACCGAGGCACTCCGCGAGATATCATGCATAGCATACCAAATTCATCATAGACATACCATAACATAATCACTAACTACCCAACATGCAGATATGGTACAAAATGCACATACATTAGCTGGAACTGATGCACAAGATTAATTGCATAACACTCCCACATCACGATACTAATACATATATTAGCATACGATAAAATGCAAACACATGCCAACATGTCGAAATCACTACAATAATAGAAACCCAAGGAACATATAACATGACACTACATTCATAACATTCGAGAGTTCATGATCATAATCATATTCACATACCTCTAGTCATAACCGAATGAATTCACATTTCTATATTTATAATAACAAAGCACCTGTACAGATAAAGCATCGTGCTAAGTGATAAACGATTAGCGGGGGAAACACAACAAAAGAGTGGACGACCATTCACAATGGTCGCCAACGCAAACACATACGATATGACATATACGGATATAATCATACATAATATAAACATACTTGAGTCACATGCGTATATACATTATATTCGAATCACTATCATAGCATTCCGAAACTTATAATCAAATTCAGATCCTAACTGACTGTTCATACTTATCAGCATGCCCGGTTGCATATCATATTCTCACATTCATATCAGACAAAGCAAACAAATCAAATACCTGCTGACTCACAATAGTGGATAACGAGTGAACAGACAGTACCTTACGGGTACGAATCGGCCAAAGAGGTACCTTACAGGTACGAATCGAAAACTATTTAATTTTTATCACATTTAAAAACATTTTACTGAGGGGATCTTAAACAAGATCCAAACACATTGAAAAGGATCGTGAGAATCCGAACACATTAAAAGGGTTTGTGAGGAACCAAACGGGGGACCTGATCGAGGTCCAAACGTCCAAAGGTGCTGCAGCTAAAGAGACTCTATTAGGCATGCCTAACTATCCACTAGATTGACTCTCGCTGGTCATGCATAACACCAACCACACTTAAGCATAGTACATTATTCATAGCAAGGATCACAAATCTTAGGCTTGCATAATAAATCAAACTCATTTCATAGTACTCACCAAATTGCTCATATATCATTCATTGGTTTATAAACGTATAGTTCATCATATCAATCATGCATAAAATCCATTTACATAATTTAAATCCCAGCAATATTTATATCCAAAACACAGAACATAATTTATCATGGGCAACATATTATTTATCATGGATAATATGTTATTTTCATGAAGAAATCATGATCATTACACATATGAGCAAGGTACCATAGCATACAGTAGAGGGAAAAACCATGAAAAAGACATTTGAAATCCATTTAAGAAAAACAGACCACGAGAGAGAAACAGGGTAGAATGGAATCTCTATCGTGATCGCGATAGAACGCTAGGGACACGAGTCCTGAGCAACCTTCACGAGTCGTGAAGGTTGCTCACGACTCGTGAGCATCGCTCATGACTCGTGAGCATCGCTCACGTCTCGTGAGCATTGCTTACGACTCTCCCCACGGTTCATGATTCATGAACTTGCCCTCAGCTTCTAGGTACGAGAGCTGGATTTCACATCTCTGTTGCGCTCGTGACAGAGTCGTGACCTTCAGTTCTCAGCAGAAATGCAGGAAAAACCCAAAAATTCAAATCAAAACCATTTTCACCCAAATCAAACTTAAACTCCAACTTACCTCAGAATCGGCCTTCCAAACACCATAACCAACATAAAATAACATATTTCCACAATTAATTATAATCAATTTATCAATTCACAAATCAATATCTCAATAATCACAAAACCAGAAAATTTACAGCAAAATTCATTCACTTCACATTTGGTTCAAATAGCTCACTAATCATGCATCATAACTTATCATAAACCAAAACCCATACCATAAATACTAGCTTAAGCCAAATAAACATCATATTTCCAGAGCATCATGCAAAACCCTAAAATCACCATTAACATCTAATTCAAAGAAATTCCCAAACTCATGCATTTTCACTACCAAACCTCAAATACATTTAACTCAATCACTAATCATGCATTACTAACCCAAGTACCCAAACTAATTCATGCATATACACATACCAAGTCACTCAAAATTCCAAAAATCAAACACTACACACACAGACTTGATCCCAGAAAGGGAAAAGAGCGGAGACAAACTCCCAAACTTCCAAACCAAACTAAACCAAACATAACCAAAGTAAAGCTCCCAAACCTCTTTGAAGCACAACCCAGCTATCCTCTTCAGACCTCAATCTTTAATCTTCTCTTCACCCTTGCTTTGCTTCTTCTTGTCACCAACAACTTGCACAAACAAAAGCTAGAAAATCATTAATCGAAACCCTAACTTTCTCAAATCAAAACAAAACCAGAAGGAGATGGAAAAGAAAGCAGGAAACCCTAAATCCCAAACACTTACCTCTTCAATCTTGCTCCAATACTCTTCCCAATCAACTCCAGCTCACACACACAACCAGGGGATGAAGAGCAAGAAACGGGAAAAGAAAGAAGAAGAGAAAATAGGAAGAGGAGGAGAAGAGAAAGCAGGAATGTGATATGCTCTTCTCTCTCTCTTTCTTTTTCCTTTTTCTTCTTTCACCATTAATTTCACACACCCACCAAGCCACATGGCAAACTCCCATAGGCTCAAATCAAAATATCTTATCTTATTACTCTTTAGTCCTTGGCAAATCCTACTTAAATCCTTGGCAAACTTACACTTCACTCACTAAAGAAAATTATTTCCTTATCAACTTAAATTATCTTCAATTGGGTCCTCAATACTCAAATTTCTACATGCACAAGTTACCGAATTATCCTTGAAATCCTGACTTAGCGTGCCAATTCTGGCTAGGCCTGTTTTGGGTTATTACAATGTGAGTGAGTGAGTTATGTTTGTGTGTTGTGCTCACACATTTGTAGGGTGTTATAAGTTGGGGTGACATTGTGTGTGTCTAGTGTATTATTGTTGGGTGTGAGTGGTTAATTTCCACCACTAGGGAGAGGACACATGGCTAGGTTAGGAAAAGAAAAGTAGAAGAAGAGAGAGAATTGGGAAATCATAATTCTTCATCTCCTTTCCCATTTTTCCCTCTTCTCTTTGTCTTTCTTTTCATTTGCTTTCCATTTTTGTGCCCTAGCTTGGATTCAAGTCATAGTTGGTGGGAATTGATCATCTCTTAGCATTTTAGAGGTAAGTTTGTTGCATTTATTCTTCATTTTCTTCATCTTGTTCATCTTCTCCTTATAATTTCTGGGTTTAGAGTTAATCTAGGGTTTCTGTTTGTGTGATTTGTGGGTTTGTTTGGTTAGTTGAGCCTCCTCGTGATCCCAAAGGGAAGGAGAAAGCATCGGGAAGTGGCACTAAGTGATTAGGAGCTAAGGAGATTCAGGTTTGGGAGTTTTTGTGATTTATGCATTTTTGTGATTTTTGGTCTTTAGATGAATTTCTGGAAATTTGTGGTTTCTTGAAGTTTATTGTAGTTCAATGTTATGGGTTTTGATTTAGATGTGTTAAGAAGGCTTGAATGTGGCTTAATGAACTCAATTGTGTTCTTGATTGAGATGAATGATGAATAGTGCTGATATTTTAAATTGTGTAAATTGATGTTATTATTGGCATGATTTAATTGGAATTCTTGGTATAAATATTGTGTTTTATGTTGTTAATGATGTTTGGGTTGTTGGATTTGAGGTAAGTTGATATTTGAGTTGTGATTGGAGGTTTAGGTGTTGTGGAGATGAGTGTTCTGCAGATTTCTCGTGTAAGGGCTAAAAATCACGACTCTATCGCGAGCGCGACATTATCGCGACCTCGCGACAGAGCTCGGTGAAAGTAGCTCTTGCATGCGTCCGAGCCTTCTACCGAGCGGCGGGCCTGGCCGTCGAGCAATGCAGCGGAGCCTCTATCGCTAGTGCGACGGAGCGCTCATCTGTCGAGCTGTTTTGGGTGATCCTCTGTCGCGAGCACGCTCTTGAGCCCGAGTGTGACGGATCGGGCTGGCAGCTCGCTATAGCGAGCGCAATAGTGAGTTGTATTTATTTCCTCCGCGAGATCGCGATGATCGCCGTGGTCGCAACCTGGGGCAAGTTCGCCTCTGTCGCGAGCGCGATAGTGACCTCTTCATGCCCTGTTTTTCGATTTCTCCTTTTCTTCTAAAATGAATTTCAGATGGTTTCTTCATGAATTGTTACCTCTGTATGCTATATCAAATGCTTATTTATATGTGCAATATTATGAATCCTTCGTGATAAATGATATGCTATGATTTGGAACCTGAATTGTATTACATGACCTGCAAGAGTCAGTCTAGTGGATAGTTAGGCATGCCTAATAGAGTCTTTTAGCTGCAGCCTCAGTTCCGTTTGGACCCCGATCAGGTCCCCATTTAGATCCTCGCGATCCCTAAAAAGTTTTGGATCTTGTTTAAGGTCCCCTCCGTAAAATTGTTTTAAACGTGATAAAATAAATGGTTTTCAATTCGTACCCATAAGGTACTGTCTGTATTCAATTCATACCCGTAAGGTACTGTCTATATACTCGTTATCCACTACTGTGAGTCAGCAGGTGCTCTGTTTGCTTTGTTCTACTTTGATATGATTACAAGAATATGATATTCGAATGCGCATAATGATAAGTATGAGAATCAGATAATACGTATATGAATGTGGATATGAGCTTCTGAATGTATATCTTTATTTTGCAAACATGGTTATATATCTGACATGATTATCCGCATATGTCATATCGTATGTGTTATGCTTTGACGACCATTGTGAATGGCCATCCACTCCTTTGTGTGTGTGTTCCCCACTAAGCGTTATCGCTTAGAACGGTGTTTTATCCGTACAGGTGCGGAAGGTGTTGTGTTTTGGGAGAGTCGCCGCCAGTCAAGCCAACACATAAGGGTTTAGTGTTAGGGCTTATTTTGTAGTATTTTATGATGATTCTTTTTGTAATAGAACTCTCACTGTATCAGTAATTTTGTAAGCTTCCGCTCTGTTTATTTTGGATATGTAATTCTTTTGTTTGGGCAATTGATTAGAATATTATTATAATGATTTTGTTACATTAATGTATGATGAGTTGTTGTTTCTCAAAAGTCTTAATTTTCGCTGTATTTATAAATGTTATTGTGGATGAATGTATGTTTTTGTATCGATCTATTGGTGCGATACCACTGCTCCTACGGCATCTCACTCCTATCCGGGATGGGTTCGCCTACTATGGGTAGGGGATGTTACATTGTCGCTCTCGCGAAAGAATGGAATTATAGCTTTTGTCGCGCTCGCAACAAAACCTACTCCACGCCTCTATCGCGCTCGCGCACATACGCATGCCTGCAACAAAAGACAAAACAAAAGTTAAGGAGCCCTCTGTCGCACTCGCGACAGAATCCAAATTCCCAATTTCAAGCTCCAAAACTCACTTCCTCACTTCTACTCTTAACCCCTTTTTACATATAATCCTTACTACTTACTAGCATCTTCTTTAGGTGTTCAATTATTTACCCAATAAGGATATTATAATGCATTTTCCATCCATATAAATTATAACATTAAGGTCATAACCACACTAATTCATCATGTTAGATACCCTACCAATTATGTTATACCAAAACTTACCTAACCAATTAAATTGCTTCAATTGATTGAGTTCCTAAGCAAATTCCCCAGTCACCACGCATCATGCTTGCTTACCTTCCAACACATTACTTTACATACCAACCAATAACTTGTACCATTTACATAATTACTCCATGATTCATTCAAAACAGAGCAACATACTTACATACAAAATTAACTCATTAATTCATTACTTCATTTCAGTTCATAGAAATACAAGTCACACATCTTACGTTTATTGTAACACACACACACATTTCATCCTCAAATTCTAGGTCATACTATATATCAAGAGCAGCACACAAGTAAAAGTGTTTCCCCAAACCTCTTCTCCTAAGCTCCTTAGAAGGTCAATTAGCACCTCGGTCCACCACTTTGTCCTTTCCTTTGCTTTTCTTTATTTCCTCAACTATAGGTTTAAGTCCAATTTCCAAAATTGGACACCAAGGTCAATATCCACATCAACTCAAGACCAAAGAAATAGAAGAAGAAGAAAAGTAACTCAACTCAAAAACTTACCTTGATCAATAACAAATTCAGCTCAATTAATCAACTATCCAACTTACTAATCAGATTTTGGAAGGAATAAGCATATGAAGATGAAGAGAGTAATTAGAGAGAAAATGAAGAAGGGTCAGCCAAGAATCACACATGCAAGAGATGAAGATTTCTCTCTCATCAAGCCCTTTTATTGCATGGCCAAGGATGAGTTGGTAGCTCCACCATGACACATGTCTACTCCACTACAAATCCCTTAATCAAATCTGATTTTTAATTAATATCTATTTGCCACTAACTAATCTTACTTAACATTAAACATGCACATCTACCAATTAGCCACTTAAACTATTTTATTTGCTCAATTAAGTCCTCAATCATCTTATACTTAGGTCCTTAATTAACATATTCAATGCAATCCCATCCCTATTATTTTAATTGAACCAATTAGCTACTAGGGTATAATTCGGGCCATTATAACTCTCCCCTCCTAAAAAGAATTTCGTCCGCGAAATTCGTACTTGAATCAAATAGGTGGGGATATTGCTCCTACATAGCAGCTTCTGGTTCCCAAGTCGCCTCTTCTACTCCGTGATGTTGCCATAACACTTTCACCAATGGAATTTGTTTGCTACGGAGCTGTGTCACTTCTCTAGCTAGAATTGCTTTTGGCTTCTCACCATAAGAAAAGTCCACTTTAACTTGTACAACTTGTAATGGTATGATGTGGGACTCATCTGATCGATACCTTCTTAGCATTGATACATGAAAGACATCGTGAAGCTTATCTAAAGCTGGAGGCAAAGCTAACTGGTAAGCCACTGATCCCACTCTTTCCAACACCTTATAAGGTCCAATAAACCTCGAACTCAATTTTTCTTTCTTACCAAATCGCAATACCTTTGTCCAAGGAGACACTTTGAGAAACACTTTATCACCCACTTCAAATTCAATGTCGTTCCTCTTCAGATCCGCATACAATTTCTGTCTATCACTAGCAGCTTTCAAACATAAATAGGTGGGGATATTGCTCCTACATAGCAGCTTCTGGTTCCCAAGTCACCTCTTCTACTCCGTGATGTTGCCATAACACTTTCACCAATGGAATTTGTTTGCTACGGAGTTGTCTCACTTCTCTAGCTAGAATTGCTTTTGGCTTCTCATCATAAGAAAAGTCCACTTTAACTTGTACAACTTGTAATGGTATGATGTGGGACTCATCTGATCGATACCTTCTTAGCATTGATACATGAAAGACATCGTGAAGCTTATCTAAAGCCGGAGGCAAAGCTAACTGGTAAGCCACTGATCCCACTCTTTCCAACACCTTATAAGGTCCAATAAACCTCGAACTCAATTTTTCTTTCTTACCAAATCGCAATACCTTTGTCCAAGGAGACACTTTGAGAAACACTTTATCACCCACTTCAAATTCAATGTCGTTCCTCTTCAGATCCGCATACAATTTTTGTCTATCACTAGCAGCTTTCAAACATTGTTGTATCAACTTCGCTTTCTCTTCAGTATCCTTTACTAAATTCGAACCAATAACCTTGTGCTCACCCAATTCGGTCCAACATATCGGCGTCCGATACTTTCTACCATATAACACTTCATATGGCGACATCCCAACACTCTCTTAGTAACTGTTGTTATAAGCAAATTCCATTAATGGAATGTAATTATCCCAACTCTTAGAAAAATCCAAAACACAAGCTCTAAGCAAATCCTCTAACACCTGAATAACCCTTTTTGACTGCACATCAGTTTGAGGGTGGAATGTTGTACTGAAATTTAACTTTGTACCCATTATAGTCTGTAAACTCTTCCATAACTTAGAAGTAAATCTCGGATCCCTATCTAACACAATGGACAAGGGAATACCAACCTAACAATCTCCTTCACATACACCTCCGCTAACCGGTCCATGGGATAATCCATTCAAATCGGTTTAAAGTGAGTTGTCTTTGAAAATCGATCCACAATCACCCATACAGAATCATGCTGCTTTAATGTCAAAGGAAATCCAGAAACAAAATCCATGGTGATGTTATCCCATTTTCACTATGGAATGGAAAGAGGATTCAACAAACCATGTGGAACTTGATGTTCCACTTTCACCTGTTGACAAGTCAGACACTTGGAAACATATTCTACAACATCCTTTTTCATACCCGGGCACTAATAAAATTGCTTTAGGTCTTGATACATCTTATTCCCACTTGGGTACATAGTAAAAACCGTATCGCGCGCTTCGTGCAGAAGCCTTTCTCTCAACCCTTTATCACTTGCAACACATAGCTGGTTCTTATAAAACAGTACACCCTCTTCATTCACTCAATAGTCGGTATTGTCTCCCTTTCTGACTGACTGTAGGGTTTACTGCAATTTAGGATTATCTTTCTGTGCCATAATCACTTCATCTCTAGCTCTCAACTGAGCTAACAAAGCTCCATCTGAAGCAAACTTCCACTTCAATTGCTGTAACAATAAAATCGAAATTGATTTTCTACTCAATGCATTAGCCACTACATTAGCTTTACCAGGGTGATAATCCACTATACAATCATAGTTTTTGAACAATTCGAGCCATCTATGCTATCTCAAATTCAATTCCTTCTGAGTTAGCAAATATTTGAGACTCTTGTGATCCGTGAAGATCTTACACTTCTCACCATACAAGTAGTGTTGCCAAATTTTTAAGGCAAACACCACTGCAGCTAACTCCAAATCATGAGTCAGGTAATTCTGCTCATGTGGCTTCAATTGCCTTGAAGAATAAGCTACAACCCTTCCGTCTTGCATCAATATGCAACCCAATCCTATTCCAGAAGCATCACTATACAAAACATACTCTTTACCAGAAATAAGTTGAGTTAAGATTAGTGCTTCCACCAACATTCTCTTCAATTGCTCAAAACTAGACTGACATCTATTTAACCATTCGAACTTAACAACCTTACGAAGCAATCTAGTCAAAGGTGAAGCAATCACCAAAAACCCTTGCACAAACCACCTATAATATCTAGCTAACCCCAGAAAACTTTGAATCTCAGGCACATTTCTGGGTGGTTTCCAATTCACAATCGCTTCTATCTTGGTCGGATCTACCTTAATACCCTTAGATGATACGACATGCCCCAGAAAAGACACTTCCTTTAACCAGAATTCACACTTGCTAAGCTTAGCATACAACTGATGCTCCCTTAAGGTTTGAAGCACAATTATCAGATGTTGCTCATGCTTTTTCTCATTCTTGGAATATACAAGAATATCGTCAATGAAAACTACTACAAACTGGTCTAAATACGGCCTGAACACTCTGTTCATCAAATCCATGAATGCAGCAAGTGCATTAGTTAACCCGAATGGCATTATTAAGAATTCGTAATGTCCATAACGAGTCCTAAATGCAGTCTTAGGTATATCCTCCTTTCTCACTTGCAACTGATAATACCCAGACCTTAAATCTATCTTGGAAAATACACTTGCCCCTCTCAATTGATCAAACAGATCCTCAATTATTAGTAAAGGGTACCGATTCTTCACTGTCACCTTGTTTAGCTGTCTATAATCAATGCACATTCTCATCGTTCCATCCTTCTTCTTTATAAACAGTACTGGCGCTCCCCAAGGAGACACACTAGGTTTTATAAAACCCCTATCTAACAATTCTTATAACCAAGTCTTTAATTCTTTCAACTCAGTAGGAGCCATTTGGTAGGGCATCTTAGACACAGGTACTATTCCAGGCACAATGTCGATAGACAATTCCACTTCCCTCACTGGCGGTACACCAGACAACTCTTCTAGGAACACATCAGGAAATTCCTTCACTATGGGTATATCTTGAATTCTCATTTTCTCTCTTTTGGAATCCAATACAAGGGCTAAGAAAGCCTCACACCCTTTCCTCAAACACCGGTAAGCTTGCATAGCAGACAACACATTAACTAAGGGATTAGAACATACACCCCTCATAATCACCTTATACCCTTCATTACTATTGAGCACAACTATCTTCTTCCTACAATCAACTACAGCTTGATGCTTACTCAACCAATCCATTCCCAAAATTAGGTCAAACTCATCAAAAGGAAATTCAATCAGATTTATGGGAAATACATGACCTTGAACCTTTAAAGGGCAATTCCTATACACTTTATTCACATTCCAACTATTACCCAGAGGACTAGTTACACACAAGTCATAATTCAAACAATCAGCAACAAGCATCTTATCACATATTCTCTTAGAACACACATAAGAATGCATAGATCCAAGGTCAATCAATGCAAACATTTCTATATCATAAAGTAGAAATGTACCTGCAATGACCTCTAGCGTATCCTGCTCCTCTCGAGCTTTCATCGGGCCGGTGCCACTGAAGGTCTACCCACTGATTCTGATTCAGTTCCACCTCTAGACAGGCTTCCTCTGCCATGACCTCTTCCTCTACCTCTATTAGCAGGAGGCAAATTAAAACTGCCCCGACTAGTCTCTTGCTGATTCCCAATCACCTCATAAGCCTTTGGACAATTGGTTGGGTAATGCTCGGTGCTCCCATATCTAAAACAGGCACCATTCACTGTCCAACATTCCCCTCTATGCCGTTTCCCATAATGTGAACATTCAGGCACTTCACTTCTGGCACCAGATGCACCTCTGCCAGTACCAGATGCAAAGGATGACCCTTGCTTCCTGCGTCTGATTGCTGAACTATAGACACATTCCGCTGGAGGTGCCACTTGGGAATCTTTAGATCTCTTGCCTGAATAAGATCCACCACGGTTTGGATTCCTCTTTTGCATTCTTTCCTTCTGAATCTCCAATTACCGCTCTGCTCTCATAGCAGCTTGTACTATCCGATAATAACTCACGTTTTGCTTCGTGGTCATTGAGATCAATAACACCTTAATCTGCTTAATTAATCCCTCTTGGAACTGCTGACATCTGAACTCTTCAGTTAATACACCAAGCGATGCATACTTACTTAGTCTGCAGAACTCTTTCTCATACTCAGCCACTGACATGGCTTTCTACCTCAAATTCAAGAATTGCTTCCAATTCATCCTTGGTCATATATTTATTATAGAACTCCCGTATAAAGAATTTCCATGTAACCGAATCTGGAAGCATTGGATGCCTTAAGACTAATTTTCACCAGTTATACGCAGCACCTTGAAGCAACTAAATGACACATTCCATATGTTGCTCAGGAGAACACCTTATCTCCCCGAGAACCCTCTGAACCTTTTCAATCCTTTATTTCGCCTTCTCAAATTCATCCAATCTAGTTCCATGAAACTATTTTGCCCCATGCTTTCTCATCGATTCTAAAGGAGCCTTCGGTGTCGTCATTCGATCTAACACGCTTGCCATGCCCTGAGACATTTTGAGCAAGGCCTCCATAGCAACCATTGGAACCTCATGTCCAAAACTGATTGGCCTAGACTGACCAGACCCAGACACTTTTACTTCTTGGGGGTTAACACTTTCTGCCATTTCTTCTCTAGAGTTATTAGAAGGATCCATCGATCTGATACAATAAACAAGGACGTCCGCATTAGGTTAACACAACTATACACATCCTAGTCTACCCATTTCCCAGAAAAGGCTAAACCTAGGCTCTGATACCACAACTTATAATGCCCCAACTCTCGACTGCGCAATTAGCTAAGCAAAAACAATCGAGAATGGTCATTACACAACAATTACAAGCACATAAATCTTTAAACACATTCATATCAAAACCTGTACAAATAATTTCCGTTTCATATACATTCACATGCAGCGGATATCTCATGCTTGAACTTATACACTACATATACACATACATCATAAGGTTAATATTACAAAACTTAGTCATTCCATTCATTACATATATATATGCTATACAGAAGACTAAATAAACATATACGTAACTCCTTGCCCAAAAATCCCAAAACCTACACTATAGATATTTCTAGTGTTGACCGTTCGCAATGCGGATCTGTCCTTCGAAAACACTTCACGTCCGAACCTACACGAATTAGAAAACCCATGCTAAGCAATCACGCTTAGTGGGCAAAACAATACAATAACATAGTATATGCACATATATGTATAGATAATTCATTGCAATAAAAATAATTCATAAAGATTCCATATTCCAAACTCAACATGCGCATATATAGATATAGCTATTCAATGCACATATCATAGCATGACGTCACATTTTGGTTACATTATCACATCATTTTCGCATGCTCTATATAGTCATACTGAGGGATATGTCACATCATTTCACATCATTCAATTAATTAGCATATTTATTTGTTTTTATCCTTGCCTGCAACTCAAAGATGCGGACAACAGGCAGTGCATCAGTACCCAAAGGTACAACAAACACATTAGTATCAATAGATACCACACATTCACATTAGCACCCGAAGGTATTGAAAAGATCAATAATATCAATAAATTCGCATTAGGGAATCCATTAGGGGATTCAAATCGCATTGATGATTCTAGAGGAATCGGACGCATTTGGGTGCAGCACTTAGACCCTATAGGCATGCATATCTATCCACTACTTGACTCGCAGGCTATAATATTAATCCGATTTATTCATATCATCACTTCTTATAAACATCAATAGTATTAATGTTCATAACACAATTCATTCTCTTTAACAATTATATATAACGGTATTCATATACATAAAGCAATAATTATTATCATACACATGCTTACTTAACATATAAACTCATAAATTGATCAATTTAAGGCAATTTAGAATTCACTTAAAACACTCATAAGTGTTGCGCTCGAGACAGAATGGGATGATAGCTTCTGTCGTGCTCGTGATAGAACCTAATCCACGCCTTTGTTGCACTCGCGCACATACGTGCGCCCGTGACAGAAGATAAAATAAAAGTTAAGAAGCCCTCTATCGCGCTCGCGACAGAACCCAAATTCCCAATTTCAAGCTCCAAAACTCACTTTCTCACTTTTAGTCTTAAACCCTCTTTACATATGATCCTTACTACTTACTAGCAGCTTCTTTAGGTGTTCAATTATCTACCTAATAAGGATATTATAACGCATTTTCCATCCATCTAAATTATAACATCAAGGTTATAACCACACTAATTCATCATGTTAGATACCCTACCAATTATGTTCTACCAAAACTTACCTAACCAATTAAATTGCTTCAATTGAGTGAATTCCTAAGCAAATTCCCCAGTCACCACACATCATGCTTGCTTACCTTCCAACACATTTCTGTACATACTAACCAATAACTTGTACCATTTATATAATTATTCCATGATTCATTCAAAAAAGAGCAACATACTTACATACAATAATTAATTCATTAATTTATTACTTCATTTTAGTTCATAGAAACACAAGTCACACGTCTCACGTTTATTGCAACACACACACATTTCATCCTCCAGTTCTAGGTCATACTATATCAAGAGCAGCACACAAGTAAAAGTGTTTTCCCAAACCTCTTTTCCTAAGCTCCTTAGAATGTCAATTAGCACCTTGGTCCACCACTTTCTCCTTTCCTTTATTTTTCTTTATTTCCTCAACTACAAGTTTAAGTCCAATTTCCAGAATTGGACACTAAGGTCAATATCCACATCAACTCAAGATCAAAGAAATAGAAGAAGAAGAAAAGCAACTCAACTAAAAAATTTACCTTGATCAATAACAAATTCAGCTCAATTAATCAACTATCCAACTTACTAATCAAATTTTGGAAGGAATAAGCATATGAAGATGAAGAGAGTAATTAGAGAGAAATTGAAGAAGGGTCAGCCGAGAATCACACATGCAAGAGATGAAGATTTCTCTCTCATCAAGCCCTTTTTTTACATGGCTAAGGATGAGTTGGCAGCTCCACCATAACACATGTGTACTCCACTACAAATCCCTTAATCAAATCTGATTTTTAATTAATCTCCATTAGCCACTAACTAATCTTACTTAACATTAAACATGCATGTCTACCAATTAGCCACTTAAACTATTTTATTTGCTTAATTAAGTCCTCAATCATCTTATACTTAGGTCCTTAATTAACATATTCAATGCAGTCCCATCCCTATTATTTTAATTGAACCAATTAGCTACTAGTGTATAATTTAGGCCATTAAACTCAGCCTCCTATTTATAGGCTAAAACTGAGAATTCAAATCTTTAAATTTTAAATTTGATTTAGAAAATCGAGTCAAAATCTTTTGAATTTTGAAAAAGATTTATAAAATAAAATCAAAATCATTTAAATTTGAAAGAGATTTATAAAATCAAATCAAAATCTTTTGATTTTGGAAGATATTTTGGAAAATCAAACAAAATCACTTAGAAAATCCCTGAAAACTGCCACCAGATCACCGACCGACAGGCGTCGCTTGATGCACCGATGAGCGTCGATCGTTTAAGTGCTAGGAAACCACGCGAGGGATAGACGCGAGCGACGGGAGCCACAAATGCGAGCGATAGGCATTGCTCGTGTAAGGGACAGGCATCCCTTAAGCGCGAGCGATAGGTGCCCCTCGCATGAGGGCCGACCGTAGCTCTGGAGCAAGCAACGGGTCACCCATTGACCGACGGCCATCGGTCAACCCCCAAAACCAATTTTCTTAAATAAAAGCCCCCTTTCAACATGCAAAAACTCCCAATCACCAAGATCCTTTAAATTATGAACTCTAAGGGCAAAAATCTACAACATCGCTCCTTTACCCACAAGACGGGTGCCGATATCTTCATCAGGTAACTCTGATCTGAACTGCCTCAGGACCCGATGTCTACAGTTAGGGTGTGATTTTACAATTACAATTTGTGTGTTATTATGGTTTGCTAAATTAATTGGTAAATTGGCTGTGTTATTTGATGAATTGGCTTGGTTTAAATTGAATTAAATAAATTATTGTCATTTAAATGATGGAGGTTATGTGAATCTATGTTTAGGTATGTAAGAATTCATGAGAACAGTGCTCTGAAATTGAAAATATGGTTTGAAAAAAAATGAGTAATAATACAAATTTGTGATGAATTATGGATTAAAATGATTAATTGAATAATTTGATGCTTTATTTGAATTCTTTTCAGTTAGACAGTACATGTATATATATACATAGATAATAATGTTATAATTGTTAACCTGTGAGGAATTGGTGGACAATTGAATGTTAAATGGGAAAATTTTGTTATGCTAATTTAAAGGTTGAATTAATGATATTTCAGTTATGATGGATTGAAATTATAGGTTGTTTTTATATTAGGATTGGGTTAAATTAAGTTTTAAGTTAAAGGGTTTATTAGTAGATTTAAGTGACAAGACAATGGCTAATTAGAGTTTTAGAAACATTAATGCTTTTGAACTAATTTTTATGAATTTATTTAGTCGATAAATTGATATGGTTAAAATATTTTCAGCAATATAAGAAATTTAATAGAGTGCATATATGTGTATGTATTAGAAGTTAAGGGTAATTGAAATTATGTTTGAAAGTTGAATGTTTAAGATGGATAACATGTATGGAATGTCAGGTAAATAACTAGATGGTTAGTCGAGGGCTTATAATATATATAAGTGTGTAAAATATATATAGTAAACATATGTTATTTTAATAAAATGAGGTTGAAGAAATGAAACTAAAAATTTATAAATAAATAGAACAAGCTTAAGCAAAAGAAATAAACATGATAGAAAAATAGCTGGTAACAAAGAGTGGTATACTATGTATGAAGCTAAAAAGGTAAAAGTATAATTTGATTAATTATGCAGTACATACAGAATAATTGATAAGGCAATTAGAAATAAAACTTTAGGAATAAAAAGAGTATTCCAATAAAATATAATATAATTAGCAATTAAAGGATTTAATTTATTTAATGTCATAGTAATATTAGTATAAAATAGTATTAAAGAACAAGAGTTAATTATATGAATTTTAGGTATGTACATTATGTTTAAATAAAATTTATGCTTATATGTGGTTGTGTTCCATGATATGTATGTATGAACGAACTCTCTCATAATGTTAGTACTTGTATATATGTATAAATGTGTATTGGTATGAAATGATTATGAATGTGAACATATGGGTATGAAGTGAAATATGTAAGTGTATAATGTATAGTATAATATAGCTAATATCGGAAAAATTATGTGGTATAAGGAATATTATAAATGTGATAGTGAGGTAAATAAGTGAAAGTGACATGGATTTAAGGTACATTACCCTCAATAGTCTGGTAGTCAAGTCTAACTCAGGATATAGTTGGCTAGCCATAGGGACATCTATACCGCAGTGCAAGTCATGGCGACTTGCTTTGCTTCGGTAGATTCACGATGGTCTACCTTAGCAATTGAATGTTTAAAGTGTATTGTTCACTGTAAAAGTGATGAAGTGTTACAGTGTAAATTGAAATGAAATGTAAATGTGCAAGTGATTCTTGGAGATCACTCTAGAATGTATTGGTCCCATGTAATCGGCTCGAAGATTTTTACTGGATTGATACTAGAGGCAAAATAGTAAATTGAAAAGTAAATTGGTGAATGTAAAATAAATGTGTGAGTCAAAGAATTAAATGATAAATAAATAAAAGGGGTAAATTAGTGGATTTAAATAACAAATTTGCAAATCCATATTAAATGTATAACCTAAGGAACCATAAAGTAAATTAATGACAAAAAGTAATGTTGAATGACAAAATAGTACAGCTAAGAATGAGATGTTAATTAATAGATAAGAGTGGAAAATTTAAAGTTTAAAATAGATATTTAACTGAAAAGTCAACAAATGCATGTTAACATTTCATATCAAGAAATAAAATGTTAGTTTTTACAATAAAAATGTTATATTGAATAGACGATGCGGGGAAATGATCTTTAACTATTAACAGATAGCTTTGAGTATATATCTGATTTATATGTCCACCAATTTGTATAATTTACATGTATATAGTAACCTTAATATAGCATACGGTACAACATTAAAAAGGCTCATGATTTGTGAATGAAAGTTAAATGCTAGGAAATATTAATATCTAACTAAAGAATTTTATGAGATTAGCATGAGTATTCGTGATAAGTGTAGTGTATCACATGAAATGTTACCTGACTGATTGAGATGCTCACATTATGGGATAATGTGAATAAATTTGGTGTGATTAAATGATTATATATGTGTTTATGTATGTATGGATTTAATGAAAAATTATGTGTAAAGTTAATATTTTGAGTTTCGGAACAGTAAATTTGGTAGTCACCACTAAGCGTAAAGCTTAGCGCATGGTTTACCCTCTCACAAGTCAACAGATATAAATCAAGCAATAAACATGAATGTTCCAAAGGATATTTATTAGATGGGAGTCATGATAAGAAGGCAATAATGATACATTTTTGGGAATGAATAACTTCATTTCCATTTCTAGTTGGCATGTACATTACATAGATAATTAAAATACTATTGTATCGAAGAGTTTGTATCAGACAATTATTTATAGTTGATAGTTTTGATGTATTAATATTATATCTTTGTATTTTATATATTTGAATTAAGTATTGAGAGTGGAAATTATAATAAATATGATGTGTGTGATTGGACCTAAAATGTAACACCCCAACACCCCTTGGGAGGATATTGGAGCATTACGACCAAACAAACATACCCATAGACATATGATCAAACTCTAAAGCGGAAAGGAAAAATCAAACCCAATATACGTGCATATATAAATATATTTAAACTGTACATATTACAAAACATCTTTGTTCATAATTACATTATCGTACTTCTATACATATACATTACACTTCTAATATAAAATCTCTATATTGCTCGCTACAAAAAGATCCAATTGCATAAACAAAAGACTTCAACAAGCTCCTAGTGGCCGGCAGATGAGTACCCTCTAATCCAATCCTGCAAACCTACACAAAAAAAACACCCGTACTAAGCAATAACGCTTAGTAGGGATAAATATAACACACACTGAAATCAATAGTTATGCACATCTCGTGATAACAAGAATTCTTTCATGCAAAACACCTCTTGCTCTGACAATTCCAAAGCAATATCATACTCATGCTGTAATGGCCCAAAAATATTTACTTCAGTGAATAGTAAAAGTGGGCCCAGGTGGGGCCCATAAATAGTGAAAAGTGGGGCCCATGAATAGTAGAGGTGGACCCCATGAATAGTAATGTCATTATTGACTGGGTCCCATGAAAAGTAACATCATCATTGACTGGGTTCCATGAATAGTGACAGCATCTTTGACTGGGTCTGTGAATAGTAACTATGGGTCCCACAAATAGTGATTTCAGGATGAACAGTACCCGAAAATATTTTATTTCGCCATTAGAAAGAGGATGCTAAATGGAGGATAATGGTACAATTTAGTGTAAAAAAGAGACAAAATAGACTCCCGAAAATCAGTCTGAAGTTTCCTCTGGTTCGGTTCGATTCGGTTGAACCAAAGTTTGACTGAACTTTGACCGAATTTTTATAAATGGTTAGAGTGGATAAAAGGGTCTACTGTAAGAGGATTAAATATTTAGAATAATTTTTAGAAATTTTTGACAGTATTAGAATTATATTTTACGGTAAAACCGGATTAAACCGAATTGGACCGGTTCAAGTGAACCGGACCACAAATGAACTTTGATTGAGCTAAAACTCCTCTAGAATCCATTGGTCATCTTAGAATTTCATTTGGAGTAAAAGTGGGTGAAATCTAGACTTAAAATTTGGGTGTAAAATTTAGGTAAGAGATTTAAGTGTTTTTAATTTATTTTAAGGTTCCTAATGGTAATATAGGATGTGAATAAGATGTTTATGAAGTTTTATTTTTGAAAGGAAGCTTGATTTTGATGAAATCTTAATTTTTGTGTTTGGACATAATTATGTCCACTAGGTGAAGGAACCTCTAAGCAATCTAAGGGTAAGGAAAAGGATAATTGAGAAGTGTATTACACAGATTTGAGGTTTGTGACTGCAAATTCCATTTATTTCCATGGTAAAAGTTTGGATTTAGGTTATCTTTGTAAGAAAGTATGTGATTTATGCATGTTTAGTTGAAAATAATATAATATTCATGCTTAGGGATGTTAAAAATGATGGTATGGATGATTAAAATGAAGAAATAAATTTTGTGTGAAAAATTACTTCTTTGACCGAATGTGAAACATGTGATTTTCATGTGTTTTCATGATGATTTATACATATTTATGATGGATATATGGTATTTGGCATGTGAACTAATGAATGGTATGTGTTAAAGCATGTGAAAACATCATGAGGTATGTGATGTATGTATGGCCGAATGTATATCATATGTAAAGTCATGATTTTGATGTGTTTTCATGGAAATTGATAGTATGGTGATGTTATACATCATGAAATTGACCTAAATAAATGATAAAATTGATAAAAAGAATTAATGTAAATAAATTGGTATGTGGGCCGTATGCATGTATGTATGTATGCATGTGTACCATGATGAAATAATGAGTTTACATGGCATGTGATGATGTTATCATGATAATCACATGTGAAATGATGAAATGGTATGAAAAAGAATGATGATATGCCATGAAAAATATGTATGTCACATTAATAATGTGAAAAATAAAATAATATTGCCCTGTGTAGTGATCTGGTAGTCAAGTCTAGTTCAGGATATGTTGGCATGCCATAGGGACATAAGACCGCGGGTGTGAGCATGGCGTCTCACTTATTGGTAGGCCAATGATGGTCCTACCTCTCTGTATCTAAATATCTGAATTGTACTGTATTGTATTTAAAGATAGTGGTGGTCCCACAGGACTCCTCTGGTATTTCTGTAAACTTCTTGAGTTCACGTCTCGTTTATACTGTATATAGAGTCTGCCAATGTGTTACAAGGGCATAATGGTAAAAATAATATCAAAATGGTTAAAATGTGATTAAAATGGCATTTATGTGAAAAAGGGGCATAAATGTAATTATATAAAAAGTTTTGAGGGAAAAATGGTAATTTTGTGCATATGTGTGTTAAGGATGGTTAATAAGGGTAAAAATGTAAATAAATGGTTAAAAGTGAAAATTGGCCACTTTATAAGGGTAAAAATGTAATTTGGCATGAAAATGGTAATTGGAGGGTAAAACCGTAATTTGACATGTAAATTAATGGCAAAATTGTAATATTAATGAAAATAATTAAACTAGTGGCATAATGGTAATATTATTAAATTTAAAATGAACTAGTGGCATAATGGTAATATTAATGAAATTAAAATGAACTAATGGCATTTTCGTCATTTTAAAAAAGTTTAAGAGTATAAATAAAATATTACTATAAGGTAAGGGTAAAATAGTAAATAAGATTATTTATGTGTTGATTTTGTAACTGGTCTGATTATGTAATTTAAAGATAATTAAAAATAATATTGCATGAATAATTGGTAATAAAATTAAATATGTTTAATTATGAATATTCAAATGTTATTATTTATTGAATATCATTCATGCATGTGAAATTAGTTTAAGTGGAAATTTCTGGAATTGCAATCACCACTGGGCATATTTAATGCTCAGCACGTAGTTTTATTTGACTGCGTGTAGGTACTCCGTAGGATTTTGGAGCAAAGCATACCTCACACTTTGGAAGTGGTATGGAAGAAATTAATTGGAATATTTAAGTATGTTAAGAAGTTTGGCATGTATATGTCTTATAATATTACTTTTGGCTTTTGGTCTGTAATAGTTTTACTAAAACTGTCATTAGTTTATGTATGTTTGGGCATGCCTGATAATTAGTAGAAATTAAGTTAATACAATTGATAAAGTAAAATATAGATTTTCAACTTAAAAGAAAACTGACCAAATGAATAGTAATTTAGACAGTTATAGGTCAATCGGCAAAATTGATAATGAATAAAAAGGTGGGATTTTTAATTTTATTGATTAATTAAATAATTATTAATAACCTTAAGTAAATTGTCTATTCATACGGTGCTATTCATACGGTACTATTTATACATATGATACTATTCATACATACGGTACTATTTAAAAAAAAAATTTACCGATTTTAATTAAATGTCTATTTAATAACCTGACTAGTTCAATTAGGTTAACCGAATTAAAATGAACAGTAACTTAATCGGAATGTAGGGTGTTACAAGTTTTGGTATCAGAGCTCCGGTTTAGGTGGTCCTACGATCGGAGTGGGTCAATGGGATTAGTACATGTACATGTACATGCCAATTAATTTTTGGACAGTATAGTCTTATGAGGCTAATGTGTACTTGCTCCTTGTGTTAAGATTGTGAGTATAGCTTCGGATGAAGGTCATCGTGATAGCGATGTTGAGAGTGCCGCATCTGTTAGTATTAGTCGATCGAGGTCACCTCATCATCAGGCCACTCCGCCGATTGTTCCTCCTCCTCAGCATCAGCCTGAGTTTATGAACATGATGGCGAATTTCTATCAGTTTATGCAATCTCAGCAACAAGCTCGAGGTCCTAAACAACAGTTTGCTCCACCTAGATGGAGGCCTATTTTAGAACAGATTAAGAGATTGGGAGCGGATGATTTTTATGGTCGCGATCCTTTGACTCCGGTTCAAGTAGAGGAGTGGTTGTTTAAGCTTAAGCGTATGTTCAAGACCACTCAGAGTCCACCAGATGAGATGCTTCAGGGAGCAGTGGCTTTGCTTTAGGGTCCTGCTTATACGTGGTGGAGTTCAGTCCGTAAACATACTCCAGCTGATCAGGTTACTTGGGGGCTTTTCCAGACTCAGTTTGAGAAGAAATACATAGGGTCTGAGTATAAATCTACTATGCAAGATGCTTTTTGGAGGCTTAGACAAGGGAACAAGTCAGTTGCTGAGTACGAGAGAGAGTTCGATCGTCTTAGTGATTATCTAGATGACCGAGCAGAAGTTATGCCATAGATTTGAAAGAGGTCTGCATAATAACATCAGATTGGCTTTGGGTTGTCAGAGACATTTGGATATGAGGTCCTTGGTTGAAGAAGCCCTTAGAGCAGAGACTATTATATCAGAAGAGGCTGATAGACAGTCCCGTTTCAAGCAAAAGAGGAAACTGGGTCAGCCTTTTGGTGCAACTGGTCAGAGTAAGAAGTTTAGAGGGCCTCCTCAGTCGCAAAGCCGTGCATTAGCAGCACCTGTTACTATTCAGAGGAACCCAGTTGGCAGCAGTGCCCCAATCACATCAGTAGCTAGTGCACCCAAGAGTAGAGGATGAGATCCACTTTCTCAGTGCCCTCATTGTAAGAAATTTCATCCAGGTGAGTGCAAATATTTGAACAGGGCTTGTTTTAGATGTGGGTCCTGAGAACACCAGATCAGAGATTGTCCTAAGGCCCAGCCGTCCACTGCAGCATCACCAGCTCTGGGTGGAGGGTCAGCCCCTCAGAGATGACGTGGTAGGGGAGCAGTTCCTCCACAGGCAATTTCAGGCCCCTCAGTACAGCCACCTCAGGGTCGTACCACTGGACGTCCATATGCTGTTAGAGCCCATGAACAGGATGATGCTCCAGACATCATTGTTGGTAAATTCTCATTGCTTTCTCATTCAGTTTTTGCTTTGATTGATCCTGGTTCTACGCATTCCTATATTAGTACTGTGGTTGCTCGGGATAAAGGGTTGCATGACAGTCAGTTAGACCAGGATATTTTAGTGAGTAATCCTTTGGGGCATAGTGTAGTAGTGAACAAAGTTTATAGGGATTGTCCGATTAGTGCTCAGAGTTTTGTGTTCTCTGCTGATTTAATTGACCTCCCGTTCCGAGAGTTTGATGTGATTTTGGGTATGGACTGGTTATCCACTCACCAGGCCACTGTTAACTGTAAGAGGAAGAGAGTAACTTTAAGAACTGCAGATGATCAGGAGATTGTCATTGTGGGTGAAAGATCAGATTTTCTTTCTGATATGATTTTATCTACTACAGCTAAGAGTCTTATCAGAAAAGGGTGTGTTGCCTACTTATGCAATGCAATGGAGACTAAAAAGGATGAACTTAAGGCTTTAGATGTGCCCACTGTTCGTGAGTTTCAGGATATTTTTCCTGAAGAACTTCTAGGTCTACCACCTGATAGAGAATTAGAGTTTACGATTGATTTAGTACCTGGTACTGCACCTATCTCTATTGCTCCTTACAGCATGGCGCCCAAAAAACTGAGAGAATTGAAGATTAAAGAGTCAGATGTGCCTAAGACTGCTTTTCGCACCAGGTATGGTCATTATGAGTTCATGGCCATGCCGTTTGGGTTGACAAATGCTCCTGCAGCTTTTATGGATCTGATGAATAGGGTTTTCCACCCTTACTTGGACCAGTTTCTAGTTGTTTTTATTGATGATATTTTGGTGTATTTGGAGACTCCAAAAGAACATGATGAGCATTTGAGGATTGTTCTGCAGACTCTGAGAGATAAGCAGCTTTACGCCAAATTCAGTAAATGTGAATTCTAGCTGAATGAGGTGTCATTTTTGGGTCACGTAGTATCAATAGATGGTATTAAAGTTGATCCTAGAAATATTGAAACGATCCTTCAATGGAAGACACCCAGGAGTGTTACCGAGGTTAGGAGTTTTCTTGGCTTGGCCGGTTATTACAGAAGGTTCGTGAAGGGTTTCTCTTCAATTGCAGCTCCTTTAACCAAGTTATTACAGAAGAATGTTAAGTTTGAATGGTCAGAAAAATGTCAAGAAAGCTTTGAGAAGCTTAAGTGCATGTTGACTAAAGCTCCAATGCTAGTGCAACCTAAACCTAGTAAGGACTTTGTGATCTACAGTGATGCCTCCAGAAATGGTTTAGGCTGTGTATTGATGCAAGAAGGCAAGGTGATTGCTTATGCCTCCTGACAGCTTAAGACTCATGACAAGAATTATCCTACTCATGATCTTGAGTTGGCAGCTATTGTATTTGCATTGAAGATCTAGAGACATCATTTGTATAGGGAGAGATGTTATATCTACACTGATCACAAGAGTCTCAAGTACTTGCTTACTCAGAAGGAGCTCAATTTGAGACAAAGATGTTGGCCTGAATTCATCAAAGACTATGAGTGTTTCATTGACTATCATCCTGGTAAAGTTAACATTGTAGCTGATGCTCTCAGTAGGAAGTTCATGGCTTCTCTGTGGGCTATGAATGTTAGCCTGGACTTATCAGACTATGGACCTTTGATTGCAAAAATGCAAGTTAAGCTAGATTTTCTCCAGCAAGTGAAAGATGCTCAGAAGCAGGATGATCGGTTGTCTAGCATTATGTCACATGTGATCGATGGCCATGTCAGTGATTATTCATTGGGTTCAGATGGTGGGCTATATTACAAACAGAGATTGTGCGTTCCTGATCAAGCTGATTTGAGAAAGAATATCCTATCAGAAGCTCATCACAGCAGCTTTGCCATGCATCCTGGTAGTAACAAGATGTATTAGGATTTGAAGATGCTTTATTGGTGGCCAGGCATGAAACATGATGTGACAAAATTTATGGGTAAGTGTCTGATTTATCAGCAAGTCAAGGTAGAACATCAAGTTCCTTTAGGTTTGCTTCAGCCTATTGTTATACCTGAATGGAAATGGGATAGGGTTACCATGGATTTTGTGTCAGGATTTCCTCTCACAAGAAAGAAACATGATGCAATTTGGGTAATTATTGACCGACTCACTAAATCGGCTCACTTCCTGCCTATCAGAATGGATTATTCGTTATCCAAGCTGGCAGAGATTTACATTAGTGAGATTGTAAGATTGCATGGAGTTCCTTCCTCTATCATTTCAGATCGTGATCCGAGATTCACTTCTCAGTTTTGGAAGAGGCTTTGGGAACTAAATTACATTTCAGCACAGCTTTCCACCCTCAGACTGATGGACAATCTGAGCGTGTAATTCAAATTCTGGAAGATATATTGAGATGTTATATATTTGAGTTTGGTAATCATTAGGAGAGGTACTTGCCTTTAGCAAAATTCGCCTACAATAATAGTTATCAGACCAGTATCAAGATGGCTTCTTATGAAGTTTGTATGGTAGAAAGTGCATAACTCCTCTTTGTTGGACAGAGCTTAGTAAGAACAAGATTGTGGGGTCAGATCTGATTCGAGAAACTGAAGATAAGGTTCGAGTGATTAAAGATAGACTGAAAGAAGCCATGGATCAACATAAATCTTATGCAAATCTGAAGAGGAAAGATATAGAGTTTCAAGTGCGAGATAAAGTATTTCTGAAAGTTTCTCCATGGAAGAAGATCCTGAGATTTGGAAAGAAAGGCAAGTTGAGTCCAAGATTCATTGGCCCTTATAAAAGTATTCAGCGAGTTAGACTAGTAGCTTACAGACTGAAGCTTCCTCAAGAGTTAGAGAAGATTCATGACGTCTTCCACATCTCTATGCTTTTAAGGTACCGTTCAGATCCCAGTCATGTCATCAAGCCTGAAGAAGTTCAAGTTCAGCCAGACATGACTTATGAGGAGTATCCAGTGAATATCCTGGTTAGAGAAGTGAAGTAGCTCAGAAATAAATAGATCCCACTAGTGAAGATTCTCTGGAATCACCACAATGTCGAAGAAGCGACGTGGGAACCAGAAGAGACTATGAGACAACAATATCCCCAGCTCTTCAATTCAAGTAAATTTCGAGGACGAAATTTTTAATTGGTAGGGGAGAATTGTAATGGCCCAAAAATATTTACTTCAGTAAATAGTAAAAGTGGGTGCAGGTGGGGCCCATGGATAGTGAAAAGTGGGGCCAGGTGGGGCCCATGAATAGTAGAGGTGGACCCCATGAATAGTTATGTCATTATTGACTGGGTCCCATGAATAGTAATGTCATCATTGACTAGGTCTCATGAATAGTAACATCATCATTGACTGGGTTCCATGAATAGTGATAGCATCTTTGATTGGATCTGTGAATAGTAACTTTGGGTCCCGTGAATAGTAACTATGGGTCCCATAAATAGTGATTTCATGATGAACAGTACCCGAAAATATTTTATTTCACCATTAGAAATATGATGTTAAATGGAGGATAATGGTATAATCTGGTGTAAAAACGAGGTCAAATAGACTCCCGAAAGTCAGTCTGAAGTTTCCTCTGGTTCGGTTCGGTTCGGTTGAACCAAAGTTTGACTAAACTTTGACCGAACTTTTATAAATGGTTAGAGTGGATAAAAGGGTCTATTGTAAGACTATTAAAGGTTTAGAATAATTTTTAGAAATTTTTCACAGCATTAGAATTGTATTTTACGGTAAAACCGGATTGAACCGAATTGGACCGGTTCAAGTGAATCGGACCCCAAACGGACTCCGATTGAGCTAAAATTTTTGCAGGCAGACTAATTTTAATATTATAAGAATGATGGAATTGGTTGGGAGTGAAAATGAGTTCGAAAACTTTCAATTACACAAAAATAATGGATAATGACCCGAAAACTGATAATCAGACCAAATCGGCTCAACCACTTCGGTTGGACCTGGTTGGGTCCAATTAGACCCATATAAATACACCTAAAAATCTGGAAATTCCTTGAATTCCCTTTTATTTCAGCCACCCTCCTTCTTCCTCCTTGGCCGAATTACTCTCCCTCTCTTCTCTCCCATTTTTCTTCAATTTTTCCTTCATCTCATCTCAAAATCAAACCTCTCTAACATAATACAACTCCTCTAGAATCCATTGGTGGTATTAGAATTTCATTTGAAGGAGTAAAAGTGGGTGGAATCTAGACTTGAAGTTTGGGTGTAAAATTTATGTAAGAGATTTAAGTGTTTTTAATTTGATTTTAAGGTTCCTAATGGTAATATAGGATGTGAATAAGATGTTTATGAAGTTTTATTTTTGAAAGGAAGCTTGATTTTGATGAAATCTTAATTTTTGTGTTTGGACATAATTATGTCCACTAGGTGAAGGAACCTCTAAGCAAGTTAAGGCAAGGAAAAGGATAATTGAGAGATGTATTACACGGATTTAAGGTTTGTGATTGTAAATTCCATTTATTTCCATGGTAAAAGTATGGATTTAGGTTATATTTGTGAAGAAAGTATGTGATTTATGCATGTTTAATTGAAATAATATAATATTCATGCTTAGGGATGTTAAAAATGATGGTATGGATGATTAAAATGAAGAAATAAATTTTGTGTGAAAAATTACTTCTTTGGCCGAATGTGAAACATGTGATTTTCATGTGTTTTCATGATGATTTATACATATTTATGATGGATCTATGGTATTTGGCATGTGAACTAATGAATGGTATGTGTTAGAGCATGTGAAAACATTATGAGGTATGTGATGTATGTATGGCCGAATGTATATCATGTGTAAAGTCATGATTTTTATGTGTTTTCATGGAAATTGATGGTATGGTGATGTTATACATCATGAAATTGACCTAAATAAATGATAAAATTGGTAAAAAGAATTAATGTAAATAAATTGGTATGTGGACCATATGCATGTATATATGTATGTATGTGTACCATGATGAAATAATGAGTTTACATGGAATGTGATGATGTGATGATGATAATCACATGTGAAATGATGAAATGGTATGAAAAGAATAAGATACTATGATGATATGCCATGAAAAATATGTATGTCACATTAATAATGTGAAAAATAAAATAATATTGCCCTGTGTAGTGATCTGGTAGTCAAGTCTAGTTCAGGATATGTTGGCATGCCATAGGGATATAAGACCATGGGTGTGAGCATGGCGTCTCACTTATTAGTAGGCCAATGATGGTCTTACCTCTCTGTATCTGAATATCTGAATTGTATTGTATTGTATTTAAAAACAGTGGTGGTCCCATAGGACTCCTCTGGTATTTCTGTGAACTTCTTAAGTTCATGTCTCATTTATCCTGTATATAGAGTCTGCCAGTGTGTTACAGGGGCATAATGGTAAGAATAAGAATAAAATAGTTAAAATGTGATTAAAATGACATTTATGTGGAAAAGGGGCATAAATGTAATTATATAAAAAGTTTTGAGGGCAAAATGGTAATTTTGTGCATATGTGTGTTAAGGATGGTTAATAAGGGTAAAAATGTAAATAAATGGTTAAAAGTGAAAATTGGCCACTTTTTAAGGGTAAAAATGTAATTTGGTATGAAAATGGTAATTGGAGGGTAAAACCGTAATTTGGCATGTAAATTAATGGCAAAATTATAATATTAGTGAAAATAATTAAACTAGTGGCATAATGGTAATATTATTAAATTTAAAATGAACTAGTGGCATAATGGTAATATTAATGAAATTAAAATGAACTAATGGCATTTTCGTCATTTTAAAAAAGTTTAAGGGTATAAATAAAATATTACTATAAGGTAAGGGTAAAATAGTAAATAAGATTATTTATGTGTTGATTTTGTAACTGCCCTAATTATGTGATTTAAAGATAATTAAAAATAATATTGCATGAATAATTGGTAATTAAATTAAATATGTTTAATTATGAATATTCAAATGTTATTATTTATTGAATATTATTCATGCATGTGAAATTAGTTTAAGTAGAAATTTCTGAAATTGCAATCACCACCGGGCATATTTAATGCTCAGCACGTAGTTTTATTTGACTGCGTGTAGGTACTCCGTAGGATTTTGGAGCAAAGCATACCTCACACTTTGGAAGTGGTATGGAAGAAATTAATTGGAATATTTAAGTATGTTAAGAAGTTTGGCATGCATATGTCTTATAATATTACTTTTGGCTTTTGGTCTGTAATAGATTTTACTAAAACTGTCATTAGTTTATGTATGTTTGGGCATGCCTAATAATTGGTAGAAATTAAGTTAATACAATAAATAAAGTAAAATGTAGATTTTCAACTTAAAAGAAAACTAACCAAATGAATAGTAACCTAGACAGTTATAGGTCAATCGGGAAAATTGATAATGAATAAAAAGGTGGGATTTTTAAGTTTATTGATTAATTAAATAATTATTAATAGACTTAAGTAAATTGTCTATTCATACGGTGCTATTCATATGGTACTATTTATACATACGATACTATTCATACATACGGTACTATTCAAAAAAAAATTTACCAATTTTAATTAATTGTCTATTTAATAACCTGACTAGTTCAATTAGGTTAACCGGATTAAAATGAACAGTAACTTAATCGGAATGTAGGGTGTTACACATGCCATCAGCATGTACAAGACTAATTCATTATCTCTAACTTATATTTATTTATATAAATATATATATATACACTGATACATATAAGATATTACTTGCATTTCATGTACGGCAAAAATGTATAACAATTTCCACTACATCTCATATACAGTACTGAACATTCATTAGCCTAAATTCCATTAATGGTGGATACGGGTACTCTAAATACTGAATCTCAGTATCAACATGTAGAGACCTAACTCAAAAATACGAATACACAAGGTATTTAACATATAGGCACAAACAGTGCCACTCTAGCAGCTGCACTCTAACCCTTTATAAGCATCCTTATCTATCCACTACTATGACTCATTAGGCTTGAACAAATAACTTTATACACTGAACTATATACTCTCTAGTATCCATACAAGTCATTATACATCAATTCAAATCATGCATTAATTAAACAAACCACAAACACACTCATACATATCTAATCGTGATGCCATATTCATCTACTTTACATGTTCATACAATATACAATGCAATACTATACACATAAATAGGGCAAAAACTTTACCGACAAAATCCTGGACAGTGTCGCACTCGTAACCTGTGCTACGCTCATGGCAGTGCTAAGAATCGCTTACTGTCGTGCTCGCGGCAATGTCGCACTCGTGACAGAATGCCCATATGGCTTTTGTTATGCCTGCGATTATGCTCGCGGCAAGACGAGCACTCGTCCTCGGAGTGTTTTGTCGCGCTCATGACAGAATCCTACTTTCGTGCTAGAAACTCACAAATCAACCCAAAATCACACACATGTCTTCCAATCTAATTAAACACAAACCCAGCCAAAAGGCCTACAACATATATGTTCATATGCAAGAAACCCCTCGAATATCATCAATACTCTTATATACAAAGTACACTACAAGCAATCAAAATGAACACAAACTCATTTTACACTAAGAACTAGATCAAAACTCTCAAATCCCTAGTCATATAACATGCATTTAGCAAACAAACAAAAATAATAACAAATCAATAACATGAATCTATCAACACATACATGATCCCAACCTCTAGAGTAGCTAGATCTCTTCTCTTCTTCATGTCAAATCTTCTGTTTTCCCTTGTCTTGTCTCGTATCCACAGCTTTTATGCACAATCAACAAAGACCAAACTTAATCCAATAACTCATGTTACATTAAGTTAAAAGCAGAAATCCAAGGAGAAGAAAAAGACCAGTTGCACTCTGACTCATAAATAGAGTTGAGGAGGAAAATATTATTAAGTTAGAGAACTCGATTTAATCTTATGATCTAAAATTTTTGATCTGGGTTTTCGAAATGTATTCGCACTTATATATATGTACATGCTAACATGCCCCGAAATCTTCATGGAAACCTCTGTAAAGTTAACTATTCAGAATAAGAAAGTGCAATCTTGATACTTGAAACACTTCTTAAATGTTTGATAAGGACATTGTTAGCTCTTTTGACTCCAAGTTAGTTGGTTATTTATTAAAATGAGGTTAGAAGGGAAATTGTAATCTTGAGAAGATGAGACGTTGTGCCGCTCATATCTAATAATTGGATTTGAGATTTCCACTATTTTAGAAGTTGTAACTTATGGAACACTTCCAAAGGCTAATTTTGGACCATTCTACTTTTATTATGAGGTTGTAGTACTTGCCTCAAAAAAGGTTTGGAATACTATATCTTGGTTTTTGTGTGATGTGGAGATAGAAATTGTGATTTTAAGAATGTTTAGAGAACTGCAAGGCAAAGGTAGTTATGTATATAATTGTCTTATTCAGAATCAGATTTAAGATTATCCCTCTTTCCATTATCTCCACAAGCTATACATTAAGCATTGCCATCGACCAAGAGATAATGGCTTCTGTGGGACATAGGAATACAATTAAATTGGTTGCAAACTTGCTTTGGGAGTGCAAGATTGATTAAAGAGGTTGAATTTTACTTTATTGTACTAGTCCATATAAATTTTGAGGACAAAATTTTTCTAAGAGGGGAAGAATTGTAACACCCCAAAATTTTCAGTGTTGCTAATAATAACTAGGCACGATGAAAATTTAGCAAAGGTTAATTTTTGACCCATGAGATTTAGAATTATCTTTAAAAGCTATATAATTGAATATTGGATAAATTATGGTCAAATAAACGTATGCAAATAAGTAAATAGAAAAATAAAATTTTAAATAGTAATGATACATAAAATTACCGTAAGCCTATATTTTCTAGAGAAACTAAGAAGTAAGGAGAAAATGAAATGAAGGGAAAAAAAAAAGAGGGGAATAACGGGATGAACGGAAGGGGAGAATGAGAAACAAGCACGGGGAGAGAGAAAGAGAGAAGGAGAGAGAGTGACGAAGGGGCAGTACCGGTGACGAGGCGACTGCAAACCATCGATGATCCCTGCAGTGCAGTCCTCGGTGTCTCTTCCCCATTCACAACATCGCTGTTGTAGGAGAGAGACGGAGAAAAGCTGAAGCTTCTCCTGAGATTTTCGGCCAACTCCAACGGTGGCTAGAGGAACGGCCACTACTGCTCAAGTCCCAGCAACCAGGCGAACGTTCCGGCACCCACCGATCATTCCCATGTGCTACCAACAAGGAGATCAAAAAACGTATGCCAAGAGCTTCTTTTTCATTTTTCGGTCAGCTCCAGTGGTGGACGACGACACGAGTGGCACCACAAGACTCCTGGCGGTCAGCGAACCTTCCGGTGCCCAAGGATCGTCCTTACTCGTCGGCGATAAAGAGATCGGCATTGGGGAGAACTGAGACTTCCGACGTCGATTCCAATAAAATAAAGGGGAGTCAAGGCGCGTGACTGCTAGAAAAGCATTCCTGACGCTTTGAGCTCCTTTTCGGTAGTATTGGTGCCTCCGGTGGAGCTCCGGCGAGGCTCCGGTGACGGCGAAGGGGACTGAAATAGGAGAAAAATTGTAAGTGGCTACCAAACTTACTTTTTTAAGTGATTTTTACATAAATTAAATCTGTTAGGGTGTGATTTTACAATACAGTCTATGTGTTATTATGGTTTGCTAAATTAATTGGTAAATTGGCTGTGTTATTTGATGAATTGGCTTGGTTTAAATTGAATTAAATAAATTGTTGGCATTTAAATGATGGAGGTTATGTAAATCTATGTTTAGGTATGTAAGAATTCATGAGAACAGTGCTGTGAAATTGAAAATTTGGTTTGAAAAAAAAATGAGTAATAATACAATTTGTGATGAATTATGGATTAGGATGATTAATTGAATAATTTGATGCTTTATTTGAATTCTTTTCAGTTAGACAGTACATGTGTAACACCCTTACATAACTTTTCTTTACGTATGTTCAACGATTATAATGGTGAGTAATCACAATTACTAATGCGGTGGGTGAATAAATTTGTTTCATTTAAACTTGCTAACTATTGTAGTTTTTAACTTATAAAATTTAGTCCATGACCTGTAATTGTCCGGTAATTAATCTAAACCATAAAAATTTCAGCAGTATAACGGCTATAATTTTAACCTTCCCAAACCTGCAAATCAACAAAACCATAGCCCACACAGGCACAACAACCGTATACAATAATTCGTGTCATCCATCAACCACAACAGTCTCATAATGTTCACTAAGTAACAAAGTCCATTACGCACCATAAATACATAACCATAATTACAACATCATAAAAGTATATACATGCCATACACTAATAATTACAAAATATCTAGTAGAAGCTTAGTCCCAACAGTCTCCCAAAAAGTAGTATGCTTACTCCACGTCTAGCCTGTACCTACACGCAGTCAACAGAAACTATGTGCTGATGTGATGCGCGCCGGACCCGACAAACCCAGCAAGGGCCCTCTATTTGAATCCGCTTGAGGATTCGAGGTATGTAGGTTCGCGTCTTTTGATCATGGGCGCCATGAGGCATCATCGGTGTATCCCTCCCAATAGAACATTGGGGAGAATAACCTAGCCTATTGACGCCTAAAGGCACCTTTGAGGTATTTGGAGTCGCCACCCAATTTGCGTGAAATTGGGAAAAGGTTTCTCACCTCTATTGGTCTAAACCAGAGATATGGTGTCCGGAACTTTCCTCTTATTTATGCTTTGGTTAATTATAAATGAGTTTTTAACTTCTTAAAATTATATCTCCCATCTCACACGAGCGATGCATTAAAAGCAAAAGCGCATTTTCAAGCACGTAAAGGAAGTAAATAAAAGCGATAAAGCAATAGATAGGGAAAGCGATAAATGAAAGCGGTAAACACGCAAGCACGCAATTACAATAGAAATAGGGGCAGAATACAACCCCAATAAAAGGAGGTTAAAGATGTAAGTGGGACGGAATACAATCCCCAAAAGATAAATAAAGTTGCCCCAAAATTAATTACAAGGGCCCAAAAAAGAAATGAACTTGAATTTAAAACACTCACTCAAGATTAAAATAAAAGAACATACATAAATCGGGACATTATTTAAGGAACATTGGTTCCTTCGCACTTGTTCGAAACTTAGGAACATTGGTTCATTCGTATTAATTTAAAGAAGATTCGAAGAGTCGTTTTGATTGTTTGAATGAAAACCGGGATGAGTGATCCCATTTTAGAGAAAATCGACTCTTCGTTTTGATTGTGATATTTTTATTGTTGGGCTAAAACAGGGGACATTGGTCCCGATTTTATTAGTGAAAAAACCCAGTTTAATTGTAAAAATATTTTTGTGACTTTTTATCTCACGCGTGCATAAATAAAATAAGTATTTACAAATAAACACAACAATAAGATAGAAAATTAGAGAGATCTCACCGAACCGATGTGACCCTCCGCGCGTTGCGACCCATCCGGGGAGCCGCGGGGATACTCACATAACCCGACTCAAGTTAAATCTCAGACAGAAAATAATATCAAAAATATTAGTAATAATTCTAAAAATTAATCGAGTAAAGACAAAATAAATATTGGGCAAATTAATTTAATGAACCAGATAATCTACATGCAAGGTAAATTAAAATAAGTCATGGCAAAAATGAGGGTAGTGATAAAATAATGACAACAGTAACAAGAATATTAGAAAATAATAATAACAATAATAATAATAATAATAATAATAATAATAATAACAGAAATGATACACAACAAATAAATAAATATAACAATAGCAACGATTAATTAATAATAGACACAAAATACATAAATATATAATAATAATAATAATAATAATAATAATAATAATAATAATAATAATAATAATAATAATAATAATAATAATAATAATAATAAGATAGTTGAAGCAGAATGTTAATAAATAATAATAATAATAATAATAATAATAACAATATACAATATATAACAACTATGTTAATGACAAACTATATTAATAACAACAAAAATAATTATTAATGGTAGTAATAATAGGATAAATAATGATAAAAGTAATAATAGTTGAACAGGATAATAATAATAATAATGATAATAATAATAATAATAATAATAATAATGTAACATCAATAAACACAAAATGAATATATAATAATGATAATAA
Organism: Excoecaria cochinchinensis; assembly: GCA_947683425.1. Lineage (NCBI taxonomy): Eukaryota > Viridiplantae > Streptophyta > Magnoliopsida > Malpighiales > Euphorbiaceae > Excoecaria > Excoecaria cochinchinensis. The sequence continues at coordinate 38,633,682 of CANTUQ010000004.1, read as the reverse complement.
TAAAAATGACAATGTATTGTGATAATAATAATATATGGTGACAATAACATATAATGAAAACAATGGACATAATGACAGCAAAAAAAAATAAAAAAAATAAAAAAATAAAAAAAACAATGGTAACAATAGGAAATAAGCGTGACAGTGATAAAAACGATTGGTGAAAATGACAATAAAGGGAAAAGCTCATAACTGCAACAATAAAAAGGAACTAGCAAAATGATGGTGAAATATGAAAATGGTGATAGGAACTAATATTAACAGCAATCAAGGATGAGCAAAAAATAAATAAATAAATAAATAAATAAAATGAGGACGGGTCCAAAGTGTTTACCCTCAGAATTTTTAGATCGGAGAAACGGTGTCTCGGTTTGTTTTTCTTGTCGATTTTTGCGGTGATAGTCGAAAAATAAAAATGTAAAATTTGTATTTTTGTATAAACTAACTCTAGAAAATATTTTTTGTAGGATGAAAAAAGCAAATAAAATTGATTTTTCTTGCTCAAATCAAACCCAAGATTAAATATTTTTAGAGTAACAAAGATTAAAACTTGAAAAGAAAACTTAAGAATTTTTGAAGAAAAAAAATGTTTCCTGGAGAGAAGAAAGACTAGAGAGAAAAGCCCAGGAACCCCTTGAAAAATCGTTCCCGTCCTCCATGAAAATGAGGGGAAAATCCTCTTTAATTTTCAGTTTTGGCTAAAAATAGAGAAAGACAAAATGATCTTTTAATTTTTCGTTAATCAAAAATAGCACAAAACGGTGAAAAAACCGGAAAAATCAGACTGAAAAACAGTCTGAAAAATGCAAAAAATCGATGAAAGCGACGGAACAGAGCAAGTGGTCGCGTGAAGTGGGGCGAAACACGCGTGCAGGGAGCAATCGCGCGCAGTGCAGGGCACCGCGCGTGCCTGCGCGGGACACCACGGAGGACACGCGTGGTGTCCCTTTGGCCAAAGCCAAAATTGGTCGCGTGATGGCCAATTTGCCATCACGCGACCATTAAATAAGTGGCCACTTTTGGCCACTTATTCCACTTCTCACGGCCACATATATATATATATATATATATATATATATATATATATATATATATATATATATATATATATATATATATATATATATATATAATTTAATTAATTTCATTTTTTTTTTTTTTTGGAAAAACCTTTTAAAATTCTTTTTCTTAAATATTTTTTCCAATTAAATTAACTAACTAATTTAATTAATTTAATCCAACTAAATTAATTAACTAATTTAATTTCTTTTTCTCCCTTTTCTTTTTCAAATATCAGAAATAATACTATTTTAAAAAATTAATTCAACCAAATTTTTTTTATGATAATATATATATTTTTTATATATATTTATTTTTATTTAAAAATAATGAGAATTTCGACAAGGGAAGTATCATTTTTGACACCTTTAATTGTGTGTATTGTTTTTCATCATCGGGTAATTCTGATCTTGGACCGCCTCGGGACCCGGTGTCTACAGCTGAGCATTAAATATGCTCAGTGGTGGTTACAATTCTAAAAATTTCCATCTACCTTTCTAATATTTAATTAATAAATAAATTATTTAAGTCCCAATTTCTAATTAAAATAAACCTTTATGTTGCTCTATACATCCCCAATTATATTTATCATTTAAATTTAATTACTTGTTCATTTATTAATTTATTCACTATCTTACTACATTATTATTATTATTATTATTATTATTATTATTATTATTATTATTATTATTATTATTATTATTATTATTATTATTATTATTATTATTATTATTATTATTATTATTATTATTACCAGTTAATTATACAATTAACTACTCAATACTTGATGCATGCACAGAGGGGTCAACAATGTAAGATCATAAACTTTGCAAGTTCGGATTTATGGAGATTAAATTTATGGAAGTAAAAGAAGGCTTGAAGGTGGTTTACTGAATTATAAAGAAGCCGAATCAAAAAAGAGAATTTGAAGAGAGGCATGTGCAAGTCATGTGACACCTTGACATGTACAAGTCATGTGACCTTTACATGTGCCATCCATGTGCTTTGACATGTGCTAGACATGTGCCATGTCATGTGCTATACATGTGCCATATGCATGTGTACATTATGTGACACATTACATGTGCAATGCATGTGCCAATTAATGGACTTAATGGGTTGTTTTGTTTGGGCTTTTAGTTTAGGCTTTTATTTATTATTTTTATTTGATTATTTGTAATATGTTAGGCCTTAACTTATTCTTTTGGATTTATTTAAGTGAGATGGGCTTTAATTAGCTTGGGCTCATTTAATTAGTTCTTTTTAGGCTTTTTGGGCTGTATTTTAAGTTAATTAATGTGGGCTTTAGTTATCTTGGTGTAAGGCCCATGTTTAAAAGCCTATTTGATTGATTAGGATTTTTATTAGCTTAAAGGAGTACAAATACTCCTCAAAAATAAATTTGTATGTAGTGATTGAAATTATTAAACATTGGAGGCCATCCTCTTTTCTTGGCTTTGCCAAAATTCTAATAGATTAGATTTGTGAGATTTGCTTGCTTTTCTTTTCTATTGTGTGAAGAATTTGATTAACTTATCAATTATTTGATTGTGGCATTTTCAGGTTCTTTATTTCTCAATTATTTGTGTTTCCATTCACATGTTGATTGGGGGTTCAATAGGGAGGGTGTTTATCTAATTTGGTTTGCTATTCGAATTGTATGTGTGGGTTTGCAGCTCGATTGCTATTGGGTTCCGCATCATTTGGTATCAGAGCCAAAAGTAAGGTAAATTCCTATTTATCTTAGTATTAGGTTCGTGTTTTCTTTTCTTTGAATTCTTTATGTTTATGCCGAATTAGGTTGCATTAAATTTCTTAGTTATTGTGCTTTTTGTGTGTTTAAATTAGCCTTTTCTTTTCTTACCTTTTACCTTGAATTCATGAAATTGCCTTGAACCTAATCTTGAACATCCTTAGCTTGAATCCGAATCCTAGTAGAAGAAGTTTATAGATTAGTTTGTTGATTGTTTTAAAAGAAAAGAAGAAAAAGCATTGTTCATGTTACTGTTCACAGCACAGTTCATGCACTATTCATGGTACTGTTCACAAAAAAGAGAAAAACAAAAAAAAAAAAAGAAGAAAAGAGAGAAGAAGAGAAAATAAGGAACAATTTGCGTGTGAAGTAAATAAAAATTACATGTGGATTTGATTGTGGAGCATATATATATAGCAAAAGGGAAAATCCAAATCCTTTAATAGGTGGGAAAGTTAATCCTAATTGCTTGAGGATTAGGGCAGCAATTAATCCTTTTCTAAACACAAGTAGGAATCCTTTAAGTAGTAGGAAAAATTAATCCTATTTGTTTTGGGAATAGGTTTTCAAAATCCTAATCCACATTTGATTAGTATTGCAAGATAAATCCAATTCAGATAAGGGTTCAATTGGGCTATTAATTGCTAACCATTTTGGATATCATTTTCCTATCATTTGCTTACCATTTTGGATATCATTTTTCTATCATTTGCTAATCATTTTTGGTATCATTTTTCTATCATTTTCTATCCATTTTTGTTCTCATTTTCCTATCATTTGCCAACCATTTTTGGTATCATTTTGGCACCACTTTTCTATCATTTTTACACCATTTTGGTATCATTTTGCCATCATTTTTCTACCATTTTGCCATCATTTTGATACCATTTTGCTATCATTTTGCCATCATTTTTCTATCATTTTGCCATCATTTTGCACATAATTTGACACATTAATCAAGCTTGTTGCAGCATTCGGCCTAATGATACTTTTGGCTCAAAATTGAATTATTTTGCATACAACCTACTTCATTTAGTTTAATTAGGTCTTTTTGTTGATTTCTTGCTTTATTGGGTAGAATAACTAGGTTCTATATTTGGTTTACTTTGTAGTGAATCAAATTCATACATTTTATCCAAATTATCATTTTTCTTGATTCTAGTTGCTTATTTCATTATTTTAAGCTTGCTTTTGTTCCTTTTACATTGTTAGAGTATCTTTGCTTGTCTAATACTCTAATTTGGATATAATCAAGTGGTATGCCAGTCTTGTCCGTGTACCACCTACATTTTGTTTAGTGTCATCTTTTCTAGATTTGAGCTTTCTTTTTATTGTTAGTTTCTTATTTTGTTGCTTTTTAAAATGTACTCAAATTCTTGGTTTGTGAATTGAATTCTAAAGTACAATTTAAAAGTTACAATTAGAGTGGAAAAAGGCAAGAGTGTGTGAGTACATTAAGAGGATAAAATCCTTGTTTGAGTGAAACACGAGAGGAGTGACATCCTTTGAGCGTAAACACGTGAGGGAGTGTGTGAGGCTTTTATCTAACATCTGTTTGTAGATTTTTAAATCATGACTGAAGAAACGGGAAAAAGGGAGCAACTCTTGAGGAGGTAGTGTTCTCCATTTAAGCTATGCATGGTATGTTTGATAAATTCATGAAAGATATGGGGAATATGAATGATAGATTGGAAAGGCTAGAATTGGGTTCAAATAGTACATCTAGGAGAACAGCAAGGAGGGTTAGGTGGATTGATGAAAATGTAAGGGCTGACCTAGAAGATTTAGATGAGGAAGAGACTAGTGGGAGAATGGATGGGAATTTAGGTAACATTAAGCTTAAGATTCCTCCATTTAAAGGTCAAAATAATACTGAAGAGTACCTAGAATGGGAAAGGAAGGTTGAAATGATCTTTGATTGTAATAGGTATTCTGAGGAGAAGAAAGTGAAGATAGTAGCTATGGAGTTTACGGATTATGCACTATTTTGGTGGGATCAATTGAACATGGGTAGAAGGAAAATGGGTAGACGACCTATTAGTAGTTGGGAGGATATGAAGGAGGCCATGAGGAAACTATTTGTGCCATCACACTACTTTAGGGAGTTACATCAAAGGTTGTATATGTTAGTACAAGGGGGTAGGTCAGTAGAGGACTATCATAAGGAAATGGAAATGTGCATGGTTAGAGCTAACATTGAGGAGGATAAAGAGGTAATAATGGCTTGGTTTCTAGGAGGTTTGAGTAAAGAAATTACGGATGTAGTTGAATTACAACATTATAGAAAAATAGAGGACTTAGTGAACATTGCCATGAAGGTGGAGAGGCAACAGAAACAAAGGAGGGTAGCAATGTCAGTCTCAAATTCCAACAACAAAAGTTGTCCAAACTTGAGAAAAAATGAAGATTTTAAAAATATGGAATTACAGTTTAAACAACTTTCTGGACTACTAAGTATATATATAAAATAAGAGGAAAGAAAGAAAGAAGCGGAAATTATTGTAAAAGAAATTATTTGTGAAGCTGAAGGGGATACTATAGATTTGTATGACAATGAGGTTCTGAGTGAGGAAGGAATATGTGTAAGTGAAGATGTTATTTCCTTGAGTGAAAAGGAAAAAGACTGTAAAAAGGAAGATGCTTGTGTAGTTGAGATGGAAGATCAACATGTTATGATAGATCCTGTAGTGCCTAAGGAGGTTCAATTGAACATGGAGGAAGAAAAGAACCATCATCAGAACCAAAATGATGCATTGAATAACTATGTTTTTCCTAATGTTTATGTTAACTTGCAGGAACATGATGAGTTCTTTGCTGAAGAAGAATTCATTTTATTTCCCCCTGTTCAGAAGATCTTTTATGAAGATGAATTTATTCTACAAGTGCCAATTCCCAACTTGAACAAGATGAAGATTCGAGGACGAATCTTTTCTAAAGAGGGAGGGAATGATGCGTGCACAGGGGGGTCAACATTGCAAGATTATAAACTTTGCAAGTTTGGATTTATGGAGATTAAATTTATGGAAGTTAAAGAAGGCTTGAAGGTGGTTTACTGAATTATGAAGAAGCCGAATCAAAAAAGAGACTTTGAAGACAGGCATGTGTAAATCATGTGACACCTTGACATGTGCAAGTCATGTGACCTTGACATGTGCCATCCATGTGCGTTGACATGTGCTAGACATGTGCCATGTCATGTGCTATGCATGTGCACATCATGTGACACATTACATGTGCAATGCATGTGCCAATTAATGGACTTAATGGGTTATTTTGTTTGGGCTTTTAGTTTAGGCTTTTATTTATTATTCTTATTTGATTATTTGTAATATGTTAGGCCTTAACTTATTCTTTTGGGCTTATTTAAGTGAGACGGTCTTTAATTAGATTGGAATCATTTAATTAGTTTTTTTTAGGCTTTTTGGGCTGTATTTTAAGTTAATTAGTGTGGCCTTTAGTTATCTTGGTGTAAGGCCCATGTTTAAAGGCCTATTTGATTAATTAGGGTTTTTATTAGCTTAAAACAGTATAAATACTCCTCACGGCAAGCGATGAGACGCGCCCCCTGGGCAGCCATTGCCTTACTGGGAGTGTTGTACGATCATGATACAGCAAAGAGCACCGTACTGGTGTCTCAGGCACTCCGGTACCTGCACAGAGTGCTCTCTAGTTCGTACCTTGGTCGAGCTGGTAATCCAAGGTCGCTTAATACGGCCGAGATCTGGAGCCTCTGGGCTATGGTGGCAGGCCAGCGCCTCAACGTTAGCCATGAGATCTTGGCTATCTTGGCTAACGTTTGCCAAAAGTAAGGTAAATTGCTATTTATCTTAGTATTAGGTTCGTGTTTTCTTTTCTTTGAATTCTTTATGTTTATGCCGAATTAGGTTGCATCAAATTTCTTAGTTATTGTGCTTTTTGTGTGTTTAAATTAGCTTTTTCTTTTCTTACCTTTTACCTTGAATTCGTGAAATTGCCTTGAACCGAATCTTGAACATCCTTATCTTGAATCCAAATCCTAATAGAAGAAGTTTATAGATTAGTTTGTTGATTGTTTTAAAAGAAAAGAAGAAAAAGCATTGTTCACGTTACTGTTCACAGCACAGTTCACGCACTATTCATGGTACTGTTCACAAAAAAGAGAAAAACAAAAAAAAAAGAAGAAAAGAGAGAAGAAGAGAAAATAAGGAACAATTTGCGTGTGAAGTAAATAAAAATTACGTGTGGATTTGATTGTGGAGCATATATATATAGCAAAAGGGAAAATCCAAATCCTTTAATAGGTGGGAAAGTTAATCCTAATTGCTTGAGGATTAGGGTAGCAATTAATCCTTTTCTAAACACAAGTAGGAATCCTTTAAGTAGTAGGAAAAATTAATCCTATTTGTTTTGGGAATAGGTTTTCAAAATCCTAATCCACATTTGATTAGTAGTGCAAGATAAATCCAATTCAGATAAGGGTTCAATTGGGCTATTAATTGCTAACCATTTTGGATATCATTTTGCTATCATTTGCTTACCATTTTGGATATCATTTTTCTATCATTTGCTAATCATTTTTGGTATCATTTTTCTATCATTTGCTATCCATTTTTGTTCTCATTTTCCTATCATTTGCCAACCATTTTTGGTATCATTTTGGTACCACTTTTCTATCATTTTTACACTATTTTGGTATCATTTTTCCATCATTTTTCTACCATTTTGCCATCATTTTGATACCATTTTGCTATCATTTTGCCATCATTTTTCTATCATTTTGCCATCATTTTGCACACAATTTGACACATTAATCAAGCTTGTGGCAGCATTCGGCCTAGTGATACTTTTGGCTCAAAATTGAATTATTTTGCATACAACCTACTTCATTTAGTTTAATTAGGACTTTTTGTTGATTTCTTGCTTTATTGGGTAGAATAACTAGGTTCTATATTTGGTTTACTTTGTAGTGAATCAAATTCATACATTTTATCCAAATTGTCATTTTTCTTGATTCTAGTAGCTTATTTCTTTATTTTAAGCTTGCTTTTGTTCCTTTTACATTGTTAGAGTATCTTCGCTTGTCTAATACTCTAACTTGGATATAATCAAGTGGTATGCCAGTCTTGTCCGTGTACCACCTACATTTTGTTTAGTGTCATCTTTTCTAGATTTGAGCTTTCTTTTTATTGTTAGTTTCTTATTTTGTTGCTTTTTAAAACGTACTCAAATTCTTGGTTTGTGAATTGAATTCTAAAGTACAATTTAAAAGTTGCAATTAGAGTGGAAAAAGGCAAGAGTGTGTGAGTACATTAAGAGGATAAAATCCTTGTTGAGTGAAACACGAGAGGAGTGACATCCTTTGAGCGTAAACACGTGAGGGAGTGTGTGAGGCTTTTATCTAACATCTGTTTGCAGATTTTTAAATCATGACTGAAGAAACGGGAAAAAGGGAGCAACTCTTGAGGAGGTAGTGTTCTCCATTCAAGCTATGCATGGTATGTTTGATAAATTCATGAAAGATATGGGGAATAAGAATGATAGATTGGAAAGGCTAGAATTGGGTTCAAATAGTACATCTAGGAGAACAGCAAGGAGGGGTAGGTGGATTGATGAAAATGTAAGGGCTGACCTAGAAGATTTAGATGAGGAAGAGACTAGTGGGAGAATGGATGGGAATTTAGGTAACATTAAGCTTAAGATTCCTCCATTTAAAGGTCAAAATAATGCTGAAGAGTACCTAGAATGGGAAAGGAAGGTTGAAATGATCTTTGATTGTAATAGGTATTCTGAGGAGAAGAAAGTGAAGATAGTAGCTATGGAGTTTACGGATTATACACTATTTTTGTGGGATCAATTGAACATGGGTAGAAGGAAAATGGGTAGACGACCTATTAGTAGTTGGGAGGATATGAAGGAGGCCATGAGGAAACTATTTGTGCCATCACACTACTTTAGGGAGTTACATCAAAGGTTGTATATGTTAGTACAAGGGGGTAGGTCAGTAGAGGACTATCATAAGGAAATGGAAATGTGCATGGTTAGAGCTAACATTGAGGAGGATAAAGAGGTAATAATGGCTTGGTTTCTAGGAGGTTTGAGTAAAGAAATTACGGATGTAGTTGAATTGCAACATTATAGAAAAATAGAGGACTTAGTGAACATTGCCATGAAGGTGGAGAGGCAACAGAAACAAAGGAGGGTAGCAATGTCAGTCTCAAATTCCAACAACAAAAGTTGTCCAAACTTGAGCAAAAATGAAGATTTTAAAAATATGGAATTACAGTTTAAACAACTTTCTGGACTACTAAGTATATATATAAAATAAGAGGAAAGAAAGAAAGAAGCGGAAATTATTGTAAAAGAAATTATTTGTGAAGCTGAAGGGGATACTATAGATTTATATGACAATGAGGTTCTGAGTGAGGAAGGAATAAGTGTAAGTGAAGATGTTATTTCCTTGAGTGAAAAGGAAAAAGACTGTAAAAAGGAAGATGCTTGTGTAGTTGAGATGGAAGATCAACATGTTATGATAGATCCTGTAGTGCCTAAGGAGGTTCAATTGAACATGGAGGAAGAAAAGAACCATCATCAGAACCAAAATGATGCATTGAATAACCTTGTTTTTCCTAATGTTTATGTTAACTTGCAGGAACATGATGAGTTCTTTGCTGAAGAAGCATTCATTTTATTTTCACCTGTTCAGAAGATCTTATATGAAGATGAATTTATTCTACAAGTGCCAATTCCCAACTTGAACAAGATGAAGATTCGAGGACGAATCTTTTCTAAAGAGGGAGGGAATGATGCGTGCACAGGGTGGTCAACATTGCAAGATTATAAACTTTGCAAGTTCGGATTTATGGAGATTAAATTTATGGAAGTTAAAGAAGGCTTGATGGTGGTTTACTGAATTATGAAGAAGCTGAATCAAAAAAGAGACTTTGAAGACAGGCATGTGTAAATCATGTGACACCTTGACATGTGCAAGTCATGTGACCTTGACATGTGCCATCCATGTGCGTTGACATGTGCTAGACATGTGCCATGTCATGTGCTATGCATGTGCACATCATGTGACACATTACATGTGCAATGCATGTGCCAATTAATGGACTTAATGGGTTATTTTGTTTGGGCTTTTAGTTTAGGCTTTTATTTATTATTTTTATTTGATTATTTGTAATATGTTAGGCCTTAACTTATTCTTTTGGGCTTATTTAAGTGAGACGGTCTTTAATTAGCTTGGAATCATTTAATTAGTTTTTTTTAGGCTTTTTGGGCTGTATTTTAAGTTAATTAGTGTGGCCTTTAGTTATCTTGGTGTAAGGCCCATGTTTAAAGGCCTATTTGATTAATTAGGGTTTTTATTAGTTTAAAGGAGTATAAATACTCCTCAAAAATGAATTGGTATGTAGAGATTGGAATTATTAAACATTGGAGGCTATCCTCTTTTCTTGGCTTTGCAAAAATTCTAATAGATTAGATTTGTGAGATTTGCTTGCTTTTCTTTTCTATTGCATGAAGAATTTGATTAACTTATCAATTTTTTGATTGTGGCATTTTTCAGGTTCTTTATTTCTCAATTATTTGTGTTTCCTTTCACATGTTGATTGAGGGTTGAATAGGGGGGTGTTTATCTGATTCGGTTTGCTATTCGACTTGTATGTGTGGTTTTGTAGCTCGATAGCTATTGGGTTCCGCATCATTACTCTAATTAACTTTCAGTTATTTTTTCTACATAATAATCTATTACATTATATTATATTATATTATATTATTACTAATTTAATTATTTAGAGATTAATTTACGATTTAGTCCTTAATCCTTCAAATTACGATTCTGCCCTTTCATTAGCCATATTTACCTAATTACCATTAACTATCCAATTTCCTTCTTTTAAATTCATTATTTAACTTATAATTATTATTTATTCCTATAATGCCCTCCCCGACGCCCCCGTTGGAATGACGCCGGGTGTGCTACCGACACTCACTCACGAATACACTACTATAAATTATTCAAAGACACGAATCAAAACACTATCCTTATTAATATTCACTAACAACACTAGGACAATATATCACCAAGGCATAAGCAAAACCGTACACCATGCAATAGTGAGAAACCGTGCAAAGTGGGGCAAAAGAATCACTTCGAAAAATAGGGCAAGCAGGAAGGGCCTCTATCGCGATCGTGTGCATCGCGCTCGCGACAAAGAGCAGGGTACCCCGTTTCATGCTCGCACATGAATGCGCGCTCGTGACGAAGCACGCTCCGCAAACACTCGCAATACCGAGCTCTGTCATGCTCGCGATAGAGACCGGACATTTCCCCTTCGCGATCGCGCTTGCAGGCGCGTTCGCACTGGGGCTCGGCTTGCCACAGCTTGCCCTACCGAGCTCTCTGTTGCACTCACAATATGCATCGCGCTCGCGACAGAGGGCTCCTCAACAACAAGAGTGCCATTCCGCACTTTGTCGCTCTCGCGACAGACATCATGCTCGTGATAAAGCCAAGACTTGCCTAGAATCTGCACTTCCAGCACTTCTTCCCAACTCAACCAAACCCCAAACCACCAAATCATGCACTACCACTTATCTCATCACTCCCAAGCATACCAAGACATGCTTAACATCAATATACACTCAAATCACACTAATTTGCACAAGAATTTACAATTGAATCACTAAGGCAAACAAATCATGTTTTACACTACTCATGAAATTTTACCACCAAACTCACATGCAAATCACTACAACTTAGTCATGCCAAACCAACACTTTTTCTCAAACCAATACACGCATTTACACATACTATAACACTCAAGATCATCAGAAAATCAAGGCATAACACACAACGATCTAAGATGAGAACAACGATCCAAGATCAGAATCCCCTACCCATGATGTGAATTCTGAACATCTTTTGGATTAATTTATATGAATGAAAGGTTTATCTCACTATTGCTTGTTGATTAATTTATGGTGTTTATTTTCTCAAGTTATTTTCCAGCTTTGATGTATGATTTTCATCATGTATCTTTATTGGATGTTTAGCATGTATTGATTGAAGGCTTTAAATGTTTTTACTCAATTTTTCTATTATGAATGCTGCATCTTGTGGATGACTCCGGATAGGGAATCCATTTGTGCAGAATTTTATGATTTAAAAATAGAGGAGGGAGTGAGATAAATGAGTTTTGGGTTGTTTGGCTCTGGATTGGGAAAGCAAACCAAATTTAGGATTTTAGACCCTTGCTTAGGCTAATTATGTGGCTTGCTCTGGATTGGGATGTCTTGCAATTAGAGTAGCTGGCTCCGGATTGGGATGCATGGGTTAAGAGGGTTATTCCGAATTCATTCGTATATGTTTCTTAGATTAAATAAATTCACATTTGGGTACGGGGTGGATAAGTGAACCCGAGCAACGTTTCTTTTATATCGATTTCTCTTACTTGTTAATTCCTTTGCTATTATTTCATTTTTGCCAAAAATTACTGTCAGTTTCATTTATCAAATTCTATTTGCATGTTTTGGATATTTAATTCCGTTATTTTTAATTAATAGTTAACTCATCCAAATTAATCAATTGGGAATTCTTTAGCATATACTTGATTTTCTTAACTTGCACACATAATCCCTTGGGTACGATAACTCGGGGTCCTAATTACCCCACTTTATTACTTGCCGATTCAGTACACTTGCTGAGATCGCGTCAAGCTTTTGGCACCGTTACCGGGGATTGGCGTTGTTTGTGAGTTTTGATTGTTATTTGTATGTGTTTTCTTTTTCTTATTTTATTTTTGCTTATTCTTTTTAGGTAATCGTGGTACATGAACAGATTGAGATAAGGGCTAATCGTACCCTACGATCCTAAAATCAAAAGGACTTTACATCAATGTAGGAGAGATAATAGAGAGAATAATATGGAAGATCCTCCTATTGATGAACTTCCTCCCGAGAATGAACAAGTGCCGAGGGCACAAGAAGAAATGCCGGGTAAGTATAGGGAAGAGGTACCTAGGCAGAGGACGATAATGGATTATGCTGTATCGAGATGGACTGAAGATCATAGGACAATTGTGCTGCCTAGGGGAGTACAATTTGAGCTTAAACCAGCAACCATCACAATGGCACAGAGGAATCAGTTTTCAGGGTCAGAGTTGGAAGATCCTGCACAGTACCTTGATATATTTTTGGAGTTTAGCGATACGATTTAGATTTTAGGTGTCACATCTCATGCGGTGAGGCTGAAATTGTTTCCTTTTACATTGATTGGCAAAGCGAGGGAATGGCTTCAGATGTTACCAAGCCAACCGATTAGGTCATGGGATCAGTTGCAAGAGAAGTTTCTAATGAGATTTTTCCCTCCTACTAAGACTGCAAAAATCCATAACAGTATTATGGGTTTTAACCAAATGAATGAGGAGCCATTTTATGAGGCTTGGGAGAGGTTTAGGAGATTATTGAGAAGCTGTCCATACCATGAGATAGTCGTTTATCATCTGATGACAATATTCTATTCTGCAGTTACACCTCAAACAAGGTCTCTGTTGGATGCATCATCGGGAGGTTCTTTCATGAATAGGCTGCCGAAAGAAGCTTTCCATTTATTAGATGAGATGGCAGCAAATGATTCTCAATGGGCTACTCCTAGATCAGTTCCGAAAAGGCAAGGGATACATAATGTGGATGAACTGTCAATGCTACAGGCACAAATAGAGTCAATGCAGAAGGAAATGAGTGGATTGAAAGTTTGGAATGTAGCCGCTGTTTCTCAAGAGAGTGGGTTGTATGAAGGCGGGCAGTATGTTCAAGTGGGTGCAGCAATGGGAGATGTAAATGCTGTGGGAGATTACCGAAGAAATGACCCTTACAGTAATACATACAATCCAGGTTGGAGGAGTCACCCAAACTTCTCTTGGAAGGATGGAAATCAGAATGCTTCATCTTCCCAACCACAAGCGAGAGCTCCCTTCAACCAAAGCATTCATCACAACCACAACCAGTCATACCAACCACAAACATCCACTTATTACCAAACTCCCTATCCACCACACCATTAAGGGCAAGGCTCAAACCAGTCACAATCTCAGTCATATCACCCACCGGGGTATCAACCAAGGCCACCTGTACAAGAGAAGAAGCCAAACCTTGAAGATATGTTGGCTAGCTTCATGAACAGTTAACAGCAATTTGTGAATAGCCAGCAATAATTCATGGCTAATCAAGAAGCAAGGTGGAAATATCAAGAACAATGGAACCGAAATCAAGACGCTTCTATGAGGAATTTAGAAACTCAATTGGGATAGCTTGCAACTTCTATGTCTCAAAGACAACCGGGGACTTTTCCTTCGAATGTGGACCGAAATCCTAAGGAAGAGGCTAAAGCAATCACATTGAGAAGTGGCAAGGAAGTAGTGCAAAGAGAGGACCAAGGTAAAATTTCTTCGCCATCATCAGATAAGGAGGAGCCAACATAGAAGGTAAGTAACTCTAACTCTAGGGTAGAGATTAATGAAAATGCTCCTATAAGTGAGAAGGGTAAGAGCCTAGCAAATACTAAAGTAGAGGATCTTGATGTTAATAGATTGCCATTTCCTGCTGTAGGTAGAAAAGAAAAGAAAAATGAGCAATTGGCTAGGTTTCTAGAGATGTTTAAGAAACTGGATATTAATTTACCATTTGCTGAAACCTTAACTCACATGCCTAACTATGCAAAATTCATGAAAAAATTATGTTCAAATAAAAAGAAATTAGAAGGGCATGGGACTGTGCAGCTCACAAAAAATTACAGTGCTATAATAATGAACAAGATTCCTGAATGCTTTGTGTGACCTAGGTGCTAGCATTAATTTAATGCCGTATTCTATTTGCAGGAAACTTAATCTTGGAGAGCTCAAGGAAACGGGAATGAGACTCCAGCTTGCAGATAGGTCGGTGAGGAGACCCAAGGGGGTAATTGAGGATTTGCTAGTGAAAGTGGGGAAATTCATTTTCCCAGTGGATTTTGTGGTGATGGAGATGGAAGAAGATCATAAGGTACCACTTATTGTGGGGAGACCGTTTTTGAATACAGCAAAGGCTTTAATCGATATACATGGTCAAACGGTCACCCTAAGGTTCAATGATGAAGAGCTAGTGGTGGACATGAATAAGGCTCAAAAATATCCATCGAGTGATATGGAGGAGTCTATTTATTTTGTGGATACAGTGGATGAATGTGTAGAGGAAGTTCAGGAAAATGTGTTGCTAGATGATCCATTGAATGTGAGTTTGATACATTCATTAGAGGATGAAGAATTGGAATATGAGATAGGGGGAGAAGTGATAGCAGCTATGGAGAAAGAAGGTGAAGAGGAGAAATCACCATAAAAAGAGCCTAATCGGAAAAAGGGCGATTCAATTTCTGAACTTAAACCCCTTCTTTCTCATTTAAAATATGTGTTTTCAGAGAATGAGAAAAAATCGGTAATTATTTCTTCTTTGTTGACAGGTAATGAGGAGAAAATATTGCTGGAAGTGCTGAAAAAACACAAGGAAGCTATTGGATGGGAAACATCGGACTTAAAGGGGATAGACCCAAGCTACTGCACTCACCGGATCCTAATGGAGGAAGAATGCAAACCAGTAGCTCAGCCCCAAAGGAGACTCAACCCATCCATGCAAGAAGTGGTAAAGAAGGAGGTACTTAAGCTCCTTGATTCAGGTATTATCTATCCTATATCTGACAGTAGATGGGTTAGTCCAGTACAACGTGTTCCTAAGAAAGGGGAGATGACAATGGTAAAAAATGAGTTAAATGAATTGATTCTAACTCGTACAGTTACGAGGTGGAGAGTCTGTATCGATTATAGAAGACTGAACAATGCCACTAGAAAAGATCATTTCCCATTGCCATTTATTAACCAAATGTTAGAGAGGCTAGCGGGGAATAGGTTTTATTACAAATTCCCATAGCCCCTGAAGATCAAGAGAAAACAACCTTTACCTGCCCATATGGCACTTTTACATATAGGAGAATGCCCTTTGGCTTGTGTAATGCACCGTCTACGTTTTAGCGGTGTATTATGGCTATTTTTCATGATTTCATAGAGAAATTTATGGAGGTATTTGTGGATGATTTCACCATTTATGGGGCAGATTTTGAGAGTTGTTTAGAGCATCTTGATTTGGTGCTAGGGAGGTGTGAAAAGACCAACTTAGTATTGAATTGGGAAAAATGTCACTTTATGGTGAGAGAAGGCATTGTACTTGGGCATAAAATTTCTGAGAAAGGGATAGAGGTTGATAAGGCTAAGGTGGAAGTGATAGAAAAACTGCCACCCCTAACTAGTGTTAAGGGCATTAGGAGTTTTTTAGGGCACACAGGGTTTTACCGCCGATTTATCAAAGATTTTTTGAAAAAAGCTAAACCCTTATCTAATTTGCTGATGAAAGATGCCCCTTTTAATTTTAATAGTGAATGCATGCTAGCTTTTGAGACTTTGAAACAAAGGCTTATTTCAGCTCCGGTAATTATATCTCCGGATTGGAATTTGCCTTTTGAATTAATGTGTGATGCTAGTGACTTCGCAGTAGGGGAAGTACTTGGACAAAGGCGGGATAAAGTGTTTTGTGCAGTTTACTATGCAAGTCATACCTTGACAAGGGCACAAGTTAATTACACCACAACTGAGAATGTCACACCCCAACCTATACCAAGAAGACTTCCTGGATAGATAGGAGTGTCACACCCCACTAGTATAAACATGCAAACATTACATATATAGAGCGACATGTCAGAGATAATTAAAATCTTTAAAACGGAAAAGAGTGATACTGAACAAAATATATACTTCATTAATATACCAAAAGAAAGTCTTTACATATTACATCAGATTACAAAAGAACTAATTTACAAAAGCCCAAGATACACTGCTAAAAAGGCTAACAAAACATTACATCTATTACAAAAATAAAGGAAAGCCTATACTATAAAACTCCCCATCTCTAGTTGCGTTGGCCTTCCCGATGCGACACGCCCAGAACACGCGTACCAAAACCTTCCACACCTGCACGGATAAACACCCGTGCTAAACGAAATCGCTTAGTGGGGAAACACACAATGCATGACCGTCACTCACAGTGACGGTAACAGAAAACGCATGAAAACAGTACAATTATGAGCATATAATCATACATAGTTAATTCAGATATTAGCATTCTCATCCAAAGATTCTTGTACAAAATACAATGACACCTGCTTAATCATAATGAGTGGATAACGAGTACATATAGATACTTGAGAGTATCGATATCGTCACATATACATATGGATACCCGAAGGCATCAAATCATTCTTTTTATTTTGTTTCCAATTTATTATTACGTGGAATCTTAAGAAAGATTCAGACAGAGGGATCGCGAGGATCCAATCGTGGGACCTGATCAGGGTCCAAGTCGTACATATAGCTGCAGCGGCACATAACTCTATTAGGCATGCCTAACTATCCACTTATCCGACATTAGCAGGTTATGCAAAATCTTATCACGTTTACATGTATATATATTACTAGGCAAAAGATAGTCAAGCTTAATAAGATTCCATGCAAAAGAATTTAAGTCATTAAGCAAAAAGAAGAAGAAATCAAATTTGGAAGTCACGTCTGTCGCGCTCGCGACAGAAGCCAAGCTACACTTCCCCGCCTCGTCTCGCGATCGCGAGAGATCTCGTGGTCGCGAGAGGACGTAGGGATGGCTCTTCTGTCGCGCTCGCGAGGCTTGTCGCGCTCGCGACATAAGAGAACCTAGCACAAGCTCGGAGCTCGAGCACTCTGTCGCGCTCGCGATGGTTGTCGCGCTCGCGACAGAGAGCTCCCACGAATTCTTCTGCGCGACATCTCTCGCGCCGGCGCGAGGATTGAAACCCCCGCATTCTGTCGCGCTCGCGACAGTGTCGCGGTCGCGACAGACACGGGTTTTTCAACTCTTACGCCCAAAATCTGCAGAATTCACACAAAATTCACATCCAAACTTCCAAAATTGATTCCAAAACTCAAAATTCAGCAATCCAAGCATTCACAACTCATAACATAAATAAAAACCCAACTTCATCACCATTTATCTCAATTAAAACAAGTCAATTACATGTCCAACTCTAAGAATATCCAAAACAGCAATTTTAATATCAATTACAACTATTCACCCAATTTCCCACAAATCCTTCAACAATATTCATTCTTTCACATCACATATCACATTAATTTCGATTTAAGTTATAACAACACAACTCATAATCCCAATCAAAGCAAAAACACATTTATCAAACTCAAATCACAAAAATGCACAAAAAGGTGAACAATCCCAAACCTTCTCTCCTTAGCTCCTAATCGCGAGCTCCGCTTCCGCTAGCGATTTCTTTTCCTTTATCAGGTCTAGGAGCTTCCTCTGAACCATAAACCCATAACAATCAAGATCAATTTTACAACTACCCAAACATACATATATACTTATAAAACCTAGAGAAGAGGAAGAGAAAGAAATCTAAGACATCAATAACTCCCACTCACCTCTAAGCTTCAAAAATCCACAAGCTAATCAACTAAATCTTCTCAAGGGGAAGGAGAGGAAGTAAGATCGGGCCAAGAAGAAGGAAAGAACAAGAAAAAAAGAAGAAGAAAGGAAGAACGGCGTGAGGAGGAGAGGAAGAACGGGAATCAAAGGGAAATGGCTGATTTCTCACTCTTCACCAAACCTCAATAAATGCCCACTTATCCTCTTAGCCACATGTCACACTCTCCTTAAGCCACATGCCCTTTAACACACCCTACTCCCAAACTTGGCTATACACTCTAGGCTAACCCTTACTCATACTTTTACTTCTATACACTCCCATATACTATATCCTAACTCCTCTTCTCAAACTAATATACATAAATTAAATAAATAAACCAATTTAACACACACATGCAACACATAAAAATACACACATTCCGACACGGACAGGCTCAAACTACTGGGGTGGTTTTGGGGTGTTACAATACTCCCCCACTGGACAGAATTTCGTCCTCGAAATTCATACCTGTTTCGAACAACTGAGGGTATTGTAATCTCATAGCTTCCTCTGGTTCCCATGTAGCTTCTTCAATACCGTGATGCTGCCATAGAACTTTGACTAACGGTATCTGCTTATTCCGAAGCTGTCTGATTTCCCTATCCAAAATCCTCTTCGGTTCTTCATCAAAAGAAAAGTCTGACTGAATCCTAACCTCTTGCACTGGTAGCACATGCGAAGGATCTGACCGATATTTCCGAAGCATAGATACATGAAAAACATCATGTAATCTAGCTAACTCCATAGGCAGAGCTAATTGATATGCTACTGGACCCACTTTCCTTAGAATCTCATACGGTCCAATAAAACGTGGACTTAGTTTGCCTTTCTTGCCAAAACGGAGAACCTTATGCCATGGTGACACTTTCAAGAAAACTTTATCACCCACTTCATACTGAATATCTCTGCGCTTCAGATTAGCATAAGAACGCTGTCGGTCCTTAGCTGCCTTCAAGTTCTGTTGCACCACCCTCACTTTCTCTTCAGTATCCCGTACTATATCCGGACCTATCATAGCCTTTTCTGACAGTTCAGTCCAACACACTGGTGTTCTACATTTCCGTCCATACAGTACTTCATAAGGGGCCATACCAATACTCACTTGGTAGCTGTTATTATATGCAAATTCCATCAAAGACACATACCGATCCCAACTTCCTGAGAACTCTAAAACACAACCCCGGAGCATATCTTCTAGAATCTGAATAACCCTCTCTGACTGACCATCGGTCTGCGGATGGAAAGCAGTACTGAAATTTAACCGTGTTCCCAAGGCTACCTGAAGTTCCTTCCAAAATTTGGATGTAAAACGAGGATCTCTGTCTGATACAATGGATAGCGGAATCCCATGCAATCGGACTATCTCATCCACATACAGTTCCGCCAACTTGTCCATCGAATAATCCAATCGAACTGGTAGAAAATGTGCAGACTTTGACAAACGATCCACTATAACCCATACCGAATCATGCTTACGCTGCGTCATAGGAAGACCAGATACAAAATCCATCGTGATGTCATCCCACTTCCATTGAGGAATGGGTAAGGGATGAAGCAATCCCGATGGCACTTGATGCTCGGTTTTCACTTGCTGACAAGTAAGACACCTTGAAACAATTTCTGTTATCTCTCTTTTCATTCCTGGCCACCAATAGTATTGCTTCAAGTCTTGATACATCTTGTCTCCACCAGGATGCATAGTGAAAACTGATGAATGAGCTTCTTGCAACAGTTTCTTTCTTAACTCCCCCACATTAGGTACACATAACCGCTTACCATGTCTCAACACTCCTTCACTGTCTAATAAGTACTCAGACTGCTTGCCCTCTTTCACTGCTTGAGAAACACGCTGAAGCACATGATCATCTAACTGAGCCTTTGCAATTTCTGATCTCAAACTAGGCTTAACTTTAAGTTGAGCAATCAGAGCACCTTTAGAATCAAATCTCCATCTGCCTCGACTAGCCAGTAACGCAGACAGAGACTTCCTACTAAGAGCATCTGCCACCACATTAGCTTTACCCGGATGATAGTCAATGATACAATCATAATCCTTAAAGAGTTCTAACCATCTCCGCTGTCTCAAATTTAACTCCTTCTGAGTTAACAAATCTTGAGACTCTTGTGATCGGTAAAAATTCTGCACGTCTCTCCATACAAGTAGTGTCGCCAAACTTTAAGCGCAAACACTACCGCTGCCAACTCTAAATCGTGAGTCGGGTAATTCCGCTCTTGAGGCTTCAACTGTCTCGATGCATAAGCTACTACTTTATTCCCTTGCATCAGAACACAACCTAAACCAATACCCGAAGCATCACTGTACATAGTGTACTCTTTACCCGAAACTGGCTGTGTGAGCACAGGAGCTTTAACCAACACTTCCTTTAAACGATCAAAACTGGCTTGGCACTTTTCAGTCCATACAAACTTGACATCCTTCCTAAGTAGCTTGGTCAAAGGAGATGCTAACACTGAAAACCCCTGAACAAACCGTCGGTAATACCCTGCTAAACCCAGAAAACTTCTCACTTCTGGCACATTCTTCGGAGGCATCCAATTAATAATCGCTTCAATTTTGCTAGGATCAACCCGCACACCTTCCGCTGACACCACATGTCCAAGAAAGGCCACTTCTTTCAACCAAAACTCGCACTTACTGAGTTTTGCATACAGCTGATGGTCTCTTAACATTTGTAACACCAACTTAAGATGTTCCTTATGCTCTTTACGGTCTCTAGAGTACACCAAAATGTCATCAATAAATACCACAACAAACTTGTCCAAATACGGTCGGAAAACTCGGTTCATCAGATCCATAAAGGCTGCAGGCGCGTTGGTCAAACCAAAAGGCATCACTAAAAATTCATAATGACCATAACGCGTCCGAAAAGCCATCTTAGCCACATCTGCTTCCTTCACCCCTAACTGGTAATAGCCTGATCTCAAATCTATCTTAGAGAATACCCCGGCTCCTCTCAACTGATCAAAAAGATCCTCAATCCTCGGCAGTGGATACTTATTCTTAATAGTCACTTTGTTGAGCTGTCGATAGTCAATGCACATCCGAAGGGTTCCATCTTTCTTCTTAACAAATAGCACTGGAGCGCCCCACGGTGACAAACTTGGCCGAATGAACCCTTTATCCAACAATTCTTGCAACTGACTCTTCAATTCTTTCAATTCCATTGGAGCCATTCTGTAAGGAGCCTTAGAAATCGGAGCTGTACCTGGAATAATCTCTACTGACAATTCAACTTCTCTCTCGGGAGGTAATCCCGGTAATTCTTCCGGAAAAACATCTACAAAATCTCTTACAACCGGAATATCTTGAATCTTAACTTGACCTCTTCGAGAGTCCAAAACCACAGCTAAAAATGCTTCACATCCCTTCCTGATAAATCTTCTGGCTTTCATAGCAGAAACCATATTATGCAAAGAACTGCTTCCAATTCCTTTTACCACAACAGGCATTTGATCTTTATCCCTCAAAACCATTACTTTCCTATGACAATCCACTACCGCGCGATGCTTATCCAACCAATCCATTCCCAGAATAATATCAAACTCATGAAATGGCAAACAAATCAGATCTACTACAAACTCAATACCCTGAATCTTTAAAGGACACTTCCGACACACACAATTAACCATAATACTCTGACCCAACGGACTGGATACACAAATCTCATATTCCATTTTCTCCTCACTACCCAAACTATCCCACAACTTACCAGAACACACATAAGAATGGGTAGAGCCCGGGTCAATCAAAACATAAACTTCAGTATCAAGCAAAGAGAACTTACCGGCAATCACTTCAGGAGCATTCTGTTCCTCTCGGGCCTTCATAGCATAAGCTCTACCAGATGATGGCACTGGACGATCTACTGATTCTGAGGCTTCTTTATCACGAGGCCGTCCACCTCGACCCCTTCCTCTACCCCTATTACGACTTCCTTGGGGTACATTAGATCCAGCTCGGCTCCCTTCCTGTTGTCCCGAAGGATCTCCAAGTCGGTTCGGACAATTTGCAAGTAAATGGTCCGTAGAGCCACATTTAAAACAGCCTCCTGTTAACCACTGACATTCACCCCAATGTTGTCTATTACAATGAGAACATCGGGGAGGGCCATCTCCTCTACCTGAACCCGCTCCCCTAGAAGAACCCTGTCTTCTCCCTCTAGGGGCCGGACTAACTGTAGATTCATCAGCAAAGTTTCCTTGCGACTCCCTCGGCCTCTTGCCTGAAGAAGAACCACCTCTTGCAGACTTTCTTCTTTGAGCCTTTTCTCTCAATATATTCTCAGAACGCTCCGTCCTCAAGGCTGCTTGTACTAACTGATAATACCTCACATTTGGAGCCGACATCAATGATATTAACATCACTTTCAACGACTCATTCAAGCCTGATTCAAAATGCTGACATCTGAACTCTTCTGTAAGGACCCTTGGCGGCGCATACTTACTGAGCTTATTGAACTCATCCTCATACTCAGCCACAGACATTGTTATTTGCTTAAGAGTGAGAAACTGTGCCCACTTAGCATCCTTATAAGCTTTGGTCACATACCGGTTCTGGAATTCATCCTCAAAGAACTCCCATGTTATCGGTTCAGGAACTTGCGGTTGACTAGTCACCAACTTCCACCAATCATAAGCTGAACCTTGTAACAAAGACAAGGCACACTCCACTTCTTGCTCCGGTGGGCATCTTATCTCCTTAAGTACTCTGGATGTCTTTTCTAACCACATCTCTGCCTTGTTAGATTCATCTATACCAGTACCAAAGAAATCCTCTGCACCATGCTTTCTTAACCTTTCAATAGGTGCACTAGGCGCTGTTACCCTTTCAAGTACTCTTGTCATACTCTGAAGCATCGCTTCCATTGGTCCCAAAGGCACCTCAGGATAACCCCTAGGAGGTTGAGCCGGACCAGAAACTGAGGGATCCTGCTCTTGGGGATTCGCACTTTCTGCTGACCCCTCAAGCGATCCACGGGCGGACTCCATAACTACAAAACATAAACACAGTGCGCATCAGGCCAACACAACTCTAACAACTAACTAACACACTAAAACCCAGTAACATCTAAACCTAAGGCTCTGATACCACCTAATGTCACACCCCAACCTATACCAAGAAGACTTCCTGGATAGATAGGAGTGTCACACCCCACTAGTATAAACATGCAAACATTACATATATAGAGCGACATGTCAGAGATAATTAAAATCTTTAAAACGAAAAAGAGTGATACTGAACAAAATATATACTTCATTAATATACCAAAAGAAAGTCTTTACATATTACATCAGATTACAAAAGAACTAATTTACAAAAGCCCAAGATACACTGCTAAAAAGGCTAACAAAACATTACATCTATTACAAAAATAAAGGAAAGCCTATACTATAAAACTCCCCATCTCTAGTTGCGTTGGCCTTCCCGATGCGACACGCCCAGAACACGCGTACCAAAACCTTCCACACCTGCACAGATAAACACCCGTGCTAAACGAAATCGCTTAGTGGGGAAACACACAATGCATGACCGTCACTCACAGTGACGGTAACAGAAAACGCATGAAAACAGTACAATTATGAGCATATAATCATACATAGTTAATTCAGATATTAGCATTCTCATCCAAAGATTCTTGTACAAAATACAATGACACCTGCTTAATCATAATGAGTGGATAACGAGTACATATAGATACTTGAGAGTATCGATATCGTCACATATACATATGGATACCCGAAGGCATCAAATCATTCTTTTTATTTTGTTTCCAATTTATTATTACGAGAAATCTTAAGAAAGATTCAGACAGAGGGATCGCGAGGATCCAATCGTGGGACCTGATCAGGGTCCAAGTCGTACATATAGCTGCAGCGGCACATAACTCTATTAGGCATGCCTAACTATCCACTTATCCGACATTAGCAGGTTATGCAAAATCTTATCACGTTTACATGTATATATATTACTAGGCAAAAGATAGTCAAGCTTAATAAGATTGCATGCAAAAGAATTTAAGTCATTAAGCAAAAAGAAGAAGAAATCAAATTTGGAAGTCACGTCTGTCGCGCTCGCGACAGAAGCCAAGCTACACTTCCCCGCCTCGTCTCGCGATCGCGAGAGATCTCGTGGTCGCGAGAGGACGTAGGGATGGCTCTTCTGTTGCGCTCGCGAGGCTTGTCGCGCTCGCAACAGAAGAGAACCTAGCACAAGCTCGGAGCTCGAGCACTCTGTCGCGCTCGCGATGGTTGTAGCGCTCGCGACAGAGAGCTCCCTCGAATTCTTCGGCGCGACATCTCTCGCGCCGGCGCAAGGATTGAAACCCCCGCATTCTGTTGCGCTCGCGACAGTGTCGCGGTCGTGACAGACACGGGTTTTTCAACTCTTACGCCCAAAATCTGCAGAATTCACACAAAATTCACATCCAAACTTCCAAAATTGATTCCAAAACTCAAAATTCAGCAATCCAAGCATTCACAACTCATAACATAAATAAAAACCCAACTTCATCACCATTTATCTCAATTAAAACAAGTCAATTACATGTCCAACTCTAAGAATATCCAAAACAGCAATTTTAATATCAATTACAACTATTCACCCAATTTCCCACAAATCCTTCAACAATATTCATTCTTTCACATCACATATCACATTAATTTCGATTTAAGTTATAACAACACAACTCATAATCCCAATCAAAGCAAAAACACATTTATCAAACTCAAATCACAAAAATGCACAAAAAGGTGAACAATCCCAAACCTTCTCTCCTTAGCTCCTAATCGCGAGCTCCGCTTCCGCTAGCGATTCCTTTTCCTTTATCAGGTCTAGGAGCCTCCTCTGAACCATAAACCCATAACAATCAAGATCAATTTTACAACTACCCAAACATACATATATACTTATAAAACCTAGAGAAGAGGAAGAGAAAGAAATCTAAGACATCAATAACTCCCACTCACCTCTAAGCTTCAAAAATCCACAAGCTAATCAACTAAATCTTCTCAAGGGGAAGGAGAGGAAGTAAGATCGGGCCAAGAAGAAGGAAAGAACAAGAAAAAAAGAAGAAGAAAGGAAGAACGGCGTGAGGAGGAGAGGAAGAACGGGAATCAAAGGGAAATGGCTGATTTCTCACTCTTCACCAAACCTCAATAAATGCCCACTTATCCTCTTAGCCACATGTCACACTCTCCTTAAGCCACATGCCCTTTAACACACCCTACTCCCAAACTTGGCTATACACTCTATGTAACACCCCAACTCATACGTGGACGAACCCATCCGCAAGGGAGTAGGAGGCCGTACGAGTAGGTGTGTTACCGGACTGAAGCGAGACAAAGCATACTAAAATACGGAAGAATTTAAAACTTGAGGAGTAGATTTGGACATGCATATTTCGCAATTGCGCATACACTAAGGAAAAGCATACAGTTGTGAAAACTTAAACGCATACAATAGAAGTTATTCTCCAAACATCGCTATACAAATATTTACATGGCCCAGAATATTATATAAATATCTTTACATATTATTACATATACATATTCATCAGAATTACAAAATCCAAGCTACAGAAATTACACAGAATACATCACTTCTAACTCCTATGTGGCCGACTCTGCAGATGCGCGACTCGAACAGAAGCAAACCTGCCACCTGCACGGGAAAAAGAACCCGTGCTAAGCGATAACGCTTAGTGGGGAAAACAAACATAATAATATGGACGGCCATTCACAATGGTCGTCGAGGCAAAATACATTCAAATGGCAATTGCGGATATTCAAAATACATATCTAAACAGACTTTCATAATAAAGGCATTCATTCGGAAACTCACATACCTAACCATATACATATATCAGGAATGGGCCAAAACAGTCATAACCCAAAACACGACACCAGTGTTATCATGCTGAACCACATACCCAAGAAAATCATCCAAAACACCACACATCTGCTGCACAACTCTAATACATAGCATATTATGCCGTAAACACTCCCATAACGAAAACTGAAGGCATAATCACATCACTTCACATTCATATCAAAACCATGCTTAACTCATATACATAAATACATCGATCGAATCATTTCAAAGCATTCAGAAACTAATAACAAATCACATGTCAAGTACGGATAATCATGTTAACTGAAAGGTCATGTTTACTAAATATAGATTTACCTTCTGAAGCCCGTGGTCATATTCATATACACATAAACTGATTCTTGCTCATTCAGATATCACATTCTGATGGCTATTTCAAAACAGAATAAAACAAACCATCAAAATACCTGCTGACTCATAATAGTGGATAACGAGTACGGAGGGGAAGACCTCATGAGGGAACACATAGCCCGATCTCTGACCGGGTAACCCTCAGAGGGAACACATAATATAATGTACCATACAGGTACAAGTCGAAAAGCAACATCATCTTTTTCCACATTCCAAAAACATTTCATATCAAAGGGTTCGCAAGGAACCAGTCGTGGGACCTGATCAGGGTCCAAATCATTCAAAGGGCGCTGCAGCTACAAAGACTCTATTAGGCATGCCTAACTATCCACTAGACTGACTCTCGCAGGTCATGCATCATTTAAATCAGGTATCACATCAGACAATATATATAATATCATCATACTTAATCCAGAGTATATTAGACATATAAAGAAATTCATAATATCAGTCATGCTTAATACAAATTATGTTCAAGTCACACGACAAAGTTCATCATACACAATACTGCGTATAAATAGGCGTATCAATAAGTTCACACTACCCTCATGTATCATGTAAATCATGTGTCTATTTACACTGCATATATATATATATACATGTCATTATGCATGATCTAGAGTCTAATATCCAAATACATAAGTACATAATATCAATCATACCCCATACTATTCATATTATAAAGCGTGTAATATAACTCAACCAATGCATTTTAACACATCCAAGATTCTACAATATATCAGAATTAAAGATAGAATTATAATATGCCAATAATTCACAGCGCATAATCCTAATCAGGAAATTATACAATATACATCTAAGCACAACATGTTATCCTAAGAGCAGTGTCTGACTAAAGATAGACATGACATATTTTATATTTCAATATAACCTATTCAGGAGTAACCAATTATGAACTTAACTTTTATAATTTCTTCATTTTCTAAACACGGCATGTAATGCAGATCACCATCATCATTAAATATTATATCCATAACCCAAGAACATTCAACCAAGAATAACATGAAATTTTACCCATGATATTAGTTATTCAGAGATTAATTGTATATCAAAATACAGCATGCGTTATACGTTACATTACTTAGTATTCATAAACCAAATTACACAAATTTCAATCAGATATTAGATTACCAGGAATTCCTCTTACTACTCATATCATAAGTAAGTGTGAACATATTATCATTTCATTACTCTCACTTTAGAAAATAATCCAAGTTATGTTTCAAATTATAACGTATAATTTATTAAGCATAATCCGTATAATAATAGGCATATAACCAAGTTCACATAGCATACGGGAAAGAAAAACCATGACAAAAACATTTAAAATTCATTTTCTGAACACAGAGCACAGAAGAGAAAAACAGGCAAAATGGAGGTTCTGTCGCGATCGCGACTTTGTCGCACTCGCGACAGAACGCGCGAGACACGGGTCCTGAGCAACCTTCACGCGACGTGAAGGTTGCTCACGACACGTGAGCACTGCCCAAGATGCTCACGTCGCGTGAGCTTTGCTCACGTCGTGAGCAATTCTCACGTTGCGTGAGATTTGCTCACGTCACGTGAGCTTTGCTCACGCCGTGAGCACTCCTCATGTTGCGTGAGCTTTGCTCACGCCGTGAACCTTGCTCACGTCACGTGAGCTAAGCTCACGCCGTGAGCCTTGCTCACTCGTGAGCACTGCTCACTTCTCTTCACAGTTCACGATTTGTGAACTTGCCCTCAACACGCGAGAGCTGGATTTCACGTCTCTGTCATACTCGCGACATTGTCGCGCTCGCGACAGCGTCGTGATCTTCAGTTCTCAGCAAATACACAGGAAAAATCCAAACATCCAAATCAAAAGCATTTTCACTCAAACCAAACTTGAATTCAATCTTACCTCAAAATAGAACTTCCCAAACATCTTAACCAATATAAAGCACAAGATTTCAATAATTACTTCCAATCTTATAATCGATTCATATCCTTTCATCACAATTAAAAACCCATACAATAAACATTCATTCCAACATAATACTCATCATCTATTTTTTTTTTCCAGAATTTAAACAAATCAAAGCATATATACAAATTAAGTGAAAAACTTGGATAAAATAACTCAAATAGCTCCCAAACCTCATTGAAGCAAAAACCACTCTTCTTCAAGCTTGCTCCTCAAACCTCTTCTTGCCCTTATACTTGCTCTTGTTAGCCAAAGCTTACACAAATCAAAAACCCAAGAATTACTCTTAACCCAAAAACCCTAACTCAAACAAAACACAGAGAAGAAGGGGAACATAATCTCTCTTAGGAAACCCTAGTACCCAAAATCATACACATACCTCCATAAAAGACTTCTTAAGCTCCACCAAGACATCAACCCATGCCTAGCCACCGAGAAGAACACGATCCAAGGAAAAGAAAAGAAAGAAGAAGGAGGAGGAGAAGAGCAAAACGTAATCTGCCTTCTCACTCTCTCTCTCTTTTCCTTAATCTTATCTCCTCCTAATTGCTTCTTATCCCAAATCCACATGCCCACTTCCCATTGGTCCAAGTAATTCACTTGGACTCTCAACTCAAGTCACCATACACATGCACACACTAAATCACTTCTCATAGAAATATCCTACCTCTTAAGTTCCATACCCATAATGCACTTGATAATTAATTTCTTAGCAATTAAATTCTTATTATTCATATTACTCATGCATGAATTACCGAAATACCCTTCACTCAACCAACTTAGCTGCCGATTCCGATTAGGCCCATTTTGGGGTGTTACACTCTAGGCTAACCCTTACTCATACTTTTACTTCTATACACTCCCATATACTATATCCTAACTCCTCTTCTCAAACTAATATACATAAATTAAATAAATAAACCAATTTAACACACACATGCAACACATAAAAATACACACATTCCGACACGGACAGGCTCAAACTACTGGGGTGGTTTTGGGGTGTTACAGAGAAGGAGCTTCTTGCAATTGTTTATGCTTTTGAGAAGTTCAGGCCATATTTGCTGGGTATAAAAATTGTGGGGTGGTCCGATCATGCAGCTTTGAGACACCTATCTGCTAAGAAGGAGTCCAAACCAAGATTAATTCGATGGGTGCTTCTCTTGCAAGAGTTCAACTTGTAAATCAGAGATAAGAAGGGGGCGAAAAACTTTGTAGCAGATCATTTGTCAAGATTGGAGAATGATCACATTGAGAAAGGGGAGATTTTAGATTTATTCCCCGATGAACATATTTGTGCTTTATTTTCATGTGAAATTTATGTTCCTTGGTTCGCTATTGTGGCTAATTTTCTTGCAGGAGGATTTATCCCAAAGGATTTCACATGGCAACAAAAGAAGAAGCTGAAAGCAGATGCCAAACACTACATTTGGGACAACCCTTATTTATTTCACCTGTGTATTGATCAAGTGCTGAGAAGGTGTATCTCAGATGAAGAGAAGGGTGAGATCATAACAGCTTGTCATAGCAGAGAAGCTGGTGGACATCACGGGCCGAATAGAATGGTATCAAAAATTCTATCTTCTGGTTTTTATTGGCCTACTATGTTTAAAGATGTTCAAATTTTTATGAAAACCTGTGATAGATGTCAAAGGTTAGGCAACATTTCTAGAAGGGATGAAATGCCCTTAACCAATATGCTTGAGGTAGAGCTGTTCGATGTGTGGGGAATAGACTTTATGGGACCTTTTCCGGTTTCTTATGGGTTTGAGTATATTTTAGTAGCAGTTGACTATGTGAGTAAATGGGTAGAAGCTTTAGCCACTAGAACTTGTGATGCCAAAGTTGTGTTAGATTTTTTGAGAAAGAATATATTCACCCGGTATGGAGCCCCTAGAGCCATTATTAGCGATGGTGCTAAACATTTTGTTAACCATCAATTTAAGGCTTTATTGAAAAAATTTGGAGTTAGGCATAAAGTCACCACCCCTTATCATGCTCAAGCTAATGGTCAGGTTGAAGTGTCTAACCGGGAATTAAAGGCCATTTTAGAAAAGACGGTCAATGCATCTAGAAAAGATTGGTACCTTAAGCTAGGTGAAGCTTTATGGGCTTATAGGACAGCATTCAAGACCCCGATAGGGATGTCTCCCTTTAGGTTGATTTATGGGAAATCCTATCACCTTCCGGTGGAATTAGAGCATAAGGCTTATTGGGCTACCAAATTTTTCAATTTTGACCTTGAGAGTGCAGGAAAGTGCAGGTCCTTACAGCTGATGAGCTAGAGGAGCACCGATTTTGGGCATACGGACATGCCACAAAATACAAGGAAAATACTAAGAAATGGCAGGATCAAAAGTTGGTAAGGAAGGAATTTGTGCCCGGAATGAAAGTGCTTCTCTATGATAGCAGGCTGCGGTTATTTCCCGAAAAGCTGAAATCGCGGTGGAAGGGACCCTATGAAGTTGTGGGAGCTAACAAATTTGGAGTAGTGACATTCAAGGTGAACGGACATCGTGTGAAGCCCTATTTCGAATTAACATATGATGGTGCTTTAGCGGTCGTCACCCTCACGAACCCTTGACGGTATTTAAAAGTCCAGCTGCGGACTTGTTAAATGCAGAACATCTTCTCAAACTTTACTATTTTGTGTTTATTAATCTTTCTTAGGTTGTTAGTGGTGTTTGTTTTTCTAAAATTTGTGTGGTTTAAGGTCTTAGTGTAGCTGTGTCTTTGTTGGCGAATTCTTACAGTCTTGTACCTGGAAGTTTGGAGTGATTTTTAAAAAATTTTGCAAGTTTGCAGGAGGTCACGGTGGCAAGGTATCTGATTGTCACCGTGACCATAGGAAATTACATTCTGGATTCTGGATTGTGAATATGTCACGGTGGCAAGGTTTTTGGTTGTCACCGTGTCCAATTGAGGATGGCATTCTATTTTGGAAAACCTGGTATGTCACGGTGATAATGATTTTGGTTGTCACCGTGACCAGCTGGTAAGTTACATTCTATTTTGATGTTTGAGCATGTCACGGTGGCAATGAAATTCATTGTGACCGTGAGGGGTTAAAGTTTCGATTCTATTTTGAAATTGTGGTATGTCACGGTGATAATGGATTTTGTTGTCACCGTGACCATGAGGCGGTTTAATTCTGGATTGAAAATTTTGGGCATGTCACGGTGGCAACCATTTTGTTGCCACCGTGACCTCCACGAAAAACTATTTTAAACTCTATATCTTCCGTGTTTTTATTTCTCACGCTACCACATCTCTCACTCTCAAAACTTGCATTATTTGTTATTCTCTGCTATTTTGTGCTTCATTTCTCTCTTTTAGGCTATGATTTTTGGGAATCTACAACTAGTAAGTAATTTTTCTCTTTCTTTTTCTTTAATTTCTTTATGTTTCTCTCTGCGTTTTGTTCCCCGTTCATGATTCTTCTCCATTGTTATGTTTTTCAAGCTTGAATTTTAAGAATATTTCATTTTGTCTTCTCTTATTGCTCTGATTTCTTGTGGTGAGTGCTATCAATTCCTTCTTCCTTCTCAATTTGCAACTCTATTAATAAACCTAAACGTTTGGGAAGTAGGAAGTTAGGGCTTAGTTTGTGTGTGAATTGGGTTATTAATTTTATTCAAATTCTTGGTTGAAATTGGGAATTACTAGGCTTTAACTGTTTGCTCTACAATTTAATGCATCTAATTTTAGATTTGGGTTGTTGTAATATCTGTGGTTTCCAATTATAGTGAGTTAAATTGCTGCATACCAAGTGTTTGATAAAATGTCTCAATGAACGGTTTTCCTGATTTTGGCATTTCTTGACAATTTGGAATGCAGAGATTCATTTGCCTTTGTGTTCAAATGAGCTATTTGTTCTCATTGATCATGTTTGACTTCTTTGTCAATAGATGCAACTCTCCTAACATTCTAATGAGCATGTGCAAATGTTTATTCTTGGTTAGATTAAACTTCATGAGTACTCTTATGATGATGTTGAATTTGATCTCACTTATGTTGAATTGTGTGTATTTCTGTCATTTAACTTTCTTGAATGCTTTGTGAATTGATGCATCTCTTATAAAATCAAATGGGCATGTGAAGATTGTTTTTGCTAGGTTAGAATGAGCTTGATAACTGATGCTATATATTTAGAGCCATTACTATTTGATGCACATAGAATGCCATTGAATTTGGTCTTTCATTTTCCTGTAGTAGCCCCTAAGAGAAAGAGTTCAGCTATCGCCTCTAGTTCTACAAGCCAACCATCCAGCCAGCCTTCAGTTGATATTTCCAACGTGCCGACCTGGGTTCCGAGTAATAAGAAGGTTGCCTATGCTTTATTCTCCAAATGCTCATACATTCCGACGAGTTACTTGGATTTTGACTTGTTGGCAAAATTGGAGATTCGGAATGAAGTATAGCGCCTAATTTCCAATATTGGGTGGGAAAGACTTTTTGCAATTAATGAGAAGGTTTATCCGGGGTTGACGAGAGATTTTATGGCAACTGTGACTTGTCGGATCAGCCGAGACCCATCTAGAGATCCTGGAATGGTTTCATTCTTTCTGAAGGGCACAGAGTATGAGATTTCTTTTGTGAGATTCTCAGAGTTGTTAGGCTTCCCTCCTCTTGCACCGGATTGCTTTGATGATTATGATAAAGATAATGCTTGGGCGACAATTAGAGATACGGTGATAGCCACGACGTATGTGTCGGGCAAGACGAAGGCACACCATCTCGACAGCCATGCCCTGCGGATCATTCATCATTTTTTCTCATTATCTTTTTTGAGTCATGTGGACTCAGCTGGGCAGGTAAACCTACCGGAGGCATTATTTTTAGCATGTATGGTAAGGGGAGTGAGGATTAATGGTGCTCCGCATTTGTGGCATAAACTGGAGGAAATGCAATGGAACCCAAAGAAGGTTAAGAAGATTGTGTTGGGTGGTTTGGTGACGGTAATTGTTAAGGGTGTACATCACCCATTGAGGAAACCCAAACCGCTATCCTCCATTGTAGCTATTGATAAGAAGATGCTGAAGAATATAAAGGTCGTAGTAGATGATGAGACAGCTACAAATGGGTATCGACTGACTACTCGAGAGGAGTATTTGCAGCGGGTGGAGCGTGGCTTAGGCGGTTTACTGCGTGAGCAAGAGGAAGACCCTGAAGCACCAGCCCCTCCAGCCCCAGAACCTAAACATTTCTCTTCTCAGCAGTACGCGGCACTGATGGAGCGCATGGAGTCCATCTCCGCCATGCAAGCGGACCTGCAATCCAAAATGGACCATGTACTGTTGGGACTTACTTCATTGACTGCGCGCTTTGATGTGCATTTCCCACCTCCACCACCTCCAGAGAGTTGAACAGGGAGACATACTATCTTATGTTTTTATTTTAATTTTGTTTTGTAATTATTTGACTTGCTGAGGACAACAAGGTATTAAGTGTGGGGTAGGAGGAGCAACTCCAACATCTTAGTATGTAACTAACAGCTATTGTGTTTATTTTTATTTTATTTGCATGTTTTATGTTTTATTTATTGCTATTCGCATGTTTTCTTTTATTTTAGTTATTTGTGTACTCAATTGTTGTTGCCTGAAAGTTTCCTATCTTAGCTCTATTTGCCTCTATTTATTCCTATTGTGAATATTTTGAACTTTAAATCGTGAATAGTCTATCTTAAGAATTGATCTTAGCAAGAGAGTAATTGAAAGTTTTAGCAGCAAATTAATCTCAATTAGTCATATATCTTGTAATTTCCTATCTTTTGTGCACTATAGCCTTGCTTGTGAAAAAACTTGAAAAATTCCAGTGTGTGAAAGTTTTTGAGTAAAGGAATTTTAGGATAGTTAGAACCTTCCTCATCACCCTTCGAAACGATATAACAACTCAAGCAAGTTTAGGACATGACCTAGGCAATTTTTTTTCTTTGGTAACCACTTTAAATGACTTTTGACCTACCTATTTGCGTAATTTTCTATTGCTAGCCCAGTTGAGCCGATTTGGTATGCTAAAATTGTACTATGCAATTTTTTTTATTACACTCATATTTCACCTTTTAACCTAAATGCTTTTGCCTATCCTTTCTAAGAATTGGTCACTCTAAGATTCGGTTGGGATACTATTGAAAGTTGAATAAGGGTATTTACTGTGAAACTAGTGTGGGTGTGAGAAAAATTGTGAAACTTTGGGGTGCTATCTAGTACTGTGTTAAATCTTCCTTCAATGGAGTCAAGTTTGTTATTTGAAATTAGAGGTTTTGGGTATCTCGCTATTTCAAAATATAGAAAAAAAGAAGAAGAAGAAGAAGAAGAAGAAGAAAAAGATTTTGATGAGTATGTTGATCATTGTTTTGAATTTTGAGTTAGTCAATTGCAGAAAAATTCAAGTGTGGGGTACCCTTTATTAGAAGAAGTTGTGTTCACAGTCATAGATGATCGGATTTGAGGAAAAATTTCATTATGGAATTTCGTCTCCTCATTTACTTATGGTTTAATGTTTTTCATTTTAGGACGTTTAGAAGAGTTTTGACAAATGTGGGTGAATTGAAAGTAGGTCATGAAAAAATTTTGTTCAGATTTGGTAGTGGTAATTGTAGGTAGAGTGGCTGACTCTTTGTTCGATTTCCTTAACTTTTCTTGTTAGCTAATTCCCTAACCTAACATTTCAGCCTTGGAATAAGTCCTAGTGATCCTGTTCTTGACTTGAGTTGTTTAGTGGAGATGACCCTTGTGGTTCCGGTGCTAAAGGAGAGGCTTATGGTTATCCTGAATTTCAAGTGCAAAACTAGTATGCAAATTATTTGCTAATTCATTTTCTTTGCTCAATTACTGGAATGTGTTGGTTGTTTTGTTTTGAAAAGAGAAAAAATGTTTTGAGCCTAGCACACACACATGTGAAATTTCTTGATATAAACTGAATTGAGAATTTGTGGTTAAGACTCCTCTACTTAGTGCTATGATTGTTGTTAAGTTTTATTATTCCAAGTTAGAGTTTGAATTTCAGGAATGCGGATAATTCATTTACTCGAGGACGAGCAAAGTCTAAGTGTGGGGTATTTTGATAACTTCAATTTAGTACTTAGTTTTGATAGTGTTTTTGTATGATTTTTGGGTGTTTAGTTGTGTTTATTATCATGTTGTGATTACTTTAGGTTAATTTTTTCAATCTTAGTTAAATTAGAATTTTTATGTTATTTTTTTGTAGCTTTTTGATTGAGTTTGAATTGTATTTGCAGGTAATTTTTAAGTACCTCACGGTCACAACCAAACTGGTTGTGACCGTGACATTTAAAATGGTCAAAAACAGAATCTGGGCATACATACCTCACGGTCACAACCAAACTGGTTGTGACCATGACATAAATCTTCTTTAGGCAGAATATAGGCAGGAAGCACCTCACGGTGGCAACCAATCTGGCTATCACCATGACATAAGAAATTCCTGGGCAGTAGCTGAAGTTGAGCATCTCACGGTGGCAACAAATCTGGTTGCCACCGTGACCCCCCTCCTGTGCATCCAGTAGAATCGCATCTT
Source organism: Excoecaria cochinchinensis (assembly GCA_947683425.1). Lineage (NCBI taxonomy): Eukaryota > Viridiplantae > Streptophyta > Magnoliopsida > Malpighiales > Euphorbiaceae > Excoecaria > Excoecaria cochinchinensis. Next base: position 38,597,531 of record CANTUQ010000004.1, on the reverse strand, counting down.
TGATAGCCTCACGGTGACAACCATTTGGTTGCCACCGTGACCTATGATACCTCACGGTGGCAAGCACTTCATTGCCACCATGACCCCTCGAGATCTATAAAGTGAAATTTTATTTTTGGCTGCGGGGAGAGATTTTTTGAGGAGTTTTTCAATTAGGGTTTTGAGATTTGGAATTTTTCTAAGCTTTTCTATTGTTCTTAATTAAGGATTCAATATTTTTTCTTTAGATTTAAATTACAAGTTGAGAGAATTACATAAAAACATATAGATAAATTTATTTACACAACAATTTTATTCAGATTTCCATAGTCTTGAGCTATTATCCATCGAAGATTCGAAGAAGAAGATCAGAGAATGTGGGATTCAATTAGGATTTCTTCCTCAATGAATTTCTGGGTTTATTCTTTCCTTTTTCTTTTTAATTTTGTAATGGATTGTGAGTAGTCTCATAGTTGTTTGGGGGATCTTTGAATCCCCTACCCATGATGTGAATTCTAAACATCTTTTGGATTAATTTATATGAATGAAAGGTTTATCTCACTGTTGCTTATTAATTAATTTATGGTGTTTATTTTCTCAAGTTATTTTCCAGCTTTGATGTATGATTTTCATCATGTATCTTTATTGGATGTTTAGCTTGTATTGATTGAAGGCTTTAAATGTTTTTACTCAATTTTTCTATTACGAATGTTGTATCTTGTGGACAACTCCGGATAGGGAATCCATTTGTGCGGAATTTTATGATTTAAAAATAGAGGAGGGAGTGAGATAAATGAGTTTTGGGTTGTTTGGCTCCGGATTGGGAAAGAAAACCAAATTTAGGATTTTAGACCTGTGCTTAGGCTAATTGTATGGCTTGCTCCGGATTGGGATGTCTTGCAATTAGAGTAGCTGGCTCCGGGTTGGGATGTCTTGCAATTAGAGTAGCTGGCTCCGGATTGGGATGCTTGGGTTAAGAGGGTTATCTCGAATTCATTCGTATATGTTTTTCTTAGATTAAATAAATTCACATTTGGGTACGGGGTAGATAAGTGAACCCGAGCAACGTTTCTTTTATATCGATTTCTCTTACTTGTTAATTCCTTTGCTATTATTTCATTTTTGCCAAAAATTACTGTCAGTTTCATTTATCAAACTCTATTTGCATGTTTTGGATATTTAATTCCGTTATTTTTAATTAATAGTTAACTCATTCAACTCAATCAATTGGGAATTTTTTAGCATACACTTGATTTTCTTAACTTGCACACATAATCCCTTGGGTACGATAACTCGGGGTCCTAATTACCCCACTTTATTACTTGCCGATTCAGTACACTTGCTGAGATCGCGTCAAAAACCCTTAAATCCTTGGTACAATACTCATAATCCATTAGATAAATCCCTTATTAACATAACATTTAATCTAATTTTGCAATTAAATCCTTATAATCCCAATTTTCTCATGCTCAAATTACTGAAATGCCCTTAATTTTCCAACTTAACTTACGAATTCCGACTAGGCCCTTTTTGGGTTGTTACAATCACTCCCCCTTAAAGAAATTTCGTCCTCGAAATTTCCCCGCTATCCGCAAGTAGAACAACTCAAAAACAACCGAACATAACAAAGGCTAATAACACAACTTACCGAAAGGTCCTGCTTGGTCTGCTGCATCCTCTCCAAGCATAGTATATACTCGCGGGCGCACATAAACTTCTTCAGTTGGTGGCTTTTGCACTGTCTCCGACGGCGCCTGAGAAGGTCGTCCACTACCTCTTCCACTTCGATTCCCTCTCGATCTTTGACCGCTCACTCTACCCTCGGGTTGATCCTGAAGCTCTCGTCGATCTGGACAGTTGGCTACCATATGCTCTTGGCTTCCACATCTGAAGCACGCTCCAGAGACTCTCCTACACTCGCCCCAATGGCGCTTCTGACAATGCTCGCATTCAGGAATTACGCTTCCCTTAATGGAAGGTGGCGCTACACTCCCAACCTCGGAACTCACCGGAACCGAGCTCTTCACACCTTGGCCACTCGGAACTCCTCTTGCTTTCTTACCATTCCCAAGACCACTATCCAGGGCCTTCCTCTTCTGCTCACTCTTCTGCGTAATCAACTCAGATTCTTCCAACTTGATCGCTCCCGCCACTAGCTGATAGTAGTTGACCTGTTGCATAACCGCCATAGCCGACAACGGTCCCCTAATCAGCTCTCGTAATCCCTCCTGAAAGTGCCTACACCTAAACTCTTTCGTCAGCAATGGCTCAGGCACATACTTGCTCAATCGACTAAACTCCTTCTCATACTCACTCACTGTCATACCCCTCTGCTTCAGACTGATAAACTCTGTCCACTTGGCTTCCCGGTATGCCTTCGTCACATACTTCTATTCAAACTCCTGTTTGAAGAATTCCCAAGTCAACTCGGCTGGTCGTTGAGGGTTATGAAGCACAAGCTCCCACCAATCATACGCTGACCCTTGAAGCAACCACACTGCACAAAGTACCCTCTGATTTGCAGAACAATTAATCTCTTGCAAAATCCGGCCTACCCTCTAAATCTAAAACTCGGCCACATCCGATTGGTCCAATGCAGTTCCATGAAAATCTTCTGCTACTCTCTTTCTTAACAATTCAGTCGGAGCCTTTGGAGCAGTCAACCTCTCCACTAACTGAAGCAAACCTTGTACTAAGACCGGATTCTCATGATCAAAACCCATACCAGGAATCTCTTCTTGCTGACGCTGAGGAGCGGGTTGATCACCCCTAACTGCACAAACACTGCTCGCTGTCTCACCCACGTTCTCACTTGGATCGGACTCCATCTAGACACTACATAAGACAAGACACATCTGCATTAGGCCACGACACAAAACCGACTCGCATGCAAGGACTCGACTCATAACAATCAAAGACAACCAGAACCACCGAAACCGGCGCTCTGATACCAAAACTTGTAACGCCCTCCCCGACGCCCTCGTTGGAAGGATGTCGGGTGCGCTACCGACACTCACTCACGAATACACTACTGTAAATTATTCAAAGACACGAATCAAAACACTATCATTATTAATATTCACTAACAACACTAGGACAATATATCACCAAGGTATAAGCAAAACCGTACACCATGCAATAGTGAGAAACCGTGCAAAGTGGGGCAAACGAATCACTTCGAAAAACAGGGCAGGCAGGAAGGGCCTCTGTCGCGCGCTCACGATGAAGAATGTTCGGCAAATGCTCGCAATACCGAGCTCTGTCACGCTCACGACAAATGTCGCGCCCGCGATAGTGACCGGACATTTCCCCTTCGCGATCGCACTTGCAGGCGCGTTCGCGCTGGGGCTCGGCTCGCCACAGCTCGGCCTACCGAGCTCTCTGTCGTGCTCACGATATGCGTCGCGCTTGCGACAGAGGGCTCCTCAACAACAAGAGTGCCATTCCGCACTCTGTCGCGCTCGCGACAGAGCCCAAACTTGCCCAGAATCTGCACTTCCAACACTTCTTCCCAACTCAACCAAACCCCAAACCACCAAATCATGCACTACCACTTATCTCATCACTCCCAAGCATACCAAGACATGCTTAACATCAATATACAGTCAAATCACACTAATTTGCACAAGAATTTACAATTGAATCACTAAGGCAAACAAATCATGTTTTACACTACTCATGAAATTTTACCACCAAACTCACATGTAAATCACTACAACTTAGTCATGCCAAACCAACATACACGCATTTACTCAAACCAATACACGCATTTACACATACTATAACACTCAAGATCATCAGAAAATCAAGGCATAACACACAACGATGCAAGATGAGAACAAGGCAAAAACACTCTCAAACCTCAAAGTGAAGCTTCAATCCATAACTCTTCAAGACGCCACTTTCTCCTTTCCCTTGCTCTTTCTTCTATCTTCCGATTCTTGCACAAAAGCCCAGCCAAAACTCACTTTAATTCAAGCCATTCAATCACTCATCAAAACCAGAAATTTAAAGAACAAGAAGGAGATGAAGAAACCCAACTCAAACCCAAGCACCTACCTCTCAAAACCCAGCTCAAATCTTTAGAAATTCCACTCAAACCTTGAAGTACCAACTCAAGCCAAGATGCAAAGCATTCAAAATGAGAAAGAAGGGAAGAGGGGAACAGGAAAGGGGCAAAGAAGAGGAAGAACTTAGCTTCCACGGGAAGCTTCTCCTTTTTCTGCCCCCCCTTCCCTCTCTCTTACTCCCTTCCCTCTCTCTTCCTTTTTCATTTAATGCTCACCTACTAAGACACATGGCATGCTCTTAATGGACCAAACATTCCCACCTTTTACTTACTTGATCCAAGACACCATACACAACACCCACATGATAATCTCCTAATAAAACCCTTAAATCCTTGGTACAATACTCATAATCCATTAGATAAATCACTTCTTAACATAACATTTAATCTAATTTTGCAATTAAATCCTTATAATCCAAATTTTCTCATGCTCAAATTATTGAAATGCCCTTAATTTTTCGACTTAACTCACGAATTCCGACTAGGCCCTTTTTGGGTTTCTACAATTCCATCCTTTGTCATTTTCATGGCTAATTACATAGTAGTCCCTAATCTTCATAATTTAATTCATTTAAACCCTTTTTACTTCTTTTCATACATTTGTCAGGATTTAGTTAATTTTACTCATTTTTATTAATTTGCCCCTAGTATTGTTCCAGTAGAAATTTCCGAACTGGATATACGGGATGTGGACCCCACAGATCCACATCATTTCAAAGTAACCCCGTAGGATCACTAATACATTTACATTTCATTTCATTTAACATTTTAAACATTCATTCATTTGTAGACCACCAGTGGTCTACTAGTAGTGAGTCGCCATGACTCACACCACGGTTTTACTGTCCCTATGGCTAGCCAATTATATCCTGAACTAGATTTAACTACTAGGCTATTACTAAGGGCAAGAAAAATAAATATTCACATTATTTTATTACAATATACCATTATGCCAACATAACCAAGCATTTATAATATTCTTTATTTTCTTACTAAACCATATTTATTCCATCATTTATTCAATAACATGATCATTCCAACCATAATTTCATTAAAGCTACTAATTTAATTTCATTTCCAATATGAACATAATGTACTACTTTGTTTTAAAATATTCATTTTTAATTATTAAATTCTAAATAAATTATCATGCACTCAATTTTGATTCTATATTCATTTTATGCCATATTTTCAACTAAATTACACAATTAACTTAATTTTTAATATAAATATAATATAGCAATTAATTCCAAAATATTCATTTTTATTCAATAAATTCTTATACACTTAATTATTATCCTATATTCATTTTAGGTTATTATATTTATTAAATAAATTATTCATGCACAAATTTTCCCATAATAACCATTCGACCAACCCACACCTATTACCATTATAAATTCCATTCTACTAATTTGCCATTATTTAACTAATTTGCATCTTGACTTTCATGTATACTTTGCCAAATTACTAATATACCCAAAATATACCCTTATGTTATTAGGTATACCATTCGGCTACCATTTGTTTTCCACACTACAATTTATTTCTTATTCAATTAGCCCTCCAATTCATCATTTTTAACATCCTATGTCATTATTATCACATTTATTTCAATTATACACACATATTTTACATAGTTACTATTTAAACATAACCTAAATTCACCCTAAAATAATGGAAATGGTTAGAATTTGTAACCACTAACCTTGATTACTTGATTTACTCTTCTAAGGCTTCCTTTCCCTTGCCTTTTCCTCTTGAAACTCCTTCACCTTCTTTATTTCCTAAGTATGGCCAAAATTCAAAATTGAGTTACCATAAAAACCATGTATTCTAACCACAATATAACTTCATAATTACACTCCACATACCCTAATTTACCTATTAGAACCATTAATTAAATTTTTCCCTATCAAATTCTCTTACCTCAATTTGAACCCTAACCTTTGTATCCTTGAAATTTTCCAATTCCTTCACTTAAATTGGAGATTAGAGACTGCAATAATGTTGTAGAGGGACTGAACTATATTAGGGAGGCTTGAATTTGGTAGAAAATTAGAGGAGAAATGAACAATTTTTGAGAGAAAATGGAGGAAGAGCATTTGGCCAAGGAGGGCTATAAAGGACTGAATTTTTCTTGATTTCTCTCCTCATTTCTGCTTTCTCAGCCCTTATATAGTATGGTTTTTGGGCTGGGCTTTTGGTTGGACCTAATTTGAAGCCCATTTTCAATAATAGTCCATTAACCAAACCAAAATTAATTATCCCCTTTCCTGACCTCCAATTCACTCCAAACTAGTTCCAAAATTCCCCAAATAATTAATTAAGCCTCCACAAAAAAATTTTAGCCCAATCGAAATTTGTTTCCGGGACTGGCTCACTCTAACCGGTCTGATTCAGTAATTTTCAGTGTTACCGTAAAATTAATTTTTATTTACTAAAAATTTCTAAATATTATTCTAAGTTTGTCCATACCTTCAAAATAATTTTTGAAAGTCATTTACTATTTTTAGAAGCCTAGTCAAACTTTTGTCAAATCGGGGTCCCTAAACACAGTTCAGGGTTTTTCTTATTTTTGACTTTTGAGAACCTATTTAAACTCATTTTCACTCCAAATTTTACCACTGGACTCACCATGACTAGTATTTTCCGATGGTCAAGTAAACTATTTTTCGCCTCCGGGTGCAATTTCTACCCCGGGTGTACTATTCACCATCGGGAAATACTTTTCACGGCTAACCCCTTATTGCAGCCATTACAATTCTCCCCTACTTATAAAAATTTCATCCTCGAAATTTTACCTGTATTGAAAAGTTGCGGATACTGTTGCTTCATTGCAGCTTCTGGTTCCCATGTGGCTTCTTCTACATTATGATGATTCCATAAAACCTTAACAAGTGGGATTTGCTTATTCCGGAGTTATCTAACTTCTCTGTCTAATATTCTCACTGGATGCTAGCCATAAGTTAAGTCAGACTGAATCTGTATCTCCCCAGGCTTGATGACATGGCTAGGATCAGACCGATACCTCCAAAGCATGGATACGTGGGAAGACATCATGAATTCTCTCCAAGTCTTGGCGCAGCTTTAATCGATAAGCAACGGGTCCTACTCGTTGAATAACTTCATATGGACATATGAACCTAGGACTGAGTTTACCCTTTTTCCCAAACCTCAGAACCTTCTTCCATGGAGATACCTTTAAAAATACTTTGTCGCCAACCTGAAATTCAATATCTTTCCTTTTTAAATCAGCATATGACTTCTGGCGATCCGAAGCTTCCTTCAATCTATCTCTGATTATCTTCACTTTTTCTTCAGTTTCCTGAATTAGATCCGCTCCCAGTAATCTTCTTTCGCTCAATTCTGTCCAACAGAGAGGAGTTCTACGTTTCCTTCCATACAATACTTCATATGGCGCCATTTTGATGCTACATTGATAACTATTATTATATGCAAACTCTGTCAAAGGCAGGTGTCTTTCCCAGTTGTTTCCAAACTCGAGGACGCAACATATCAGCATATCCTTCAGTACCTAAATCACCCGCTCGGACTATCCGTTAGTTTGGGGATGGAACATCATGCTGAAATGAAGCCTCGTTCCCAGTGCTTCTTATAACTTCTTCCAAAACTGGGAGGTAAATCTCGGATCTCTGTCAGATATAATAGATGATGGCACCCCATGTAACCTTACTATCTCATTTATGTAAATTTCTGCTAATCTGGTTAGTGGGAAGTCCATTATAACAGGTAAGAAGTGTGCTGATTTAGTTAATCGGTCAATAATCACCCAGATAGAGTCATACTTCTTCCTTGTGAGTGGAAGTCGAGTCACAAAATCCAATATCACTCTGTCCCATTTCCATTTCGGTATTGAGATCGGTTGAAGCAATCCTGAGGGTACCTGGTGCTCTGCTTTAACCTGCTGGCAAATTAAGCACTTGCCTACGAATTCTGTTACATCCCTCTTCATGCCTGGCCACCAGTATTGTGCTCTCAAGTCCCGGTACATCTTATTACCACCAGGATGCATAGCATAACTGCTGTGGTGTGCTTCAGTCAAAATCTTTTTCTTCAATTCTGCCTAGTCAGGAACACATAATCTCTGCTTATAATATAAGCTTCCATATGTGCCCAGGGAATAATTATCATCACCATTTTCCTTAACTCGATCCATAATAGAAGATAGACGATTATTTTGTCTTTGTGAAACTTTAACTTCCAGGAGAAAATCTGGTTTCACCATCATTTCAGCTACTAAGGCTCCATAACATTCATAGCCCGAAGGGCTGCCATGAATATCTTAGCTAAGTGCATCTGCAACTACATTTGCTTTCCCTGGGTGGTAGTCGATCGGACAATCATAATCCTTTATAAGTTCCAGCCAGTGCCTTTGTCTCAGATTGAGCTCCTTTTGAGTCAACAGATACTTTAAACTCTTGTGATCTGTGTAGATATAACATCTCTCTCCATACAGATAATGTCTCCAGATCATCAGTGCAAACACAATAGCTGCGAGCTCAAGATCATGCGTAGTGATACGGATCAGCCAACCAATAAAGACTCACTGAAGATGCCAAGTGGTCCAATCACAAGAGGACGAGCTAAGAAGCTAAGATGGCTATGACAGCTTATGTACAAGGCTTTGTTACTCAAGAGCTACATGAAGATGCCTTTGAGAAGTGTCAAAGAGAACTTGAAGGAGGCATTCACAAAGTACTTAGCCTTTTAGAAGCTTGTGATGGAATTGGGCCAACTTAAGTCATTTTTGGGTTTATACAACTTTGGGCTTTAATTGTACAAGTCAAGTGCTTCATTTAAAAGTCACATGACTCATTTAATTAGTGACTTAATGGGCTAGGCGTGATGGGTTTTTAGATTGGGTTTATTTTAGTTATTTTAGGTTTTAGTTAGTCTTTTGGGCTTTAAACAATTCGGCCAACTCTTTTAAAGTTAATGGGTTTTGTTTAAGTTATGTCTTTGTAAATGGGCTTATTTAATAGCTTAAGCCCATGGAATTTTGGCCTAGCTTAGTTAAAGGCCTCATTAGGGTTTTCTTTAGGTTATTTGCTAGCTAGGGTTAGCCACCCTATAAATAGAATATGTTGTGTTAAGAATTACAGTTTTTGAATGATATTTGATTGGCATAGCCGAATTTTCTTTGCTTAGATTGAGTGAATTGCTTTCTTTTCTATTGCATGAAGAATTTGATTAACTTATCAATTGTTTAATTGTAGCTTTTTTCAGGTTCTTTAATTCCCGATTATTTGCATTTCCATTCACAAGTTGTTTGGGGGTTCAATAGGGAGGGTGTTTATCTGATTTGCTTTGCTATTCGAATCGTATGTGTGGGTTTGTAGCTCGTTATCTATTGGGTTCCGCATCACGTAGGATAGTTCTTTTCATGAGTTTTAAGTCGGCGGGAGGCATATGCAATCACCTTGCTATCCTGCATTAGTACGCAGCCCAAACCATTCCTAGAGGCATCACTGTAGATAACAAAATCCTTACCCGATTCAGGTTGAGTTAAGATTGGAGCTTCTGTCAACATATTTTTAAGCTTCTCGAAGCTTTCCTGGCATTTTTTTAGTCCATTCAAACTTAATATTCTTCTGTAGCAAGGGTTAATGGTGCTGCACTTATGGAGAAACTCTTCACAAATCTTCTGTAGTATCCTGCTAATCCTAGAAAACTTCTAACTTCTGTAACATTTTTAGGTGTTCTCCATTGCAATATGGCTTCAATTTTCTTGGGATCAACCTTTATGCCTTCTACTAATACCACGTGACCCAGGAAGGATACTTCATTTAGCTAGAATTCACACTTGCTAAACTTTGCATACAGCTGTTTCTCCCTTAAAGTTTGCATAACAATCCGTAAATGCTTGTCATGATCTTCTAGAGTTTTTGAATATACCAGAATATCATCGCTAAATACCACCACGAACTGGTCCAAATATGGATGGAAGATTCTATTCATCAAGTCCATAAAGGCTGCTGGTGCATTAGTAAGTCCAAATGGCATGACCAAAAATTCATAATGGCCATATCTGGTGCGAAGAGAAGTCAGATGTGGTGATAGCCCAGTCTTAAATCTATCTTGGAGAACACACCTGCACCTTTCAGCTGATCAAACAAGTCCTCAATTCTCGGCAATGGATACTTGTTCTTTATCGTTACTTTATTCAGTTGTCTATAGTTGATGCACAATCTAAGCGTTCCATCTTTCTTCTTCACAAATAGTACTGGAGCTCCCCAGGGTGAAATACTGTGTCTAATAAAGCCCTTATCAAGTAATTCTTGTAGTTGAACTTTTAATTCTTTAAGCTCTGTGGGTGCCATTCTGTAAGGAGCAATGGAAATGGGTGCTCTACCTGGAGCTACATCAATTGTGAACTCCACTTCTCTATCAGGAGACAACCCAGGTAGTTCTTTAGCAAAGACATCTGGAAATTCACTTACTGGAGGCACCTCTGCAATTTTAGAGGTTTCCTTTTTGGCCTCCACTACATAGCATAGGTAAGCAATGCATGCCTTCCTCATCAGTCTCTTTGCGGCTGTAGTAGATATTACATCTGAGAGGAAATCTATTCTTTCCCCCACAACAGTGATCTCCTGATTATTTGGAGCTTTAAGTGTTAACCCCTTTCTCTTGCAGTCCACAGTCACTTGGTGGGAAGATAACCAATCCATCCCCAGTATAACGTCAAACTCTTGAAAAGGGAGTTCAATTAAATTTGCCAAGAAAACATAACCTTGCACACTCACAGGACAATTTCTATACACCCTGTTTACTACCATGCTATGCGCCAAAGGATTATTGACTAAGATATCTTGATCTAATTGTGAGTCTCTCAATCCCTTTTCCCGTGCAATATCAGTGTTTATATATGAATGTGTGGAACCCGGGTCGATCAGTGCATAAACAGTATCAGATAAAAGCATAAATTTACCTACTATCACATCTGGGGCATCTTTTTCTTCTCTGGCTCTGACAGCATATGTGCGACCCGTGGCTCGCCCCTATCCCTGCTGAGGCTAAGTGGTAAGTCTGGATGTGGCTAGCTGGGAAGATGACCCCTCTGCCTCTGCCTCTACCTGCAGTGGATCCTGAACCTGGGGCAAGAGAAGTGGCTGTGGAACCCAGCATCTCTGGACAGTCTTTCACCTGGTGCTCCTTTGACCCACATCTGAAATGGGCCCTGGTCAAAAATCTACACTCCCCTAGATGGAATTTTCCACAATGCTCACACTGCTGAATTGTACCTCGTCCTTTGCCTTGGGGCGCACTGCCCACCGAAGAAGCCAGAATACCACTAGCAACTGGATTCCTCTGACTCTGGGGAGATGCCATAGATCCTTGATTCTGGGTAGGTGGTGGTCCTCTTGATCTCTTACTCTGACTCCCCGTATCGCTGGATTGACCCGGTTTCCTTTTTTGTTGAAACCGAGTCTGTCTTTCTACTTCATCTGCCTGAATTGTCTCTACTTTAATGGCAGCGTCAACCAAAGCCCTCAAATTAGGGTGCCTCTGAGTCCCAACTATCTGTCTAATACGATTATGCAACCCTCTCTCAAATCTCTGCATCAACCTATCCTCAGTCCTCAATGCGTCATCCAGGTAAGCACTTAATCACTCAAACTCCAGCTCATATTTAGATATTGTCTTATTGCCTTGCCTCAATCTCCAAAAGGTATCCAGCATCGAGGCTTTGTACTATGCCCTAATGTACTTTTTCTCGAATTGAACTAAGAAATACTCCCATGTCAACTGATCTGTTGGAGTATGCTTTCGTACAGTATCCCACCATATAAAAGAGGGGGCCTGAAGAAGAGCAACTGCCCCCTCAAACATCTCCTCTGGAGGGCTGTGAGTGATTTTGAACAGTCTCTTAGTTCTGAACAACCATGCCTCTGCCTATTCTGGAGTCATCGAATCTTTCCCATAAAAATCTTCTGCTCCCAATCTTTTTAACTGCTCCAAAATGGGTTTTCTTTTTGGTGGAGCCGAGGGCTATTCAAGAACCTGAGGCTGGGGCGGCTGTGCCTACTGAGCCTGCAATCTCTGCTGAATATATTCAGCCATCACATTTAGGAAATCCGGCTGAGGTGGGGGAGGTAGTGGCACAGCTGATGAAGTAGCCTGTGGCTGCGGCGTCTCGACTCGCCCAGCACTAACAGAAGCAGCGCTCTCCACATCACCTTCGTGGCGCCCTTCCTCAGATGCCATGACTATAACACAAAGGAGCAAGCATACATTAGTTCAATAATCACTTCCCATTCCATATTGGCATGTATATACATTCAATCAATTTCTAATAATCCCACTCCAAATCTTAGAATCGACTAAACCTCGCTCTGATACTAATAAAATGTGACACCCTTACATAACTTTTCTTTACGTATGTTCAACGATTATAATGGTAAGTAATCAAAATTACTAATGCGGTGGGTGAATAAATTTGTTTCATTTAAACTTGCTAACTATTGTAGTTTTTAACTTATAAAATTTAGTCGATGACCTGTAACTGTCCGGTAATTAATCTAAACCATAAAAATTTTGGCAGTATAACGGCTATAATTTTAACCTACCCAAACCTGCAAATCAACAAAACCACAGCCCACACGGGCACAACAACCGTATACAATAATTCACGTCATCCATCAACCATAACAGCCTCATAATGTTCACCAAGTAACAAAGTCCATTACACACCATAAATACATAACCATAATTACAACATCATAAAAGTATATACATGCCATACACTAATAATTACAAAATATCTGGTAGAAGCTTAGTCCTAACAGTCTCCCAAAAAGTAGTATGCTTGCTCCACGTCTAGTCTGTACCTACACGCAGTCAACAGAAACTACGTGCTGAGCATTAAATATACTCAGTGGTGATTACAATTCTAAAAATTTCTATCTACCTTTCTAATATCTGATTAATAAATAAATTATTTAAGTCCCAATTTCTAATTAAAATAAACCTTTATGTTGCTTTATACATCCCCAATTATATTTATCATTTAAATTTACTAACTATTTCATTTATTAATTTATTCACTATCTTACTACATTATTATTATTATTATTATTATTATTATTATTATTACACAACTAACTACTCAATACTCTAATTAACTTTCAGTTATTTTTTCTACATAATAATCTATTAGATTAGATTAGATTATATTATATTATTACTAATTTAATTATTTAGAAATTAATTTACGATTTAGTCCTTAATCCTTCAAATTACGATTTTGCCCTTTCATTAGCCATATTTACCTAATTACCATTAACTATCCAATTTCCTTCTTTTAAATTCATTATTTAACTTATAATTATTATTTATTCCATCCTTTGTTATTTTCATGGCTAATTACATTTTAGTCCCTAATCTTCATAATTTAATTCATTTAAACCCTTTTTACTTCTTTTTATACATTTGTCAGGATTTAGTTAATTTTACTCATTTTTACTAATTTGCCTCTAGTATCTGTCCAGTAAAAATCTCCGAACCGGATATACGGGACGTGGATCCCACAGATCCGCATCATTTCAAAGTGACCCCGTAAGATCACTAATACATTTACATTTCATTTCATTTGACATTTTAAACATAAATTCATTTGTAGACTGCTATTGTTCTACTAGTAGTGAGTCGCCATGACTCACACCATGGTTTTACTGTCCCTATGGCTAGCTAATTATATCCTGAACAACATTTAACTACTAGACTATTACTAAGGGCAAGAAAAATAAATATTCACATTATTTTATTACAATATACCATTATGCCAACATAACCAAACATTTATAATATTCTTTATTTTCTTACTAAACCATATTTGTTCCACCATTTATTCAATAACATGATCATTCCAACCATAATTTCATTAAAGCTACTAATTTAGTTTCATTTCCATTATGAACATACTGTACTACTTTGTTCTAAAATATTCATTTTTAATTAATAAATTCTAAATAAATTATCATGCACTCAATTTTTATTCTATATTCATTTTGTGCCATATTTTCAACTAAATTACACAATTAACTTAATTTTAAATATAAACATAATTTACTAATTAATTCCAAAATATTCATTTTTATTCAATAAATTCTAAATAAATTCTTATACACGTAATTATTATCCTATATTCATTTTAGGTTATTATATTTATTAAATAAATTATTCATGCACTAATTTTCCCATAATAACCATTCGGCCAACACACACCTATTACCATTATAAATTCCATTCTACTAATTTGCCATTATTTAACTAATTTGCATCTTGACTTTCATGTATACTTTGCCAATTTACTAATATACCCAAAATATACCCTTATGTTATTAGGTATACCATTCAGCTACCATTTGTTTTCCGCACTACAATTTATTCTTTCTTCAATTAACCTTCCAATTCATCATTTCTAACATCCTATGTCGTTATTGTCACATTTATTTCAATTATACACACATATTTTACATAGTTACTATTTAAACATAACCTAAATTCACCCTAAAATAATGGAAATAGTTAGAATTTGTAACCACTAACCTTGATTACTTGATTTACTCTTCTAAGGCTTCCTTTCCCTTGCCTTTTCCTCTTGAAACTCCTTCACCTTCTTTATTTCCTAAGCATGGCCAAAATTCAAAATTGAGTTACCATAAAAACCATGTATTCTAACCACAATATAACTACATAATTGCACTCCATATGCCCTAATTTACCTATTAGAACCATTAATTAAATTTTTCCCTATCAAATTCTCTTACCTCAATTGGAACCCTAACCTTTGTACCCTTGAAATTTCCCAATTCCTTCACTTAAATTGGAGATTAGAGATTGCAATAATGTTTTAGAGGTACTGAACTATAATAGGGAGACTTGAATTTGGTAGAAAATTAGAGGAGAAATGAACAATTTTTGAGAGAAAATGGAGGAAGAGGACTCGGCCAAGGAGGAGCTATAAAGGACTGAAATTTTCTGGATTTCTCTCCTCATTTCTGCTTTCTCATCCCTTATATAGTATGGTTTTTGGGCTGGGCCCTTGGTTGGACCTAATTTTAAGCCCATTTTCAATTAATACCCCATTAACCAAACCCAAATTAATTCTTCCACTTTCCCACCTCAAATTCACTCCAAACTAGTTCTAAAATTCCCCAAATAATTAGTTAAGCCTTCAAAAAAAATTTTAGCCCAATCGGAATCCATTTCTGGGACTGGCTCACTCTAACCGGTCTGATTTGGCAATTCTCAGTGTTACCGTAAAATTAATTTTTATTTACTAAAAATTTCTAAATATTAGTATAAGCTTTTTCATACCTTCAAAATAATATTTGGAGTTCATTTATTTTTTTTAGAAGGCCAGTCAAACTTTTGTCAAATCGCCCTAAACACGGTTCAGGGTTTTTCTTATTTTTGACTTTTGAGAACTTATTTAAACTCATTTTCACTCCAAATTTTACCACTAGACTCACCATGACTAGTATTTTCTGATGGTCAAGTAAAATATTCTTCGCCTCCGAGTGCAATTTCTGCCCCGGGTATACTATTCACTACCGAAAAATACTATTCACAGCTAACTCGGTATTGTGGCCATTATAACATGTTTATATATACATAGATAATAATGTTATAAATGTTAACCTGTGAGGAATTGGTGGACAATTGATTGGTAAATGGGAAAATTTAGTTATGCTAATTTAAGGCTTGAATTAATGATATTTCAGTGATGTTGGATTGAAAATATAGGTTGTTTTTATATTAGGATTGGGTTAAATTAAGTTTTAAGTTAAAGGGTTTATTGGTAGATTTAGGCGACATGACAATGGCTAATTAGAGTTTTAGAAACATTAATGCTTTTGATCTAATTTTTATGAATTTATTTAGTTGACAAATTTATATGGTTAAAATATTTTTAACAATATAAGAAATTTAATAGGGTGCATATATGTGTGTGTGTATTTGAAGTTAAGGTTAATTGAAATTAAGTTTGAAAGTTGAATGTTTAAGATGGATAGCATGTACGGAATATCAAGTAAATAACGAGATGTTAGTCGAGGACTTATAATATATATAAGTATGTAAAATATATATAGTAAATGTAATGGCCCAAAAACCGTAAATGTTGTAAATAGTATTTTTTTAGGCCGTGAATAGTAACACAGAGATAACTACAAGGGCTCAACTGCACCAAAATCCATCGAAATGATAAGGTTAAACGTGCACAAGCCAGAGAAATACTGAGATAGGTGACCTCTCGGGAAGTCCGCAGTACAAAAATATTTTATTTGACTGTTAGAAAGTATTAGTCTCAACTAGTTCAAGGGTGAAATTTGAAGTGAAAACGAGGTCATACAGGCCCCAAAAAGTAAAAAAAAAAAAAAAACCTCGTGTTCGGTTCAAATAGTAATTGGGTTTGACTGAGATTTGACCGGAGCTTTAAAAATAGTAATTGACCTCAAAAATTTGTAGGCATTTCCAGATTTGTCCTAAATAATATTTAGGAATTTTTTACAGTAAAAATGTAATTTTATGGTAACACCGAAAATTGCCTAATCGAACCAGTTTGAGCAAATCGGACTAGAAATGGACTATGATTGGACTGAAAATTTTTATAGAGGCTTAATTTTTTATTTTAAGAATTATGGAATTAATTTTGAGTGAATTTGAGCTTGGGAAGAGAGACAAATAATTTAGAGTGCATAAATGGTCCTAAAATCAAATTTGGGCTTCAATTAGGCACAACCACCATGGTTGGACCGGTCCAACCCATTAATCAGGGTATTTAAGGGCCAAAATATAAGAAATTCTAGAGAGACCTCCAGAATTCTGCATTCTCCTCCCTTGTTCTTCAAAACCGTAGCCTATTTTTCATTCTCTCATCCATTGTCCTCATCTCTCTCTCAAATTCTCACCAAAATCAAGCCTCCTAGATAATATTCAGCCACTCTACAATGTTTTAGCAGCCTCTAATCTGCAATTTGAGTAAAAGAATTGAATTAAATCAAGAGATCAAAGTTAGGTCACAAATTGGGGTAAGTGAAATTAAAGTTTTTTTTAATTTAATTTTAAGGCATAGGATGATAGATTTGTATGAAGAATTCAATTATGTCCTTAGAATCAATTAATGAAGCATAATTTTTATGGAATTTTCATGTTAATATTCGGCCACCATTAGAGCAACTTGGAGATGGAAATGTTTTGTGGGTTTAAGTTGATAGAAATGGAGATCTAAATGAGGAGAACATGATCTAAGGTAAGTGGATACAAAATCCCTTAATTTCCACTTAATTTGGTTGGATTTAATGCTATGTATGTTAAGTATGTTTGTGATAAATGTGTATATAATTGAAGTAATTGTTATAAAGGTGACTAAGTATGTCAAAAAAATAATGGTTTGAATGGCTAAACATGAAAGAAAATGAATTTAAGGTAGTGATCATCATGTGGCCGAATTGTAGCCTTAGGAATTTCTTAATGGTTTTGTATGTTTTAAGTTAATTATGCATAGATTTATGTTAACAAGCATGAAATTTAATGAATTAAGTGATTAAAATGAAATAAATTTAATTGGAATATATTATGCTAAGTTAGGCCGAATGGTTATTAAAAAGGCATTAAGATATATGTTGAATGTTAATAAATATTAAGTGTATATTAATATTAAATATCAAGATATAAAGTTGAAATAATGAAAAGAATAGAAAATGATATAGTCAGAGTAAAAGAGGACCTAGGTGAAAGAAAATAAAAGTTTAGCGGTAAAAATAGTGAATTAAGTGATTTGAAGATTAAATAGCTAAAATAAATAATAATGAGTAATAAATGTGATTTATGTGTAAACTGAAGGTAAGGGACTAAATTATAATTTTACCAATAAATGTTGAATTATTAGCACAAAATATGTAACCGGTGGCAATATCGTAAATAAAATAAACTGAAAGGTATTTTAGTAAATTTACTGAAAAATGAAGACTAAATGGTAATTTAATTAGTTTAGGGACAAAAAGGAAATTTTTTAAGTGAATAAAGAGTCAATGGTGAAAATTGAATAAGAAATGGCATTATCGTAAATAAATTAAAAGTTAAGGGCATAACCATAATTTAATGAACTTTGAAGGACTAAATGGTAATTGTACGATTGAATAATTAGTAATCAATGTTAAGTAAATGCCTAATGGCATTTTCGTAATTAAATTAAAAATGAAGGGTAATTTTGTAAATAAATGAAAAATAAAGGACAAAATGAGAACTTAACTACTCTAGGGATTAAACTGTAATTTTTCAATGTATCATGTATTAAAAATGTAAAGTAGATACTTGATGGCAAATTTAGTAAATAAAGTGAACTGGAAAGATAAAATTGTAAAATAATGATAGCCAGGGACTGAATAGAAATTTCATTTATAGTTAACGTTAGATAATGTAAAAACAATTGTATTGAGGATTTAAGCCAAAACTGATTGTGAGTAACTGTATAATAATACTGAAAAAAAATAAATGTCAAAGGAAAAGAGATTAATAACTAAAATAAGATACAAAATAGATAAATAATATTTTAAAATAAAATAGACTGATGTGTGAGACATTAATTAAATACATGTATAGAAGAAAATATCTGACAAAGAATTGTATGCTGAAAATAATTAAATAAAAGAAAAGAGAGAGAGAAAAATGTTTGTAGATAAACTGTAAATTGTCTAAAGAACTAAGAAATGTAATTACTGAAACAAACAATATATTATTGAATAGTAAGTAATTGGAATTACAATAAAGAAATGATTACTGGAATAAGTGAGATATATATATTAATAAAGGTAATAATCGTATTGATTTATTGAACATTTATGGACACTGCAATTTTGCCCTTAGTAGTAATCTGGTAGTTAAATCTAGTTCAGGATATAGTTGGCTAGCCATAAAGATATTAAATGTATAGCCGCGGCACGAGTCATGACGACTCGTTTTAGTAGGCCAATGACGTCTTACTGAATTAATGAAATATTGAAATGTGAAATGTAAATGAAATGTAGATGCGTGGGTGGTCCTTCGAAATTACTATAAATATATTGATCCCGCGTATCTGGTTCAGAGATTTCTACCGGATCAATACTAGGGGCAAATCAAAGAAAAAGAATTAAGTTGAGTGATTAATGAATAAATAGAAAGTAACAAAGAAATTAATTGTCAAGTGTAAAAATATATACTGGGGCAAGTGATAAATTACATAATGGTCAAATAATAAAGTAAAAGTGTAAGGACAGTAATGTAACTATAAAATGAATAATGGATAATCGAATGAAATTTTACTTGTTAAATAATGAGTTAAAAATGAGAAAGGACAAAAAGGAAATATAAATAAAATTCAAGTTGAAGGAACTGGGTTAGGTATAGATAGTTAACTGATGTAAATGTGAGTATTAGTGCTAGACTGTTCAGTGTTGTGTATAGATTATTATTTTCAGCGTTAACTATAAGTTACTATACTGATGTTGATAATGATATAAAAAAAAATTGTACAGTTTGTGTTACATTTCATGTTTACATTACTAAATGACTCGTTCTAGAGTTAGTCATCACTATTTACTGCACATATTGCGTTAGGGTGTTATAGTAAACATATGTTATTTTAATAAAATGAGGTTGAAGAAATGCAACTAAAAATATATAAATAAATAGAACAAGCTTAAGCAAAAGGAATAAACATGATAGAAAATAGCTGGTAACAAAGAGTGGTATACTATATATGAAGCTAAAAAGGTAAAAGCATAATTTGATTAATTATGTTGTACATAAGGAATAATTGGTAAGGCAATTAGAAATAAAACTTTAGGAATAGAAAGAGTATTCCAATCTAATCTAATATAATTAGTAATTAAAGGATTTAATTGATTTAATTTCATAGTAATATTAGTATATAACAATATTAAAGAACAAGAGTTAATTATATGAATTTTGGGTATGTACATTATGTTTAAAAAAAAATTATGCTTATATGTGGTTGTGTTCCATGATATGCATGCATGAACGGGCTCTCTCATAATGTTAGCACTTGTATATATGTATAAATGTGTATTGGTATGAAATGATTATGAATGTGAACATATGGGTATGAAGTGAAATGTGTAAGTGTATAATGTATAGTATAATATAAATAACTAATATTGAAAAAATTATGTGATTAAGGGATATTATGGATGTGACAGTGAGGTAAATAAGTGATAGTGATATGGATTGAAAGTACATTGCCCTTAGTTGTAACACCCCCATACCCCCGGAAGGAATATCGGGGCGCTACGCGGACACTTACGTATACATGTACATGCATTAGCGGAAGCGATAGCATTATATTTATCAAATTAAGAATAATTAAATACTACTCTAGGGCCCACATGCATCTCATATCAACTACATATACATCTGTTTCCATTTAGCTTTACATATACATTTACATGTACTTTTACTTGTGATTTTTCTACTTATATTACATAATGATGTTACTCAAAATGTAAAAACTCTATTTCTATTTTATACAAAAAGAAATCATAACAAAACTCCTAGTGGCCTTGACCCGCAGATGCTCGCTCACTGTTCCGAACCTGTAAACCTACACGAAAATAAACATCCGTGCTAAGCGATAATGCTTAGTGGGGATGAAAATAATGCAGAGGACTTCTTTCCGAAGTCACACATAAAGCACACATCTCATATGATAAAATTAAATATCACAGGCATATAGCTCTTATACATATACAGGTTGCATGCTCAGTTATCAAATACTATGAACTCACGTGCATATATCATGTACTCTTTTACTTATTCATGTACACTACAACTTGTACATATCATTTATTCAAATATACGCTATCATGTAACCAAATTCATGTCACTACACTCATGTAATCATGTACTTGTATACAGAACTGTAATGTACTTAAACATTACTTTCATGTACTATGGCTTCATTCGAAGCAACACTATAATCATCTCAAGTTCACTGCACAACATTTAACAAAACAAGCCTGAGTTCCTCTCATGGTGGATACGGGACGCTCTATAAAAAAAATATTTTCGATGGACCGAAGTCACAAAACATTTTCATCTGTCTCTATTAATGACCGTTCTCAGAGGTCGACCCGCTTCGCCCAAACGGGGCGGAATATAGGCAGCTGCACTCTCTAATCCCTTTATAAGCATGCTTATCTATCCACTATAACGGTAATCAGGCTCAGAGACCACTCAATTACAATACACAAATATCAACTCATCATCTAAAAGCATGTAACATTTAAACTCTATGCATTCACTCTTATATAACATCATCATATACATGTATTCAACTCATTACATAAACATCATGCAAAGCAAGACAGAAGAAAACACTCTCTTCAAAACAACTAAAACAGGATGCGAAAAGGTTCACTGTCGCGATCGCGACAGAAGTCGCGCTCGCGACAGAAGCTAAGTTCATTTTCGCGACAAGAGGTCGCGCTCGCGCCAGAAATCAAGTTCATTATCGCGACAAGAGGTCGCGCTCGCGCCAGAAATCAAGTTCATTGTCGCGATCGCGACAAGAGGTCGCGCTCGCGACAGAAGATAGATTACAAAAAGGCTCTATACTCTATACCAAATGCATTATATAACCATTTCTAAGTTCATACACCTTTATCATGTCATTTACTATACTTCCTACAACTATACATTGTTACTTTATTAGTTAAATTACTAACTTTAATTATACTCAAATGCATTTTTCCATTAACAACTAGTTTGTAATCATTTAGGAGCCCTAATCATGTATAAAACGTTAAGGGGAAAGGCAAGGGGTTTACCCAAGCCAACCATGGGCTCAAAATGAAGAAAAAAGAGCTTAATATAGGTTGTTCTGTCGCGAGGTCGCGACATGTGTCGCGCTCGCGACAGAGGCTCCGCTTTGGTGCCTCACAAGACTGCTTTTTACCCTAAACTTGTATCGTCTGAATGAACCTCTAAACATCATTTTTAGGCAAAATATTCTTCTTAACAATTGTTCTCTAGGATGTTAGCTTTTAAATGGGACAAGTCTCAGGTCGTTTGGACATCTATAACGAAAAATATGGTCTATACAAGATATACTGTTCCAGTGAACCCGCCAGAACAGGGTCACCTACATTTTAATAACTTTTTGGGATACTTAGGGCCAGAATTAGATCAAGCACCCTCTTAGACATTTTTAGACACGAATCTTATCTTTCATATGCAATTGGAAGCAACACAATTGGAGTCCTATAACTCTACTTATGACAAATACAATACACAGGGTTCTAATGACAAATAAGCAGAATTTCGCAACATCAACTTCTTTTATCAACACAAACACTCAAATAATCAGGTTACATACTTATAAACATATATACACATGTCATGAGCACTCTAAGCAATCAAAATGAACATCTTGAGCTAATTAAAGCTCATCAAGCATCTCTCATATAAACACATGCAAAAATTAACACAGTTACACTCGATCCCTACCTCTGAATAGCTTAATCTTGTGCTCTTCTCTCAGCTCCAACCCCTTTCCTTTACTTAATCCCATATCTTGTTCATAGCTTCCACAAATCACATAGAAAACATTTTGAGTTAGACCTTTTTCTCACTTTAAATTAAAAACAGAAAGAAAAAAGGAAGTCAGATCGAAAACTAACTAAACTTACCCTTTTCGATGATCAACTCTAGCTTTCTCAACTTTCTCTTTAGGAGCAAATGAAAAAGTGAAGAAAAGAGAGGAAGGTGGAGCACGGCAAAACTAAGGAAAAGAAAACAAAGAGGAAAGCCAAAAGAAAAAGGGCCAAAAGCTAAGAAATGCCAAATGTTGGCCGGTCAAACCCAAAGAAATTACAAAATTAATTGCCCACTAACCACATTAAAAGCCAACCTCTCTCATTAATACATCTCCATCAAAATATCCCATGCCACATGTCACTTTCTCTTGTAGCCATGTGTCACTTCCCTACAATGACACTTGGCACACTCCTACAATGCCACTTGTCACTCTCATATGCCGCCACTTGTCACTCTTCTATGATGACACTTGTCACTCTCATATACCGCCACTTGTCACTCTTCTATGATGACACTTGTCATGCTCCTACGCCGCCACGTGTCACTCTCCTACGGTGCCATGTGTCCAAGACACATCTCACGGTCTCTTAAATCCCACTTGTGCAACCATCTCGCGAGAGGGTTCTGTCGCGCTCGCGACAGAACTCTCGCACACAACACTTACTTTTTCCGAATAAAACTCCGTAATTCTTCTAGGGCCACTTTGGGGTGTGACATTAGTAGTCTAGTAGTCAAGTCTAGCTCAGGATATAGTTGGCTAGCCATAGTGACGTCTATACCACGGTGCAAGTCATGGCGACTTGCTTTGCTTTGGTAGATTCGCGATGGTCTACCTTAGTGATTGAATGTTTAAAGTGTATTGTTCACTATAAAAGTGATAGAGTGTGCAAGTGATTCTTGGAGATCACTCTAGAATATATTGGTCCTGTAACACCCCATTTCCCACCGTAGTAATTTTGAGCCTTTTTGGTGTGTATTTTGCATGTGCTATGTAAATTTTGGAGTCAGTTGCATGTTGGTGATTAGTATGTAATGTTATTGGTTTAATATGTAAGTTTATTGGGGTTTGGTTTAGGTGAAGTGAGGAAGATGGTAGTAGGGTGTGAATTGTTAAGACTCACCAATAGTTGATTGACATGTGGCAAGTGGTAGGGTTTATAAGCTTAGGAGAGAGAAAATGAGAGAGAGCAGCTGCCCTCTCCCGTTTCCTCCTGTCCTCCACGTCTTCTTCTTTTTCTTCTTTCTTCTTCTTGATTCTCTTTTCTCTCTTTTGCTACAATTGTTGGTGGATTTTGACAATTCAAGTGCTAGCAAGTAAGTGGGTTTCTTCTTCTCCTCCTCCTTCTTCTCTTCTCTTTGTGATTTCCGTTGGTGTGAGTGTTCTTGTGCTTAGTATTTTGAGTTTTTACATGTTTTGGGTTTGTTGGTTCAGAGGCACCTGCTAGAGAGCCTAAAGGGAAAGAAAAAGCAAGTTGTAGTGAAGCCTTTTGATTGTAGAGCTAAGGAGATCAAGGTTTGGGAATGTATATTTTTGTATATTTTTCTTTGATTTGTGAAAGCATGATTATTTGTTGGTAATTGAGGGTATAAATGTAATTGAGCATGTATTTATTTATAAGTTGAGTTGTTGAAGTGTTTTGTTGTTTGGGTAGTGAGGTGAAGTTTGGGTATGATTTTAGGCATATTTAGGACTGAATTTCTGTGTTTTGTATGATCTACAAGGCGGTATAAAAAGGGCATACCACCGTGTGATCGTATTCTATGTGCGTATTTGCTTGTCTGTGATTTTACACGGCGGTAAGTGATCACCATACCGGCATGTAAATGCATTCTGTTTCTTGGGGGTTTTGGCTCGGCAGGCCACACGGCGGTATGGTTTCTCCTTACCACCGTGTGGAATGTCTTACACGGCGGTAAGGATTTATCATACCGCCGTGTAAATGCTCTCTGTTTTGAGAAATGAAACTTTTTGTAACATCCCATACCCACAATTGGTACGGATATCGGGTGTCACGGCACTATTATTTAATCGATGCTTATGACAAATGCAGTAATTTTTTTTTCTTAACTTATAAACTTATCAAATCATTTAATCTAGTTCAGATATTACATGTAACTTATCATGTCATTCATCAACATCTATAACATTTAACATGTCCATATTAAACGATACATAATCAAGGCTAAACTTGTCATACCCCAAACCGGGCCTAGTCGAAATATACTTGCTCAGTCGGAGTGAGTGAGGGTAATTCGGTAATTTGTACATGAGTAATATGGATAATAAGGATTTATTTGCTAAGAAATTTATTTAAATAAGTTAAGTGAAGGAATTATTATGGTATGCTTGTAGTGTATGGTAGTAGGATGTATGTGGGCTAAGAGATTTTAATTGTGTGGTTTATGAGCATGGTGCCTTGGATGAAAAGTGGGTTATAAGGAAATGTTAGGGTGTGACTTAAGTTTGGTACCATGAAGATATTATTGTAAGAGGTGCTTGTGTGTGGTTGGTGTATGGTGCATGTATGAGTAAGTCAAAGTGGGCTTGTAAGATTATGACATGTGAACCTATAGGAAGTGAACAAGTGGAATTGGGTAGGTGTGCATTTAGTGTGAACGAAAGACTAAGTGTAAGGGAGAGGAGTCCCAGTTTTTGCCCTCTCATCCTCCCTATTCTCCATTTTCTTTTCCTTTTTTTCCCTTTCCTTGCTCAATCTCTTGGTTTTGAGTGAGTTAGAGTTGATTTGGTGGAGCTTGGGAAGTAAGATTGAAGAGGTAAGTTGGGGTTTTTAGGGTTCCTGCGTTTGAGTTCTCTTTCTTCTTCTAGTTTTGTTTAAGTTATGGTTTAAATTAAGAATTGTGGGTTTTTTTGTGCAAGTGATTAGTGATAAGAAGAAGCAAAGTAAAGGAAAAGAGAAGATTAAAGCTTGAAGAGAGCAGCTATTGTGCAACAAGAGGTTTGGGAGTTTGATTCCTATATTTGAGTTTTAATTTGTCTCTACCCTAAATTCTTCTTGAATTATGAATATACATTTGTATATGATTTCCAGTAAATTGAGTGTTTTGATATGAGTCTTATGCATGTATTTGTTTGGGTAAATGTATTAGTAATGCATGATTGGGTAAACTCTGTTTAGTTCTCATCTGACCCCTGTGTAATGTTTTTGTCTTATGTAAAGTTTTAGAACTCTAAATCAGGTCATTCTTAAACCATTAGAACCATGACTTCCATTAATTTAAAAGTCTCAGAAATAGCCTTGGGCGAATTCTTGCTCTAAGAGCCTGGAAATTTGCTAAAACCATAGTGTCTCTGTTTGGGTCGGGTTACTTGACCACTATAGGTTGTTTAAATCATATCTGAATCTTTAGAGGTCCAATTAATCTAAAAGTTGTTTCATTTGAAAGTTAACATCCTAGAGAACAAATGTTAAGAAGGAAAATTTGCCTAAAAATGTCGTTTAGATGTCCGTTTAGGCTAAACAAAAATGAGTTGTGAAGCAGTCCTGAATGCTAGCTTCTATTTTGCAAATTTTTGGTAGGTCACGGTGGTAACCAAATTCATTACCACCGTGACATATGAAAATGCTAGGCAGAATTCTTTGTTTGGACCTCAGGGTGGTAACCAAATTCATTACCACCATGACCCCTTCTGTCTTGACCATTTTATGTGTTT
The DNA here is from genome assembly GCA_947683425.1 of Excoecaria cochinchinensis. Lineage (NCBI taxonomy): Eukaryota > Viridiplantae > Streptophyta > Magnoliopsida > Malpighiales > Euphorbiaceae > Excoecaria > Excoecaria cochinchinensis. The sequence goes on along the minus strand of CANTUQ010000004.1, from coordinate 38,571,183 downwards.
TTCTTCCCGAATTGAACCCGCTTTCCACTGGAACTTTCTAGGATCCATCCGATGCATGTTTAGGACTGTTAAATGAGTATAAGAGTAGTTATCACTTGGAAAATAAGCATGAATAGAATTAAGATTAATAGTAAACTAATGAAGTAATGATGTGTAATTGTATGTATTAGAATCAAGTTAAGTTTAATAACATTATTGAGCATTATAATACTTTAATCTATATAGACGTGTATGATATGAACAAGTATGCATAGGTATGAATTAAGATCTAAGTTATATACGCATGAAAAACATCACATGAAATGAGTTTGCTTAATAATAACATATATATATATATGGGATATGAGTAGTGAATGTGTGATTGAAGTAATTGCTTAACAATATTATATGATGCATGTTTTGATAATAAACATTATTAGAATGTATTAGTATGCAAGATATCTTTGATGCTATTATTGTTCAGGGGGATATCTGAGTAATTATAGAATATGATAATGATAAATGTGATTTAATGCTTTTAGTTTATGAATTCCTCTTTTAAATGGAGACCCATAATGTGGCAAACCGGGTAAGTAAGTATTTATATAACTGTACAATCAGTCGGTATGAACGATATGATAAGTGTGAGGAATAGCATTCTGTTTTGGGTTGTGGGTATGACACGGTGACAACCTAATGGATTACCACCGTGAGGTACCCCAAGAGTGCTTTCTGCCGAGAGTTTTGGTATGTCACGGTGACAACCAATCTGGTTGTGACCGTGACCTACCCTATTTTTGTTAAGAGTGGTTAGTTGTTAAAAGTAAAGTTTGAATGTTAAGTTAATGGTTGGCCTGATAATGTTTCCATATTTGACTCAGATAAATTTTAGAATGTTGAATAGTGCTAAAGCATGTTGATAGAATTATATTGTATGCTTTGTAAAACTTTCAAACTTAATTTTAATTCCCTTAGCTTCTAATACTCATACATACACATATATGAATCTTCTCCATACTTATATAACTCAACTATAATAACTAACTTAAAACTTGCCAACAATACTTACTCATTAAATCCAAATATACACATAAATACACTCTTTTAAATTTCTTATATTGCTGAAAATATTTTACCCATATCAATTTGTCAACTAAGTAAATCCATAAAAATTATATCAAAAGCATTTATGTTTTTAAAACTCTAATTAGCCATTGTCTTGTCACCTAAATCTACTAATGAACCCTTTAAGTTAAAACTTAATTTAACTAAATCCTAATATAGAAACAGCCTATACTTTCAATCCAAAATAAATGAAATATCATTAATTCAAACCTTAAATTAGCATAACTAAATTTTCCCATTTAACATTCAATTGTCCACCCATTCCTCATAGGTTAACAACTATAATATTATTATCTATGTATATATATACATGTAGTCTAACTGAAAAGAATTCAAATAAAGAATCAAATTATTCAATTAATGATCCAAATCCATAATTCATCACTAATTTGCATTATTATTCATTTTTTTTCCAAACCAAATTTTCAATTTCACAGCACTATTCTCGTGAATTCTTATATACCTAAACATAAATTCACATAACCTCCATCATTTAAATGCCAATAATTTATTTAATTCAATTTAAATCAAGCCAATTCATAAAATAACACAGCCAATGTACCAATTAATTTAGCAAACCACAATAGCACACAAACTGTATTTAACAATTATCCCTGAAAGGCTTAATTTATATATATATAATTCATAGGGGAAAGCAAATTTGGTAGTCACTTACCTTATTATTGTTATTTTTGACACAAATCTCGGCTTTATTTCTGCCTGTCCCTTCACTGGAGCTCACCGAAGAGACACCGCCATCATCGGAGGACCTCTCAAAGCATCAAGACTCCATTTTCGGTGATCACATGCTCCAACTCCCCATCGTCTGGCAAAAATTGTTGTCGAAAGTCTCGATTCTCCCCATCTCCGATCTCTCTTTTTTCGGCAACTGGGGAAGGATGATCGGCATTAAAAAGTTTGCCTGGTCGTTTGGAGTTGAGAGGTGGTGTTTGCGCTGCCAACGGATGCGAGAGTTGGCCGGAACGGGGGAAGGAAGCTTCTATTTCTCTCTCCTGGAAGTGAGGCAGAATGCCATTGAGAGTGAGGGAGATCAGTTGGCTGGACTGGCTGCAGCGGCATTAGTGCATTGCTGTCGTCATCTCGGTCGCCTGCCCCTCTACCATACTCTGTCGGCCTCTCTCTTTGTTCCTCCCTCTCTCTTTGCTTTCCTATATTCCATTTTCTCCCCCTCTTTGACTCCGTAATTCCCCTTTAATTTTCTGGTCCCCCTCTTTCATTTTCTCCTTATTTCTTAATTTCTCTAGAAAATTCTAGGCGTATGGTAATTTTATTTATCATTATTATTTAAAATTTTATTTTTATATTTACTTGTTTATATGCATTTATTTGACTATAATTTATCCAATATTCAATTATATAACTTTTAAAGAAAATTCCGAATCATGATCCGCAATCTTCACTACAAGAGAATTGATTTTTAATGACCAAAATTTAGCAAAGGGATGAAAATCTAATCGTAAAAATATACCAGTAGCAAAAGGAAATTAATCCGGTCGCTAGTTCTTAAATTTTATTACTATTTAACGAAGGGCTTAAAATTCGGTGGTCGAAACACCGTAAATCCAGTTGTCACTAATCTAGGAAAATTGGTGGGACTTCTATTAGGCTTACCTCAAAAATAATTATTCATTATTTCATAAAAATATAACAAAAAACCTCCATACCCAAGCAAAAACAAGAAAAAAAATAAAAAAATAGCAAACCCAGAAGATGAAAAAACAACAAAAAATGCAAATCCTTTTCTGATCTTCCAAACCTAAACTAAACCTAATAGAAATGGCAATTGTAGTAGAAGCAATTGCTTTGTTTATGTCATAGCTACTTTAATTTTCTTGGGTTTGTAAGATCTAGATTTAATATTTGCTGGTTCAATCGATATATGGCACTGTGCAATTGGTGATTACAGGTGACAAATTGAAAAAACCTTTGTTTATCTTCTCTCATGATACCAGTTGAATATGTATTTATTTCTAATCTTCTCTTCTTCCCGTCAAATAAGAAAATAGGGCATACCAACTCTGAGATGTTTTGAGCATTTGTGTTTCTGTTAGGCTAATCAATCTATTAAAATGGGTAAGTAATTTGGTTTTATTTTTGTTCTCATTTCTTCGAAAGCTAACCCCTATTAAATTTTTTTTGGTATTTTTGATATTCTGATTTTTTGATTTCAAAATCGTATCTGCTACTTTTCTAGGTTTGGATAAACGTCTATGTCGATTGAATATTCTCTTTCATTCATTTTTTTCTCTATTAATTTATTTTTCTTATTTTTATTTTTGTTGGAAAAAGATTGATTTGATTTGGTGATATGTGTAATTAGCGACAGCTCTATTTAACCAGCATCTCGTTCTACTTTTGATCTTTTTTTCAAGTATAAATGGAATGATGGTTTTGTTTGGAATTTTCATTTGGTTGTTGTGAAATTGGAAGAAAGTATCTGAAAAAAGTTCAACTTTCTAATTTGTTTGGCTGCTGTTAATGGACTGATTCAACTTTCTTATTTGTTTAGCAACTGTTAATGGACTGTTATTTACAGGATTGGTCATGTGCTTTACATTTCTTTAGTATTGCACATGTTTGATGATCAAATGTGCATATATTCAACACTCTCTTCATGTTCGAATTTTTCTTGCTTTATGCCTTTAGATCACTGTATTATTTGTTCTGCTTTATATTTGCTGGCCACATTAGTTATTGAACCATCCATTTAGATCCTTGCTGTAAGCTACTATTTTATTTGAACAAATATACTTCACATAATTTACATTCATGTTCTTAATTAAAACTCATGGTAAAAGGCTAATGTTACTATCAGAATTGGAGATCATCTTGGTTGTATCATTTGTTATAATGAATTAATCATTGTGGCAAACTTCAATCTCTCGGCTAATCTTTAAAATGGAGATGGACTTGGTTTTAAATGGTTTTCAAATTTTAAAACTACGTGCAGTTGCTAAAGAATCCCATTTACAATGGTGCTTGTTATATTATTCCATTCTTTGATGATGGAATTGTGAAATCTGACTTTAAGTTTGATGTAAATCATGGAACTTAATTATACCCAGACAGGCCATTAACCTATCATTAGTTGTGGCTTAATGGCCTTTCTCATCATCTTTCTTCAAACAAAATGGTGTTGTATTCTTTGAATTTATAGCATACTGTTATAAGCCTGCATTTAATTCATTTAGAAAAACAAAACAAAATGATAATAATGATAAAAGTATAAATAAGAACATAGAATTTTTTCTCCACTTTGGGCGTGATACTTGGTCAAGTGCTAACAATATTGAGCTTTCGAATTTGCCGATATGCAAAAAGAATGATGATTGATATTTACTTTAGAATGATAGTATTAGGTGTATCTGTTGCATTAAAGAAATATTCATTGCAAAGATTTTTTAACTATTGGTGGCCAATAGTTTATGGATAACTGGTTTTGTGATAATTTACTGTTCATCCTTGCAGTGCAAGTACTGAATTCCAGAAGCTATGCAAGCAGAACAGCTTGAAGTAATTACCATAATCAAGGTCTTAATCTTTCCTTTTTTTCATGTCGCTTAATGAACTCCTCTTGCAATACTTACCATGGCTACTTTATGTTTCTCAAGGTAATTGATTAGAGTATCTTTACAACACATAGTATATATGTTTAATTGTGCCAAGAAAAATGTAACACTGCATTACTATTCTCCATTAATTTGGACTGCTGCTATTCAATTTTTTTCATTGATAGAACATTAGGGGAGAGGAGCTATCAAGCTAGAAAGCTTTTGCAGTGATACAAAATCTTATAGACAGTTTGTATTAAGGCCTTTTTCACATGTAGGGAGAGACTGGTCAAATTATTTAGCACTGGGTAGGGGTCTTAACTGATAAATCCCCTAATAAAAATTTTTAGAAGCCCCGAAACTAATCCAACTGATTTAATTTGGACCTACCATGAGCGGTTATGGGTAAACCTAGTAATGACTATAGATTGCTCAAAACACTACATTTTAACATATTATGGCCCCCATAACTCCACCCGAGCTAAAAGTTATGACCCATCAAAGTTTCTGACACTTTTAACGTATTATGGACCATATTTTTACTACTTTATCCATCTGCTCCGCATCATTAAGGCCCATATTTTTTACTGCTGGCTGATAGGATTCTTGTAATGCCCTGAAAAGTTCAATGTTGAAATAGTGACTTAGTAGGTTAAAAAGGTGGATAAAGGTAAAAAGACTTTGGGTGCTGATGTGAATGTGACTGTGTTGCCTTATCCTTCCAATGCTTTGAAAGAAAAGAAAAATGAACAATTAGCAAAATTTCTAGACACGTTCAAAAAGTTGCATGTGAATCTACTTTTTACTGAAGCACTTTTGCACATGCCTAAATATGCTAAGTTCATAAAGGAGCTTTACTCTAATAAGAAAAAGCTAGAGCGTGTAGGGCCTGTACAATTGTCTGAAAATTGCAGTGCCATAATTTTGAACAAAATTCCAGAAAAACTGGAAAATCCAGGAAGTTTTACTTTGCCTTGTGAATTAGGAGGACATTTTATTGGGCATGCTTTATGTGACTTGGGTGCAAGTATAAATCTAATGCCTTATTCCATTTGCAGAAAATTAAATCTTAGAGAGATAAAGGAAACAAGAATGACACTGCAATTGGCGGATAGGTCAATAAAGAGACCCAAGGCATCATTGAGGATATTTTGGTCAAAGTTGGTAATTTCATCTTTTCGGTAGAATTTGTGGTGATGGATATGGAACAAGACCGAAAAGTGCTATTAATAGTTAGGAGACCATTCTTGAATACAGCCATGGCATTGATCAATGTCCATGGATAAATAGTAACTTTGAGGTTCAATGATGGGGAGATGGTTTTTAATATGAACAAAGTAATGCAACATCCCTCATGTGACTTTGAAGAGTCTATTTGCTTCATTGATGACATTCAAGAATATATGGAAGAGAAGCAAGAAGAGATCCTTTTAGATTATCATGTGCAAAGTTGTCTTATGCACTCAATGGAAATGGAGGAATGTAGAGCTGTAAGTGGAAAGCTAGATGTTGAGCTAGAGGAAGGAAGAAAGGAGGATGTTCTTTGCCCTCTAAGAGATGAAAATTTTTTTGAAATCAAAACTCTTCCTGATAATTTAAAGTATGTATTTTTAGAAGAGAATGCTAAACCAGTGATAATTTCTTATGTTTTGACAGGTGAGGAAGAAGAGATGCTGCTTTCAACATTGAGGAAACACAAAAGGCCGTAGGTTGGGAAACACTAGATTTGAAGGGAATTAGCCCAAGCCTATGCATGCATAAAATCCCCATAGAGGAGGATTTCAAACCAGTAGTGCAAACTCAAAAGGAGATTGAATCCAGCCATGTAAGAAGTGGTGAAAAGGGAGGTACTAAGGCTAGTAGATGCAGGTATTATCTACCCTATCTCTGATAGTAAGTGGGTTAGTCCTGCGCAATGTGTACCTAAGAAGAGGGGAATGAATGTAGTAAAGAATGAAAATAATGAATTAATCCCCACTAGGACGTTTACGGGCTTGAGGGTATGTATAGACTATAGGGGACTCAACAATACCACCCAAAAGGATCATTTCCCTTTACCCTTCATTGATCAAATGTTAGAAAGGCTAGATAGTAATAGGTTTTATTGTTTCTTAGATGGTTATTCCGGTTATCTCCAAATACCAATTGCACTGGAGGATCAAGAGAAAATAACTTTCACTTGTCCCTACGTTACATTTGCTTCTAGACGGATGCTATTTGGGTTATATAATGCTCCAGCCACATTTTAGAGATGTATGATAGCAATCTTCCATGATTTCATTGAGAAATTCATGGAAGTGTTTGTAGATGACTTTACACTTTATGGGAGAGAATTCGAAACCTGCTTAGCCAATTTAGCATTAGTCCTTAAGAGGTGTGAAGAGACCAGCTTGGTCTTGAATTGGGAGAAATGTCATTTTATGGTAAGAGATGGTATTGTGTTAAGGCATAAAATCTCTGAAAAGGGGATTAAAGTGAACAAAGCCAAAGTAAAGGTGATAGAAAAGCTTCCACCCCCAATAAATGTGAAAGGAGTTATGAGTTTCCTAGGTCATGCTGACTTTTACCGTAGGTTTATCAAAGATTTTTCAAAACTAGCAAAACCCTTGTCTAATTTATTAATGAAGGATAATGCTTTTAACTTTTCATCTGAGTGTTTGCAGGCATTCGAGATATTAAAACAAAAATTAATCTCAGCTCCGGTTATTTTGTCACTAGATTAGAATTTACCCTTTAAGCTGATGTGTGATGCAAGCAACTATGCAGTAGGGGTTGTACTTAGATAGTGAAAAGACAAGGTGTTTCATGCCATTTACTATGCAAGCCATACTCTCACGGGTGCCCAGATTAACTACACCACAATGGAAAAAGAATTGCTGGCCATTGTGTACTCATTTGAAAAATTCATATCTTATTTGTTAAGAGCGAAGGTTATTGTTTGGACAAATCACGTAGCCCTTTGACATTTGTTTGCAAAAAAGGATTCAAAGCCTCGTCTCATTCGATGGGTGCTACTTCTTCAAGAGCTCCATTTGAAAATTAGAGATAAGAAGGGAGCTAAAAAATTAGGTGGCCGATCACCTATCTCGTCTAGAACATGAACATGTTGGAATAGGAGAAATTTCTAATCTATTTCCTAATTAGTACATCTGTCCTTTATTTTTTGTGAAAATTCTACTCCTTGGTTTGCTGATTTAGCTAATTTTCTTGCAGGAGGATTTGTGCCAAAAGAGTTTACTTATCAGTAAAAGAAGAGATTCATGGCTAAAGCATGCCATTACATCTGGGAGGATCCATATCTGTTCAAAATGTGGCCCGATCAAATATTAAGGAGATATGTCCCAAAGGAGGAGCAAGGAGACATTATCAGAAGTTGTCATTCGGGGGAAGCTGGTGGACATCAAGGGCCAAACAAAATGGTGGCTAAAATTCTCCAATCAGGTTTCTTTTGGCCCACAATTTTTCATGATGTTAAATTGTTTATATTGACTTGCGATCGATGTCAGAGAGTAGAGAACATTTTTAAAAGGGATGAGATGCCATTGAATAATGTTTTAGAGGTTGAATTGTTTGATGTGTGGGGGATAGATTTTATGGGACCTTTTCCAATGTCTTTTCGTCATGAGTATATGATAGTGGTTGTTGATTATGTAAGTAAGTGGGTAGAAGTTATTGCCACTAGAACTTGTGATGCTAAAATTGTGCTAGAATTCCTTAGGAGGAACATCTTTACTAGATTTAAAGCATCAAGAGCCATAATTAGCGATGCTGGCAAACATTTTGTCAACCATCAGTTCAATGCCTTATTGAAAAAATTTGGTGTAAGGCATAAAATTACCACCCCATACCATGCTCAAGTTAATGGATAAGTAGAGGTATCTAATAGGGATCTCAAATCTATCCTAGGAAAGACGGTAAATTCATCGAGAAAGGATTGGTATTTAAAGTTAGATAAGGCTTTGTGGGCTTATATAACTCCATTTAAGACACCTATAGGGTTGTCCCCATTTAGGCTTATTTTTGGTAAATCATGCCATCTACCTATTGAATTAGAACATAAAGCTTATTGGGCAACCAATGATGTCAAGAGTGCAGGTGAGAAGAGACTTCTTCATGTGAATGTGCTGGAGGAGATACGCTTTTGGTCATATTAACAAGTGAAAAAATATAAAGGGAACACGAAGAAATGGCATAATAAGAAGTTGAATAGGAAAGAATTTGTTCCGGGTATGAAAGTTCTTTTATATGATAGTCAATTGAGGTTATTTCCTGGAAAGCTAAAGTCAAGATGGATGGGACCATTTGAAGTATTAAACATGACTGACTTTGGATTCATCATAATTCGGAAGCAAGCCAATGGAAAGGAGTTCAAGGTAAACGGACATTGTCTCAAACCTTACTTTGAGTGTCACACTGAAATTGCAGCGGTAGTCATTACCTTAGATGGTTAGTAAAAGTAAGCTGAAAGTCTAGCTGACACTATAAACCAGAACTGAAAATTTCTAACTCTTCTTTGTTTTTATTTTGATATTGGAGTTTTAGTCAATTTTGTTGTTTTGATGTAGTTTTAGTTTTGAACGAGTGGTCAAATTTATTTCCAAATTATTTAGAATTGCTTTGGAAAATATCTTGTTGAGAATTGTTGTGTATGAATTTTGTTACTGCAGTTTAGAACTTAAAGTTTTCTGAAAAAATCATTTTACACGAGGGGCAAGCCAGTCCTGTCCGCCGTGTAACCTCATGTGATTTAGGAAGTTTTGATACAAAATGCTTTTACACGGTGGTCCAATACATAATGATCCATACAGCAGGCATAGTATTAAGGTTCATACCACTTAGGGGAAGTAACTATTTCCATTACATGAGCTTTGGTCAAAGGGTGGTGTTACTTTAGGGTTACCCAAGCATGGTCCCTGCCGACGGGTCTAGCTCATCACGAGCGTAACAACCGATCAGGTCTCCATTTAATATACCATGATGGTACGAGGCTCGGGCTGGTGATTATCCTTAACACTTCCCTAAATTGAGTGAAAATAGGGTCGTGCTTCGGGAACGCACCGGGGCTAAAAGAGGGACCAAACTAGCATATATCTAAGGCTCTAATGCGATGCAATGCAGTTTTGAAAGAAGATGAAATTTTTAAACTAAAACTCTATTATAATTTTTAATCAAGGTACTTTCGAATCGAAGTCTCGAGTATGTCCCCAGTGGAGTCGCCACTGTGACGAGCGCCGAACCTCGCGGCCACCCGAAAGCCCACTTTAGGGCGATCAGGAGAGGTTCATAAAAACTTGTAAGGTATTTATAATCTTCACTTTGAACTTTCAAGTTGAACATTATATTCTTTCTTAATTGTTGATTTCTTTATGAGCCATATTATGTGATGCGGAACCCAATAGCTATCGAGCTACAAACCTGCACATACAATTCGAATAGCAAACCAAATCAGATAAACACCCTCCTTATTGAATCCCCAAACAACTTGCGAATGGAAACGCAAATAATTGGGAAATAAGAACCTGAAAAACACCACAATCAAACAATTAATAAGTTAATCAAATTCTTCATGCAATAGATAAGAAAGCAATCCACTATCAATCTAAGAAAAGAAATTCGGCTATGCCAAAGAGAATATCATTCAAATCTGAAGTTCTTAACTTAACATAACCTATTTATAAGGTGGCTAACCTTAAGTAACACTTAACCTAAAGCAAAAACTCTAATAAGGCCTTTAACCAAGGTAGGTCGAATTCCTAATGGGCTAATTAATTAAATAAGCCCATTTACAAAGGTCCAAACAAAGCTTAAAACAAGACTAATAATTTAGTAAGTCTTGGCCAAATTGCAAGCCAACTAATAGTAAGTATTAGAGTACTTTTGGGTGAAAAGAAGTGAAGAAATTGAGAGATTTCAAGGAAGGAGTTGAGTGGAGGTAAGGAAAAAAAATTGATAGAATTATTTTAATTTTATGGTTTATATTGGTAGTTTAAGATGTATATAAGTAATTTATGTTGTTGGAATTGATTATTGAAGCTAGAAATTGATAGATTCTCTTGTTGTGGAATTCGGCCATGGAGGAGAATCAAAGGGAAAAAGGAGGTTTCTAAGGGTAAAGCTAAGAAAAATGAAGCTTGAGGAGGGTTAAGCATGGAATTGAGGTTTGTGATTACCTAATCCATGAATTTTCTTTGGAAAAATTAGGGTTTTCTATTATGTTTTATAGTGATTATATGTGATTTGCATGTACAATTGAAATTGAGGTGTTAATTGAGCTTAGGGAGGGTAACTAAGCCAATTGGAGTGATTAGAATGAAATAAAACTAAGTGCAAGTGTTAGACATAATGTGACATAATGGTATACTTAGGTATATTTGAGGTATTAGTGTTCAAATGAAATTAAATGGTATATACATATGAATTGAGGTCGAATTTAGTGAATTGAGTGGTAAAGGGATGAAAACTAAAATGTTAGTGAAAAACCCTATGTTGGCCGAATGGCTTAATTGGAAGAATATGATATATTATGTGGTATACATGTTATATGAAATGTAAAATGAATAAATGAATGGATTAGAAGTGAAATGGAGGGTAAAATGAAAAGAAATGCTTGAAAAGCAAATGATTGATTTAAGTGAGTTTGTGTAAAAAGTATGTGCAAATGAATAATAAGCTTAGAAAGGTGACTAAGAACCCTTAATATGACGATTGAAATGTTTAAATGAAATTAGACATGAAAAGAAGTGTCCATAAATTTATTTGGAATTTATGAAAATTATATGAATATTTTTGAGTATGATATTCCATTATACTCAAGTTGAAAATAATAATAATTATTGAAATAATTGAAATTATATGTATATGTGATGTTATTTTGATTAAGTGAATAATTGAGGTTGAAATGATAATGAAGTGAAAGAAATGAAAATAAAATGTACCGATAAATCATATGTTATACGTCACATGTTATATGTAATATGAAACTATCACTACAAGAAAATCAGCAATTACCGACAGAAATTTAGCGACGGAACATTTACCATCGCTATTTAGCGACGGAAAAGATATATCCGTCGTTAATTTTCGACGAAAAATAATTATGTCGCTAATTAGGGACGGAAAAATCTAACCGTCGCTAAATTTGGCACGTAAAATTCGCGGTATAAATTGCTACGGAAATTAGCGACGAAAATCCAATTCCGTCACTAATTGAATTTCCGTCGCTAAATGAAATTAAATATATTAATTAAAATAATTTTAGCGACGAAAATCCAAGTCCGTCGGTAATTAGCGACGGAATTGGATTTTCGTCGCTAAATGAAATTAAATATATTAATTAAAATACTTTTAGCGACAGAAATCCAAGTCCGTCGGTAATTAGCGACATAATTGGATTTTCGTCGCTAAATGAAATTAAATATATTAATTAAAATAATTTTAGCGACGGATATCCAATTCCGTCGCTAATTACCGATGGAATTGATTTTCGTCGCTAAATGAAATTAAATATATTAATTAAAATAATTTTAGCAACGGAAATCAAATTCCGTCGCTAAAAGTTTTATATATATTATTCTTACACATATTATCTTAATATTATACATAACATAATTTTAATTTATTCATCTACAATCATTCGGCCAAGGGCATATTTAGTGTCCTTAAAATTCTATTTCATCATCTTCCATCAAACATTCCTTATTTATGACATAATTAAGCAATTACAAAGGAATTTCTTGGTTTCACACATGGAGTACCATTCGGCCATAACCTTACTTTCACCAAAATTGTGCTTTTCTTCCTACCATTTATTTCTATTATGTTCTTAAGTCATTCTTTGCATAATTATGCCATTAGTTCATTCATAACACATATGCATAAATTATTTCTATCCTTACATAATGTATATCCTAAGCATACCTTGTTAATTTAAATGCTCTAATATTAATTTTAAGCTCGCAATTATCTTACTTTAGCTCTAATTTCATTTTCCTAATTTTATTTCATTAAAATTCCACATAAATAGCTTATGTCCCTTAGTTACATATATAATCTAGGTTTTAAGGTAATTTCATTATCTATATATATTTCCATCAATTTTCTTATTCCATACATGTTATTTTAGTCTTAATTTCATATTTCTATACCTAATTTTAATTAACCCTAAATTTAGTTACTTGAACATACACATACATGCACTTAAATAATCATCAAAAATATGGAAAATGAAAATAATTGTATCCACTAATCTCAAGTTCTTCTCTCTTTGCTTAAATCTCCGGTTTTTTTTTTTCCTTTTTCTTGATTTTTCCTTGGTTCTCTTTCTTGTTCTTCACCTAGCTGCGTATTACACCATAAAATTTACCTAATTTCTTCATCCATTCTATCATAATTCACATGAATAATGATTCACTACATTAAATTCTACCTAAAACTCAAATAAAAATCTTAAATTCACTTACTTGAACCATTTGCCCTAACCTTGTTCGTCCAAAATTCTTTGAATTTCTCCACTAAATTGAGCTCTTGGAATGATAGGATGTTAATTTAAGGCCTTAGAAATATTTAGGAGGTGAAATTAATTTGGAGGGAAATATGGTGGAAAATGAAAGAAAAATGGAAGAATTGGTGGAGGAAGAACTTTGGCCAAGAAGAGATGTGTGGGAGGGTGTGGAAATCTCATGAGAATTTCGACATTTCCAACCTTATATACCCCCGGGATGGTTAGGATTGATCTTGTACTATTTAATCAAGTGGCTATTTTTTTTTGCCTCTTGTCAACTTCTTATTTATCTATACTTTTTCCTTTGTATTTTTTTCTTAAAAATATGTCTAAAAATACTTTAAAATATCCCCTAAGATCGACAAAAAATTTTGGGTCAAAACGATATCTCATTTCGGTAATTTTTCCAGTCCGGTGATTCATTTTTATATCTCATCCAAAAATTAATTTTTCACTTTCGAAAATTCTCTTATAATATTTCCAATTAATCTATGAATTAAAAAAAATTAGGAAGTCTCTAACATTTTTTAAAGCTTGGTGAACGTTTGGTCAAATCAGTTACTATTCAAACAAAACCGTAACTTATTTTTATTTCTAACTTTTAATAGTCTATTTAAACTTAATTTCACTTCAAATTATATTATCGGGCTCTTAATGAATTGTACTTTCCAATGGTTAAAGTAAATAATTTTTTACTCCGAGTGGTACTATTCACGACCTGAAAAGTACTACTTAGGAAAACTGAAATTTGAGGCATACATTACAAGAACAGAGAAGCAATTACTTCCATATTAAAAGAAACAATTTGATCAATTTTGGAATTGGAAGAAAATATATATGGGTAATTATGTCTTTGTATAAAATAATCAGGCATCAGTTGCTTAAAAGGCTTCAAAACGTAGCCGTTAGGAAAGGCAACTGTTTGAACTGAAAAAAAGATAACATAAGCTATTTCAAAAAAATCAACTAAACACTTATTGGGGAGCTGGTAATTAATATAAAAACCGATAATTACTCAAAAAGCTAAACCAAACACTTTCAATTTACATTCTGAGTTTGTAACCCAAGAACATTATGCTTATGTAACACAATTCCACAAAATCAAGTATAATTTTAGTTATTAAGTCTCGTAATCATTGCAGTGACTAGAAATTAAACTATTAAAAATTAAAATGTTTGCAATTATTATGTTTTTGTTTTTCCTCTACAAGATGTGTACAAAAGGCTCTTGCCTAATAATTTTTACAGGACAAATCATGGCAAAATCATTTTCTATATGTGATCTTCAATGTACTTTTCTAGAGAGCAACAATTTGTAGGAGTTTGACACTTCAGTTAACGGGAATTTTGCTTAAAATTCCAGCAAAATCATGCATTAATTTAATATCCTCTAAAAATATATCTTTTTACCATATTTTTCCACCAAAATTTAAATTTACAAACTTTTAACTCCCAAAACAGATAATTGAGCGGTGATTGGTGAGTATAGAAATTTATAATTCAATCCCAGTAAAAACAACCCATCAAATATCAATAAATTTTAATTTACTGAAATCTATCTCGTGCTAGGGCTGTAAAATCTCAAATGCTTATTCTAGTCGAATCCTTAATAACAACAACAATAATAATAATAATAATAATAATAATAATAATAAATCCATCAAAGAAAAGTCTAATGTACCAAAAAAAAAAAAGTATGATTATTATAGTTTCATACTTGGTTGCAAAATATCATCGTTGGTGGATGGTTGGCATTGTTTACGTCCCACCCAAAATGACTTAAAAAATCTCAACCAAAGCCTTGAAGCTTTTCCCTTTTTCCCTTCTAGATTAAGATCTTCTTTCTTGTAACAAATAGATCCATTTTTCACCAAAATTGCATTCATTTTTCTCTGGGAGTCTTCACGTTTCAAATTATTAGGCAGAGGCACGATATGTTGCCATCTTTGAGAAGATCCATATAATTGAGCCATAACAACTTTACTAGCCATAAATGTTGATGATGAGGACGAAGATGAAGCTGATGATGATCTTTTGTAGGCCAATTTCGTATTATGATAAAATAACCTTCTCTCAGAATTCTCACTTGAACTTGTTCTTGCACTGCTGCAACTAATGCTGCTTCTGTTAGAAGGTGGAAGAGAGAATTTAGAGAGAGTGAATTAGAGAGAAGGATATAACACTCAAATATTTGGCTTGCATAAAACACTTGGTACAAGGAGTATTTATAGGGAGTTTTGGGATCACACTAGAATTAAAAATTATTAAATAGCTAACACTCTTCCACCTAACTTAAATATCTAACCACTTTCTATCTAACTTATTGAATACGTAATCACTTTCACCTAATCACTTTCACTTAACCACTTTTCACCTAACTTATTAAATATCACATTATAAGTCTAAAATAAAATATTTCAAGGGGAACTCTAGAAATTCTAAAATTCAAATTAAATATATTTTTAACACTCTCCCTTAATTTGAATTTTTCTTCTTCATCCCGAGTCTTGATCTTAATCTTTGAAAGTCTTCGAACTTGAGTGCTTTTGTGAAGATGTCCGCAACTTGATCATGTGTCTTCACGTACTTGAGCTCTACTTCTTTTCTTGCAATGCACTCCCTAATAAAATGATATCTTGTGTCTATATGCTTGCTTCGATCATATAATCCATATCCAAGTGGTTGCTCAATGTACACTTCTTCTTCAAGATCACCATTTAGGAATGCCGACTTCACATGTAGTTGATAGATTCTCCATTTCATTTGAGCCGCCATTGAGATAAGTAATCGAATAGTCTCCATGCGAGCAACTGGGGCAAACACCTCTTCGTAGTCAATGCCATGCCTTTGCTTGTAACCTTTTGCAACAAGCCTTGCTTTGTGTCTTTCCACTTCTCCTTTTGCATTCTTCTTCACCTTGTAAACCCATTTGACTCCAATAGCTTTATGACCTTTAGGAAGATTTGTTAATTCCCAAGTATCATTCTTCTCAATTGACTTGATTTCCTCATCCATAGCTTGTTTCCATCTTCTCTCTTTCGTTGCTTCTTCAAAGCTTAATGGCTCGCTGTCGGCTAAGAGGCAATGCAAACCGAGAGTTGTTTCTTCGGTTTCATTATAAAGATCATCAAGACTTCTCATTCTTCTTGGCCCTTCATTTGAACTTTCACCTTGATCATCGGGAGTGGGTGTAGGAGGTGGAGTTGCATCTTGTGTTGGTGCCATGGCTTCCTCTTCTTCCTCGACAAAGTATGGAATGAAGTCGTAGTTGCTTTCTTCATTTCTTTCCCAATTCCATGCTCCATCTTCATCGAACTCTACGTCGCGGCTCACCACAACCTTGCCATTGTTTGGGTTGTACAACTTGTAGCCCTTTGAGTTTGCATTATAGCCAATAAAGACGTGTTTGACACTTCTATCATCAAGCTTGCTTCTCTCTTGTTGCGGGATGTGCTTGTAAGCAATGCACCCAAACACTTTCAAGTGATTCACGCTAGGCTTATGTCCACTCCATGCTTCTAGTGGCGTACGATCCTTGATGCTTGATGTTGGTGAGCGATTAGATATGTACACTGCACAAGAGACAGCTTCAGCCCAAAACTCTTTAGGCATATTCTTAGCCTTCAACATGCTTCGTGCCATGTTAAGAATTGTTCTATTCTTCCTTTCCGCAACGCCATTTTGTTGTGGTGATCTAGGGACTGTTAAAGGACGTCGAATCCCATGAGCCTCACAAAATTCGTTGAACTCTTTTGAGGTGAACTCGCCTCCTCTATCGGACCTTAGAGCCTTGATTTTGTAGCCACTCTCCCTTTCTACAAGAGCCTTGAAGATCTTGAATGCAGCAAATGCTTCAGACTTTTGCTTCAAGAAGTAAACCCATGTTTTCCTACTAAAATCATCAATAAAGATGATGAAGTATTTGTTGCCACTAAATGATGATGGATCAATTGGCCCACAAACATCGGTGTGAACAAGTTGGAGTGGCTTGGTTGCTCTTGATGTGGCCTCCTTTGGAAAACTCTTTCTTGCATGCTTGCCAAGAAGACATGCATCACAAATTTGATTGGGATGATTGATTAAAGGCATCCCTTTCACCATCTTCTTCTCCCCCATATCTTTGAGTGCGCCAAAATTCAAGTGCCCAAATCTCATGTGCCAACGCCATGCTTCCTCCTTTATTGTAGCTTTCAAACACTTTACATCAAGTGTCTTGAGATTCAATGTGAACATTCTATTCCTCGACATAGCGACCTTGGCAATCAATGTATCATTTTGATCTCGAAGCCAAAGACAATTATTTTTCATGTGAATATCATACCCCTTTTCCAAGAGTTGTCCCAAGCTTAAAATATTGCTTTTTAACTTGGGCACATAGTAGACATCATTAACAAGCTTATGGCTACCATCTTTGGAAGAAATGATAATTGTACCTATGCCTTCAATTTGAATTTTTGATGAGTCCGCAAAAGACACATTACCCCGTGCATTTTCATCGAGCTCCACAAACTTTTCCTTTAGTCCACACATATGGTTGCTTGCACCGTTGTCTAAATACCACGAGCTCTTGTCATCCTTCTCTTCCCTTTTAAGTGCTAGCAATAAAGTTGATTCATCTTCATATTCTTCCTTGCCATCCATAAGATTAGCTCTTGTCTCACCATTATTCAAGGAACTATAGCATTCCCAAGAATAATGGCCCAACTTATGACAATTGTAGCACTCAATGTTGGATTTTTCATACCTCCTTTCATTTGTCTTCAAATTATGGCCTCGCCCTCTACCTCTTGCACTTCCACGACCTCTACTTGATTGAAAATTTCTTGCCTCATTATTGAAATTGTATTGGCTACCTCTTCCTCTTCCACCTTGGCCACGTCCATGGCCTCGTCCTCTTCCTCGTCCACGTCCTTGTTGGCTTTCTCCTCTATCTTCCTTCAAACAAGCCTTGGCTTTTAGAGCTTGCTCTAATACTTCTCCTTGTCTTCTACTAATCTTATCTTCATGGGCTTGCAAGGATCCCTCTAGTTGTTCAATAGTCATCTCCTCCAAATTCTTTGATTCTTCAATAGAGCACACCACATAATCGAATTTTTGAGTGAGAGTTCGAAGGATTTTCTCCATCACACGAACATCCTCCACCTTGTCGCCATATCTCTTCATTTGATTTGTTATCGCCTTTACTCTCGAGCAATAATCCGAAATTGATTCGGATTCCTTCATCTTCATTGCTTCAAAATCCGTTCTTAGAGATTGAAGCCTTACTTTCTTTACTTTTTCTACTCCTTGGAAAGACTTCTGCAAGATCTCCCAAGCTTCTTTTGAGGTAGTTGCATCGGCCACCTTTGCAAACATTGAATCATCCAAACATTGGTGGATGATGGTGAGGGCTTGTTGATCCTTCTTTCTTGTCTTTACCAATTCATTTCTTGCATTTTGAGACAAGACTCCTTCATCGTGTGGCTTCTCATATCCTTTCTCTACTATCTCCCATGCATCATGTGAGCCTAGTAAGGCTTTGATTCGAAGACACCAACTCTCATAGTTATCTTTTGTAAGACGAGGGTATTGGAATGAAATCATATCAAAATTGGACATTTTTTTCACTCTCTCTCTTCTTTTTTTTTTTCACAACTTACTCACTCTATTTTTTTTCACACACTCACAATAGCCCAAGGAAAATTCTTTTCTGATGTGGAAGATCAGACTATGCTGCAACCACAGAGCATACTAAGAAAGAAACTTGGCTCTGATACCACTTTGTTAGAAGGTGGAAGAGAGAATTTAGAGAGAGTGAATTAGAGAGAAGGATATAACACTCAAATATTTGGCTTGCATAAAACACTTGGTACAAGGAGTATTTATAGGGAGTTTTGGGATCACACTAGAATTAAAAATTATTAAATAGCTAACACTCTTCCACCTAACTTAAATATCTAACCACTTTCTATCTAACTTATTGAATACGTAATCACTTTCACCTAATCACTTTCACTTAACCACTTTTCACCTAACTTATTAAATATCACATTATAAGTCTAAAATAAAATATTTCAAGGGGAACTCTAGAAATTCTAAAATTCAAATTAAATATATTTTTAACAGCTTCTACTGCTATTAACACTGTTACTTCTTGATGACATGAGTGAATCTTTGCAGCTACTGGCTCGGCTCGTTGTTCGATAAATTTTTTCAGCAATAGCCACCGCCGTAAATGGTGGTTGTTGCAGTTGAAGTGGGAAAGAATGAGGCAAGAGCTTGCCATTGTAGAAAAGATGATCAGCTGGTGAGTTTTTGTATGGATCTGTCGTTGGAGAATCCGGTGTAAAAGATCCGAATTCAAAATCGGAATCTTGATCTTGACTACGTGGAGTGCTTGGGAACGAGAAGATTTCTATTGAATTGGTGTTTTGACGGTGGTTGTTGTGGCGGCGGAGGTGGTGGTGGTGTTCCATGATGGGTGGTTTTTGTGAGAGTTTTTGGATAGAAGTGTGTGTTTATATTAATGTGGAGGATAAAAGACAAAGAGAAAGAAATAGGATGTTTCAATGGAAAATAGAAAATTAATAAAAGAAGATATTAAGAAGCTTGGTGGGTATAAATCATGAGGTCAACACTTGCCAACTCCATCTTAAAATTATTGTTATTAATTTTTAATATCGTGTCGTTCTAATAATTTTGGTTAGTGTAGTATGTTCCTAAGATTTTCTGTGCTAAATGATGCCTCTATGTTCTGTTTATGCCAGTATAATTTCAAAAATGGGTGGCTCCTTGAGATGTAACATTCTACCAATTTTTTTTTTTAATTTCATAGAAAAGTAAGGATAATTGTAGAAATTTAAATATTTAATATTGATCCACTTAGCATATTTTATTTTTTAAATAAAAAGTAAATATATATATATTATATATATATATATATATATATATATATATATATATATATATATATATATATATATATATATATATATATATATATATATATATATAAAGGATCTATAATGTCTAATTAAAACAAAATATGATTAGAACGAACTGAATTCAAAATTTGTAACACTTTTAATTGAGTATTAACCACCGAAATTACTACGTATTAGACTTGGTTTAACTTATATTATGTATACATTGACCAATGAGCATATGTTAGAAGATAAAATTATTATTATTATTATTATTATTATTATTATTATTCAAGGTCCTAATTAATGATTATTGATCGTGAAGTTTATCATAATTCAATTGTTCAAAAATGGATAGAATAAATGTCAAATGGGTTAATACATATATATTTTTTTTTAAGCTATCATCTTTTAGCAAATTATACTTTTTGAAGGTAAATTATACACATATAATTAAAGCGGAGGTAACATTAAATAATGATACCTACCTCTTGTAGCGAAGAAACTCGTTGCGGAAGCGTTTACCAAGATTCCGTTTGTTTTTGGTCACTGGTCCGGCTTTTATCCACTCGAGATAAAAGCAACCTGTTCATAATCTAAATGCCCCTGAAAATTAAGACAGAAAACTGTGAGTGGGAACGAGCAGCCTTGCGGCGGATACGTTTTCTCGTTACCAAATTATGAGGACCTCACCTCTGTTTATAGAGGTCCTATAGGCTAGAGACCTAACTCTAGTTTAACTCAGACTCTTTCTGAGATAGGATTTGGTAATTTTAATCAGATTAAATAACTCAATTTAATCTTAATTGGACCTTTATCCATGTTAGAGTCATGGGCGTACCCAAACTCTATCACTTTTAAACTAAGCAAAAGTCATATTAGCTTTCTAAACTTGTTTAAAATACAAATAATACTCTTATACTATAAAAAATATCATATCACTCTCCTGACATTATTTTCACGTGCCTTTTGTGAAGTGCCTTGTATTTTTACAGAGAGTAATTTTTTTACTAAACAAATTCAATGGATAATCTGACACTCCATTGTTTATAAAAATAGTATGTTAAACAATTATAGTTTAGAGGTAAATTTATATATTATCTCATGTCAAATTAAGAATCAAAATATTAATTAGAAAATAGATCAAGTACACAATTTTTTTTTATAAAAAAACCTTAATAGTCCCGTAATTTTGAGTAGTTATGTATTAGAAAAGGACCTAAATGAATTAATCAAAGTGCTATTCATGTTTTCTCTGGTTGGGAGAGTAAGATATGAAACTTTAAGGAAATAATCTTAAATATTACCTTTAGTCTTTATTCAATTTGCTTTCGTTTTTCTTGAAGGGTACTGCCTCCCAAATATACTCTTCTTTATAAAGCAATAGATAAAGAAAGGGAGTAACAAACAGAAAGAGTGGTCGATGAACACTAATTAATACCACACTAATACCAACCAATTCAACTAATTTGGTATTTAATTTGGGCTTTAATTACAACTAATTCGGCCATTGCTATATTTTCTTAAGTTATTTTTTTTTTGGACAGAGGCCATAGCCATGATGGGATCAAAAAATGCTTTTTTCTCTAATGCTAAAGGCTCCTTGGGGACTTCTTGAAATAAATCCATTAAAGTTTATGATTAGCATTTGTACATATTAAATTTGATCACTCTCCTCAAAATGAGGACAAAGTAAGTCTTAGAAAATTAATTTGTCTCCCAATTGAGTTTGTAAAAGGAAACCATTTGGGCCCATTTAAGGTCATTATGCCTTGAGGACCACCTATCAGCCAGATTTAGTCCCTCTTTTCTCTCCCCACCAAGCAAGTCGTTTGTTGGTTTCCTTTGTTGATACTCTTTTCATGTCATGTGGTAGGTCTACTCTAATATTAAAGATTTGAGTGCCATATATGTTGACCCGATTTTACCAATTTTTGACCTCAAATCCAATTATTTTTATGTCTATGGATCCTTCACAATGCTATGCATTATCAATAATCCTTATTTTTTTAATAAAAAAAAGAGAGCGGGTGCTCAAATTCCAAATTTTTCAGTACATTAATGTAAGTATCTACTATTTGTAATATCTTTTTGAATACAAGTCTTCATCATAAACATATACTTCAACTTAAACTTATAACATAAAATTCACACATTTTTCACTCTCTCTATGCAAAAATGTTTAAGACAGAGAGTGAGTGAAGAGACTGTGCATTTATAAGGTAAATAGATTGGAAATGATGAAAGATATATATGTGTGGTGAACTTTGAGTCTTTTTCCATCACATATTGAATTTGAGATATTTTTATATATTTACTGCTACATTGAGAAAGTACCATATGTAATAACCATCCTAATATGAAGAATGATTTTGGTAAATTAATTCATTCAGAGGTGAGAGTAGATTCAATACTTTTTGCAAGTTCTTTCTTTTGATTCTGGATAAATTAGAGATGGTCGTGATTCAGTTTTTTTTTTTTAATTTATTTATTATAATCGAAAAGTCGAATTTCAATAAAAATCATAAACTAAAATTAAATATAATTTCAGTACTAACTGAATCGGTATCGAAATTCATTTAAATTACCATGCAAAACCGAATCAATTAACAATTTTTAAAATTTTATTAGGCTAAAATTAATAATGCCGCTTTAAAAATTTTGATTTTTTTGAATTTTCAGTTATTTACTAAATTGAATTAAAAAAATTAAGAATTTATATATTTACAAATTGAAACCGAACAAATTAATCAAATTAAATTAATTCAGTTGAATTTTAAATTAAAAATAAGCCGTGCTCACTTCTGCAATAGAGTGTCTTATGTTGTGCTAAAACCAATGTTTTTAAAACCGGCCCGGACGTCGACTCGACATGCTAACTGGGTCAGGAGTCAACTGGTTCGATTGGGTTGACTCAAAATTTTTATTTTTTTTTAAACTATAATTATTAATAAAAAATTAAAAATATAGTATATAAAAAATATATTTAAACAACATATTAATCATTAAATATCAATATATTAATATTTTTTATTTATTTTACTACTTTTTTAGTAATAATAGTAAAAAATTAACAATTGAATTTTTTTATTAAATATTTGAATTTCTAAAAAAAATGTAATTTTGAATTTATAAGAAAAATATAATTTTAAATTTATAATTTTTTTTTAATTTTAATTTCAATTGTAAAATTTATTTTTATGCATGTTTATATTCATTTATTTTTCAATATTCTGTTATATTTAAATTATTTAGTTATTAAATATCTAAAAAAAAAATAAAATAAAAATATAGTGAAAATAATTTTACATAATATTATATTTTAACAAGTTTAATATTAATATAAATTAATTTTATCATCAAATATAAATTTTTAGTCGAACAATATTCAATAACTATTAATCCGAATTATAAAAATATATTTTATAAAAATATAATTTAGAATATATTTGATTTTTCCCGGTTCAACCCGAATTTCTCCGGTTCAACACATTTTTTCCGGTTCATCCCAGTTTTTTTACTGTTCATTCTGATTTTTTTTATGTTTTCTGATTTTATATTGAATCGAACCGATTTTCTGTCTGGTTCGCGGTTGAACCGGTTTCTATATTGTTTCTTTTTTTCTTTTTTTCATACTCAAACTTGAATAGTTTCGATTATCGTTATAAATGCAAACAGAATACAACAATAATGAAAATTCATCATTTCCGTTGCAGTTGATAGGGGATACACCTATTTGACACTTTATTTCGAAGCGAAGGAAATACAGTGTAAAAGTTATCATTGATTTTAAAATTTATAACTTGAAAGTTGACTCCGTTTATTTAGATGGTATTTTTACAATTAAACTCTAATCAACTTTATTATTACGACAATGAATTTCATAAATTTATTATCAAAATGAATTAAACCTCCAATGTGTTCGATTTTAAGCTTATAATGATTCATACCATATAGTAGAGGTAGTTGGGAAGAAGACCGTTGGTTTTTGTTTTGTAATTAAATATAATGTTTTATTAATTAATTATATTTAAAATTAGAACAAGTTATTAGTTTGACTCGTTACTGAATAAATCAATCTTACTTGATAAAAATCCATTTGGAATTTGGATTCTTTTACATTGATAAAAGTCCATTTACCAAGCTCTAGTTTGATTTTGTTGTTAAGTATGTAGTTGATATCTAATGGAAAATAGCTTATAATAAGTTTATTTGCGTAGTTGATATCTAATGGAAAATAGCTTATAATAAATTTTTTTATAATATTTGGTAAAAATATTTGCAGCTAATGCTATTCTATATAAAATTACGGATTGAGTTTGGATATACTCGTAACTTTGGATATGAATAAAGTTTTATATCAAATAAAATATAACTTTATATATGAATAGAGTTACATATCAAATAAAATTAAGTATTTTTATCTAATAAAAATTATCTAATTCTATCTTAAAAAAAGTTTGAGTTAAATTGGAAATTAGTCTCTAGTTTTAAGATACTATAAATAGATAATGAGAAATCAAATTAGACACGCATAGAAAAAAAAAAAGCGAAACACTTAAAACAAAAAATTTTCAGGGGCTTTTAGACCGTGAAAAGTTGTTGTTATCGCACAAGTAGATCAAAGTCCGGCTAGTGACTTAAAATGGATTTTTGTAATCGATTCCGCAATAATTCTGCGCTACAAGAGGTAAATAACATATTGTGTATTTTTTCCATTATTTTTCTTTCATTGATATCAGAGCCTTTATTTTTGTGTCCTGGCACGTGGCTATGAAAGATCTAAAATTTTATATGTAAAATTAGTAGATGTACAAAATAGGTTGCATGAAACACTATAATTGTTTTTTAAGTGTTTATAATATATATGTGTATATATTTTTGTTTCAAAATTGTGTATATCTACATTGCATTTTGAGGAGAAGAACATGAGTATTAAAAAACGTTAAACTAGAAGTTGGGTTTTGATATTTTTGATCTCACCATTAAAATCACAGACCCTAAAAATCCCCTACCGACAAAAATCAGAACGCCAATTTCCACCGGGAAGGTGGTGTGTGGCATGCACTTGCCACCATACGTAGGTCGCGTGCGCGTGGGTAGTGACCCACACGCACAAGGACATGTGTCAATAATGATGTGTCATTATTGACGCATGGTCGAATAGGATAGTGCCACATGGATAACAGTGGTCAAGCCACGTGGCAATAACATGCCACTTATATGCCATGTGCGCACCAAATGGACTAACAAGCACTTGACACGTGTCATGACAGAGGTATGACGTGTCGCCACATGGCCCAATGGTATTGCGACGTGCTAGAAAAATAAATAGAAAAAAGAGGGGGATCCCACATGAGACTACCTTTGGTCACCAATTCAGCTCCGATTTTTTACAGATTATTTTTTCATAGTTTTCCTATTTTTTGGTTATTTTTATATTTTTTTAAAATGACCAATAAATTAATTTCTATTTTTTTCAAAATAAAATATTAAAAAAATTGTAGAATATTTGTTTTCTGCCTTCGGATATTTTTTAAAATATTTTGAAAATATTTTTGAGATTTTATCCTTACTTATTAATTGAAATGTGTTTCAATAATGTGTGTTTATACATGAGTGTGTTAATCACTTAAATTTTATGTACTATGTTGTAGAAATGATGATAAGAACATCAATTCTTCCTAAAACTCTGCATGGGGTTGCTTTGAGAAATGTAATAGTTTAATCAATAAGCAACATAAGAATGCAAAGAAAGATTCGATCTGATGATATTAATGCAATAGTGCATCATATATTACATATGCAAAAACAAATGTAAGAGTGCATTTGGATTGGTGGTCTAAGTATGAGAATGGATGATAAAGTTTTATTGAATGTAATAACTGATTCCTTTGGAAACCATTAAGAGCTGATGGATTTACTGAAAAGTTGTTGGTTCACAAGAGATAGATTTTATAGAAAATTTATTGTCAATTTTTTGTTCAGGGTTACTGAAGGGGAGTTGTGACGCGCGCCGAGTCGGGAAGGCCCTCTTAAGGAGCCCACTTTTAGGGCTCAAGGGATTAGTTCGCGTCATTTGATCTTGGGTAACATGAGATATTTTGAAATCCCCTCCCAATAGAACATTGGGGAAGTTTATCTAATCTCATGAAACTTTTAGGCACCTTTGAGGTATTTTGGAGTCACCACCAAATTTACAAGAAATTGGAAAAGGTCATCTAACCTCTACGGTCTAAACCAGAGAAGGTGTTCAGAATCTCACTCTTATTTATACCTTGGTTAATTATAAATGAGTTTTTAGATTTGAAAATTCCATCTTTCTTCTCACACGATTAATGCAATTTATTAAAAGCACATTTCAAGCATCAAAAAAGCTATAAATGAAAACTGTAAAGAAAGCGGTAAATAAAGCGATAAATAAAGCGGTAAACATGCCAAGTACATAATTACAAGATCGAAATTGGGACAGAATACAATCCCTAAATGAAAAGGAAAGCTAAAACAAAATTGCCCCAAAAATAATTAATTACAAGGGCCCACATGATATAAGTAAACATAAAGTTAAACAATCAAACAAAATCAATCAAAAGAGGAGACATGCATAAATCGGGATATTTATTCGGTTTGGGAACATTGATTCCTTCACGCTCACTTAAAGAGGGATCAAAGAGTCATTTTGGCTACTCGCTTGAAAACCGGGATGAGTGAACCCATCTTTAGAAAATTTAACTCTTCATTTTAATCCGTGACATTTTGCATTTTTTGGCTAAAATCGAGGACATTGGTCCTAATTTATTAGTAAAAATCTCAATTTAGTTATAAAAATATTTTTGCAACTTTTTATCTAACACACACATGAAATAAAACTATTTGATTTGCAAATAAATACAATCACAGGATGTAAATCATAGGCATGCCTAACTATCCACTAGACTGACTATCGCAGGTCATGCATAATCCAATTCAGGTTTCAAATCATAGCATATCATTTATCATAAAAGATTTGTAACATGGCACATGTAAACAAGCATATTACAAAGCATACAGATGTAAGAGTTCATGAAGAAACCATCTGAAAATTCCTCTATCATCTTTTTCTATTTAAATCAGTAAAAATGGAAAAAAAATCTTTAATTAAGAAAGAAAATAGGATTTTTATCAAATTCCTCTTAATATGGGTGTAAAAAAAGATATTATCATTAAAAATCCCAAAAAAAGGGAAAAGTCAAAGAAAATCAAGAAAAACAGAAAAAATGGGCGAAAAACGCGTTTGCGGCAGACCAGGGGCGACCGATGCCAGTCGGTGTGCGCGCGCTCGCCCAGCGCGGAGCGATACCTTGCGTGCAGACGCCGCGCGCAGGTGCCTTGCAGCAGGCCAATGTGCCCGAAATTTTTTTTTAATTTTTAAATCTAACTAAAAGATAAATAATTTTCAAACTCCATTTTTTAAAATACATTTTTTATAATTTTTTATTTTTTTATTCTAAAAAGCAAATTTAACAAGGAAATCATCACTTTTAACCTTTTTGCCTGTGAACAGGCATCTAATCATCTTTGGGTAACTCTGATCTAGGCTGACTCAGGACCTAGTGTCTATAGTTTCTCCCAGTTTTGGGGAAGCTAGTGCATAGGTGCCTAGGTGAGCCAAAACTCAGAGAAAAAAGGAAAGAGACACGTACCTGAGGCAACTATTTTTTCGAACTGAGTGATGCTGTTGGGGTGGTTATTTGCCAGCTTATCGGCATGTTATTCTTTGCTACCGTGAGTTACCGTGATCGTGTAAATCCTCGTTGAAGTGGTATTTACCGTCAGCGTGTAAGTCTTTGTTCAAGTGGTAATGCCGTGGTCGTGTTAACCTTCCGTGGAATGGTAGAACCGCCATTGTGCTAACCCTTGTGAGATGTGAAGTGGTAGTGTCGTGGTCGTGCTAACCTTCCGTAGAATGGTAGTGCCGCCATCATGCTAACCCTTCTGAAATGTGAAGTGGTAGTGTCGTGGTAGTGCTAACCTTCCGTAGAATGGTAGTGTCGGCATCGTGCTAACCCTTTTAAAATGTGAAGTGGTAGTGCCGTGGTCGTGCTAACCTTCCGTAGAATGGTAGTGCCGCCATTGTGCTAACCCTTCTGAGATGTTGAGTGGTAGTGCCGTGGTTGTGCTAACCTTCAGTAGAATGATAGTGTCGCTATCGTGCAAACCCTTCCGAGATGTGAAGAGGTAGTGCCGTGGTCGTGCTAACTGTGACACGCGCCGGATCCCCGCGGCCGCCCGTGCGACCGTCCGCTTGAGGGCGATCGGGGCATTTATGGATCCGTTGACAGCTTGCAATAAATCGCAAGTGCGTCTATGTTGGGCAACAAGGAGGTTTCATGGAGTCGCCACCCAATAGAACATTGGGAAAGTTTCTCTCGCCTCGGAGAGCCTAAGACTGCGCTTAGTATCCATTTTGAGCCAGCCAGAGGGGTCTTGGAGGGTAAACCTCTCGCCCTAAGGAGCCTAGGATTAACGCCAGAGTCTCGTGACACAAGAGGTGTCTTGGAGGGTAAACCTCTCGCCTCTTTGAGCCCAAAGACCAGAGCTGGGTTCGGGATTTCTCATCTATTTCTACCTCGATTATTTTATGATCAAATTTTAAGTATCATTAATTCGCTCTCTCTCCACACGATGCAATTGATTAAAGGCACATTTATTCATATTTGGAAAGCTGTAAATGAGCAAGTAAATAGTGAAAGCAATAAATTACAATAATACAAGGAGCGGAATACAACTCCCTTTCATAAATGTGCGATACATACACGAATCGGGGCATTGTTTATTTTGAGGACTTTGGTCCTCGCATGCATCATTATTAAAATTGGATGTTTTTGTTTGTGATGATTTTTGTTGGATAAAAATAGGATATTGGATCCTTATGTTTATGAAAACCTCTCTTTATCGAATATAAAGCATTTATCAATTTTTATATTTAACGGGATACAAAAAGGTATATCCATATACATAAAGTAATTAATGAATAAACAAATGAAGGAAATAACCAAGGAAGTTAGAAAACTAAACCGGACGGAATCCTCCGAGTATGGTAGATAGCCCCCCGAGCTCAGGACAGTCCAAGAAAATCAGTATGTGCTCACAGAAAGTTAAAAGATGTCAATATATAAAAACTCAACATAAATAAAGTCAAAAGGACTTGAAAGAGATAGAAAAGATTTGAAAACGTAGAGACAGGACCCAGCGACGGCCTCTGTTGGGTGACCGACGGGCGTCAGTCAAAGTGACCAACATGGCCGTCGCTCACTCAAGAGAGAGGGCGTCTGTGAGTGGGGTGACCGACGGGCGTCGGTGAAGAAGATGACCCGTCGGTCACCACTGTCTCCGAAAATAAACAGTGAAAAACTCTCTTTTCAAAAACAAAAGGGGTTTTTATCACAAAATGAGATAAAGAGAATCAAAATAAAGAAAAATGAAGGCAGAAAAGGCAAAAGAACAGCAAAAATAAAGAATATAGATGAAATAATATGAAGAATAAGTCCGGAATATTTACCCTCAGATAATGTTTTAGCGAGATTTTTGGTGTGATTAGAGTCCCGCACGCTCCACGAGAAACGAAACGAAAGGTCAGAAAAGGGAAAATAGATGATTTCCTTCTAAACCTTTCAAAAAGAGAATGACTTTAGAATGAAAGAAAACCGAAGAAAACTAATTAGATTTAGTTCCTTTTTAATGGTTTTGATCCACAAATTAAAAGAGATTTCTTGATGAATGTGTTTGCTGGAAGAGAGAGAAAATGTGCTTCAATTTTGGCAGAGTTTCCCCTCTGGAAAATTTTTCCAACCCTTTCTAAGAGAAAATCCGAAGCTTTTATAGGCCAGACACGACCGACGGGCGTCGGTGTATGGAGGCGGGCGTCGAAAGAATCCTACTGACACAAGGATTCATCCAACGGCCCTGCCATTTCCACCGACGGGCGTCGGAAAGGTTGCGTGCTCCGGGAAATCAGGTGGCGTGCTCTGGAAGAGGCGGTGACTTCCGACGGGCATCGAAAAATACCACAAGCCGTCTGTGACCCTAAGCGACGGGCTGGCCTTCACAGACGGGTTGGCCGTCTGTGGAGAAAAATATACCTTTTTGATTCATAAATTCCCTGTTTTCTTCCCCTCTGCCTATGAAAGGTGAAAAGACTCATTTTCTCGTGGAGCATGAGACTAAAACCTCTGAATCCAAACCGTTTGTACGGGCTCGGATACTGATTTCATCATAGGGTAATCTCTGATCCGGACCACTCCGGGACACGGTGCTTACAGTTGCCCCCAGTTTTGGGGAAACTAGTGCACAAGCGCCTAGATGAGTCAAAACTCAGAGAAGTGACAGAAAGAAAGAAAGCGTACCTATGGCGGTTCTTACCTTCCGTGCCCTTTGTTGGGTAGATCTCGTCTCGGTCTGTTCGGCGATGTAAAGATATCCCTATCGGTCTCGTCTCGACCTATAGGTGTTTGTGAGGCGTAGCATTCTCTAGCTACTATCTCGATATGAAGAGCGGTGTTTCTTTAACCATAACTTCAATCTGAAGTTCCCTTGCTAACCCCCATCCGATCTGCAAGGTGCGTAGCACTCTCTGACTGCCGCGTGAACTGTGAGATGCAGCACTCTCTGGCCACAATCCCGATGTGAAGAGCGGTGTTTTTCTAACCACAGCTTCGATCTGAAGTTCCCTTGCTAACCCCCATCCGATCTGCAAGGTGCGTAGCACTCTCTGGCTGCCGCGTGAACTGTGAGATGTAGCACTCTCTGGCCACAATCCCGATGTGAAGAGCGGTGTTTTTCTAACCACAGCTTCGATCTGAAGTTCCCTTGCTAACCTCCATCCGATCTGCAAGGTGTGTAGCACTCTCTGGCTACGACGTGAACTGTGAGATGCAGCACTCTCTGGCTACAATCTCGATGCTGTAGAGGAGGAGACCTCACTGGGTTCCTCGTTCCAAGAATACATGAACCTCAAGCGCCCTTGTTCTGACTTTTAATCGATGCCTGTGTCCGGATCGATGTTTCTCTGTACCTGTGTGATAAAAGGTTTTATTAATTCATGCTTGAGTTGTTATTCTTCAACATGTTTATGAATGATGTGGTTTTGCTTTATCTAGCATGTCATGTTTCATTTATGTTCTTTTCTTTTGAGTCGTCATTATCATTTTTCCATTTTTTTTTGTTTTGGTTTTCCTTATTTTGGGATACGAGCAAACGTGAAAACATATATTCATAAATGATTGAATAAATGCGTGAACTGAAAACAAAAGTTTTTCACTAGAAATATCCATTTTTGTACAATGCATATATAAAGTGAAAATGTATATAAATACAAAAATGACTCCCTGAACATCATAGGGGTGTGTAGTCGGAGGGCTCATCAGGGTCCTCATCATCTGATATGTGCACTGTCCCTGGCGAAGGTGGAACTGGCTGTGCCGGAGGTGGAGGCTGAGCTGTGGAGGGTCCCGCCCCAACATCATGGGCCTGTCTGAAACGGATCTGAGCATAGCCATCCAAGAAGGGCTGGGTGCAAGTCCTCATAAACCCTAAGGTCTTTGAAACTGTGCCTCCCAACTTCTTGAACGCTTGGCTCAACTAAATGGTCTGCTCGCTAAACTCCCTCATGGTCTGAGACAAGGGTGGGAGGATCCCCTCTATCGCCTGGACCCGGGATCTCAGAGAGTCAAGTGACTTGTCGATCATCTGTAGGGTCATATCAACCCTCTGAGATGCCTGGTCCTGAGACGCCCTCAAATCATGAGCGAGCTGCTGCCTAAGCTCCCTCTGACCCTGGGCAATCTGCTCGATCAGCCTCGCCTGCTCATCTCTGAAGGCCTCCATGACCCGAGCCTGCTCCCGTGCTGTGTGCTCGATGTAACCGGCCTGCTCCTGGGCTAACCGCTCTATCAACTGGGACTGCTCCTGAATAGCAGCCTGCTGGCGGTCTAACCTCTCGTGTATAGCTATGTCCCTCTCATCCTATCGTCGCTCCAAGGTTGTGAACATAGACGTGAGGAGCTGAGAGAAGTCAGGCTGTGCTGGCTGCTGCGGTGCTGGCTCTGGCGGCGGTGCTGTGGAGGTGGATGCCCCTGGGTCGCCTCGGAAATATGGATGATACCTCTCGGGGGGCCCGTGGGTAGTCCTCTGTACTCTGATACTCGGCGACGGGATAGGAGTCGGCACTCTGGATGCCGGTGAAGCGGCAAAGAGCTCATCCATAGTGAACTCCATGTCGAAATCCAATGGGGTCCTGGGCTGCTCCTACTGTGGTGGCGGTGGCACAGTCTGAGACTGAGGCTGGGGAGGCTGAGGAGGCTGCGGCTCTGGCTGCGGAGGCTCTGGGTGAGGAGGCTGCTGCTCCGGCTCGGGCTCTGGCTGAGGAAGCTGCTGCTCTGGCTCCGGCTCTGGACCCAAGGGTAGAAGTGAGAACATCCGCCTGGTCTCCTGGATGGACAGCACTCTGTAAGCCTCTGCCTGTCCTGATATCTACGAGATCATCCCCATCTGTACTGCCACTGCGGTATCCACATGTATCCCCTCATCCAGGGGTCCTCTCAGTCTGTCGGGGGCAACTCCTAACCTCAAAAGTAACCGAGTGATGACTCCCCCCACTATCACCACTAGTGTCAGCCCTCTGCCAACTCTGACCAAGTTAGCCAAGATCTTATGGCTAACGTTGAGGCGCTGGCCTGCCACCATAGCCCAGAGGCTCCAGATCTCGGCCGCATTAAGCGACCCTAGATTACTAGCTCGACCAAGGTACAAACTGGATAGCACTCTGTGCAGGTACCAGAGTGCCTGAGACACCAGTACGGTGCTCTTCACTGTATCATGATCATACAGCACTCCCGGTACGGCAATGGCCGCCCAGGGGGCGCGTCTCACCGCTCGCCATGGGATCTCGACCCCCTCCTCTATGGGGAGCCCCATGGCCTGTGCAAATCTCTGCCGGGTAATACTAAAATGCTGGCCATCGAACCAGAACTGGACCACCCCTGGCTCTGTTTCTGACCTCTGAAAACTGCCATAATGGAGGGTGGCTAGAACCTGGCGAGTAGCCTCTGGGAAGGTCTGGAAAGCGGGGTCGAGGAACTCTATCCACCCGGCGCCCTCAACAGGCATGTCGACCTCCGGGGCCATCCCTAGGGCCTCTAGGAACGGCCGGGACACGAAGCGACTAGCCCGAATCTCCACCTGCGCCAGCGCTCTATATCTTTGAGCTGACTCATCGTCCATCCATGCCGGAACCACGACCTTGGGCTGGGCCTGTAGTGCTCTGCGTCTAGGAGGCATCCTGCAAAAGAAATATTAGATGGTGAAAATTTGACAAAACAGGCATATTTAGGCTCGTTTTCGAGGTGAAAGCCCATTTAGCCTCACCCGAGCAACAGCGGCCTGAATACGCGGTTGAAAAAATAGATAATAAATGAAAAGGGGTGAACGTCCTGTCAAGGGATGTTGCCCAGCATGCTTTGCACATATCAAAAGCAGAAGGAACATGCAATCGGTATGGAAATATTTAAAGCGAATAAAAATGGGCTTTCTAGACCCCCAAGGCATGCATTATACACAAAAATATTCAATTTTAGAATAAAATAAAAATTTGGGCAGCACCCCGGTAAGGGTGTGCCCAACCTCCTGCATAAAAAGGCATCAAAACAGGCCTCAGGCCTCAACAACACAAAATAATGCGCTAAAGAGCCTATTTCTAAGGCGGCAAAAGTATAGAAAAAATTCTATTTCTATGTGATCATGCAAAAGCTCGGGTTTCACTTAAAAAATAAAATAATAAAGAAGGCAGCAGTCTCCCTAGATATTTTAAAGCACCTAAAGAGTCATAACTATTTTTAAGGCTAAAAGAAGAAGAAATAAATTAAATTAAAAAGTAAAGTAATTATTTTACTTACTTGTAATCGCGAAAAGTGTAGAAAAACTGACGAAATATGAATGTCTGAGCGCCCGATGAGTAGAGAACGCGAAAAGATGAAGAATATGCAAGAAAAATGAGAAAGAAGACTTGAAAATGTAGAAAAAACGCTTAAAGAACCGTTTTTGAGAGGAAGAGTGAAAGTGACAGCGCCGCTGGTCCGTCTGTCACTCGCCCTTATATAGAGTTTCGTGACCGACGGGCTGGGCGTCTGTAGGAGCGACCGACGGGCTGGCCGTTTGTCTCTCAATAAATGCGAATTAATGCGCGTGATGAATGCAATGCTGACATATGCGTCTGCCAGGTGGATTTTTACCGACGGGCAGGCCGTCCCTTGGGAGAGACCGGGTAGGCCGTCGGTGACGCCTTTATATAAATTCTTCCCAAAATTTTTGCTCCTTTTGTGTCTCTTCATTTTCCCAACATCTTGAGCCCTCTATTCTTCTAAAAAATGTCTTCCTCTCTATTCCAAGGAATGCACCGCATCCTAGATGACATACACACTTGGGAAAAAGGCACCCTTTCCTCTATGTCTGGGCTAAGCTATCTGCGTCGGGTCAAAATTGATCAGAACCTTCTTCTGGCGGCAACTCACTTCTGGAACCCCCGGTTTCACGTCTTCCAGTTCACTTACCAGGAGTTGTGCCCCCTGCCCGAGGAGTTAGCTGCCATTCTTGGAGCCTGGTTCCCTCCTAGCGCTCTACCCTGCGTCCCCCGTTGCAGCCTACTCCAGACTCGGGACATAGCCATGGCTCTCAGCACACCTTCTTCTGAGGCCGTCCGGCTGATCTTGCCGGGCTCTTCCTTTGCTCTGGGGCCACTGATCGAGGCTCTGGATCAGTTCACTGACATCCCCACTTATCGGGTAAGCACCGTTTTCTTGTTTTGCATGATGAACTTCCTCACTGTTGTTCTAGGGGGTTTGACAGGTGACCCTCGCTTGTTCGGAATTCTGAGCGACTTTCATCGGGGATCATCACCCTTCCCACTTATTCTGGCTGAGACCATTCTAGGCTTAGACGCTGTGAGCTCTGGATCCACTACTACTTTTACCGGCAGTCCCTTATTGCTCCAGGTACGTCATTATTTTAAAGGTAGTGCGTCCCTTATAGATTTTCACACTAGCTTTTCTTAGCGGGAGGTGCATCCTTTCGGATTTTCACACAACCCTGTGCCTTATTTTTGCCTGAAGTAAACCCTACTTACTCCAACGGCCTTTTTTTCTTTATTTCTTTTTCTTTTTTTTCTTTTTTTTTTCTTTTTTTCTTTTTTTTTTTCTTTTTTTTCTTTTTTTTTTTTAGATCTGGCTGCAAGAGAAACTGAGGATGCTGTCTGAGCCACCTCCTCGGGTCATTTCACAGTACTCGCCGAACCATTTCCTTCCGCGTCGACGGCTGCATGAGTGTGCCACCGCTGGTGAAGGCATTACGAGATTTGGCGAGTTGCCAGATGACGACATCAGTTTCACGTCTGCCTGGCTCCCACTGTCTCATGTGGTCATTGATGGGCCATCGGGGTGTGTTCCCCTCTGTGGGCTCCGTCAAGCCACTTTCTATATCACTGCTCGGTGCACGCGTCAGCTCGGTATGCCCCAGGATGTGGTGAGGGTTCCCTTATCTTTCCGGGGAGGAGCTCTTTCGGCTGCGTTCGCCTCTCGGTATCACGAGCTATGGGGAAAACTACCAGTGAAGACTGTTATTCCGAGGTTCGGCGATCACTATGTGGCTTCTACCAGCGAGTACAAGAAGTGGATCCTTAGTCTAGCATCTGATAACAGGACACGAGGGCTCAAGCATCTGGTCGGCGAGAGCAGCAGCAGGACTTAGCTTAGCTTAGCTATATATATTTTTTTTGGTGTTACATTTCTTTTTAATGCAGAACTAGAAAACGACAAAAATTAAAAGAATAATATTCATTCTATTTCACAAAATTGTGTACCTTTCCATGTAATTTCAGCATACATGATCAGTTTTGACATTTACTCAACCGCGTACGCCCTATTAATACATGAAACCACATTTTAACAGCATCAACTCCTGTTACCAATCGGCCCTCTCGGGTTTTCACGATTGGACATTTTCTCTCATGCCTCTAATTTTTGCACAGGATGCCTTTTTTCGGTTTTTACCCTGTCGAGGCACCCAATTTTAGCACGGCCGCCTTTTTTCGATTTTCGACCTGCAGGGCATTTTATTCTCTTCTTTTTATTTTGGTCTTTAGCCATGGAACCTTTTGAGTCTGTCGACATTGATTGGGTCTTTGAATTCATTTCCATCGCTATCCGACAAGATTGCAGCTCCTTTGGACAACAGCTTTTTAAGGATGTACGGCCCCTCCCAGGTTGGTCTAAATTTTTCTCTGATATCTGGTATGCCTGGCCTCATCTACTTGAACACTAAGTCTCCTTCTTTCAGCGGATGCTTTCTCACCTTCTTCCCAAAAGTCCTGGCCAATCTCTTCTAGTAGATCTGATTATGATAATAAGCTTTCAGCCTACTCTCGTCTAGCAAGTTTAAGTGCTGTAGCCTCTGCCGCGCCCATTCGGCCTCCGGAATTTGGGCTTCCATGACCACCCTCAGTGATTTGAGCTCTATCTCAACTGGCAATACTGATTCCGTCCCGTATACCAGAGAAAACGGCGTAGCGCCTGTAGATGTCCTTACCGTTTTCCTGTATCCCCACAGTGCAAAGGGTAGCTTCTCTGCCCAGTCTTTGTAAGTTTGGACCATCTTGGATAGGTTCTTCTTCACATTTTTATTAGCGGCCTCTACTGCTCCATTAGCTTGTGGTCGGCAGGGAGAGGAACTATGGTGCTTGATACCATATTTCTCAAGGAGCTTCCTGGTTTCCCCCATGAACTGTACC
Organism: Excoecaria cochinchinensis; assembly: GCA_947683425.1. Lineage (NCBI taxonomy): Eukaryota > Viridiplantae > Streptophyta > Magnoliopsida > Malpighiales > Euphorbiaceae > Excoecaria > Excoecaria cochinchinensis. The sequence goes on along the minus strand of CANTUQ010000004.1, from coordinate 38,534,289 downwards.
CCGTTGTCAGACACTATGTGGTGAGGGAGGCCATATCTGCAGATCAGATTTCTCTCTATGAACTTGGCCATATCCCTTGCATCAATCTTTTTGAAGGATTCTGCTTCTACCCATTTGGTAAAATAGTCAATTGCGACTATGATGTACCTGTGCCCATTGGATGCCATAGGGCGAATCTCTCCAATGATATCTATCCCCCAAGCAGCGAAAGGATAAGGTGATGTCAGGTTGTGTAGCTCTGATACTGGTAGGTGTCTTAAGTCTGCGTATTATTGGCACAACTGGCATTGTTTGACATATTTTGAGCAATCATTGTCTATCGTAAGCCAATAAAAGCCTTGTCTCATGATCTTCTTAGCCAAGGCCAAATCATTCATGTGAGCCCCACAGACACCTGCATGGGTCTCCTCCATCACTTTGCGGGCTTCTTTTTCATTCAAGCACCTGAGCTGAATCCCGTCTGACTGTCTTTTGTACAACACTCCCTCCAAGGATATGAACTGAGTAGATAGTTTTCGGATCATCCTCTGGTCTTTCTCCGTAGCTTCCTCTGGAAACTTATTGTTTTCCAAGTAATTCATAATGTCAAAGTACCATGGTTTCCCATCCGCCACTTCTACTTCCATTACAGGCTTGATCTCAAAGCTGGGCTTCTCAGAACTCGAAATCAGTACTGGCTTCATAGCTACTCCTTCAGGATTATCCCACATTGACACTAAGGTTGCCAGCGCATTAGCTAGACGATTCTCATCTCTTGGCACGAAGTGGAAAGTGCAAGTTTCAAACTGCCCACATACCTCTTTCAAATATTCAACATAGGGTACCGGCCGCTCTTCTTTTACAGCCCACTCACCTAGGACCTGGTTAATCACCAAGGATGAGTCACCAAAGACTTCTACATTCTTTGCCCCCAATGCAGCTAAAGCTTCCAACCCGAAAGTGCATGCTTCATATTCGGCTTCATTGTTGGTTGCCTTGTACCTCAGCTTCTTGGCTAGGGGAGTTTCTCATTATCTGGGGTCGTCAAAATGATTCCAACTCCAGCCCCTCTGTTATTCACTGCCCCGTCGAAGTGTAACTGCCATCCTTGGGCAGAAATCGCGACTATGCGCTCATCCGGAAAGGTGAACTCGGGAGTGTCTCCTTGAATAGGATGCTCAGCAAGAAATTCAGCTACGGCTCGCCCCTTAATAGTTTTACGAGTGATGTATTGCACATCAAACTCCTGTAGCAAGAGCAACCACCTCCCCATCTTACCGAGCAAAGACGGCGCTTCCTGCAAATATCTTAACGGATTCTGCTTGGCCACTGCCTGAACTTTATATGAATGGAAGTAATGTCTCAGCTTCTTTGATGCCCAAATCACTGCGAGACAGATCTTCTCTACTTCAGCATATTTTATTTTGCAAGCCAGGAACTTCTTGCTGAGGTAATAAATTGCGAATTCCACCCCAAATTCATCCTCTTCAGCCATCATGGCGCCCACAGAACTGCCCTCCACCGCCAGATACAGGATAAGCGGTTTGATTGGTTGCGGCGGCCTTAGCACTGGCGAATTCAACAGATATTCCCTGATGCTGTCAAAGGCTTTCTGGCAGTCTTCGTTCCAGACCACAGGTTGATTCTTTCTAAGCAGTTTAAAAACAGGCTCGCATATTGAAGTTAGCTTGGCAATGAATCGGCTAACGTACTGCAACTTGCCCAGGAAGCTCCTTACATCCTTTTCCTTTTGCGGCACGGGCATCTCTCTGATGGCTTTCACCTTGTCTGGGTCAATTTCTATTCCCCTCTAGCTGACGACATGTCCCAATAGCTTTCCTGAAGTCACTCTGAAAATGCACTTCTTGGGGTTGAGTCGCAAATTATACTTATCAATCCCGGTGAAGAACTTCTCTAGAGCTTCGAAGTGGCCCTCCCGGGTGGCTGGCTTAACCATCATGTCATCGACATACACCTCTACCTCCTTGTGGATCAGGTCGCTTAGAATCTTGGTCGCCATCCTCTGGTATGTGGCCCCTGCATTTTTCATGCCAAAAGGCATGACTTGGTAGGCATAGGTCCCCCACTCTGTGATGAAAGCGGTCTTAACCCGGTCAGCTATTTTGTTCAGGATCTGGTTATAGCCCACATAACCATCTCCAAAGCTGTACATCGCGCAGTTGGCGGCACTGTCTATCAACACATCGATGTGGGGTAGTGGAAAATCATCTTTAGGGCAGGCCTTGTTCAGATCTCGATAATCCACACACACCCTGACCTTCCCGTTTTTCTTCGCTACAGGGACCACGTTTGCCAACCACGTAGGATACTGCACTTCAACAAGAAACTTGGCCTCAATCTGCTATCGGATTTTCTCCTTGACCTTGTCAGCCCATTCTGGCCTAAGCCTTCTTAACTTCTGTTTCGCAGGCTTATAGTCTGGATAAGTCAGGATAGCATGTTCTGCTACGTCTCGGTCGATCCCTGGCATGTCCTCATAGGTCCAGGCAAAGACTTTTTCATGTTTTCTTATTATTCTCTCAAAATTTTTTCTCTCATCAGGAGTTATATTTGATGCTATTAGAATTTCTTTTGGATTTTTCGAGGTTCCAAGATTAAAAGGCGTTGTATCAGTGGAATCGATGTCAAAAATTGATGGAATATGATCATGTTCATGCATGTTGAAATTATTAGAAACATCGCACAAGTAAGAGAAATCATTTGCCTTATTAATAATATTATAATTGTCATTTACATCATCAAAAAGTCCTGGAATAAAAAGACAGTCTAAGCTAGAGTTTTCTGCCTCTCTAGAGGTTGATGCTGCTGCAGCTTGTTCATTGGCTTCCTGATTCAGCAGAGGCCCTTCAGGTATGTCCGAGGAAATCTTTAAATCCCCCATCTTCAGTTCTATTTCTGCCATCTTCTCTTTCCCTTTCAGCCTGGCAGCTAACATCTTCTCGGTGACAACCTCTTCAGGCTCGCATCTGTCCCAAGTAATACACTGAGTCATGGCCTCTTCATCCCAGAAGTTCTCAGCGGTCTTGATAACCCCGACATCCCAGTTGAATACGTCATTAAAGATCTCAAATCCGGGGACAATTCTCCCCATCACCCATTGCGGCTCATCTTCACCAGTATAAGCGCACACTGAGGATGCTGGTACAAAGCTTTCTGAAATATGAGGGATCTTATCCATCATTTTCTTGCCAAAACTGCCTCTGTACCCCAGACCCTTTCGATTCTTCTGACCTCGAGTGGTGATCGCGGTCTGCAGCCCTTGAGAGTTTCTACCCAAACCAGCCCCAGGGAGATAGTGCATCTTTTTTATCATATTAACCACAGCTGGGTTATCTACTGACCCGTGCCCTTCTCCTATCATTGACACATGGAAGCCGCTGAAGGGCTAATTAGCAATTTCAAGAGCTGACACCTGGTTCTCTCTGGCCGCTTTAATAGTCACCACCTCCCCTTCGTGTGGGAACTTTATCATTTGATGCAACGTGGATGGCACTCCTCCTAATCTGTGAAACCAGGGTCTCCCAAGCAGGGCTGAGAAATTAGCTGGGATGGGCAGAACCACAAATTCTACTTCTACCTCAATAGGTCCCGTCTTGACCAGGGTCTTGAATGTTCCTGAGGCTTGCCTTCTTGAATTATCATAGGCTGTGATAGTCAGATCTGATCCACTGAGCATATCCTCACTCAAACCAAAAGCCTGGAGAGCTATCAGAGGGCACACATTGATAGAAGACCCATCGTCCACCATAACGCAAGCGGTGTGCTTGTCGTTAATCTGTGCTTTGATGTACAAGGGTCGGTTATAATTGCGGCCTTCGACTTGTAGGTCGGCATCAGAAAAAACCAATCTCTCCTCCGATCCTCCTTTAACTAGACCCAAAAGCTCTGATGGGGAAATTGTGGTGGCAATAGTGGTCTCAACCAAAGCCTCTACTACTTTCTGCCTATGAGAAGGGGACTGTCTCAAAAGATCCCAGATGGATATTTGAGCTGTAGTTTTCTTCAACTGTTTGACAATCTGGTTCTCTTCTGGCTCTTTTTCTATTGATGGCTGCGCTGGCTCAGGTAGCCTTGTAATCTCAGGGACCACTCTCCCACTTCTCGTTACAGCCCCTACCTCTTCTTCATCTTCATCAGACCTCCACAAATCAGGATTCATCTCTCCCTTCTCTTCGGCCTCTTCACCGCTCTCGCTGCTTGACCAACAATCAAGGGTCGCCATGACTGCTCTCTCCTTTCTATCCTCGGAACAAGCAACAGCAATACTCTCGCTCCCATATAAATCTTGCAGCACGTACCACTCTGGTAAGCTGGATCCGATCATAAACACTGGTGGTGGCACGGCATTATAACCAGGCTTCTTCTCAGGGTCAAAAATTTGCTTGCTATCACTCAGGTCTTGGATGGAGTGTCGCAGCGCCTTACACTTATCTATTAGATGGCCTAAGTGTTGATGAAATGCACAGAATTCATTGTCCTTGTGCCCAGGCTTCCCTTGCATCATAGCAGGCCTAGGAGCTAAGGGTTGCAACTTTCCTTCCTTCATTAACCTTCTCAAGACCCAAGACAGTGGTCTTCCTATGTTCGAAAACTTCCTCTAGGTAGTTGCTTCAGTAGCAGACACCTCAACTGTTCTTTTGGTGCTACCACTGGGACCAGCCGGCCTACTGGTTCCTTGGCCGGTGCTAGCCCTTTTTGCAAAATTGTCATTGTTAGCTTTCCGAGCCAGGAACTCTCCTTCTGCCTCAATGGCTATGTCTTTCAGAGACTCCTAATCCTTCAACCCTTTCATCTTCAGACCATCCTTTAAATATGGGCTTGCGTTCTTGATAAACAGGCGGATCTGGTCCTGGGTGTCTGGCTTCCTCCGCATTTCCATTACTCGGTTTTGCCAGCGGGTGAGATAATCGTGAAAAGATTCCCCGACCTTCTGCTGGAGCAGTTCAAGATCTTTAAGGGTCACCTCCATCCTGGTGTTGCAATCATATTGCCTCAAGAACTCCTCCGTGAGCAGATCCCAATCTTCCTTAGTCCGGCGATCGAGACTATGATACCAGTCGATGGCATGAGCGGTCAGACTCAGACAAAAGTATTCCACCTTCTGCTTCTTAGACAACGTGGTCCCTTTCATGATCAGAGAGTATTGCCTCACATGAGCTGTCGGGTCAGAAGTACCATCAAATCTCGGCACGTCTGGCATATTGAAATTGTAAGGAATCGGGTCTTCTCCCTCCAATTCCTTGTCCTCGGGATTCATCCCCTGACCTCTAATCAACATACGGGCCATTGCTTCAAACCTCTCTTCCATCTTCTTTAGAATGAACTCATCAGTCTGAGGTGCCTTCCCTTTCTCAGATGCAATGCTCATCTTGTCTTCTTCGATATCCCTATCATCATCAATCCTCAGGGCTGGTCTTCTTCTTTGCTCTCCCGAAGCTACTGACCTCAGCTCTATGGGTGGTGGCCGAGCAGGCTCTTTTCGTCTCTCAGCTCTTTTTTCCTCTTGCTCATTCTATCTCACGGGAGGGGGTGGATTCTGCGGAGCATTATGTTGTGCCAGAGCAGTCAACATATTCATCATTCTGCCTTCGAATTCCTCAAATCGCCGGCCCACTTCTTCTGCAATCATGGCCCTGGTGGCGTCATCCCCCCTAGGCGAGTTTGCCATCTCAGATACGGTATAGCTGACTTCTGATAAAATTTCTGGTAGGCCCTCTCTATCTGACGGTTCAGATGTAGGAACTCGGATCAATCGTCCGGTAAGTGATCTAGTCCACCTGGGCAGATCTATGATGGCTGTAGGGACAAAGCGTTAGACGTGATGCATGGAATGTAGATGTAATGCATGGTCGTGATATGCAACATTCACAAAACACAAGCAAGCAAGTAGGTCCTTCCCCCCTTATTTCTCCCACACACGTGGTCGTGCAGTCTCTTTCCTAGGCGGGATTAGCCCAAGGGTCAACGAGGGACCCAATGGACACGCATGGTGCACGGCAAAAAAAACCGGCAGCATGACGCTCTTATCCTAATGTACAAGCGAATGGATAATGATCATCATGTATTCAGACGTTCCAAAAATTTTGACATGGCCCTACTGGGGCATGAAAGCCTTTGGCTAGGTTACCAAGCGAGACATCTGGACTCATCCAATACATGAGGATCCATACAGCAAGCATGGAATTAGGGTTCATATCACCTGTGGAAAGTAACTACGGCTATTACATGAGCTTTGGACAAGGGAGATGTTTCTTTAAGGCTACCCAAGCATGATCCCTACCGACAGGTCTAGCTCATCACGAGCATAACGACCGATCGGGTCATCATTTTGATATACCATTAAGGTACGAGACTTGGGCTGGTGATTATCCTTAACACTTCCCTAAATTGAGTGAAAATAGGGTTGTGCTTCAGGAACGCACCGGGGCTAATAGAGGGACCAAACTAGCATATTCTAAGGCTTTAATCAGATGTAATGCGAATTTGATAGAAAGCAAATTTATGAATTAAATTTTAACCATAAATTTTAAATGAGGTATTTTTAAATTGAAATCTCGAACCATATCGTCCCCAGTGGAGTCGCCATTATGACGCGTGCCGGATCCCCGCGGCCGCCCGTGCGACCGTCGGCTTGAGGGCGATCGGGGCATTTGTGGGTCCGTTGACAGCTTGCAATAAATCGCAAGTGCGTCTATGTTGGGCAACAAGGAGGTTTCATGGAGTCGCCAACCAATAGAACATTGGGAAAGTTTCTCTCGCCTCGGAGAGCCTAAGAATGCGCTTAGTATCCATTTTGAGCCAGCCAGAGGGGTATTGGAGGGTAAACCTCTCGCCCTAAGGAGCCTAGGATTAACGCTAGAGTCTCGTGACACAAGAGGTGTCTTGAAGGGTAAACCTCTCGCCTCTTTGAGCCCAAAGACCAGAGCTGGGTTCGGGATTTCTCATCTATTTCTACCTTGATTATTTTATGATCAAATTTTAAGTATCATTAATTCGCTCTCTCTCCACACTATGCAATTGATTAAAGGCACATTTATTCATATTTGGAAAGCCGTAAATGAGCAAGTAAATAGTGAAAGCAATAAATTACAATAATACAAGGAGCGAAATATGACGGGTCCTCGGCAAGTGTACCAAATCGACAAGTAATAAAGTAGGGTATAGTTAGGACCCCGAGTTATCGTACCCAAGGGAACAAGGATTGTCAAGTTAAATATCTATAGATGAGTGAATTTGAGATGTCCCCAATTTGTTTGGTGGAGAAAACTAAACTAAGCAAGAAAATAAATTAACAATTAAATATAAAATTGGTCATCAAGAAATTACTCAAGGATGAAATTAAATGCTTAGGAAATTCTATCCTCATAGATGTAACTGAAAATTGGTAAAACAATATAACATGAAATTCTGGACAACCCAACTGAACCCAAGCCTACCATATCCATGGATTAAGCTATTCTAATTAATAAACCTACCATATCCCTGGATTAAGTCTATTAATTAGCTTAAGTGCAGGTTACCAAATCCTAGATCTAAGACAACCTACCATCCCGGATTAAGCTATCTTAAACCTATTTATTCCTCACTATTCTTAATCTAATAACATCAACACCCACAAACCAACCTACCATATCCCTGGATTAAGCTGGAAAGATAAATGTCAATATTAAAAGAACAGAACATTTGCACAAACAATAATTTTCGGATTTAGCTCCAATCATCATTATAATTGCAAAACAATATATAACAAGAGGAATAAAAGAAAACATGAAAATATTTATTAAATCCAAATATCCAAAATACAAATACGATTCAAGAACTCCCAAGCATGATTAACTACTCTAACATCAAGAATATAACCATAAAAGATGAAAATTAGAGTTTAGAATACACCCTTGATGAGAGAGAAAATAGATCTTGAAGTTCTTGTTCTTCAATCTTGGAATGCACTTGAATCCCCAAAATCTAGATTTAAACTAAATTGATCTAAATTATTTAAGAAGGAAATTGCAATTCAAAATTAAATCTAAGCTAAACAGAATTTAAAAGGAAAATTAAAACATGAAAATAAAATAAATTGTTGCTGGAAATTAAAGAAAAATAAACCTAAGTCTACTGCCTAAAGGAAAGAAATAAGAAAATACAAACTAAAAAACTAACTAAAAAAAACTATCTCCTGGTTTTAGAAGATGAAGCGGCGTTTTATTTTCACTCTGGAGAAAAGCACAGCTGTGCTTTTACAAAGCACAGCTGTGCTGTGCTAGGGTTGCGCCGTGTGCACGAGGGAACAGCGTGACACAGCTGTGCCTCTCGTTGAAGCACAGCTGTGCTGTGGGCGAGAGATTGCGCGTTGAAGCTCCGTGTGCGCGCGCCTCCAACTGCTGAACACAGCTGTGCTTTGCGAGGAAGCACAGCTGTGTCGTTGATTTTCTCATTCCGCGCACGCCTCTTTAAAAGCACAGCCGTGCTTTGTAAAAGCACAGCTGTGCTTTAGGCCAAATCTTGCCCTCTTTCCACAATTTCTTCTAAAATCAACCTCGAACCTCCAATTTAGCTCCGGATTAACATAAAACACCTGAAAACATCTCAAAACTTATTAAAAATTATAAAAACATTATAAATTAATAAAAACACAAAAACTAATTAATTATTATTAAAATTAAATAAATAAAACACATAATTATGCCAAGAATTAATCTAAAATATTAATATAATTGCTACTTATCAACTACCCCAAACTCAAACCTTTACTCGTCCTCGAGTAAACTGAATGAACCACATTCTCAATCATCTCAATCTCAACAAAAGAAAATAAGGAGTCATTCTCATTTAAGGAACAAGAAAATAGGTTTGCAAATACCAATGCTCACTAAATAACAAATAAACACAAGAACATACTAAACAATTTCTGTGTGTGTGTGCAATAGGCCAAAACAGAATTTTTATCATTTAAAAACAAAACTTCTAGATACAATGTTGGGAAAATGAATCAACTCGAATGCATGAATGCACTCATGGCTTTTCACTCAAAGCTCAAGAAACACCATATACCTCTTCTTACGTACCAAACCTTACTAGAAGGTCATCTCCACTAAATAGAACAAGATAAAATAAAGAATCAAGAGGTCTTACATTTTGGTTATAACGTTAGGCTTAGGTAAATTGGCTAACAAAGAAAGATCAAGTTACTAGAGAAAAATAGCCACTACCTAAACAAAACACAATCACCCAACTGTACTAATAAATATTCCCAACTCAATTGCATATAATCAAAATAAAATTGGCCTTAAAGACACCTTATCATCATCAAACTCAACTCACAATAATAAATGCCACATACTATTCAACACCAATTTTCACAAGGCACTAGTTCAAGTCTCACTAATTTTTGTACCCCAAACTCACATTTTGCCCAATTAGCTAGGAAAAACTTACAATGCTTCTTCTTTTTCAATATTATTTATTTATTTATTTATTATTATTTTTTTTTATTTTTTTTAAAGAAGCATAAAAACCAACTAGCCATTAATAAATAAAGTACTTAATTCGTCTATAAATCCCAACAAGAACTAAAATTGAGCTATAATTTTTTTTAAAAGACCAATAAACCACTTAAATCACATTCCTCTATATCAACCCCAAACTCATTTCTTTAAATGGGCTCAACTCTCCATTACACACACCAATCAATTCTCAAACAGAAATTTACACCAAGAATTGACAAAATCTAAATTCCCTTTTACCCAAAATAAAAACCCAACCTTACTAGAGTGGCCACTCTTCTAAAGGGAGGCAAAAATCATTTAAGGCTAAAGGTAGTTTTAATATGTGTAACAATAAAATAAGCACACATTTAGCATACTAAATTGATAGGCTCAACGGGCTAACAAGAGACAATGAAATTAAGGTAGGAAAAGTCATTTAAAGTAGCTATACAAAGAAAAGTTGCCTAAATCATTTTCTAAGTTGTGTCTCGTTTGATGTCGCTTCGATGGGTAATCAGAAAGGTTCTAGTGCTCTTAGTGAGTTTTTATCTAATCCCCTAATTGCAACTAGATTTTTCTCAATTTTTTAAAAACAGGCCCAAAGTGCTCAAAATTTAGAAATTGCAAAGTATATTTAAGGTTTACATGCAGTCTAACAAACAAAGATATGAACATAACTATTTCTCACTCAACTTAATATTGAATGAAACACAAATTTCTAAACCTGAGATCAAAATCATTCACAATTGAGAACTATTAGGACGAAATAAAAATTTAAATCGAAGGAAAATCAAAAAGAAACAACCATAAAAATATTTAGACACAAACTTGGCACAAACACGCCACAAACAAAACAAAAATTAATTAAAAACTACTAAAAATTTAAAATGTTACCCTAAACACACAACAATTAAAAAGACACAACAAAACGGAACTGGTTTTGATTTGAAGAATTGAAATGGTACTCCACCCCAAACTCAAAATGTTGCACTGTCCTCAGTGCAAGAAAGTGAAGCACACAAAGATATTTTTCAAAAAATTTCCCCTATGCTGTGCTAAAACTCATTGCAATTTAAAATCAATTGCAAGCATCTCAAAAATGGCAAACATGAAATAATTACTGTGCAAAATTAACAACCATATAAAATTTCTGCATGCCACCTGTGCAAAATAAAGAAAATTCAAAACCTGTGCAAGAATCCAATAATCACTATGCAAAATGAAATACTCTGAAATCTGTGAGATTCATAGCCAACACAAATAATATCTATCCTATCACACGGCATTGGCTCAGCCACACAATTCCAAAATATAATAAAGTAAATGAAATCATACATTGCCTGACTACATCAATTTCATTAACTAAAATAAATAAATAAATATATACAAAATCTGTTGTGTACGAATCACTTCCTGAAATATATATACAATATATTACTGTGGTGGTCGTCTCAGATGTGGAGGAAACACAGTGGAAACAGGAGTGAAAAATCCACGAATCTCAATGCTCAACCTGTCCAACTGTGTCATAATCCTGTGTTGGAAGGATCCCAAAAATGCATCTCTCTGCTCAGCTCCTAGGACCATATCTCGGCGCACCTGCTCCATTTGAGTCTCAATAGAAGCCAGTCGCTCCCAAGCTCGTTGTACTGATAAGTCCATGCCAGAGATCATCTGGTCACTCTGAGTAGTAGCTGCCCTGACCTCCGCCAATGCTCTGCTCAGCTCATCCAATCTCTCCACACCCTCTCCTGGAAAGCTGTGTGCTCCCTCCTCAACTCACTAAAAGAAGTCTGAAACTGCATCATCGATGCTGTCATAGACTGAATCTCAGATATCAAAGTCTGCACCAAAGAAGCATCTAGATGTGGAGCTGAGGGTGGAGGGGCTGTAGAAGAAGATGGCTCATCATGCCCCTGAGCATACCGACTCATATCTGGAGGGGAGAAGGGAATATCACTCCTCCGTCTCACCCTCCTACTGGAAGTAGTGGCTGTCGCTCTCTGTGACGGAGGTGGTGGTGGAGCATCAGTATCGTGATCAGCTGGCGGATGGGCATCATCAGAATCTCCCTCTCCATCATCACCCAAGTCATGGGCCTCCATCTCGTCCGCTCTCCTAAGTCGATATCCACTCTCGGAAGAAGGATCCTCTATAGCGATCCTACATCTGAGCACTACCTCCTCATCAATCAAGTACAATGACCCTAAAGCTGGTCCCATGTCAGGAGTAGGCAGATGCAGAGCTCTCATGATCAAGGTGATCAATCCACCAATCCCGATCCTCTTCCCAGAAGTAGCGGTGGCTCTCTTCAGTTGCTTACACAACCAAGGTACGGCATTAACTCTGGTGCCGGTCTCCATAGCATATAGAAAGAATAAGTCTGGTGTGCTCACATTGCTAGGACACCCTGGTCGCATGAACACTGATGAAGTCATCACTCGGTGTAAGTACTGATAGACTGGAGAGCGGAGCTTCGTTGACTTGGTGTTTCTCGCATGAAAATCCATATTGGGCTTCCCAATAATAGCCCAATGCACAGCTGAGTCACCCACAACATGCACCTCCCCATCCACTGGCAATCTCAAGTATCTAGCCAGGTCAGAAATAGATAGAAAATAAGGGATATTGCGCACTCTAAACTGAATGGTATTCCGATCATCCAGAGATAACCTAGGAGAGTACTGAAACGTACTAAGGAACTCCAATGTTATCTCAGGATAAGTCGGACCATTCAGAGAAAAGAACTCTTCCCATCCAATGTTCCTCAGCAAAGCTAATACCCTCTTTTGAATGCCCAGGTCAATGAGTGTCTTCATACTCATAAACCTACTCGAAATAATAATCTTCGCAGCCAGCTTGTTGAACAGGATGCGCTGTTCTGGAGTCAACCAGTCAGGAGGCTGAATGGGCGCTGATGGTTGCTCTTCTCTGTTACGAACCATGGTTCCTGAAAAAGAAAGTATAAACTTTGTTCACAACATTCTTAGTTTCATTAAGCGCATACCACATCTATAACTAAATTGGAAGAATTATATCAAAACTCACCAACACGTCACAACAGAATTTGCGAAATAAATATACTTTCTAGCTAATGATGATGCAAAAATTGAAACATTAAGCATAAGGCAAATGTATAAACCTATTAAAGTACAAATTCTATGCACAAAATAGTAACAATTGGAAGATTGCACAAATTAGAATTTAAAGAGATTAAAAATGAAAAGTACAAGGTGGAAAATAAAATACGCACAAGTAATTCATCATTGAAATACAATTGCCAAGAATAAAATAAATACAATTATTGGAGAATAACAGAGAAAAATGCAAAGTCTACTTAATCACTGCTTCATTCACAGCAAAAATATATAGGAAAAATTCAAAGTTGCATGTAAATAAAAATGTAACAAATTGGCATCCAAAACAACTCATCCTATTCCCATCAAGTCGGGAACTAGCAAACATGCATTTAACTCAATTCAATCAAGCACAATATTCAATTGCATCTAAATTAAAAACTAAAACAACAGCAAAATCATTAAAACAAGATAATGCCAAGCATAATCTCAAGCAATTAGAATTTAACTTGCAAAAACTTTCCTTCCATATTCACACTATCGCATAATGCCCCAATTATATCAAAACAATTCAGTTCAGAATTTTTATAGCTCAAAATCCAAATATCAGCAAGCTACTTTCAAAACAGAACACAAGATCATATCCCTCCTAGCATAATGATCACTAAGTTCAAATTCAATTCTAATGGCAATCATCAACTCAACACTGCTATAAGAGCAAACAAACACAAAAACATATGTGAAATCAGTCTCAAAATGTGATTGCTCAAGGTACGAAATATTCAGATAAGTTCCACTCGTTGAAAGTTCCAAAATAGCAGTGAGCATGCCAACAGTGATCTATTTGCATGTTCAAGCAACCTGTTGCACGCCAACTAAATATGAAAATTACCTCAACATATCATATTAACAGAGTTGGGCAGAATAAATAACGTATATGCTGCAATTTCACGTTAATAATCCCAAAATGGACATGAATTTCTCATTTAAGCATTTCATCAAGCACCTGGTGAGCAGAGTAAATGAAATAAATTTTTAGCACAATTTTCTCATCCTACACACCCATTAGCAAGAGAAAAAGCACATCTCCATTCACAATATCAACTAACAACATAAATTATTGATTAAAGCTCAGTGCACAAAAGAATTATAAGAAGAATGGAAAAAATTTAAATGAACAGGATGAGAAAATGCGTACCTGTAATCTGTAGAAATTAGATAACTGACTTAAAGAATTTTTGAAAGATAAATAATGGAAGAGAGCTCTTAATTCTTAACCCCAAAAATCTAGAATTTTTCAGAAATTTTAGGGAAGATCAGCATCGGCAAATAGGAAGGGAAATGCAAAATTAAGATGAAGAGAATTCCAATTAAGCTCCATACAAATGCACAAAATAAAAATTACCTGAGATGAGCTTGGATTATCAGTGAAGATCAAAGAGGAATTGAGAGAAAAATTTTTAATTTTTTGAAGAACAGGGGGGAAAAGACGAGAAGAAAAGAGAACAGAGAAAGAAAGAAGAGGCTGTGCGTTAAAGGGAGCTGTGCAAAAACGCACAGCTGTGCTTTTGAAATAAGCACAGCTGTGCTTTTGACAGCGCTTCGTTTTGGCGTGCGTTTAATTGAAAGCACAGCTGTGCTTTCGATAGAAGCACAGCTGTGTTTTTCAGCGCTCTCAGTATCGCCGTGTTTTAAATTAAAGCACAGCTGTGCTTTTGAAAAGCACAGCTGTGTTTTCGCGCTATACCTGATGCTACTGCCCTCCTTGTCCCAATTTGCACTTCTTGGTTTCTTGCTCCTCAATTGAAATTTTCTTCCTTCTCAACTATTAATTTCCAAAACAATGAAACAAATCAAAACCAAATAACACAAAAATTAAATCCAACAAATTAAACATTAAACATAACAAATTAACATTCTAACACACTGAAAATTTGAGGAATATTATTTTATAAAAATATATATAATAATTTTATTTTATTATTATGATTATAGTTATTTTTTTATTTTATTTTTATTTTTTATTTTTTTATTTTTTTTATTTTTTTATTTTTTTTTATTTTTATATTTTTTTTTATTATTTTATTTTATTTTTTTAGGAAAAATAAAAATAAAAATACAAACAACTAGTAATTAAAAATCAACACATAAACACAGAAAAATGACAGAAAATTAAATAGGCAGGGTTAAGAAAAATAAAAGTTCTGGTTTATTGAGTCCCAGCTCGACTCATTTCACTCTCGGGTGGACGAGCTTGTGAACCAAATAATGGTCTTTCCGGTTTTTGCTCTTCATTTTCCCCCATCAGTAGGAGAAAATCATCGAAAGCTACCAAGGTGGGAAATTCCATGTCTTCGATGAAGTATGACTCCACCTTGGGTTCACTATACACGAACTCTACCGGCTCTTCAAGCCTAAATAAATCCTTCAAATGGACTGAATTCAGTGTTTCCATTTGAGAATCATTCAACTCTTGCTCCTTTGGTGCACTATCCTGCACAGAAAAATTGAAATTAGTTTCCAAAAAAACACAAGATTTTTCTTCAACAATAATTGGCTCCTTTTCTTCTTCATGCAACCCATCCTCAAGAATTTCAATATTCTCGTTAATCTCTATAGGTGCATGACTCAATTCACCACCATCTTTTTGATCACTCGAAGAGACAATTAAAATTTCTAACTTGGATTCCAAATTTTGGATCTCCAATGCTTGACTCTTTACTAGATCCCCTTGAGCCTTGATCCTCTTCTCTTGATAGTTGATTGTAGCCTGCAACTCCCTCCTTTCTGCTTGGTATTCCTTCTCTCTACAATAAATGTAGTTTGAAAGACGTTCGATATGGGCAAAGTGAGACTCTTGTGATACACATGAAGAGTGAGGATCTTCAAAAGATGGTGAATAGGTGACTGGTGAAGTTGAATACATTTGTCGTAACTCTTGCATCTCCCTCATCATATCATTCACTTGTTCTCGTAAAAGGAACAACTCATAATCTTGATCACTATCTTGCATCATTTTGAAAATGTCTCAAAATTTTCCTGCAAAAATAAACACCAAATTAAAATAAAAAGAAAAATAAAAATATCAAACTAACTCAACTAAAGATATAAAACAAACAACACCGTGTCCCCGGCAATGGCGCTAAAAACTTGACGCGACCTCGGCAAGTGTACCGAATCGACAAGTAATAAAGTGGGGTATAGTTAGGACCCCGAGTTATCGTACCCAAGGGAACAAGGATTGTCAAGTTAAATATCTATAGATGAGTGAATTTGAGATGTCCCCAATTTGTTTGGTGGAGAAAACTAAACTAAGCAAGAAAATAAATTAACAATTAAATATAAAATTGGTCATCAAGAAATTACTCAAGGATGAAATTAAATGCTTAGGAAATTCTATCCTCATAGATGTAACTGAAAATTGGTAAAACAATATAACATGAAATTTTGGACAACCCAACTGAACCCAAGCCTACCATATCCATGGATTAAGCTATTCTAATTAATAAACCTACCATATCCCTGGATTAAGTCTATTAATTAGCTTAAGTGCAGGTTACCAAATCCTAGATCTAAGACAACCTACCATCCCGGATTAAGCTATCTTAAACCTATTTATTCCTCACTATTCTTAATCTAATAACATCAACACCCACAAACCAACCTACCATATCCCTGGATTAAGCTGGAAAGATAAATGTCAATATTAAAAGAACAGAACATTTGCACAAACAATAATTTTCGGATTTAGCTCCAATCATCATTATAATTGCAAAACAATATATAACAAGAGGAATAAAAGAAAACATGAAAATATTTATTAAATTCAAATATCCAAAATACAAATACGATTCAAGAACTCCCAAGCATGATTAACTACTCTAACATCAAGAATATAACCATAAAAGATGAAAATTAGAGTTTAGAATACACCCTTGATGAGAGAGAAAATAGATCTTGAAGTTCTTGTTCTTCAATCTTGGAATGCACTTGAATCCCCAAAATCTAGATTTAAACTAAATTGATCTAAATTATTTAAGAAGGAAATTGCAATTCAAAATTAAATCTAAGCTAAACAGAATTTAAAAGGAAAATTAAAACATGAAAATAAAATAAATTGTTGCTGGAAATTAAAGAAAAATAAACCTAAGTCTACTGCCTAAAGGAAAGAAATAAGAAAATACAAACTAAAAAACTAACTAAAAAAAACTATCTCCTGGTTTTAGAAGATGAAGCGGCGTTTTATTTTCACTCTGGAGAAAAGCACAGCTGTGCTTTTACAAAGCACAGCTGTGCTATGCTAGGGTTGCGCCGTGTGCACGAGGGAACAGCGTGACACAGCTGTGCCTCTCGCTGAAGCACAGCTGTGCTGTGGGCGAGAGATTGCGCGTTGAAGCTCCGTGTGCGCGCGTCTCTAGCTGCGGAACACAGCTGTGCTTTGCGAGGAAGCACAGCTGTGTCGTTGATTTTCTTATTCCGCGCATGCCTCTTCAAAAGCACAGCTGTGCTTTAGGCCAAATCTTGCCCTCTTTCCACAATTTCTTCTAAAATCAACCTCGAACCTCCAATTTAGCTCCGGATTAACATAAAACACCTGAAAACATCCCAAAACTTATTAAAAATTATAAAAACATTATAAAATAATAAAAACACAAAAACTAATTAATTATTATTAAAATTAAATAAATAAAACACATAATTATGCCAAGAATTAATCTAAAATATTAATATAATTGCTACTTATCAGAATACAACTCCCTTTCATAAATGTGCGATACATACACGAATCGGGGCATTGTTTATTTTGAGGACTTTGGTCCTCGCATGCATCATTATTAAAATTGGATGTTTTTATTTGTGATGATTTTTGTTGGATAAAAATAGGATATTGGATCCTTATGTTTATGAAAACCTCTCTTTATCGAATATAAAACATTTATCAATTTTTATATTTAACGGGATACAAAAAGGTATATCCATATACATAAAGTAATTAATGAATAAACAAATGAAGGAAATAACCAAGGAAGTTAGAAAACTAAACCGGACGGAATCCTCTGAGTATGGTAGATAGCCCCCCGAGCTCAGGACAGTCCAAGAAAATCAGTATGTGCTCACAGAAAGTTAAAAGATGTCAATATATAAAAACTCAACATAAATAAAGTCAAAAGGACTTGAAAGAGATAGAAAGGATTTGAAAACATGGAGACAGGACCCAGCGACGGCCTCTGTTGGGTGACCGACGGGCGTCAGTCAAAGTGACCGACATGACCGTCGCTCACTCAAGAGAGAGGGCATCTGTGAGTGGGGTAACCGACGGGCGTCGGTGAAAAAGATGACCCATCGGTCACCACTGTCTTCAAAAATAAACTGTGAAAAACTCTCTTTTCAAAAACAAAAGGGGTTTTTATCACAAAATGAGATAAAGAGAATCAAAATAAAGAAAAATGAAGGCAGAAAAGCCGAAAGAACAATAAAAATAAAGAATATAGATGAAATAATATGAAGAATAAGTCCGGAATATTTACCCTCAGATAATGTTTTAGCGAGATTTTTGGTGTGATTAGAGTCCCGCACGCTCCACGAGAAACGAAACGAAAGGTCAGAAAAGGGAAAATAGATGATTTCCTTCTAAACCTTTCAAAAGGGACTGACTTTGAAATCAAAGAAAACCAAAGAAAACTAATTAGATTTAGTTCCTTTTTAATGGTTTTGATCCACAAATTAAAAGAGATTTCTTGATAAATGTGTTTGCTGGAAGAGAGAGAAGATGTGCTTCAATTTTGGCAGAGTTTCCCCTCTTGAAAATTTTTCCAACCCTTTCTAAGAGAAAATCCGAAGCTTTTATAGGCCAGATACGACCGACGGGCGTCGGTGTATGGAGGCGGGTGTCGGAAGAATCCTACTGACACAAGGATTCATCCGACGGCCCTGCCATTTCCACTGACGAGCGTCGGAAAGGTTGCGTGCTCCGAGAAATCAGGTGGCATGCTCTGGAAAAAGCGGTGACTTCCGACGGGCGTCGGAAAATACCACAAGCCATCTGTGACCCTAAGCGACGGGTTGGCCTTCACAGACGGGCTGGCCGTTTGTGGAGAAAAATATACCTTTTTAACTTATAAATTCCCTGTTTTCTTCCCCTTTGCCTATGAAAGGTGAAAAGACTCATTTTCTCGGGGAGCATGGGACTAAAACCTCCGAATCCAAACCGTTCGTACGGGCTCGGATACTGATTTCATCACAGGGTAATCTCTGATCCGGACCGCTCCGGGACACGGTGCTTACACTAACCTTCCGTAGAATGGTAGTGCTGCCATCGTGCTAACCTTTCTGAGATTTGAAGTGGTAGTGCCGTGGTTGTGCTAACCTTCCGTAGAATGGTAGTGCCGCCATTGTACTAACCCTTCTGAGATATGAAGTGGTAGTGCCGTGGTCATGCTAACCTTCCGTAGAATGGTAGGGCCGCCATCATGCAAACCCTTTCGAGATTTGAAGTGGTCGTGCTAACCTTCCGTAGAATGGTATTGCCGCTATCGTTCTAACCCTTCTGAGATGTGAAGTGGAAGTGTCGTGGTTGTGCTAGCCTTCCGTAGAATGGTAGTGCCTCCATCGTGCTAACCCTTTTGAGATGTGAAGTGGTAGTACCGTGATCGTGCTAACCCTCCGTGGAGTGGTAGTGCCGTCATCGTGCTAACCCTTCGAAAATGGTAGTGCCGTGGTCGTGCTAACCTTCCGTAGAATGGTAGTGCCGCCATCGTGCTAAGCCTTCCGAGATGTGAAGTGGTAGTGCCGTGATCGTGCTAACCCTCCGTGGAGTGGTAGTGCCGTCATCGTGCTAACCCTTCTAAAGTGGTGCCCTCTGTGAGCCCTTTAGTTGATTGCCCCCTGAGAGGTCTTTGATTGATGTTTGGATTGATGCTTGAACTGATGTTTGGATTTATGCTTGAACTGATGCCTGGATTGATGCTTGAACTGATGCCTGGATTGATGTTGTCACTCGGCTTTTGTCGGTGTCTGCATCTAATCTTTCTTACTGCAAAATTGGAAATCCAAATATGCAGGAAAAATAATGAGCATGCATGTGAAGTGCATGGGTTATGCAGAAATGCAGGACGAGAATTCATCTAAGTGAGTTTAGAGATGATAGCCGGCTGGCTGCAATTTGCGATAGGATTGATGCCCTTTGGAATTGCTTTTAAATTTCGTGCCTTTGGGATTGTGAGGTTCTCATCTAAAACCTGTAGTCATTCTTTTAAGGTAGTGCGTCCCTTGTAGATTTTCACACTAGCTTTTCTTAGCAGGAACTGCTACCTTTTCGGATTTTTACATAACCCTATGCCTTATTTTTGCCTAGAGTGGACCTAACCCAATCCAGTGGCTTTTGTTTTTTTTAGGACAGACTACCTATTTTCAGGTTTTTATCCTATCCCTTTGCCTAAATTTTGCTTAGAGCGTCAATTACGGTTTTCATGAGGTTGAAGCTGTTACTAAAATTAGCATGTACTTATGCCCATGTCATGGCCATCTGAGCTTGATTCTTCTCATGATGGTGCTGTAGAATTGCCTTCACAGTTGATAGCGAAATGAGTCGGTTGAAGGACCCAAGTGGTGAGAGTAGCAGAGGGTAGACAGTAACTATATTCCAGACAATTTTGAGTATGCAAAATGAACTGCTCTGATCATATCACCATATTATGGCGTAAATGCATATGTTTCAGTTTGATTTCATTACACAGGATCATTATTTGGCATTAATTTCAAAAATACAAAAGCTCATCTAATCTCGTGATGGATCTTGAAAGCATCAAACTTCTATTATCAATCAGCCCTCTTGGGTTTTCATGATTGCAGATTTTCTCTCAGCCCTTAATTTTTGCCTAGAATGTTTTTTTTCTAGCAGGGCGCCCAATTTTAGAAAGATCGCCTTTTTTTGGTTTTCGACCCGCGGGGCATTTATTATTTATTTTTCTCTCTTTTATTTTAGCCTTTGCCATGCAACCTCCTTCAGTCTGTGGGTGTCGATTGGTTTCTTTGAATTCTCTTTCATCTCCATTAGCTGGAGAGACTGCTCCTTCTGACGGTGGTTCTTTTTAGCATCAAAGTCTTGTTGTTGGCACTTGTGCAAACGGGCTGAGATAGTAAGTTTCTTCGCTTGAATCTTGGCCGTGAAAGTCTGTATCTTCCTTTTGTTGGCTTTGGTGGCTCAATTTCTGAAGTAACCTTTAATGGAGTTGTACGTTGGCCTCAAATAGTTTAGGACAAAACTATGGTTTAGGATAGGACTTTGGTTTTTTTTTTCTTTTTTTTTGTTTGTTTTTTTTTTTTGCTTCTTTTTGCTTTTTTTTTCCTGTTTTGTTTTTTTTTTTGAAAGGTAATGAGTTGTCCTCCTAAGTTTGGTTATAAGGGTCTCTGCTTTATTTATATTGGTCTCATATGATTAATGGTCGGTTTTGATTGGCTTTGGGGTAAACATCTCAAATAATTGAGAGTAAAGGACTCCTAAGAGCTTAGTTCTAATGATTTGAGTCTGCCTCATGTTCTGCCCTTGCTCTTTTTCTTTTAACTTTTTAAGACTTGTAATCTTCTGTCACAGTGTGCCGACGCAGTCGAAAAATATATTTTTTTAAAATTTTTAAATATAACTAAAAGCACAATAATTTTCAAACTCCATTTTTTAAAATACATTTTTTATTATTTTTTATTTTTTTATTCTAAAAAGCAAATTTAACAAGGAAATCATCACTTTTAACCTTTTTGCCTGTGAACAGGCATCTAATTATCATTGGGTAACTCTGATCTAGGCTGACTCAGGATCTGGTGTCTATAATATGGATTGTTACTTGTGGTATAGTGTTGATGATAGCATTAAATGTTGATGTTAAATTGAGTTTTGTAATTGTATGTTACTTGAGCATGTGAATTGTATTGATGATCATTGTGATTGTTCATCCATATTTTATTGTTCCCCATTAAGTGTTATCACTCAGTGTTTTATCCATGTTGGTATCTGAAAATAGCATTTTGGAAGACAGTCCTGCATCGCCAATGGCCAACACATTAGGAACCCTTGTTTAAGTAGGTTATTTTGTAATAGTTAAAGATGTGTATTTATAGTTAGCATGTGTATTGGAACAAAAGTTTTTGTATAAAGAAGTTGTATTTTGTAAAGAGAAAACTGAAGTAAGCCTGTAAATGTTATGTAATTTAATGTATGGATTTTCGGAATGTAATCTAGCGTTGCATGTTGACGAAATTTATTAATCCTAAACCTTGCATGGAATACTGTTTATGCGCATGTGTTTGAGTTATGACACTCCATAGTCACCATAGTAAAGCTCTATAGGTGGTTAGGGGGTGTTACACAGTTGCCCGTGAAGACTGTTATACCACTGATTTGTGATTGCTCTTTTACTTCCACTAGTGCATATAAGAGGTGGGTGATTAGTCCTGTAGTTGATAACAAGACCCATCGACTTAGGCATCTGGTCAGTGAGAGCAGTAGCAGAGCATAGTCATTAGATCACATGCATTCAATAATGAACAATATTTTTCTTTTTGTAAAAGAACTAGAAGATAATGAACATATGAGTTGAATTGTCTTTGTTTTATATATTTTGCAAAGATTGTGTACATTTGCATGATTAATGTATGCTTGATTCTTATTGTTTTTACTTTCTAAATCAATCTATTATAAGCATTTCCATTCAATCTTGTTTGGGAGTTCTTTAGATTGGGGGTTTATTCACTTGTTTATGATCAATATTCATGGTATGTTGGCGTTCTAGTTTGTATATAAGCTAGGGTTCCGCATCAATTCCTTCCCAATGAGAGCAGGGAGGTATAATAATCGAATGGAAAGTAAAGACAATAGTTTGAGTGCTATCAAGATGAAGATTCCACCATTCAAAGGCAAGAATGATGTGGATGCCTATCTCGATTGGCAAAGAAAGGTAGAGATGATCTTTTCATGCCACCACTATTCAGATGAGAAAGAAGTATGTGCCTAGTTACTATCATAAGGAACTCCACAATCAGTTACAAAGACTTACACAAGGATCTAGTTCAGTGGAGGATTACTACAAGGAGATGGAGATGCTCATGATTAAAGCAAGCATTGTGGAGGATGAATATCAAACGATGTCTCGCTTTTTGGGAGGTATGAATAGAGAACTTGCTGACATTGTTGAATTGCAGCATTATGTGGATATGGATGATTTGGTGAACATTGCAATTAAAGTGGAGAGATAAAGAAGTAGGCGTGGGACAACCAAGTCCTATGCAAATTCCAATAACAATAAATGGAATTCAAAGTGGAACAAGGGTGACTCAAAGAAAGAATCCACTTCCAAGTACCAATCAAATTCCAAAGAGAAAATGGTTAATGCACGAACAAGTACTTCTAAAACAACCCCTAAAACTAATAGATATAGGGACATTCAATGTTTTAAATGTAAGGGTCGTGGTCATTATGCTAATGAATGTGGGAATAAAAAGACCATGATAATAAGGGGGGATGAAATTATTTCTGATTCTGAATCTGATGATGACTATGATGATATGCCACCTTTAGAGGATTATTCTGATGTAGATGAAAATGTAGAGTATCCTGTTCAGGGAGAGTCCTTAGTAGTGTTGCGTCCATTGAATTTAAATGTAAAAGAAGAAGGACTAGAACAGAGGGAAAATATATTTCATACTAGATGCCTAATAGGTGGGAAAGTCTGTAGCATGATAATTGATGGGGGTAGTTGTGTTAATGTTGCTAGTACAGTCTTAGTTGATAAATTAGGACTTAAAACTGAGAAACACCCTAATCCATACAAACTTCAATGGTTGAATGATAGTGAGGAAGTTAAGGTGACCAAATGTGTAACTATATTATTTTCCCTTGGTAAATATGAAGATAAAGTCACTTGTGATGTTATACCTATGCATGCTGGTCATATTTTGCTAGGAATGCCTTGGCAATTTAATAAGTGCGTATTACATGATGGATTTAGAAATAGGTACACTTTTGAATTTAAAGGATGTAAACACACACTTGCCCCTTTGGCACCTAAAGATGTATATACAGATCAAGTGAAGATACATCAATCTGTAAAAGAGGTAAAGGGAAGTGAGAAAGAAAAGAAAAATGAGAGAAAAGAGGCTAGTAGTGAAAAGAATAAAAGTAAAGGCCCAATGGTGAGTGACTGCACTAGTGAGAGAAAGAATCAAAGAAGTGTAGGAGAGGAGAAGTTAATGTGTGTTGAGGTAAAAGGAGAGCAGAGTGAGTTGAGTGAAAAATTCAGCAAATATTCCTTTTATGCAAAAGAGAGAGAGTTGAGGAGTGCTTACTTAGGCATGAGAACTTTAGTACTTTTGAGGTTTAAGGAGAATTATTTTTCTGAAACTAACCTTAACCCAAATTTGCCTAGTTCTTTTTCTAAGTTGTTGCAGGATTATAAAGATGTCTTCCCTAGGGAGATACCACCTGGGTTGCCTCCAATTAGAGGGATTGAACATCAAATTGATTTTGTTCCTGGTGCACGAATTCCAAACCGTCCAGCTTATCGAAGTAATCGGGAAGAAACAAAGGAGTTGCAAAGACAAGTGGAGGAACTTTTAGCAAAGGGACACGTGAGAGAAAGCCTCAGTTCTTGTGCTGTACCAGTTCTTTTGGTACCTAAAAAGGATGGAACCATGCGCATGTGTGTTGATTGTCGAGCAGTTAACAAAATCACTATAAAGTATCGCCATCCCATTCCTTGGTTAGATGATATGCTTGAAGAGTGAAATGGTGCTGTGATATTCACTAAAATTGACTTAAAAAGTGGTTATCATCAAATTAGGATGAAATTAGGTGCTAAATGGAAAACAGCCTTTAAAACAAAGTATGGGTTGTATGAATGGTTGGTTATGCCTTTTGGCTTAACTAATGCGCCTAGCATATTTATGATACTCATGAACCATGTTTTGCGTGAATTTTTAGGTAAATTTGTTGTTGTATACTTTGATGATATCTTAATTTACAGCAAAAACCTAGAAGAATATTTAAGGCATGTTGCACTTATGCTAGCTATTTTTACAGAACAACAATTGTATGCTAATTTGAAGAAATGCACTTTTTGTGTTGATAGTGTTGTTTTCCTAGGATTTGTTGTTAGTGCACGTGGTGTTGAAGTTGATAATGAAAAGGTTAAGGCTACCCAAGAATGGCCAACACCTAAGAATGCAAGTGAGGTAAGGAGCTTTCATGGTATAGCAAGTTTCTATAGGAGATTTGTTAAAGATTTTTCCACCATTACTGCACCTTTAAATGAAATTATTAAAAAGTCCGTTCGTTTTAAATGGGTAAAGAATAGGAAGATGCTTTTAATGCTTTAAAAGATAAATTGTGTACTGCTCCTGTGTTGAAATTACCTAATTTTTCTAGGACTTTTGAGATTGAATGTGATGCTTCTGGGATTGGTATAGGTGCTGTTTTGATGCAGGAAAACCAGCCAATAGCCTACTTTAGTGAGAAGTTGTTGCTGATGCACTTTCTAAGAGATATGCATTGATTTCTATGCTTAGTTCCAAATTGTTAGGTTTTGAGCATTTGAAAGAAATGTATGAGCATGATTCTGATTTTGGTGAAGTGTATAAGGCATGTGAACATTATGCATTTAATAAGTTCTATAGACATGATGGGTTTCTTTTTAGGGGAAAATAACTGTGTATACCTGCATATTCTATTAGAGAGTTGCTTGTGAAAGAATCGCATAGCGGGGGATTGATGGGACACTTTTGTGTGCAAAAGACTTTAAACATGCTTAATGAACATTTTTATTGGCCTAATATGCGAAAAATATGTTGAAAAAGTGTGTGCTCAATGTTTTGCATGTAAACAGACTAAGTCTAAGTCTTTAAATCAAGGTTTGTATACTGCTTTGCCTGTTCCTACTGAACCTTGGACTGACATTTCTATAGACTTCATTATAGGTTTACCTAGGACAAAAAGGGGAAGGGATAGTGTGTTTGTTGTAGTGGACCGATTTAGTAAAATGGCGCATTTTATTGCTTGTCATAAAATTGATGATGCAACAAACATAGCTAATTTATTTTTTAGGGAAGTAGTTCGATTGCATGGTATACCTAGAACTATTGTCTTTGATAGAGATTCTAAGTTCCTAAGTCACTTTTGGCATGTTTTGTGGGGTAAACTTGGTACTAAACTTGTGTTTTCTACTACTTGTCATCCACAAACTGATGGCCAAACTGAGGTTATTAATAGAACTTTAGGAACTATGTTGCGTGCTATAATTGGTAAGAATCTTAAAACTTGGCAAGAATGTTTTCCATTTGTTGAGTTTGCTTATAATCTTGCAATTGTTACTTCCACAGGGTTTTCACCGTTTGAAATTGTGTATGGTTTTAATCCATTGACTGTGTTGGATTTGATGGCTTTACCTTTGAATGAACTTTCTAATTTAGATGGAAAGGCTAAGGCTGATTTGGTTAAGACAATACATAATAAAGCACGTGAGCACATTGAGAAGAAGAACAAGATGTATGCAAAGCAGGCTAACAAGGGTCGTAAATAAGTGATATTCAAACCAGGAGATTGGGTTTGGATCCATATGCGTAAAGAGAGGTTTCCTAACCAAAGGAAGTCTAAACTTGATGCAAGAGGAGATGGACCATTTCAAGTGCTAGAACGAATCAATGACAATGCATACAAGATTGATTTGCTAGGTGAGTATGGTGTAAGTGCAACTTTTAATGTTTCTGACTTATCTCCATTTGACTGTGATTCAGATTCGAGGACAAATCCTTTCGAAGGGGGAGGGGATGATATGAGCACAACCAAGCATATAGGCTGGGGCTCCACATCAGGATGCCAACACAACTATCACACTTGTGCCATTGGCTTCTTACTTCTAAGTATGTAGCACCAAGAGTAAATTTCTTGCAGGCAGCTTGGGTAGTTGCGAGTTTGGACCTTAAAATTTCTTCTTCAAGGACATCCATCTTTCTTTTCAGGCCCCGTGTTGTTGCCAGAAACCAATCCTCTAAAACATGTCCCTTGCCTTTTTGTCCCACTAACGGAGCAAAAGGCATCTTTCCTCTAACTCAATTGGTGGTGGGCATACTTCCTTAATTGGATCATGCTCTATTTGTGATAAGGTAGGAGCAGTAGGTTATTGCCTAGCAGGTGGTGTCATTGTGGCAGTTAAATTCCCCATTATAGTCATCATCCGATTTTCAAACTCCTCTAACCTCCTACTTACTTCCCCAGGAATCATGGTGCAAGTGGCATCTGCTTCTCTTTGTGGTTTTCCATATCGCTTTCTATTGAGCATTGGGAAGAGGTAGCTTCGCTGCTTTCTGAGAGTAACTCCAAGTATTCTACCCTTTCTGGCAGTTCAAAGGCTGGACTTCTAGCCAATCGTCCACCGAGACCTCTAGACCACCTGGATGGATCTATGATGGCTACAAAACATAGACTGTTATGATGCTGCATGAAAGACATATGATGCATGGTCATGATTTATGCAGCATCCACAACCACATGCAAGCAAATAGAT
This sequence comes from Excoecaria cochinchinensis, assembly GCA_947683425.1. NCBI lineage: Eukaryota > Viridiplantae > Streptophyta > Magnoliopsida > Malpighiales > Euphorbiaceae > Excoecaria > Excoecaria cochinchinensis. Next base: position 38,507,178 of record CANTUQ010000004.1, on the reverse strand, counting down.
CCTTCCACCCTTATTACTCTTGCATACAAGGTCATGTTGTCTCTTTCATAGGTGGCCTTAATCTATGGGTTAGCGGGGAACCCAATCAATGCATATGGTGTGCGGTGGAAAATCGGCAACATAACATCTCTTAATTTAAAGCTCATACACATGGCTTTTGATCATTGTGTATTTAGGCAGTCCAAATAAACTAGTATGGGCCTATTAGGGCATGAAAGCCTTTGATTAGATGACCATCCAATTTATTTGGGTTTGTCTAACACATAGTAGTCCATACAACAAGCATGGTATTATAGTTCATACCACCTAGGGGAAGTATCTATTTTCATTACATGGGTTTTAGTCAGCGTAATGATACTTTCAGGCTACCCAAGCATGATCCCTGCCAATAGGTCTAGCTTGTTACGAGCATAGCGACCAGTTGGGTCATCATTTGATATGCCAAATGGTACCAGACTTAGGCTAGTGATTATTCCTAACACTTCCCCACATTGAGTGAACGTAGGGTCGTGCTTTGGAAATGCACCGGGGTTAAGAGAGGGACCAAACTAGCATAGATCTAAGGTTATATTAAAATGCTATGCAGTTTTCGAAGAGGATGGTACCAAGGTATTTTTGAAGCGAAGTCTCAAGTAATTCCCCAGTAGAATTGCCACTGTGATGCGCACCGAACCCCAAAGGCCCGGAAAAGTCGCTTTTAGGGATTTTGAAAGACATTCATAAAACTTATAAGGATTACAAGGGTGTCTATTTCGGGTAACAAGAGGTGTTTTGATGTCGTCACCCAATAAAACATTGGGAAAGTTCATCTAGCCTCTCTGAGCCTAAGACAAAGCATATATGTGACGTGCGCCGAACCCAGCAAGGGCCCTCATTGAATCCGCTTTTAGGATTCGAGAGATTGGTTCGCATCTTTTTGATCATGGGCGCCATGAGACATTTTGGACGCTTTCTTCCCAATAGAACATTAGAAAGGAACATCTAGCCCCATGGCACATTTGGGCACCTTTGAGGTACCATGGAGTCGCCACCCAATTCACGAGGAATTGGGAAAGGTCTCTAACCTCTTATTGGTCAAGACCAGAGATTGGTGTTCGGAACTCCCCTCTTATTCATGCTTTGGTTAATTATAAATGACTTTTTAACTCCCTAAAATTCTACCTCTCATCTCACACGATCAATGCATTTAATTAAAAGCATATTGCAAGCACCCAAAAGCAATAATAGAAAGCGATAAAGAAAGCAATAAAGGAAAGCAGTAACATACCAAGTACACAATTACATGGAAGATAGGGGCGAAATACAACCCCAAGAAGATTAAAAATGTAAATTGGGACGAAATACAATCCCAAATAGAAATTAAACAATGTTGCCCTAAAATTAATTACAAGGGGCCCAAAAGAAAATGAACATAAATTTAAACAATCAAACCAAATCAAACATAAGAAAAACATACATAAATCGGGGCATTCGTTTGGTTTAGGAACATTGGTTCCTTCGCGTTTGTTTGAAGGTTTGGGAACATTGGTTCCTTCGTACTTATTTGAAAAGGGGTTGAAGAGTTGTTTGATTGTTGGGTTGAAAACTGGGATGAGTGATCCCATTTTAGAGAAAAAGAAACTCTTCGTTTTATTGTGATTTTTTACATCCCTTGGCTAAAACGCGGGACATTGGTCCCAATTTTATTAGTGAAAACCCAATTAAATCATAAAAATATTTTTGTAATTTTTTATCTCACGCGTGCATAAATAAAATATTTATTTTACAAATAAACACAATAAAAAGAGAAGGAATAGGAAAGGTCTCACCAAATGACGCGGTCTCCTACGCGTGGTGACCCATCCAAGAGGTCACGAGAACACTCACATAATGCAAGTCACAATAAATCTCAGATAGAAAAAAATAATATTAAAATATTAATAATAATTCTAAAAATTAATCAAACAAAGAACAAGATAATGATAACAATAAAGTTATAGTGATAATAACAATAAATAATCATGGCATGATAGTAACAATCAAATAATAATAATAATAATAATAATAATAATAATAATAATAATAATAATAATAGTAACATGATAATAATAATGATAACATAATAATAATAACAATGACAATTAAAACAATAATAATAATGATAATACCCTAATACTACTAATAATAACAATAGCATAATAATAATAATAATAATAATAATAATAATAATAATAATAATAATAATAATAATAATAATAATAATAATAATAATAATAATAATAATAACAATAATAATATAAAAAAAATAACACTAATGATACAATAAAGATACTAACAGTAATAGAACCATATAATAATAATAATAATAATAATAATAAAAATAATAGTAATAATAATAATAGTAAACATGAAAAAGAAGAAGAAGAAGCCAACGGGAGTCACAAAAAAATCAAACTAAAACAAACAAATAATATATCAACAGTAATATTAATCACCTTAAAATGCTAAAAATAAATGATAGACATCGTAATAATAGCAAAAATAATAATATTAACAATAATAAATGATGAACAAAAATAAATGAGAAAGGTTCCAAAAAATGTTTACCCTCAGAATTTTATAGATCGGAAAATAGGGTGTCTTGATCGATGTCCTTGTCGATTTTATGGTGATAAATATTTGAAGAAAATATAAAGATTTGTGTTTTGGAAATAGTTTATCTCAAGAAAATATTTTTGATAAAAATATTTTTGATGGATGATTGAGCAAAGAAAATTAATTTTTCAAGCTCAAAATCATCCGCGAATTAAATGTTCCAGAAGAGAAAAGAAAAAAAGAAGAAGAAAAATTAAAGGTTTGAATTTTTAAGATTTTTCTTTGGAAGAACCCACGACTACTCTTTTTTGCTTAGAGAGAAGAAAGCCCTCCTTTTCAATCAAAAATGCAGCTCTCTTCAAATGAAAACAAGGTTTTTCTTTTAATTTGCTGTCTTGCCCAAAAATGAGAAGAGACCAAAAGTGTTTTCATTTTTAGTTAACCAAGAATTGCACAAAAATGTGAAAGAAATGGAAAAATCAGACTGAAAAAAAATTAGAAAACGCAGAGAAGAAAACGACCGCTTGTGGGGGGCAGGTGAGGCGCGCCCCAGGGGGCCGTGTGCCCTCGACAACCGGGGGGGCGCTCTAGCGTGAGACGCGCCCCTGTGGGGCGCGTGCTCTCCCGCTAGACGCGCCCCCTAAGGGGAGAACGCAGCCTCCACGACGGGCATGGCCCGTACGTGTGGCACATAAAATGAAAAATAAATAAATAAATAAATAAAAATAAAATAAAATAAAATAAAAAAAGAAAATAAATGCAAATAGTAAAAACGAATAAAAGAGAGCAAAAGAAATAAATTTTCGCACTGAAATTTTTGGAGGAACAAAGGGAATTTTCGACAAGGGGAGCAACATTTTTGACACCTACCCTAGCAAGTATTGTTCTCATCTTCGGGTAATTCTAATCTTGGACCGACTCGGGACCCGGTGTGTACAGTTGCCCCCAATTTTGGAAAACTTAGAACTTAGGTGCCTAAGTGAGCCAAAATTCAGAAATGAAGGGAAGAGACACGTACCTGAGGCGGTCGCTTCACTAGACTTGATGGTGTTGTTGGAGTGGTTGTCGCCATGTTGTCAGCGTATTGTCTTTTCTTGCAGCGGTAATGCCGTGGCCGTGCTAACCGTCTACGGAGTGGTAGTGCCGTCATCGTGCTAACCTTTATAAAGTGGTAGTGTCGTGGTCGTGCTAACCTCCTGTGGGATGGTAGTGCCGCCATCGTGCTAACCGTTGTGAGTTGGTAGTGTCGTGGTCGTGCTAACCTCCTGTGGGATCGTAGTGTCGCCGTCATGCTAACCGTTGTGAGTTGGTAGTGCCATGATCATGCTAACGTCTTGTGGGATGGTAGCGCCGCCGTCGTGCTAACCGTTGTGAGTTAGTAGTGCCGTGGTCGTGCTAACCTCCTGTGCATAGTAGTGCCGCCGTCGTGCTAACCCTTATGAAGTGGTAGTGCCATGATTGTGCTAACCCTCCGTAGAATGATAGTGTCATCATCGTGCTAATCCTTTCTGAAGTGGTAGTGCCGTAATCGTGCTAACCTTCCGTAGAATGGTAATGCCACCATCGTGCTAACCCTTATGAAGTGGTGCTCCCTAAGAGCCCTTTGGTTGATTGCCCCCTGAGACATTAGGATTGGTGCCCTCTAGAATTGCTTTTGAATTTCGTGCCTTTGGGGATTACGAGTTTCTCCTCTGATACCTGTAGTCATTCTTTGAAGGTAGTGCGTCCCTTGTGGATTTTCACACTAGCTTTTCTTAGCGGGAAATGCGTCCTTTACGGATTTTCACATAACCCTGTGCCTTATTTTTTGCCTGAAATGGACCCAACCCAATCCAGCGGCTTTTATTCATTTTATTTTTTTGTAGGACAGACTGCCTATTCCCAGGTTTTCACCCTGCCCTTCGGCCTAACTTTCGCTTAGAGTGCCAGTCACGGTTTTCACCTCTAACGGCCTCTTTTTTTTTTTTTTGAGAGTGGCTGAAATTGCCGTCAAAGATCTTTCAGGTATGATTGGCATGTACTTATGTCTTAGATTGTGGTTGTATGAATTTGATTCCTATCATGAGGGTGCTATAGAATTGGCTTCACAGTTGATAGCAGGATGAGTTGACTGAAGTGCCTGAGTGGCGAGAGTGTAGATAGTACCAATGCGCTGATTTTATGCTAGAACTAGACAACTTAGAGTATACAAGATGAACTGCTCTGGTCACACTAATATATCATCGCATAAGAGTGTGTATTTCAGCTTGATTTCATAACACATGATCACTATTTAACATGGATTTAGAATGCAAAATTACATCTAATCTCGAAGTGGATCTTGTAAGCATCGGACTCCTATTTCCAATCAGCCCTTTCGGGTTTTCTTGATTGAATATTTTCTCTCCTTTTATTATTATTATTATTATTATTATTATTATTATTATTATTATTATTATTATTATTTTATTTTTAGTCTTTGCTATGAACCCTCCTTCAGTCTGTCAGTGTTGGTTGAATCCGCTTTCATCTTTGTTAGTCGGAGAGGTTGCTACTTCTGAGAGTGGTTCCTCTTGGTATCAAAGCCTTGTTCTTGGCCCTTGTGCAGATTGGTTAAGGTGATGGGTTCCTTATTTGGGGCTTGGATGTGAAATCTCACACTTTGCTTTTATTGGCTTTGGTGGTTCAAATTCTGAAATGTTTTTCAATGGCTGAAATTGGGGATAGGTTCCTTATTTGGGGCTTGGATGTGAAATCTCACACTTTGCTTTTATTGGCTTTGGAGGTTCAAATTTTGAAATGGTTTTCAATGGCTGAGATTGGGGATAGGTTAGGCTTGGATGATTTGGGGCAAAAATAGTTACGGTTTTTTTTTTTGTATGTTTTTTCTTGTCCTCTCTTTTTTTTCCCTCTTTTTTTTTTGTTTTTTTTTTTTCATTTTTTTCATTTTTTTCTCTCTTCTTTTCTATTTTTTTTTCTCTCCTTTTATTTTTTGAAAGGTAAAGAGCTGTCCTGCTAAATTTGGCAGTAAGAGTCCCGGATGGTTAAAGGTCAATCTTAATTGATTTTAGGGTACACATTTCAAATGGTTAGGAGGAAATGGGTCACACGGTTTGGTTCTAATGAATTATATGTTTCTCGTGAAGGTCTTGAGTTTTATTCGTCCAACTTCTGATGTAGCCCTCGGGGTTTGATTTTATTTGGCAGCACCATATGTAACCCAGATGTTGGGGTGCAAAGGAATGGCTTTCAAAATTCGGTTCATCGTCATGTTGGCACGTGGAAATAGCATTAATCTCAAGGATGTCCTTGTCAATCTTCAGCATGTCATACCAGGTCCAGGCAAAGGCTCTTTTATTTCATTTTTTATTTTCTCTCTTTTTAATCTCTCTTCAAGGGTCATAACGGATGCTATCAAGATTTTCTTTTCCCCAAAGTTCCGAGATTGAATGGAATGGCATTAGTTGAATCAATGTCAAATATAAATGTGCCATGATTATGCATAATGAAATCACAAGAAACATCGCACCAATAAATAAAATTATTCATAATATTAAAATAACCAAACTGTCATAAAGAGTTCTTGAAATAAAAGGTAACAAAAGTATCTAAAAGCATAATATTATCTTCTTCTCCACCCTCCTGATGAGTGACAGCGACGTGTTCATCTCCATGTAGCTCCTGCCAATTATGCCGCTCAGGTGGACCGGACCCGATTATATATTCGGTGGAGGGACTGCATTGTAGCCTGCCTTCTTTTTCTCTCTCTTCTCAGGATCGCTGATCTCCTTGGAGTCAATGAGATCTTGAACCTTATTTATTAAAGTTCAACAGTAATCTGTCAGGTGCCCAGTGTGCTGATGGTAGGCGCAGTACTGATCATCTCTATGCCCCGGCTGTCCCTGATTTACAACTTGCCTAGGTGGCAGTGGTCTCAGCTTACCTTCCTTCATTAGCCTCTCCAACACCCAAGATAGAGACCGACCCAAATTAGAAAAGTGCCTCTGGCTTTGTCCTAACCCAGTAGCTAAAACTTCAGCTGTCTTACCATTTTTACATTACTGCTTCCAGCCCCGCCTGATCTCTACCCAGACTGGTTCCAAAGTTCCTCCCAGCAAAGTTATTCTGGCTTGCTTTCTTCGCCAGGTAAGCTGCCTCAGCCTCTACAGCGATGTCTTTGAGCGACTCCCAATCCCTGAGCCCCTTGAAGCTGAGCAAGTTCCTCAAGTACGAGCAGGAGTTCCTGATGAATAATCTGATTTGGTAAGCGATGTCGGGTTCCCGCTTTATCTCCATGACCCTGTTTCTCCACCTAGTGAGGTATTCGTGGAATGACTTATCACTCTTTTGCTGTAGAAGCTCGAGGTCCTTCAGGGTGACCTCCATTCTAGTGCTACAGTCGTACTGCTTCATGAATTCATCAGTTAGAAGATCCCAGTCCTCTTAGGATCTCCTATCCAACCCATGATACCAGTCTACCGCTGGACCCGCTAGGCTGAGATAGAAATAATCCACTTTTTGCCTCTTAGTCAGTCCTGTGCCCTTCATCACCAGGGTGTATTGCTTGATGTGTGCAAATGGGTCCGATGTTCTGTCAAACTTCGGCAGCTCAGGCATCCTAAACCTTTGGGGCAGCAGCTCCTCATCCCCCAAATATCTGTTCTCGGGGTTGATTCCCTTACCAGCTGATAATAAGCGAGTGTGTGACGCGCGTCGGATCCCGAGCGCCGCCCGTTCGACCGCCCGCACGTGGGCGATCGGGGCATTTGCGGGTCCGTTGGCATCTTGCAATAAAAATCGCAAGTGCGTCTATGTTGGGCAACAAGGAGGTATCATGGAGTCGCCACCCAATAAAACATTGGGAAAGTTACTCTCGCCTCGGAGAGCCTAAGACTTGCGCTTGGTATCCATGTTGGGCTATAAGGCCTAGGATTAGCGCTAAAGTCTCGTGACCCAAAAGGTATTTTGGAGGATAACCTCTAACCTCTTGAGCCCAAAGACCAGAGCTGGGTCCGGGATTTCTCATCTATTTCTACCTCAATTAGTTTATGATCAAATTTTAACGTCATTAGTTCGCTCTCTCTCCACACTATGCAGTTGATTAAAAGGCGCATTTATTCACATTCGAAAAACAGTAAATGAGCAGAATAGATATCGAAAGCGATAAATTACAATAATACAAGGAGCGGAATACAACTCCCTATGGTAAATGTGCGATTCATACATAAATCGGGGCATTGTTTATTTTGAGGGCTTTGGTCCTCTCATGCATCATTATTAAAAATGGGATATTTAATATGTGACGATCTTTATTGGATGAAAATAGGGCGTTGGACCCTTTTGCATTTTATACAAAACTCAATTTTATTTAAGTGCAAATCGTTGGTCTATTCTTACATTTAACGGGATAAAAAAGCTTATTCATATATATAAAATAATCAATGAATAAAAAAGGGGAAGAATAAATCAAGAGGTTTAAGAAAACCAAACCGGACGAAATCCACCACGCATGGTAGGCAGCCGCTCAAGCTCGGAATTATCCAAGAAGACCAATATACACTCACAGAAAGTTAGAAGATGTTAATATACATAAAATTAACACATAAGAAATCAAAGAGACTGGATAGAGATAAAAATGATTAAAAAAAATGGAGGCAGAACCCACCGACGGCCTTTCCTGGTTGACCGATGGGCGTCGGTTTGGTAATTCGATATGCCCGTTTGTCACTCAAAAAGGGCGTCTGTAGGTAGATGACCGACGGGCGTCGGTCATGAGGATGACCCGTCGGTCACCTCTGTCTCCAGAAAACAGAAGGGAAACAGGGGCCTCTCAATGATCAAAAACAAGTTTTATCCAAAAAAAGAGATAATGAAGAAGGGTAATGACAAGTATTCAAAAATTTCACAGAATGAATAAATAAAGGATTAAATAATTAAATATGAGATAAAAATAGAGAGAGAATCCGGAATATTTACCCTCAGATAATCGCTTCGGGTAAGATTTTGGTGTCGTTTAGATCCCCGCGCACTCCACGAGAAAAAGAAAATGAAAGATTAGAGAGAGAAAATGGGCTATTTCACCTCCAATCCTTCAGAAAATCGATTTAGGAGTCGAAATCTAAAGAAAACTAATTGTTTTTAGTTGCTTTGATTGATTTGATCCTTGATTAAGTAAAGTTCTTTGGAAAAAAGGTGTTTTTGGAAGAGAGAGAAATCGTGCTAGAATTTTGGCAGAGTTTCCTCTTCTGAAAAATTTTCCAACCCTTTTCAAATGAAAATCTGGACCTTATATAGCCAGACACGACCGACGGTCGTCGGTGTATGGGGGCGGGCGTCGGAAGAATCCTACTGACACAAGGACACTTCCGACGGCCCTGCCACATCCACCGACGGGCGTCGGAACGGTTGCGTGCTCCGGGAAACCAGGCGGCTCCTGACAGGGGCGGTGACTTTTCGACGGGCGTCGGAAAATACCCTGAACCGTCGGTGACTCGAAGCGTCGGGCTACCTCCACAGACGGGCTGGCCGTCTGTGGAGGACAAAAAACCTTTTTGACTTGAAAAACTTCCGTTTTCTCCCCCTCTGCCCGGGAAGTGTAGAAAAACCTCCTTTCTCATGGAACGCGGGACTAAAACCTCCAACTTCAGCCTCCCATACAGGCTTGAACATTGATTTCATCATAGGGTAACCTCTTATCCGGACTGCTCCAGGACACGGTGCTTACAGAGTGATTGCCTCAATTTGCTGTCTCATACCCCTCATAGCCTCATCTTCTACTCTGGGTGCTCTACCCCTCACGACTTGATGGGCTGTTATCTCCTCGACCTCTTCTTCCATTACGAAATCCTCATCAGGGTTTGGGACCCTTGCCCTCCTCAGCTCAGCGGGCATAACAATAACTTTAGGCTCATTGATGGGTTGGTGAGCAGCATTACCCATAATGGGGGCATCTTCACCCATAGGCAGCTCAACTTGCCCCCGAGGAGGGATTACTGGCGGTTGTGGGGCAACCGGTGGTTGTGCGGCAGAGGAGGAGCGATCCTTTCAGCCATTGCCCCCATCATTTCTAAAATCCTCCGCTCAAAATCCTCTAATCTCCTAGCCAAGTCTTGAGTGGTTAAGGCTTCGGTCTCTTTTTCCATTGAAGATAATTCACTGGACGTCAAGAGTGACTTAAAATCCTAAATAGGCACTAATTCTAGCAATCCAAAGGGCAAGTCTGTCCTCACTAGTTGACCGTCGGAACCTCTAGTCCACTTGGATGAATTTATGATGGCTAAAAAGCTTAAATTGTTAGAATGATGCATGGATGACATGTACAATGCATGATCGTGAGTTGTGCAGCATTTCGCAATCACATATGAGCAAGTAAGTCCTTCTAACCTTGTTACTCTCGCACATGAGGTCAAATAGTCTCTTCCTAGGTGGGCTTAACCCATGGGTCAATGGGGAACCCAATGGGCACGCATAGAACACGGTGAAAAATCGGCAGCATAACACTCTTAATTTAAAGTACATGCGTATGGGTCTCGGCCATTACGTATTTGGACACTTCAATTAAATTAAGGTGAACCTATCGGGGCATGAAACCCTTTGATTAAAGACCACTTAATTTGCTTGATTTTGTTTAATACGCAACGGCCCACATCACAAGCATTGTATTAAGGAACATTTCACCTAATGGAAGTTTCTATTGCCATTACATGAGCTTTGGTTAAGGTGGTGATACTTTAGGTCTACCCAAGTGTAGTCCCTGCCAATGGGTCTAGCTCATCACGAGCATAGCGATCGATCGGGTCTCCATTCGATATACCTTTAATGGTACGAGACTTGGGCTAGTGATTATCCTTAACACTTCCCTACAATGAGTGAAAGTAGGGTCGTGTTTTATGAATGCACCAAGGTAAATAGGGGACCGACGAACATAATACTAAGGCTCTAAAATGCAATGCAATTTTTCGAAAAGAGATAGAATTTTAAGTTTTAAAAACCTAATTACATTTTAACCAAAGCACTTTCAAAGCGAAGTCTCAAACAAGTCCCCAGTGGAGTCGCCACTGTGATATGCGCCGAACCCAGCAAGGGCCCTCGTTGAATTCGCTTTTAGGATTCGAGGGATTGGTTCACGTCTTTTTGATTATGGGTGCCATGAGACATTTTGGATGCTTCCTTCCCAATAGAACAATGGAAAGGAACATCTAGCCCCATGGCACCTTTGAGGTATCATGGAGTCGCAACTAAATTCACGAGGAATTGGGAAAGGTCTCTAACCTCTTATTGGTCAAGACCAGAGATTGGTGTTCGGAACTCCCCTCTTATTCGTGCTTTGGTTAATTATAAATGACTTTTTAACTCCCTAAATTCTACCTCTCATCTCACATGATCAATGCATTTAATTAAAAGCGTATTGCAAGCACCCAAAAGCAATAATAGAAAGCGATAAATAAAGCAATAAAGGAAAGCAGTAACATGCCAAGCACACAATTACATGGAAGATAGGGGCGAAATATAACCCCAAGAAGATTAAAAATGTAAATTAAACAATATTGCCCCAAAATTAATTACAAGGGGCCCAAAAGAAAATGAACATATATTTAAACAATCAAACCAAATCAAACATAAGAAAAACATACATAAATCGGGGCATTCATTTGGTTTAGAAATATTGGTTCCTTCGCGTTTGTTTGAAAGTTTGGGAACATTGGTTCTATCGTACTTATTTGAAAAGGGTTCGAAGAGTTGTTTGATTATTGGGTTGAAAACCGGGACGAGTGATCCCATTTTAGAGAAAAATAAACTCTTCGTTTTATTGTGATGTTTTACATCCCTTGGCTAAAATGCGGGATATTGGTCCCAATTTTATTAGTGAAAATCCAATTAAATCATAAAAATATTTTTGTAATTTTTTATCTCACGCGTGCATAAATAAAATATTTATTTTACAAATAAACAAAACAAAAAGAGAACGAATAGGAAAGGTCTCACCAAATGACGCGGTCTCCTACGCGTGGTGACCCATCCTGGAGGTCACGGGAACACTCACATAATGCAAGTCACAATAAATCTTAGATAGAAAAAATAATATTAAAATATTAGTAATAATTCTAAAAATTAATCAAATAAAGAACAAGATAATGATAACAATAAAGTTATAATGATAATAACAATAAATAATCATGGCATGATGGTGACAATCAAATAATAACAATAACAACAACAACAACAACAACAACAACAATAATAATAATAATAATAATAATAATAATAATAATAATAATAATAATAATCATAATAACAACAACAACAACATGATAATAATAATAATGATTACATAATAATAATAACAATGACAATTAAAATAACAATAATAATGATAACACCCTAATCTACTAATAATAATAATACCATAAAATAGTAACAATAATAATAATAATAATAATAATAATAATAATAATAATAATAATAATATAAAACAAAAATAACACTAATGATACAATAAAGATACTAACAGTAATAGAACCATAAAATAATAATAATAATAATAATAATAATAATAATAATAATAATAATAATAATAATAATAATAATAATAATAATAATAATAATAATAAACACAAACATCATAATAATAATAATAATAATAATAATAATAATAATAATAATAATAATAATAATAATAATAATAGTAAACATGAAAAAGAAGAAGCCAATGGGAGTCACAAAAGAATCAAACTAAAACAAACAAATAATATATCAACAGTAATATTAATCACCTTAAAATGCTAAAAATAAATGATAGACATGGTAATAATAGCAAAAATAATAATATTAACAATAATAAATGGTGAATAAAAATAAATGAGAACGGTTCCAAAAAATGTTTACCCTCAGAATTTTATAGATCGGAAAATAGGGTGTCTTGATTGATGTCCTTGTCGATTTTATGGTGATAAATATTTGAAGAAAATATAGAGATTTGTGTTTTGGAAGTAGGTTATCTCAAGAAAATATTTTTGATAAAAATATTTTTGGTGGATGATTGAGCAAAGAAAATTAATTTTTCAAGCTCAAAATCATCCGGGAATTAAATGTTCTTAAAGAGAAGAGAAAAAAAGAAGAAGAAAAATTAAAGGTTGAATTTTTAAGATTTTTCTTTGGAAGAACCCACGGCTGCTCTTTTTTTGCTTAGAGAGAAGAAAGTCGTCCTTTTCAATAAAAAATGCAGCTCTCTTCAAATGAAAATAAGGTTTTTCTTTTAATTTGCTGTCTTGCCCAAAAATGAGAAGAGACTAAAAGTGTTTTCATTTTTAGTTAACCGAGAATTGCACAAAAATGAGAAGGAAACGGAAAAATTAGACTGAAAAAAATCAGAAAATGCAGAGAAGAAAACGACCGTGGCCAAAAATGGCCGCGTGTGGGGGGCAGGCGAGGCGCGCCCCAGGGGGGCACGCGCCTCGCTGGCAAAGCGTGCTCCAGGGCGCTCGCCCGCCCTCAAAATGAAAAATAAATAAATAAATAAATAAAAAAAAATAAAAAAAAAATAAATAAATACAAATAGTAAAAAGGAATAAAAGAGAGCAAAAGAAACAAATTTTTGGAGGAACAAAGGGAATTTTCGACAAGGGGAGCAACATTTTTGACACCTTTACTGGCAAGTATCATTTTCATCATTGAGTAATTCTGATCTTGGACCGACTCGGGACCCATTGCCTACAATATGAGTCTATTTTGGACAACGACAGATATTTTGGAACTCCTATTCCAATAAAATATTGGAATGGTTCATCTAATCTCATGTAGCCTAAGACGATGCATGTTAGGCTATTTTGGGCAATAGGAGATATTTTGGAATTCCCATTCCAATAAAACATTGGAAATGGTTCATCTAATCTCACGAAGCCTAAGACGATACATGTTGGTCTATTTTGGGCAACAGGAGATATTTTGGAATTTCCTTCCCAATAGAACATTGGAAAGGTTCATCGAACCTTGTGAAGCCTAAGACCAGAGAGAGTTCGGGACTCCACTCTTATTCATACCTTAGTTAAAGTTACGATTGAGTTCTGCAATTAAGATTTCATCCCTTTTCTCATACATTTAAATGCAGTAATTAAATCGCAGATCAATCACATAGTGGAAACTGTAAATAAAGTAAATTCAGAATAAAGTAAATAAATGTACAATAATTTACAATAAAACTAAGGGCGGAATACAACCCTCAATAAAAATACAGGTAAATCATACATAAAGCGGGATAATTATTAGGGATGAAAACATTAGTCCTTGCATGCACACTTAAAAAGAATAACGTTAATGTGACAATTTATTTGGATGAGAAAACAAGGACATTGGTCCTATCGTATTAAGGGAAACCTTATACATTCATAGAAGTTCTTTGTCGCATTTGTTTTAATGATGTGAGAACAGCATCTATAATGAATAGAAATTAAACAGAATAAACTAATAAGAGAAATAGGGTAGAGGAAATGAACCGAATTGTCGTTCCCGCATCATTCTAACTAGTTCCCTTTTTCGGCATCCAAAATTCAACAAAATAAAGAAACTCACAAAAATACAAATAACCTGTTAGCATAATAACAAAATAAAATAATAATAAAAGGAAATATCAGAAATAAAACAAATAATTGGAGTAATAAGAAAAGTGGTAATAAACTGCTAAAAATGCATGGAAATCAAAGAAATAAGAAGGAAATGAGAATAATAAAAAAAGGGGAAGGAAGGAGCCATAGGGACGGCAAGACCGCCCGAGCGATGGCCGTTCCTGGGGTGATCAACTGGCAGAAGGAGTTCCTCATAACGGCCCGTTGCTCTCTTAAGCAACGGTCGTCGGTGAGGCCTTCAGCTCGTCGGTCATCTCCAGACCTCAAAAAAAGGGGAAAAATCAACTAAAATCCAAGATTTCACATATTTACCCTCGGAATGTTAATCTTCAGAAGGTGAATGTCGCATGGATCTCCCTTGAATTCTACAAGGATATGTTGACCAATGAAAATTGTTAAAGATAAATTCTCTTATAAAATTGTTCTTTTCATATAATTTAGAATTTTAAGAAAGTAAATCAAGAGAAAAGAATTTATTTCTTTTTCTCAATTTCACTTTTGTCTTTTGTGAACGATTTCGAATCTGAGAAGGATAAATCGAGGAAAGAAAATTGTTTTCACTTTCTCGAATTCTTCCTAATTCATTTTTCAAAAAGTTTAAAAAATTCAATATGAAAAGAAATCCTTTGCTTTATGAAAATCTAAAAATTGCCAACCCTAATCCTTGATCCTCAGCCTGCGATTTATAAGCTAACTAAGGATAAAGATAAAAAATTCAAAACTTTTTAAAATTCAAATTATCCTTAGAGAGAGATATCAAATCTATTTGAATTCAAATTAGATTTTAGAAGATAAAATCAAATCTTTTTGAATTCGAATCAGATTTTAAAAGATAAAATCAAATATTTTTGAATTCATATTAGATTTGGAGATAAAATCAATTTTTTTTGAATTCAAATTAGATTTTATAAGATAAAATCAAATCTTTGAAATTTATCTTAAGGATAAACATTAAAAAAATGCAATTTTGTCTAGCTGAACGCCCACAGGACTTGACCAACTGGCAACCCTCAGCCCACTGACGGGCGTCGGTCGTAGGGGTACCCTTGACTTTTGAGCAGTGGGTACCCACTTAAGGGATAGGCATGAGCGATGGGCACTGCTTGCGCGAGGGGCAGGTGCCCTCAAGTGCGGACGATGGGCATCGCTCGCATGAGGGATGGGTGCCGTTCGCATAGGGGACAGGTGCCCCCTCAAGCTCGAGCGATGAGCACCACTCGCGCAAGGGACAGGCACTCCTCAAGCATGAGCGACGGGCACCGCTCGCGCAAGGGACAGGCGTCCCTCAAGCATGAGCGATGGGCATCGTTGACACCGACCGACAAGTGTTAGTTGCCGTTAACTAGAAAGGTCCTTTCTAAAGAAAAAGAGAAAATTTGAGGATTTTCAGTCACCAATATCCCTAAATTTGTGAATTTCAAGGGCAACAGCTTACAACTTCACTCCTTCACCTATGGAATAGGTACCGGTATCTTCATCGGGTAACTCTGATCTGGGCTGTCTCAGGATCCGGTGTTTATAGTGTCTTAGACTCATGTGCGGTACCCGGCACAACCTCAATTGACAGCTCCACTTCAGGTAGTATACCAGCTAACTCTTCTGGAAACACATCAGGAAATTCCTTTATTACAAGTATATCCTATATCCTAACTTGTTCTCTCTTCGAATCTAGTACAAGAGCTAGAAAAGCCTCACACCCTTTCCTCAAACACCGATATGCTTGCATAGCAAAAATTACATCTACTAAGGGATTAGAACTGATACCCCTTACAGTCACCTTAGGTTGTTTTGAACTTCTAAGCATAACTATTTTCTTTCTACAGTTAACAACAACTCTATGCTTACTAACCCATCCATGCCTAATATTTGGCTTGTGTTTTCATTGTGGAAGCACTGAACATTATTTGGCTAGTTGTCCAAAAATTCATGAAGTGAATAGAAGTTAGCCAGAGGCAAGTAGGGGTGGATCGAATGCACCTTCAGCGACCTATGGTAGAGGCAGAGGTTATGGTAGAGGTAATTGGCATAGAGATGGTGCAGTGTTAGAGACAGTTGACCATCCTACTACAGTACCAGCACGGGCCTATGCCATAAAGGCTTGTGAGAAGCAGAATGCACTTAAAGTCATAATTGGTACTTTTCTGCTCTTTGATATTAAAATTTTTGCATTAATTGATCCTGGATCCACACACTCATATGTATGTTCTGAAAATTTATGTGTTGAAATACCTTCTATTGATCATTTAGATTATGATATATGTGTGACTAGTCCTTTGGGGCATAGTGTTAATGTGAACAAGGTGTATAGGAATTGTCCTTTAGTGATCCAAAGCTGTGAGTTTCCTGTTGATTTGATCGAATTACCATTTCATGAATTTGATTTAATTTTTGGAATGGATTTGTTGAGTAAACATCGGGTTGTGGTTGATTACAATAAGAAGACAGTTGTGCTTAGAAGTTCAAGTCAGTCTAATGTGATTATGCGAGGTATTCATTCCAACCCCATGGTTTATGTAATTTCTGCTACACAAGCCAGACAGTGTTTAAGGAAAGGATGCTAAGCTTTCTTCGCTCTTATGTTGGAATAAAAATGGGGACAGGTTAGTTGCAATATTTACCAGTGGTAAAAGAATTTCCCGATGTGTTTCTAGAAGAGTTATCGGGTATACCACCTGAAAGAGAAGTTGATTTGTCTATTGAAATTTTATCGGGTACTGCACCTGTATCTAAGGCACCTTATCGTATGGTTCCTACTGAGTTGAAAGAGTTGAAAACTCGTTACAGGAATTATTCGACAAGGGTTTTATATGGCCCAGTATGTCTCCTTGGGGTGCTCCAGTTTTGTTTGTTAAGAAGAAAGATGGTACCTTGAGAATGTGTATCGATTATCAACAACTTAACAAGATAATAGTGAAGAATAAGTATCCATTGCCCAAAATTGAAGACTTGTTTGATTAGTTGAAAGGGGTTGGTGTATTTTTGAAAATTGATTTCCATTATGGGTATTATCATCTTCAGGTAAAAAGAGAAGACATTCTAAAGACTGCTTTTAGAACTCGATCTTGTCATTACGAGTTTTTGGTAATGCCATTCGGGTTGACAAATGCACCTGCAGCTTTTATGGATTTGATGAATCAAGTGTTTTGGCCGTATTTGGATCAATTTGTTGTAATGTTTATTGATGATATATTAATGTATTCAAGGAATGAGAAAGAGCATGAATAACATTGAAGATTCTACTTCAGACTTTGAGGGAACAGAAGTTGTATACAAAGCTTAATAACTGTGAATTTTGGCTTAAAGAAGTATCTTTCTTGGGTCACATTGTTTCTTCAGAAGGTATCGGGGTTGACCCAGTTAAGATAGAAGCAATTGTGAATTGGAAACCGCCTCAGAATGTGCTTGAAGTTAGAAGTTTCTTGGGTTTAGCTAGCTATTATCAACAGTTTGTGAAAGGATTTTCAGTTATTACTTCTCCTCTTACCAAGTTGCTTTGGAAAGGGGTTAAGTTTGATTGGTTAGATAGGTGTCAAGCCAGTTTTGAGCAACTGAAGTAAATGCTTATTGAAGCACCTATTCTTACTGAACCCATTTCAAGTAAAGAATATACTATGTATAGTGATGCTACGAGAATTGGCTTGGGATGTGTACTGATGCAGGATGGAAAAGTGATAGGTTATGCATAAGCCAGTTGAAACCTCATGAGCAGAACTACCCGACTCATGACCTGGAATTAGTTGTAGTTGTGTTTGCATTAAAGATTTAGCTTCATTATTTGTATGGTGAGGGATGTAGAATTTTTACAGATCATAGGAGCCTCCAATATCTGCTTATTCAGAAAAAACTTAATTTGAGGCAATGTCAGTGGCTCGAATTGTTTAAGGATTATGACTATATTGTAGATTATGATTCTGGTAAGGCTAATGTGGTTGATGATGCTTTAAGTAGAAAGTCAGTTTCGGCTTTGACATTATAGCATGCATGGTGAATGGAAATTTGCAACTATTGGGGCTTTGATAGCTCAGCTGAAAGCTAGACCTAATTTGAGGGAAGAAATAGTTGATGCACAACAAAGTGATTCCAAGTTGCAACGGACAGTACAGTTAGTCAAGAGTGGCAACAAGACTGACTATTTAGTGAGTGAAGATGGTATTCTTTATTATCAGGGTCGGTTATGTGTACCAGATGATAAAGAACTGAAGAAGAAACTTTTGCATGAAGCCTATAATACAAATTTCACTATACATCCAGACGGTAATAAGATGTATTAAGATTTGAAGCAATTTTTCTGGTGGATTGGTATGAAGAAAGATGTGGTTGATTATGTATCTAAGTGTTTGACCTGCCAGCAGGTAAAGGCAGAACATCAAGTTCCTTTGAGTTTGCTCAATCTCATTCCAATTCTACAGTAGAAATCGGATAACATCACAATAGATTTTGCAACAGGACTTCCTGTGACACAGAAAAGACATGATTCCGTATGGGTAATAGTTGACTGGTTTACTAAATTAGCTCATTTTATATTGGTTCGACTTGATTACTCCATGGATCGCTTAGTAGAAATGTATGTAAATGAGATTGTTCGACTTCATGGCATTCCTTTGTCTATTATTTCTGATCGAGATGCAAGATTCACTTCAATATTTTGGAAAGAATTGAAGTTTGCCCTTAGTACTCATCTTAAATTCAGTACAACCTTTCATCCTCAGACAGATGGGTAGTCAGAAAGAGTAATTCAAGTGTTAGAAGATTTACTTCAAGGTTGTGTCTTAGATTTTCCTGGGAGTTGGGATAGGTACATCTCATTAATGGAGTTTGCGTACAATAACAGTTACCAGACAAGTATTGGCATGGCACCATATGAAGCTCTCTATAGTAGAAAGTGTCGCACTTCTATTTGTTAGATAGAATTGAGCGAGCACAAGGTAATTGGTCTGGATTTAGTCAAAGACACTAAAGAGAAAGTTCAAGTGATTCAGCAAAGGTTAAAAACTGCAATTGATCGATAGAAGTCCTATGCAGACTTAAAAAGAAAAGATATAGAATATGAAGTGTGTGACAGAGTCTTCTTGAAGGTATCACCATGGAGCAAAGTGCTTCAGTTTAGGAAGAAAGGAAAACTGAGTTCGAGATTTATTAGACCATATGAAGTACTTGAGAGAGTTGGTACAGTAGCTTATCGGTTAGCTTTGCCACCAGCTTTGGCTAAGCTACATGATATGTTCCATGTGTCCATGTTTCGAAGGTACCGTTCAGATGAATCTCACATCATACTAGTGTAAGATGTGCAAGTGCATCCAGATTTTTTCTATGATGAGAAACCTAAAGCAGTGTTAGCTCGAGAAGTGAAACAACTTTAGAATAAGAAAATTCCATTTGTGAAAGTGCTTTGGCGACATCACGATATCAAGGAAGCAACCTGGGAAACCGAATCAGTTGTGAAAGCTCAGTATCCTTAACTATTCAATCTAGGTATGAATTTCGAGGATGAAATTCTTTAAGGAGGAAAGAGTTGTAAGGCCCAGACTTGTACCCTAGTCATATTATATACTCTTAGGGTACAAGAGGGGTCTAAGTTGTGAAATTGGTCAAGTACTTGTGTCTGGAATTTAATCGGATTAAATTAGAAGTTCAAGAGGACCTAATTGAATAAATTAAATTAGTTAAGTTACTAAATGGTAATTTTCTTGATTAAATGTTAAGTGAAGGATTAATTAGTTTAGAATGGATTAATTAGGGTAAATTAGGATTAGTTTATCCTAAAGTGGAAAACTAGTGTTAGCTTATGGTTTGCATTGACATGCATACTTAAGTAATTTTGGAAAGGTGGACTTTGTCTCTTTGCACCTCTCACCTAGGACGCTAACTTAGGACTCCAATCTGTATTTCCTTGTTATTCTTCATCCTCATTTTGTTGTTTATCTTATCAAAGGAAGCCATCCATCATAGTTTAAATAGTTTCAAGATTTAATGCTAAATTGTTGAGTTTTGCTAGTAAAAAGGTAAGTTTTTTATTGGATTCTCTTCATCTTTGGTTTGGAATTTCTTTTGGGGATTTGATTTCTAATCCCAAATCTAGAATTTTGGAATTGGTTGTAGAAGAGGAGGCTGCTACTTCTAAGGGAAAAGAAAAGATTAAGGAGTAAAGGGCCAAGTGAACTAAAGGAGCAAAGGAAGAATAGATTTGGGACTGTTGTGTGTGTGTTTTGGTGCTATTGAACATTTAATGATAAGTTGAATATTCTAAGATGTTCTTGTATGTGTTATATTATTTTGGGTTGAATTTGGTCGATTGATTGTGCCAAATTAATTGAATTTAGGTCATTTGATTTATAAAGTGTAGTTCTATCCAAAGGGACAGAATGACCTTTGTTGACTGTTTTTAGTTTAAGTTGCGATTTAGAACTCCAAATTGCATGTTTTTAATTGTATTAGAACCAGCACTTAATGTTCTAAAAAAGTTATAGAAATAGATATAATTTATTTTGGACTCTAAGGACCTCAAACTGCTTATTCCAGTAGCTAAATGTTCCAGCCAGGTCTTTAGAGTAGGGTGGTCAAATCAGAGCATATCTCCCTAGTTTTAGATCCAATTAACCTAAACTTTTAACCATTAAAAATGTAACATCCTGAGATTTAATTGATCAGAAGACTATTTTGATTAAATTTGACGTTTTCTATGTGATTCTAGAGGATCAATTTGTCATAGCTATCTATTTTTAGTAAAACAAAGTTACTGCAGGGTTTGAGTGATTTGTCCCATCCCTTTGGGTGAGGGATGGACACACCTACTGAGGGACACCCGTCCCTCAGTTGTAATCACATCAGAGATGGTCGTGGCTGAGTGGTTGGTCGTCCCTTGGCCATTAAGTTTTAGGGATGGCCGTCCCTCATCCATGAGTGGTCGTCCCTCACTTAAAAGGTTGTATTCTTTGATTAAATGATTTACTTACCTCATCCAACCAATATGCAATGTAAAACATGGAATCTAATGATGATTATTTGGATGATTAATTGGATTATATAAATATATGTGGAATTAATTTGTATAATAATTAATATGACTATTATTTAGCATGATAATGCTAATTAAGCCTATTTAATAAACTATAGATGTATGGAATTATTTTGTGAAATAATTTATATTAATATTATTTTAATGTGACAATGTGAACAATTGGATTAATAGATTATTTAGCCTGCAAACTCGGGTTGTGGATAGTTAGGCATGCCTAAAAGTCTATAGCTACAGCCTATGTGTTCGAACCGTGATCTGTTCTCTATGTGTTTGGATCTTACTATGATCCCTATATGTTTTGGATTCCAGATATGGATCTATAACACCCCATTTTCCACCCTAGTAGTTTAAGCCATATTGTGTGCAAGTGTGTATGTGTATTTTTGGCATGTGTTATTTAATTTGAGTTTTATGTATGTTTATTGGGAGTGTGAGTGTATGTATGGAGTTAGGGTGTGATTTAGTGTGGTTAGACTTGGGTGTAGTGTAGAGAATGGTTTTAGGGTGTGATTGGTTAAATTCCACCAATGAGAGGTTTCCATGTGGCAAGTGAGGCTGATATAAATAGGTTGATGAGAGAGAGAAAGAGAGGCAGCTGTCTCGTCCCTTTCCCTCTCCCATTCTCTTCTTCCCTCACGCCATTTGTTCCTCTTTCTTCTTCTTCTTCCTTGTTCTTCTTGATTCATCTTCCTATGGCCTCATTAATTGGTGGGATTTAGCAATTCTTAAGTCTAATTGGTAAGTTTTAGTTGGGTTTTAATTGGGTTTTCTTCTTCTTCCTCTTTTCCTTTGATTTTTGTTAGTGTGTGTTCTTGGGTTAGGGTTTTGAGTTTTGTGTGCTTTGGGTTGTGTTTGCTCAGAAGTGCCTCCTAGAGACCCTAAGGGAAAGGAGAAGGCAAGTGGAAGTGGAGCCCTTTGATTTGGAGCAAAGGAGATCAAGGTTTTGGAATTTATGATTTTGGTGTATTACTTGATTGTATTGGTTTTGAGTTGATTTTCTAGAAATTTATGAGGTTTAAGTTGGTTAAGTTTGTCTAAATGTTATGGGTTTTGAATAATTTGTGTTGAGATGCTTTGGATGTGGAGTATTGAATCAAAATATGCTTTTGATTGAAGTTTTGAAATAGAATTTCTAGTTTGCTTGATTAAAGATTTTGATTGTGTTAATTGAATGATTTAATTGTGATTTTTGATACAAAAGCTTGGTTTTGTGTTGTTTATGATGATTTGAATGCTTGACTTGAGTTATGGTGAAGTTTTGGGTTGTTTGGTTAATGGGTATGACTTTTAGAGAAGTTGCTAGTTAAAGTAGAGCTCAAGTCATTGAGGGTAGTCATGGAAGCCCAAATTTTAGAAACTAATTAGGCAAAGCAGCGATTGCAGCAGTTGAACATGTTAGATGAGAATAGATTGCGAGCTTACGATCACAACCAGATCTATCAAAAAAGGCTAGCTCAATCGTTCGGTAAGAAGGTTGGGAAACATTCACTGAAAGAAGGAGATTTAGTCTTTAAGCAAATGAGACCAGGTGTTCTGGACATGCTGGGTAAATTCAGGCCAACCTGGGAAGGTCCATTTGTTCTCAAGAAGTTATTATCCAAGGGAATGGCGACTCTAATGGACAGCGATGGAAATGAGTTTAAAGAACCGATCAACATCGACAGACTCAAGAGGTTCCATGGCTAAAGACAAAAAGATCAAAAGAAGAGAAGAGAAGCCCCACAGGTCGAAAACCAAAAAAAGGTGGCCTTGCTAAAAATAGGAGCCTCGTCAGGGTGAAAACCAAAAAAAGACATCCTAAGCAAAAATTAGGGGCTCGAGAGAAAATGTCCAATCAAGGGAACTCGAGAGGGCTGATTGGAAACAAGAGTTTGATGCTCTGAGTTTAAATGTAATTTTGCGTTTTAAATCTATGTTAAATAATGATCATGTATAGAGAAATTATACTGAAATATACACAATCTTTGTAAATATATAAAACAAAGGCAATTCAACTCATGTGTTCATTATCTTCTAGTTCTTTTATAAAAAGAAAAACATTGTTCTTTATTGAATATATGTAGTCTAAAAACTATGCTCTGCTACTGCTCTAGCCGGTCGGATGCCTAAGTCAATGGGTCCGATTATCAACTGTAGGACTAAACAACCACCTCTTGTACGTACTGGTGGAAGTAAAGGCCCTAATAGATGGAATAATACACTTTACCGACAGCTGTGCCTAGAGGCTATGGTATCTGGAGGTAAAAGCCGAGGATAAAGGGGCACCCTAAAAGGATAGAAGATGCCTCACAACATCTTGAGTCCCCCCAAACTATCGAGTACAACAGGCCGCAATATAAAAGGTAGCCTCGTGAATCCTGAATGGCCATCTAAAGTCACAGCAGAAATAGGGAGCTAAGGGCACATGAAGTTGATGTCCTAATTTGCCACCTCACCCAATCTGGCAGCACCTTCGCCGGGAAAGGCAAAGGAGTACAATCGCTGTTGGGGAAGAAAGTGACTCAGTGAATAATTACTAATCACCCTAGGAGGGGGCTTCGATAGTAGCTTCAGTTTTTCTTGCAGCCATACCTGAAAGACAAGAGGAGGTTAAAATGATAAAAAATAAAAAAATAATAAAAAAGAGAGAAAATGCCGCTGGAATGGGTAGGGACCACTCCAGGCAAAAATAAGGCATATGGTTATGTGAAAATCCGAAAGGACGCATTTCCCAATGAGAAAAGCTAGTGAGAAAATCCACAAGGGATGCACTACCTTTCAATATAATAACTTACCTGGAGCAATAAGAGGCTCCAAGTGAAGGTGGCAAAAGGGTCAGCACAAGCAGAGTACGAGCATAGAATCGTCTCAGCAAGAATCAGTGGAAAGGGAGTCGGCCCGCGATGGAAGCCATCCACAATCCGGAATAGTTGTAAATTGCTAGTCAACTCCTCAGACGTCACTGTCAGATATCTCGAGAGGTAAAATAGCACAATAACACTGGCCTGATATGTGGATACATAAAAAAAACCCTCTAGCACCACAATTAACGGTCCTAAAGCAAAAATGGAGCCCTGAGGAACCAGTTTAGCCGCGACTGAAGGGGGGATACCTAAGACCGATGCGATGTCTCTCTCATGAATCAAACCATAGCTCTGGATGCAAGGTAGTGTGCCAGGAGGAAACCTCACTCCGATAATAGCAGCAAATTCTTTAGGCAGGGGGCATAAGTCTTGGTAAGTAAATCAAAAAATGTGGAAATGCGGGTCCTAGAAGTAGGCTACAGCTAGTAGAAGGTTCTGGTCCACTCTAACTCTCCTCAGAAATCTCAAGCCAGAATAAGGGGCCAGAGTGATATTTTCCCAAGTTTGAGGGTTATCCAGAAGCTGGTGCATCTTACTAAGGGTTGATGATGATATTTTTTAAAATTTCGGGGCAAAAATTAAATGTAAATGGAAAAGAAAATGAGAAAAGAGGGAAAAACCTAGAAATAGAAGGCTCTAGTTGAAATCCAAAAGAAGAAGGCATGAAATTCAAGAAAAAAAAGACAAGTATATAAAAGGGATCACGACCGATGGGCGTGCCTGGGTCGAGCCACGGCCAGCTCGTCGGTCAACCTATTGACCACCTGATGGGTTCCTTCTGCATGGTTCATACATTTCACGTGCAAAAATACTTTACTTGTATTTATGCCATTTTAATTTTGAAGGCAAACAAATTTGATGGAAACAACCATGCACGGAAGTTAGGGGGGTAAAAAAATTCAGGGAATACTTTAAAATTATGAAAAAATAAACGATTGGAGAGATGAAAGAAGGGGGGTAAAAGGAAAAAAGGAGAATTCGAATGACCGATGGGGAGTCCTTCGCTTGGTCCTTCGATGGGCAGCCCGTCGGTCACGAAAAGCTATAAAACCGTGCATAACCGCACTATTCAGCCTCTTCTCCTTTCTCTGGCCCGATGGTGGTCAACAAAATAACTGCAAGATGAGTTATGAGTAGAATATGCTTATAGCTCAAATGGTGACAATCATATGACATGCAGACCCGATGGTGGTTAGCAAGCATATGCCGTACAGGCCGGATGGTGGTCAGCAAAATAGCTACAGAGTATCAAGTGGGTTGTCGTAGAATATGCCACAACTCAACGGCAATAAACACACGCCATGCAGATTCGATGGTGGTCATCAGGCGCATGCTCCACAGATCCGATGGTCGTCAGTGAGATAGCTACAGTATGTGAAATGAGTGGTAGTAGAATACGCTACAACTCAGCAGTGACAAGCCGCAACCTTCAATCTCCCAAAAAGGTAGGAACTGCCTTAGGTGCGCATTTCCTTCCTTCTTCTTTGAAGTTTGGCTCATCTAGCACTAGTGTACTAGTTTCCCTAAAATTAAGGGAAATTATAGACACCGAGTCCTGAGGCAGCCCAGATTAGAGTTACCAGATGAAAATACCGGTATATTTTCCACAAGTGAAGGAGTAAAGTCGTAGGCTTTCGCCCTTGAAATTCACAAATTTTAGGGGTATTAGTGACCACTTGTCAAAAAGGAGCCTTTTAGTTTAAGAAAGTTGAGACTTGGTTTTTCTGGGTTGACCGGCTCATGTTCGAGCTACGACCATCACCCATTCGCACAGGGATCGTCGCCTGTGTGGGCGAGCAATGCCCATCACTTACGCTAGCGGGCATGCACATGAGGGATGTATGTCCCTCATGCGAGCGGGTGCCTGCTAAATGACCAGCGTGCCCCTTTGACCGACGCCCATCGGTGGGCCGAGGCATGCCCGTCATTTAGGCCCTGGTGGCACATTTGTGTATAAAATCTCATTTTCTTATTGTTTATCTTTAAAATAAATATCCAAGATTTGATTTTATCATATAAAATCCAATTTAAATTCAAAAAGATTTGGCTTTATCTCCAAATCTAATTTGAATTCAAAAATATTTGATTTTATCTTCTAAAATCTAATTTGAATTCAAATAGATTTGATATCTATCTTTAAAGATAATTTAAATTTAAAAAATATTTGTATTTTTAATTTGAATTTTAAAAAGATTTTAATTTTTAATTTGAATTTTAAAAAGATTTTAATTTGTTATCCTTATCTTCAGTTAGCTTATAAATAGCATGCTAAGAATCGAGATTTAGGGTTGGAAATTTTGAGGTTAAACACTTTTCAAAAGCAAAAAGTTTTCTTTCCAACTTTTCTTTCAAATACCCTTTGAAACGAATTAGGAGAGCTCGAGAAAGTAAAAAACAATTTTCTTTTCTCGACTTATTCCTTCTCAGATTTGAAATCATCAAAAAGGACAAAGGAGAAATCGAGAAAAAGAAATAGATTCTTTTCTCTTGATTTGTTCATTTGAAAATTTTGAATCACTTGAACGAAACAGTTTTATAAAAGAAATTGTCCTAAAACATTTTTATTGGTCAACCGGTTCCTGCGGAATTCAAGGAAACCTGCCGCGACTTCTACCTTCTAAAAATCAACATTCCGAGGGTAAACATTCTAGATTAGCCCATTTTATTGTTTTATTTATTTTTTTGACATTTTATTGCATGAAAAGTAAACAAAAATGTGAAATATTGGTTTTAAATTGATTTTTTTTTTTGTTTTTTTGTTGTTTGATATTGACCCACGGGTAGAAGGCCCCCACCGACAGTCATCGCTCAAGCAAGCGACGGGCCGTTGCAGGAATTCTTTCATGCCCGTTGGTCGCTCTAGGGATGGCCATTGCTCGGGCGGTCTGGCCGTCCCTAGTCCTCTTTTCTTCCCTTTTGTTGACTTTCATTCCTCTCTCTTCAATTCTTTTGATTTCTATGCACAAAAGACAATTTATTTCCATTTATTTTTCTCATTATTCAGATTTTTTGTTCTTTTTTACTTCTATTAATTCTTTTATTTTGTTTTGTTTCCATTTAATTATACATAATCATAAGGTATACCATAATTATACCTAAGTATACCATTATGCCTCATTATGGCCATAGCTTGCACTTAGTTTTCCTTCACTTTAGTCATTCTAATTGGCTTATTTAACTTCCTTGAACTCATCTATCACTTCAATCTCACTTGTACATGCAATTTACACATATTCACTATTCAAACATAATACAAAACCCTAATTTCCAAATGCAAATTCTTAGACAATGTGTGATGCGTGCTGAACCGAAAATGCCCTCTTAATAGCCCATTTTTAGGGCTCGAGGGATTGGTTCGCGTCATTTGATCTTGGGTAACATGAGACATTTTGGAATCCCCACCCAATAGAACATTAGGGAAGGCCATCTAGTCCCATGAAACCTTTAGGCACCTTTGAGGTATTTTAGAGTCGCCACCCAATTTACAAGAAATTGGGAAAGGTCATCTAATCTCTTGGTCTTAAACCAGAGAAGGTGTTCGGAACTTCACTGTTATTTATGCCTTGGTTAATTATAAATGAGTTTTTAGATTAGAAAATTCCATCTCTCCTGTCACACGATTAATGCAATTTATTAAATGCGTATTACAAGCACTAAGAAAGCGGTAAATGAAAGTTATAAAGAAAAGCGATAAATAAAGCGGTAAATACACAAAGTCACGCCATTTACAAAGGAGTAATTGGGACAGAATACAATCCCCAAATAAAAGAAAGCTAAGAAAATTGCCCCAAAAATAATTAATTACAAGGGCCCACAAGATATATAGAAACATAAAGTTAAACAATCAAGTAAAATTAATCAAATGATAAGACATAAAGTAACACTACCCTTGACCAAAGCTCATGTAATGGCAATAGAAACTTCTACTAGGTGATATGTACCTTAACAATGTGCTTACTATGTGGGCCCATATATATTGAACAAATTCAAACATATTAATTGGACACTCATCAAAGGCTCTCATGCCCCGATGGGCCCATTTTTAGTTTGTTTGAAAGGTTCAAATACATAAAGGCCAAAACCCATATGCTTGTGCTTTAAATTAAGGGTGTTATGTTGCTGGTCTTTTACTATGCACCACAGGCGCCCATTGGGTTCCCCGCTGACCCATGGGTCAACCCCACCTAGGAAAGAGACTGCATGACCTCTTGTGTGGGAGTAACAAGGTTGGAAGGATCTACTTACTCGTATGTGGTTGTCCATGCTGCATCAACACGACCATGCATCTTTAATGTCATTCATGTATCATGCTAACAATTTGAGTCTTTTGGCCATCATAGGTACGAATCAGTGGTCAAGGGGTCCTGACGTGCGATTGGTAAGGAGAAACCCATTCTTCGAGTCACTAGAGCGAGTGTCGCATTGGGTTCAGAGTCACTTTCAGATAGCACCGAATGCTTTCCTTCAGAATTATCACTGGACATGGCCAACCCAGATTCGAGTGCCACCCGGGCTATTGGCACCGAAGAGATGGACCAAAGGGCCCAAGAAATGGAGCGCAGATTTGAGGAATTTGAATAAAGAATGATGGCAATATTGATTAACTTAGCTGCCACTCTAGCACCGCCAGCTGGCCAACAACCTGCCGCTCCTCCCGTGGGACAAGTCGAACAGATTCTGATCAGAGAGGCACCCCCTATAGCAGTTGTAGAACCACCCCCTAGTGCTAAGCCTAGAGCTCCTGCACATGTTGAGCCTAAAAGAGTTGGGGGACATACACCTGAGGAGGATTTTGTAGAGGATGAGCACGAGGAACTCGAGGTAGTGAGAGCTAAACCTCCCAAAGAGGATGCCGCTTTGAAGAAGATAGGAGAGAGAGTTAAGGCGATGGCCTGCCTACTTTCTGTCGGAAAGGGGATAAGCCTCTAGGATAGGGATTTGGATGACGAGGAGATACTCCCTCAGAAATTTAAAATGCCCGAGCTGCTTAAGTTTGACGGCACCTCAGATTCGTTTACTCATATCAAGCAATACACACTTATGATGAAGGGGACTATGCTTACCAAGAGACAGAAGGTGGAATATTTCTGCCTTAGCTTGACTGGGCCTGCTGGTACCATAATTTGGATAGGAGAACAAGAGAAGATTGGGACTTGTTGACTGAAGAATTCCTTAAACAGTATGACTGTAGCACCCGAATGGAGGTTACTTTAAAGGATTTGGAGCTACTTCAACAGAGGCCTAATGAGTCATTCCACGAGTATCTTACTCGGTGGAGAAATCGGGTAATGGAGATAAAGAGGAAGCCGAATACCCCAGATTAGATTCAGTTATTCATTCAAAATGCCAGTCCATATCTCAAGGAAGGGCTAAAGATGAAGGGGCTCAAAGATTGGGACTCTCTAAAGGATATAGCTATCGAAGCAGAATGTGAGTACCTAGCAAAGAAAGCAAGCCAAAGTAACTTCGGGAACTAATCAGGGTACAAATCGAGTGGTGCTGGGAGCAGTAATAACAGAAGTGGCAAGATGGCCGAGGTTTCAGTCACCGAAGATGGACAAGGCTAGGGGTACTGATGCATGCACAGGGGGGTCAACATTGCAAGATTATAAATTTTGCAAGTTCGGATTTATAGAGATTAAATTTACGGAAGTTAAAGAAGGCTTAAAGGTGGTTTATAGAATTATAAGGAAGCCGAATCAAAAAAATGACTTTGAAGAGAGGCATGTGCAAGTCATGTGACACCTTGACATGTGCAAGTCATGTGACATTGACATGTGCCATCCATGTGCTTTGACATGTGCTAGACATCTGTAACACCCCCGATGCCCCCATTGGAAGGACGCCGGAGAGCGCTACCGACGCTCACTCACATACATGCACACATACACTAAGCGGAAGCATACATTCAAACATAAAAACATACGAAAATATAGCGAAAATTAAAACTTTAAAGAAACATCATCTTCATGCATTTAAATAACAACATACATTACGAGAATAGCCTGATCACAACTGGCAAACAAAATAATTACATCTCCAAATACTATCCTCCGATCTTGCATATAAATACATATACAACCAGATACAGAAATACAGAATCAAAAAATATAGGAGCTGAAAACAAAAATATAACAAAACACTTAAACTCCTACGTGGCCGACCCTGCAGATGCGCGACTCGAGCGGAAACCAAAAACCTGCCACCTACACGGGAAAAAAACCGTATAGTTCATCATATCAATCATGCATAAAATCCATTTACATAATTTAAATCTTAGCAATATTTATATCCAAAACACAACATGTAATTTATCATGGGCAACATATTATTTATCGAGACGAAATCATGGTCATTACACATATGAGCAAGGTACTATACAGTAGAGGGAAGAACCATGAAAAAGACATTTGAAATTCATTTTAAGGAAACAAAACACCTGTTATTTGTCATGAAAAAATCATGATCAATACACATATAAGCAAAATAATACAACATGCAGCAATGAAAAGCCAAGAAAAGACATTTAAATCCCATTTTAGAAAAACAGAGCACGAGAGAGAAATGGGGCAGAATGGAATCTCTATTGCGATCGCAACAAAGTCGTGTTTGCGATAGAACACCAGGGACACGAGTCTGAGCAACCTTCACGAGTCGTGAAGGTTGCTCATGACTCGTGAGCACTGTCCAGAGGCTCACGACTCATGAGCATCGCTCACGTTTCGTGAGCATTGCTCACATCTCCTTATGATTCACGATTCGTGAACTTGCCCTCAGTGCACGAGAGCTGGATTTCACATCTTTGTCTTGCTCGCGACAGAGTCGTGACCTTCAGTTCTCAGCAGAAATGCAGGAAAAACCAAAAAATTCAAATCAAATCCATTTTCACCCAAATCAAATCTAAACTCAATCTTACCTCAGAATCGGCCTTCCAAATACCATAACCAACATAAAATAACATATTTCCACAATTAATTACAAGCAATTTATCAATTCAAAAATCAAATCTCAATAATCACAAAACCAAAAAAATTTACAGCAAAATTCATTCACTTCACATTTGGTTCAAAAAGTTCACTAATCATGCATCCTAACTTCTCATAAACCAAAACCCATACCAAATATACCAGCATAAGTCTCATCACACATCACAATTCTAGAAAATCATGCAAAACCCAAAAAAACCCAACATGAATGTCAAAACACAAGAAATTCCCAAACTCATGCATTTTCACTGCCAAACCTTATATACATTTATCTCAATCACTAATCATGCATTGCTAACACAAGTACCCAAACTAATTCATGCATATACACATACCAAGTCACTCAAAATTCCAAAAATCAAACACTACACACACAGACTTGATCCCAGAAAGAGAAAAGAGCAGAGAAAAACTCCCAAACTTCCAAACCAAACCAAACCAAACATAACAAAAGTAAAGCTCCCAAACCTCTTTGAAGCACAAACCAGCTGTTCTCTTCAAGCTTAAACCTTCCCTTTTCCTTTATCTTTCTTCTTCTCACTAATCACTTGCACAAACAAAACCCATAAATCTCTTAATCCAAACCCTAACTCAAATCAAACAAAACTAGAAGATAAAAAAACCCAAATGCAGGAAACCCTAAACCCCAAACACTTACCTCTTCAATCTTGCTCCAAAACTCTTCTCAATCAACTCCAGCTCACACACACAACTAGGGGATGAAGAGCAAGAAACGAGAAAAGAAAGAAGAAGAGAAAATAGGGAGAGGAGGAGAAGAGAGAGTAAGAACGTGATCTGCTCTTCTCTCTCTCTTTCTTTTTCCTTTTTCTTCTTTCCCCATTAATTGCACACACCCACCACGCCACATGGCAAACTCCCATTGGCTCAAATCAAAATATCTTGTCTTATTACTCTTTAGTCCTTAGCAAATCCTACTTAAATCCTTCTCAATTACACTTCACTCACTAAAGAAATTTATTTCCTTATCAACTTAAATTATCTTTTCAATTGGGGTCCTCAATACTCAAATTTCCACATGTATAAATTACCGAATTATCCTTGAAATCCCGACTTAGCGTGCCAATTCCGACTAGGCCCGTTTTGGGTTGTTACAACATGTGCTATATTCATATGCACATCATATGACACATTACATGTGCAATACATGCGCCAATTAATGGACTTAATGGGCTGTTTTGTTTCGGCTTTTAATTATACATGTCATGTACTTCATTTAAAAGTCACATGACTCCTTTAAGTTGTGGTTTAATGGGCTAGGCGTGTAGGGCTTTTATTTTGGGTTTCTTTTAGTTATTTTGGGTTTTTAATTAGTCTTTCTTTTGGGCCTTCATATTCGGCCTATAAGACTTAATTTTCAACATGTTTATTTTCTTTAGTTTGGGCTTAATTTAGCTTGTAAAACCCATAGTAATTTTGGCCTATGTGTGTTTAGGCCTTATTAGGGTTTATTTTTAGCTTTTAAGGGTTATTAGGGTTAGCCACCATATAAATAGGCTAATAGGAGTTGTAAACTTTAGATTTTGATCAATTAAACTTTTGAGAGTTTCCTCTTATTGGCTTGGCCGAAATTCTTTAGAGAGATTAGTGAGGATTGCTATCTTATCTTTTCTATTGCATGAAGAACTTGATTAACTTATCAATTCTTTTGAGTTGTGGCATTTTTCTCATTCTAAATTCCCAATTATTTGCGTTTCCATTCACAAGTTGTTTAGGGGTTGAATAGGGAGGGTTTTTGTCTAATTTGTTCTTTGCTAACCATCTTGTATATGTGGATTTGTAGCTTGTTAGCTATTGGGTTTCGTATCAGGTGCTATTCTAATTAAGGTCGCTCTCTGTCCTTAGTATTGGAGAGATTGATAAATGAGGGTAAATTAAGACCATTGCCACCCAGGCCAGCTATGAATCAGGGACAGCCAGGGCACAGAGATGATTAGTATTGTGCCTACCATCAGCACACAAGGCACTTGACAGATTGTTGCCGAACTTTGAGGAATAAGATCTAAGACCTTATTGACTCTAAGGATATCACAGATCCTGAGAAGAGAGAAAAGAAGAAGAAGGCGTAAAGGGATTTTAAGACACTAATAAAGAGTCCCAAATGGTGGCTACCGCACAACAAGAAGTATGAGAGAAGACTTTCTATTAGATGTGCTTTTCATTTTATCATTGAACCTTTCAATCTTTATGTATGCAGTACTATTTACATTAATTATATTGATGACTTCTTGCTTATGTCTCTCATGATTTCACTATGCATGATCGTAACCACAAGTCATTTACATTTGATATTAACTTAATAAATACTGCCTTATTCAATCTCGAGATCCCGTAGGCATCTGATATAACTCCTGACGAGAGGAATATTCTGAGAGATTCATAAAAATGAAAAAGGAAAAAAGGAAAAAATGAAACAGCCTTTGCCTGGACCTGGAATGACATGCTAAACGTTGATAAGAGCATTATTAGGACACTGCTGCTTTAATAGACCAACATGATAATGAGTAAAATTTCAAAAGCCATTCCTTTGCCTCCTCAATATCTAAGACACATACGATGCAACCAAACAAAATCAAACTCAATCATTAAGGGGCAACATCAAATTCAAGACAAGTGAAACTTCGTACCTTAAAAAAGTAGTTTTATCCTAAACCACCTGAGGCTAACATATAACTCAATCTCAACCATCAAAGGCTACTTTGGAAATTGAGCCACCAAAATCGACAAAATCAAGGTGTGGGATTTCACATTCAAGTTTCGGGCAAAGAACTTGTCATCTCAGTTAGTTTGCACAAGGGTCAAGGAAAAGCTTTTGATGCTGAAAAGAAGCAATGTTGGAAGAAGCGGCCTTCCCGTCTATCGAGGATGAAAGCAAATTCGATCAACATTGACAGACTGAGGGGAGTTCCAAGGCTAAAAAAAAAAGAAGAGTAAAATAAATAATAAAATGCCATATGGGTTGAAAACCAAAAAATGGCAACCTTGCTAAAATTGGGCGCCCTGTCAGGGTAAAAACAAAAGGGCATCCTGGGAAAAAGTTAAGGGCTGAGAGAAAATCTTCAATCATGAAAACCCGAGAGGGCTGATTGATAACAGGAGTTTGATGGTCATAAGATCTATTCCGAGATTACATGAGGTCTTGTATTTTTTAAGGTAATGCCAAATAATGATCATGTGTTATGAAATCAAATTGAGACATATGCATTTATGTGATGATATATTGATGTGACCAGAGCAGTTCATTTTGAATACTCAAAGTTGTCTAGTTCTGGTATAAAACTAGCACATTGTTACTATTTACCCTATGTTATCCTCACCACACAAGTGCTTTAGCCAATTCATCCTGCTATCAACTATGAAGCTAATTCTACAACACCATCATGAGAAGAATCTAGTTCATACAACTATAGTCTAGGGTGTAAGTGCATACCGGCCGCCCTTGAAGGATCTCCAATAACGACTTTAGCCTTTCTCATAATTAAAAAAAATGAAAAAAAAAAAGAAAGAAAAGGCCACTAGAGATGAAAACCGTAACTAACTCTCTAAGCAAAAGTTAGGCCAAAGAATAGGGTGAAAACCTAAAAAGAGGCAGTCTATCCTTAAAGAAGAAAAGAAAAGAGGAAAAAAGTCATTGGATTGGGTTGGGTCCATTCCAAGCAAAAATAAGGCACAGGGTTATGTAAAAATCCCCAAAGGGACGTATTTCCCGCAAAGAAAAGCTAGTGTGAAAATCTACAAGGGATGCACTACCTTTAATAAATGACCAACAGTACATGGAGTGATAAGGCGGCTCAAATAGTCTCCCTTCAAGCAAATAATGCATAATTCAGGACACGAGTTAAAGTCTTGGGGGCAAAATGCTCATTGACAGAGGGGGAGCAAAATGCGTATGGGTCGGTTCTTTTTTGAAAATTATGGGTCAGAATGCTTAAGCCAAGACAACACTCCTCTAGGTCTTTGGAAGGCTTCAAACAACGTAAGTGGCCAAGCTGTAGCCTCGACGGACCCTTAACCACTCAAGACACGGTCTATTCATTTTTGCATGCATTTCATGTCATATAATTCTTTTGCAAGCATTGGCATATAACTTTTCATGTACACACACGATTTTTTGTACATATTCCTGTGCACATAACTTTTTAGGAAAAGTCCAAATAAAGACCACTCGCACGAAAGCGGGTCGAGGACAACTTCAACATAACATAGGCACTCACCCATGCTGGACAATCAAACCAAGTGAAGTCTACACAGGTTCAAATCCCAAAGTCCTCTTAAGAGGCAAATCCCCAAGTTCTCTTAAGAGCCAAATTCTTCCAATTCATCTTAAGAGGCAAATCCTTCAAAGTCCTCTTAAGAGGCAAATCCCTAAGTCTTCTTAAGAGGCAAATTCCTAAGTCCTCTTAAGAGGCAAATCTCTAAGTCCTCTTAAGAGGCAAACCCTTCAAAGTCCTCTTAAGAGGCAAATCTCCAAAGTCCTCTTAGAGGCACTAGTCCAAACAATCAACCAAAGACCTCTCAGGGGGCAATCAACCAAAGACCTCTCAGGGGGCAATCAACCAAAGACCTCTCGGGGGGTAATTAACTAAAGACCTCTCGATGGGCAATCAACCAAAGACCTCTCGGGGGGCAATGAACCAAAGACCTCTTAGGGGGAAATCAACCAAAGACCTCTCAGGGTACAATCAACCAAAGACCTCTCAGGGGGTAATGAAACAAAGACCTCTCAGGGGGAAATCAACTAAATACCTCTCAGGGGATAATTAACCAAAGACCTCTCGGGGGGCCAATCAACCAAAGGGGTTCTCAAAGGACAACACTTCAAATCTCAAAAGGGTTAGCACAATAGCAGCACTACCATTCTACGGAAGGCTAGCATGACCACAACACTACCACATAAATAGGTTAGATACCGACACGGCTGGGGCTATACACTGCACAGGTTAGATGCCATAATGAAGGAGGTTAGACACTGCATCGATAGGTTAGATACCGACACGGCTGGGGCTATACACCGCACAGATTAGATGCCGCAATGAAGGAGGTTAAACACCGCATAAATAAGTCAGTTACAGACCACAATCGCAAAAACTAGACACCGCATAGGTTCAACACTAAAATGATAACACGTCAATAAATTGATAATAACTACCCGCAACAACTTCATTTAGACTGAAAAGGCAGCTGCCTCAGGTACGTGTCTCTTCCTTCTTTCTTTGAGTTTTGGCTCACCTAGGCACCCATGCACTACGTTCCCCAAAATTGGGGGCAAATGTAGACATTGGGTCCTAAGACAGCCCAGACCAAAGTTTCCCAGTGATGAAAATGATACCTGTTTACAGGAAAAAATTAGAAGTGATTGTGACGCGCGCCGAACCGAAAATGCCCTCATTGAGCCTGCTTTTAGGACTCGAGGGATTGGTTCGCATCATTTGATCTTAGGTGCCATGAGACATTTTGGAATCCCTACCCAATAGAACATTGGGGAGTTCATCTAGCCTCACGACACCTTTAGGCACGTTTGAGGTATTTTGGAGTCGCCACCTAATTTACAAGAAATTGGGAAAGGTCATCTAACCTCTACGGTCTAAACCAGAGAAGGCATTTGGAACTTCACTCTTATTTATGCCTTGGTTAATTATAAGTGAGTTTTTAGATTATAGAATTCCATATCTCTTCTCATGCGATTAATGCAATTTAATTTAAGGGCGCATCACAATCATTGAGAAAGCGATGAAAGAAAGCTATAGAGAAAGCGATAAAAGAAAACTATAAAAAAAGCGGTAAACACGCCAAGCACATAATTACAAAGGAGAAAACTGGGACGGAATACAATCCCCAGATGAAAGGAAGCTAAAAAAACTAAACTTGCCCCAAAAATAATTAATTACAAGGGCCTACAAGATATATGTAAACATAAAGTTAAACAATCAAACAAAATTAATCAAACGAGGAGACATACATAAATCGGGAAATTTATTTGGCTCGGGAACGTTGGTCCCTTCATGCTCACTTAAGGAGGGATCGAAAGCCGATTTGGAAAATGTAACTCTTCATTTTATTCATGACATTTTACATTACTTGGCTAAAATGAAGGACATTGGTCCCAATTTTATTAATAAAATCCCAATTTGATTATAAAAATATTTTCATGATTTTTTATCCGACATACGTATAAATAAAACCATTTTTAATTTACAAACAAGCACAACCACATAAAGAAGCAGGTAAGATCTCATCGAGAAAGGTTTCCTATGCGTCATGACCCCTCCGTATGGTCACGGCAATGCTCAAGCGAGCGACATTACATTTTATCCAAACAGAAAGAAAACAATAACAAAAAAACATTAGTAATAAATCTAACATTAAACACATACATGTAAAGACAAGAGAAAAATAAAGAAACATTAATTATGCAAAAACCTAACAACAGTAACGAAAATAATGATAAAAAATAATAATAACAATAATAACAATAATAATAATAATAATAATAGTAATAATAATAATAATAATAATAATAATAATAATAATAATAATAACAACAACAACAATGGCAAACATATGACAACGTTAAATAATAACTATAATAATAATAATAAAATCATAACAACGGTAAACAATGTCATGATAATAATAACATTAATAATAATGATAACAACAACGGATACATGGTGACATTAATTATAATACTAATAATAATAATAATAATAATAATAATAATAGTAGTAGTAGTAGTAGTAGTAGTAGTAGTAGTAGTAGTAGTACTAATAATCATGACAATAATAATAATAATAATAATAATTGATGCGTGGATAGGGGGCTCAACATTGCAAGATTATAAACTTTGCAAGTTCGGATTTATGGAAATTAAATTTATGGAAGTTAAAGAAAGCTTGAAGGTGGTTTACTGAATTACTGAATTATAAGGAAGCCGAATCAAAAAGAGATTTTGAAGAGAGCCATGTGTAAGTCATGTGACACCTTGACATGTACAAGTCATGTACCTTCACATGTGCCATCCATGTGCTTTGACATGTGCTAGACATGTGCCATGTCATGTGCTATGCATGTGCCATATGCATGTGCACATCATGTGATACATTACGTGTGCAATGCATGTGCCAATTAATGGACTTAAGGGGCTGATTTGTTTGGGCTTTTAGTTTAGGCTTTTATTTATTATTTTTATTTGATTATTTGTAATATGTTAGGCCTTAACTTACTCTTTTGGGATTATTTAAGTGGGATGGGCTTTAATTAGATTGGGCTCATTTAATTAGTTCTTTTTAGGCTCTTTGGGTTGTATTTTAAGTTAATTAGTGTGGGCTTTAGTTATCTTAGTGTAAGGCCCATGTTTAAAGGCCTATTTGATTAATTAGGATTTTTATTAGCTTAAAGGAGTATAAATACTCCTCAAAAACGAATTTGTATGGAGAGATATTGGAATTATTAAACATTGGAGGCTATCCTCTTTTCTTGGCTTTGCCAAAACTCTAATAGATTAGATTTGTGAGATTTGCTTGCTTTTCTTTTCCATTGCATGAAGAATTTGATTAACTTATCAATTATTTGATTGTGGTGTTTTTCAGGTTCTTTATTTCCCAATTATATTCGTTTCCATTCACATGTTGATTAGGGGTTCAATAGGGAGGGTTTTTTTTTATCTCTTTTGTTTTGTTAACCGAATTTGTATGTGTGGGTTTGTAGCTTGTTAGCTATTGAATTCCGCATCAATAATAATAATAATAATAATAATAATAATAGCAGTAAACAAGATTAACACTAAATAATGACAATAATGTTAACAATAAGCCTATTCAATTAGATAAAGGAGGATGAAGAAGCTAAATGAACATGCAGTAACAAAAAATATTAGTATATAAACATGGAAGAAAAATCATATAAATCATGCGAAGGAATAAATCTCAAACTCAAAGAAAATGGATGTGCATACATTAAACCACCATTCATATATTAATCAAAACCACAAAAATAAAGCAAATGAGGTGATAAAAAAATGAGCCTAAGAATGTTTACCCTTAGAGTCTATAGATCGAAAATAAGATGTCTCAATCCGTCCCCTTATCGAGTTTGCGGTGATAAACACCAAAAATATTCAAGAAAACCTAAGTTTTTAACACAGAAAATTCAAGAAAATAAATTTTGATGGAGTGACCAACCTAAAGAAATTAATTTTCTTTGGTCCAATCAATCCAAGAACAAAACCCTTTTGAAGATATTTTTTGCTCTCGTCTGCCTCCTTTTTCTCTAAGGAAGAAGCCCCATTCTCCTTCAAGAAAAAAATAGTCCCCCTCAAAAGTGAGAGCACATTTTCCTTTTATTTCCCTCATCTCCCATAATAGAAAAGATGAAAACCACTTTATTTAATCTCACTTTTCCAAAAATCATTAAAACATGAAAGAAACAAGCTTTTTCCAGTCCCTAAAAATAGATTTTTGATGCATGCACAGGGGGATCAACATTGCAAGATTATAAACTTTGCAAGTTCGGATTTATGGAGATTAAATTTATGGAAGTTAAAGAAGGCTTGAAGGTGGTTTACTAAATTACTGAATTATAAGGAAGCCGGATCAAAAAGAGACTT
Source organism: Excoecaria cochinchinensis (assembly GCA_947683425.1). Classification (NCBI taxonomy): domain Eukaryota; kingdom Viridiplantae; phylum Streptophyta; class Magnoliopsida; order Malpighiales; family Euphorbiaceae; genus Excoecaria; species Excoecaria cochinchinensis. The sequence continues at coordinate 38,467,534 of CANTUQ010000004.1, read as the reverse complement.
TGAAGAGAGGCATGTGCAAGTCATGTGACACCTTGACATGTACAAGTCATGTGACCTTGACATGTGCCATCCATGTGCCATGTCATGTGCTAGACATGTGCCATGTCATGTGCTATGCATGTGCACATCATGTGACACATTACATGTGCAATGCATGTGCCAATTAATGGACTTAAGGAGCTGATTTGTTTGGGCTTTTAGTTTAGGCATTTATTTAACATTTTTATTTGATTATTTGTAATATGTTAGGCCTTAACTTATTCTTTGGGGCTTATTTAAGTGAGATGGGCTTTAATTAGCTTGGGCTCATTTAATTAGTTCTTTTTAGGCTTTTCGGGTTGTATTTTAAGTTAATTAGTGTGGGCTTTAGTTATCTTGGTGTAAGGGCCATGTTTAAAGGCCTATTTGATTAATTAGGGTTTTTAATAGCTTAAAGGAGTATAAATACTCCTAAAAAACGAATTTGTATGGAGAAAGATTGGAATTATTAAACATTGGAGGCTATCCTCTTTTCTTGGCTTTGCAGAAATTCTAATAGATTAGATTTTTGAGATTTGCTTGCTTTTCTTTTCTATTGCATGAAGAATTTGACTAACTTATCAATTATTTGATTGTGGTGTTTTTCAGGTTCTTTATTTCCTAATTATATTCGTTTCCATTCACATGTTGATTAGGAATAGGGAGGGTTTTTTTTTATCTCTTTTGTTTTGTTAACCGAATTTGTATGTGTGGGTTTGTAGCTTGTTAGCTATTGGGTTCCGTATCATTTGGTATCATATCCAAAGTAAGGTAAATTCCTATTTATCTTAGCATTAGGTTTGAGTTTTCTTTTTCTTTGAATTCTTATGTTATACCGAATTAGGGTAGTATTAAGTTTCTTAGTTATTATGCTTTTTGTATGTTAAAATTAGCCTTGAAATTACCTTGAATTGAAGCTTGAACATCCTTAGCTTGAATCTGAATCCTAGTAGAAGGAGTTTAGAGATTAGTTTGCTGAATTATTTAAAAAAAATTACTGTTCACGTTACTATTTGTACACTATTCACGGTACTGTTCACAAAAAAATAAAAAAAAAAGAAAGGAGAAAAACAAAAAAAAAAAGAATAGAAGAAAAGAGAAGAAGAGAAATAAGGAAGAAATTTGCGTGTCGAGTAAATAAAAATTGCGTGTGGATTTGATTGTGGAGTATATATATATAGCAAAAGGAAAAATCCAAATCCTTTAATAGGTGGGAAAGTTAATCCTAATTGCTTGAGGATTGTGGGTAGCAATTAATCCTATTCTAAACACAAGTAGGAATCCTTTAAGTGGTAGGAAAAATTAATCCTATTTGTTTTGGGATTAGGTTTACAAAATCCTATTCCACATTTGATTAGTATTGTAATATAAATCCAATTCGTACAAGGATTCATTTGTGCTATCATTTGCTTACCATTTTGAATATCATTTTTTCTATCATTTGCCAACCATTTTTGGTATCATTTTTTCTATCATTTGCTAACCATTTTTGGTATCATTTTTGGTATCAGTTTCCTATCATTTGCCAACCATTTTTGGTATCATTTTTCCACCATTTACCAACCATTTTTGGTATCATTTTGGTGATCATTTTGCTATCATTTCAGTATAATTTTGTCACCATTTTTCTATCATTTTGCCACCATTTTGGTATCATTTTCCTATCATTTTGCCATCATTTTGCACACAATTTGACACATTAATTAGAGCTTGATACACCATCTGCCTATTGATCATTTTGTCTCTAAATTGAATTGTCGTCAGTGCATTCTGCCATACTTAGTATTATTAGGTTTCTTTGTTATTTTCTTGCTTTGTTTGGGTATATTAATTAGGTTCTATATTTGGTTCACTTTGTAGTGGGTCAAATTCATATGTTTTAACCATATTATCATCTTTTTTATTCTTGTTCCTTCTTTCTTTCTTTTTAGTCAGCTTTTGTTCCTTTTACATTGTTAGAGTATATTTGCTTGCTCTAATACTCTGACTTGGATATAATCAAGTGGTATATCATTCTGGTCCGTGTACCACCTCCATTTTATTTAGTGTCTTCTTTTCTAGCTTTGAGCTTCCTTTTATTGTTAGTTTCTTGATTCTTTATTTTCTTAAAACGTGCTCAAATTCTTGGTTTGTGAATTGAATTCTGAAGTGCAATTTAAAAGTTACAAGCGGAGTGGAAAAAGGCAAGAGAGTGTGAGTACATCAAGAGGGTAAAAGCCTTGATTGTGAGAAACACGAGTGGAGTGTCATCTTTTGAGTGAAACACGCGAGGGAGTGAATCGTGAGGTTTCTATTTTTTTTCTCTCTAACATTTGTTTGCAGCTTATAAAGATCATGTCAAGAAAGGAAGGAAAGGAGACAATGCATGAGGAGGAGGATGAAACTGTGCCTGATATGAAGATGATGTATAAAGCATTCATTAGTGAGTTAAGGAGGTTGAATACTAAGATAGAAGGGATGGAGGAAAGGTTTGAAATGATTGCCTCTAATGCATCTAGAAGGACAGCCAGGAGGGGCAGATGGGTTGATGAAAATGAAGGGGCAGATCTTAAAGATCTGGATGAGGAAGAAACGAGTGTAAAAGTGGATAGGAATTTGGGCAACATCAAGCTCAAAATTCCTCCTTTTAAAGGACAAAACAATGCTGAGGAGTACTTGGAGTGGGAAAGAAAGGTTGAGATGATTTTTGATTGTAATAGATATTCTAAGGAGAAGAAAGTTAAGATTATAGCTGTGGAATTCACTGATTATGCCTTATTTTGGTGGGATCAACTGAATATGGGCAGAAGAAAGATGAGGAGACATCCTATTAGTACTTGGGAGGACATAAAAGAGGCCATGAGAAAGAGGTTTGTACCTTCACACTACTTTAGAGAATTACACTAGAAATTACATAGACTCACGCAAGGAGTTAGATTAGTAGAAGATTATCATAAGGAGATGGAGATGCTATTGATCAAAGCTAACATAAAAGAGGAGGAAGAGGAAATAATGGCTTGGTTTCTAGGAGGTTTGAGTAAAGAAATTGCGGATGTAGTTGAATTGCAACATTATGGAAAAATGAAGGACTTAGTGAACATTGCCATGAAGGTGGAGAGGCAACAGAAACAAAGGAGGGTAGCAAGGTCATTCTCAAATTCCAACAACAAGAGTTGTCCAGACTGGAGCAAAAATGAAGATTTTAAAGATATGGAATTGCAATTTAAATAACTTTCTTGACTAATAAGTACGTATAGGAGACAAGAGGAAAGAAAGAAAGAAGGGGAAGTTATTGTCAAAGAAATTGTTTGTGAAGCTGAAAGAGATGCTTTAGATTTACATGCTGAAGAGGTTGTAAATGAGGAGGATATAAGTGAAAGTAAGGATGTTGTCGACTGTTTGAGTAAAAAGGAAGAAGATAGTGTAATTGAGATTGGAGATCAATATGTTATGACTGATCCTGTAGGGCTTGAGGAGGCTGAATTGAACATGGAGGAAGAAAAGAACAATGATCAAAACGAAAATGATGCATTGAATAACCACGTTTTTCCTAATGTTTATGTTAACTTGCAGGAACATGATGAGTTCTTTGTTGAAGAAGCATTCATTTTATTTCTACCTATTCAAAAGATCTTACATGAAGATGAATTTATTCCACAAGTGCCAATTCCCAACTTGAACAAAACGAAGATTTGAGGATGAATCTTTTCTAAAGAGGGAGGGAATGATGCGTGCGCAGGAGGGTCAACATTGCAAGATTATAAACTTTGCAAGTTTGGATTTATGGAGATTAAATTTATGGAAGTTAAAGAAGGCTTGAATGTGGTTTACTAAATTACTGAATTATAAGGAAGCCGAATCAAAAAGAGCCTTTGAAGAGAGGCATGTGCAAGTCATGTGACACCTTGACATGTACAAGTCATGTGACCTTGATATGTGCCATCCATGTGCTTTGACATGTGCTAGACATGTGCCATGTCATGTGTTATGCATGTGCCATATGCATGTGCACATCATGTGACACATTACATGTGCAATGCATGTGCCAATTAATGGACTTAATGAGCTTATTTGTTTGGGCTTTTAGTTTAGGCTTTTATTTATTATTTTTATTTGATTATTTTTAATATGTTAGGCCTTAACTTATTCTTTTGGGCTTATTTAAGTGAGATGGGCTTTAATTAGCTTGGGCTCATTTAATTAGTTCTTTTTAGGCTTTTTAGGTTGTATTTTAAGTTAATTGGTGTGGGCTTTAGTTATCTTGGTGTAAGGCCCATGTTTAAAGGCCTATTTGATTAATTAGAATTTTTATTGGCTTAAAAGAGTATAAATACTCCTCAAAAACGAATTTGTATGGAGAGAGATTGGAATTATTAAACATTAGAGGCTATTTTCTTTTCTTGGCTTTGCCAAAATTCTAATAGATTAGATTTTTTAAAATTTGCTTGCTTTTCTTTTCTATTATATAAAGAATTTGATTAACTTATTAATTATTTGGTTGTGGTATTTTTCAGGTTCTTTATTTCTCGATTATTTGCGTTTCCATTCACATGTTGATTGGGGGTTCACTAGGGAGGATTTTTATCTCTTTTATTTTGTTAACCGAATTCGTATGTGTGGGTTTGTAGCATGTTAGCTATTAGGTTCCGCATCAATTTTGCAGGTGGAAAGCGACTGTGCGGAGAGGTGGCTGCCCGTACCTGGAGGGCCACATGCGGGGTGTGGCCTCACTTGAGGCAGCACCTCACTTGAGGCGAGGTACGGCCACAAGTGAGGCCGCACCTCACTTGAGAGGCAGCACCTCGCTAAGTGAGGTGTGGCTTTGCGTGAGGCCATACCTCACTAGGCGAGGTGCAGCCTCACGCAGAGGCCATGCCATGGCCACGCGTGCACTGCTCACAGGCCCCTCACTCCCCGTGCGCTACGCCGGCTCGCGGCCGCAGGCCATCGAAACCCCCGAAAAACTCAAAAAATAAAATTTTTCAAAATAAAATAATTTTTTTTATATAATTCTTAAAAATACAGGGTCTAGACAAGGAAAATATCAGTTATAATATCTTTGCCTATAAATAATCATCATTCTCATTATTGGGTAATCTTAATCTTGGACCGCCTTGGGACCCGGTGTCTACAGTTGCCCTCAATTTTGGAGAGACTAGCACGTAGGTGCCTAGGTGAGCCAAAATTCAGAAAAAGGAAAGAAGTACGTACCTAAGGCGATGACCTTCCTACTGCTACGCAAAAGAAATCATCTCTTTGAGTTGCCATCCAGACTGTAGAGCGAGCATTGTCCTTCTGTGTTGTATCAAGTCTTCTCAAGACTTTCGACGCACAGGTACCATCCGCAAATAGTGAGACACTAAGTTTGCTCTAAGCTTACAAAGTGTCGGAATTGTTCTCTTGAACTACACCAAGTCTGCTCCAGACTTCCAAAGTGCGGGGGCCATCCTTAGATGGCGATGCGCTGAGTCTGCTCCAGACTTACAAAATGTGGGAATTGTCCTCCTGGACTACACCGAGTCTGCTCCAGACTTCCAAAGTGCAAGTGTCATCCTCAAATAGCGATGCGCCGAGTCTGCTCCAAACTTACAAAATGCAGAAATTGTCCTTCTGGACTGCATCGAGCCTGCTCTAGACTTCCAAAGTGCGAGTGTCATCCTCAGATAGTGATGCGTAGAGTCTGCTTCAAACTTACAAAGTGCTGGTGGTGTTTTCTTTTTTATAGCACGACCTCAGCTGTCCCCTGAATAAAACAAGCACCGTTAGATCAATTTATCACGATAATCATTTTCATCATTCACCTTTCGTGAAGGTTCAATTGTTATTATCTCGTCTTCTCATTTTATCATTTATGGTTTTGTCATCTTAGCATATTATTTTTAACCTTTGCTGCATCAAAAGTGTGCCAAAGGAAAATAAGTACATAAAGGAAGCAACCGACCATCATCATACAAAATATATCTATTTTGTACAAATAAATCTACAAATCATGACAGAGGGTCTCTCTAGGTGTTCGGTTGCACTTCTCCGACATAATTTTCATTGTCCAATATTCCTTGCAGGATTAAGCTAAAAGTGTGCTAATAGGAATAAAGAAATAGAGGTAATAAAGGATCATTTATATATCGAGTGTCTGTTTGGCATAAAAATGAACTAAGGTAGATATCATGATGGGCGTTCTCCCTGAAAATCAGTGGCCTCTAATCTGACCGGTCATGTCTGTAAATATGGTGTCCACACCCTCTTGTAGAGGCTTCACTAACCGGGATATGCCTTGTGCCAACCCCTTTGACCATTTCCTCCATGAGTCGCTCCATGCACTGCAATCTCTCGTCCATGGCCTGTAACCTCCCCTCGATACGCAGCTCCATGGCAATCAGCCTCTCATCAGCATGCAGCTTTGCGGCCATCAGTCTCTCATCCATATGTTGCTCCATAGCCATCAGCCTCTCATACATAGCCTGGACTAGGGCCTCCATGCTCGTTTGGCTCCGCTTAAACCCTTGCCCAGGTGGAGGTGGCGAAGCTTCCGAAGTAGGTGCCCCCGGTAAATCTGGACGGCCGTGGGGATGATACCCCCCAGATGCCTGTGGATCTAACCCCCAAGTATGTATATGAGGAGGAGAGCGCATCTGATCCCTCGGAGGTAGCAGCGATGATAGAGTGCAAAAGAGATCCTCCAGATCTATATCTATATCCATACCATCTAGCGGCGAGCGAGGCTCTCCTTCCCCTGGCTACGGATAATAATACCGCTCATTTAACTAAGGTAGTGGAAACTCCTCCCCAGCTTGAGGTCGATCTTTGGGTGGCACCGCCGTTGCGAGCGAAGGTAAATGGTATATCTGTTGAGTCTCTGCCACGGTAAGTAGTTTATATCCTCCTACCTACCCAGGCAATTGCTCCACCATGCCCATCTTACTAGCAAGAACCCAGTCGATGTAAATATCCCTGTCCCCAGGGGGCCGAACGTGTTAGGGTCATGACCCAGATGTAATAGCAATCTAGTGAGTACTCCACCTATACATAGTTGTACTATGGCCCTCTAGCCCTGTCTGACTATACTAGCCAGAATCTCATGACTGATATTGAACGGTGTTCCTGTAACCATAGCCTATAGGCTCCAAATCTCTACGGCACTGACAACGCTGTGGCTACCTGTTCTGCCCAAATAACTACTAGCTAAGACCCTCTGAACATACCTGTACACCTGTGAGGCCAACAGAGTGCTCTTAGCTGTGTAACGGTCATAACAGGCCCCTGGTATTGTGATCACCTCCCATTGACATGGCAAATCAGCCTTATCCGACACCTGCGTACCGACTCCGGTCGGGAGACCCCATAATTTCTGCAAATTTTCGATGACTCATCGTGTGCTCTATGTCTTGGACACGGAACGATATGGTATCAGTGTCTGTATCCGATCTTGAGAACCCCCCATACTTAAGTGTTGCCAGGAACTCTCTTGTAACCTTTGGATATGTGAGAAAAGCTGGTGTGAGGAAATCCATCCAATCCACGGCTGTTAACAACATGTGGACTTCCTCCCACATGTCCATCTATTCCAAGAACGCTTGGGACAGAAACTTAATGGACAAGAACTGTGGGCGACATAGTGCCTCAAACTTTCACCTCTATGCATCAGCCATCCATGCTAGAGGTTGAATATCTATTGGCTCTTTAGGTGGACCGCATCGCGGAGGCATCCCTAAAAAGAAGGAAACTTGAACAGTCATTCATTTATTATTTTTTGAATACTCCCTAAATGCTTTAGGGGGACTTTTTCGGGTAACCTTCACCGCCAATATTTCCTGTAAAATTAAAAAGCCATATGCAGGGGTAAGTTATGCGCGTGAATATGCACATGCTATGCGGAATGCGATTGACATCATTCATCCGAGTGGCCCAGGGTCGAGGCATGATATCATTCTTCGATAACCTCCATTGATGTGATTCGTGGTCCGGGTTCCCATAGCGCTGACTCTGTAACTCGCAACTAGAAGTCTCTAATTACCCTTGGTGCTGTTGGTCATTATTTAAAGGTAGCGTGTCCCTTGTGAATTTTCATGCTAGCTTTTCTTAGTGGGAAATGCGTCCCCTTGGGGATTTTCACATGACCCTATGCCTAACTTTTGCCTAGGATAGACCCAACGCAACCCAGCAGCTTTTATTCATTTCATTTTTTGTAGGATAGACTACCTATTTCTAGGTTTTCACCCTGCCCTTTGGCCTAACTTTTGCTTAGAAAGCCAGTCACAATTTTCAACTCTAACGGCCTTTTTTTTCTTTCTTTTGTTTTTCGATGTTCCTTAAGGTAAGATGGCTAAAGTCCCTCATCGTAAGAAGCAACAACGGATATATAGCATGCATCCGATGGAAAATGATGGATTATCTTTTCATAAGGGAACCAGATGACATTAACCATACGAAGCGAGTTATAATTGCCTATGTGTATATGTTTCCACGTGATTTCATTACACATGATCACTATTTAACATTAGGCTCAAAATACAAGACCATATTTAATCTTGGAATAGATCCTGAAAGTATCATAACTCCTATTATCAATCAGCCCTCTCGGGTTTTCTCGATTGAACATTTTCTCTCAAAATTTTTCTTTTAAGCCTTTAGCCATGGAACCTCTTCAACCTGTCAACATTGATCGGTTCCCTGAATTCGTTTCTATCACCATCTGTCAAGATTGCAGCTCTTTTAGATAAAAACTTCTTCAGAACAAAGGTCCTTCCCAAGTCGGTCTGAACTTGCCTCGAAAGTCTGGGACCCCTGGTCTCATCTGCTTGAAGACTAAATCTCCTTATTTTAGGGGGTGTGCTATGACTTTCTTTCCAAATAATCGGGCTAATCTCTTTTAGTAAATCTAATTGTGGTAATAGGCCCGCATCCTGTCCTCATCTAATAAGTTCAATTGTAGCAACCGTTGTTGCGCCCATTCTGCTTCTGGTAGCTTGGCTTCCGATATCACCCTCAGGGATTGGAGTTCGATTTCTACTGGAAAAATTGCTTCCGTCCCATAAACCAAAGAGAAAGGGGTCGCTCCTGTTGAAGTTCTGGCAGTGGTCCTGTAGCCCCATGGTGCGAAAGGTAGCTTTTCTGCCCAGTCCTTATAGGTCTGCACCATCTTGACCAGTATCCTCTTTACATTCTTATTAGCTACCTCAACTACCCCGTTGGCCTGTGGTCGATAAGGGGAGGACTTGTGGTGCTAGATGGCATACTTTTTGAGCATCTGCTTGGTTCAGCTTGGAATTGTACCCCGTTATCCGACACAATGTGATGCGGGAGTCCGTATCTACAAATTAAGTGTCGTTCAATGAACCTGGCCATCTCTCGGGCACCCAGTTTCTTGAAGGACTCAGCCTCTACCCACTTAGTGAAGTAATCGATAGCGACTACGATAAATCTATGCTCGTTAGAGGCTGTTAGATGTATTTCTCCTTTGATGTTAATCCCCTAAGTGGCGAATGGCCACGGAGAAGTAAGATTGCATAACTCTGAAATTGGCAGGTGTCTTAGATTGGCATACTGCTGACACAGTTGACACTGCTTTACATATTTAGAACAGTCTATATCCATCGTGAGCTAGAAGAACCCTTGGCGCATGATCTTCTTTGCCAAAGCTAGACCATTCATATGAGCTCCGCATACTTTAGCATGGGTCTCCTCCATAGCCATCTTGGCTTTCTTCATATCCAAGCATCTTAGTTGTATGTGTGACACGTATCGAACCCCGCAGAGGCCCCAAAAACTCACTTTTAGGGTATTAGGGAGAGGTTCATGAAACTTATAAGAGATTACAAGGGCGTCTATTTTGAGCAACAAGGAGGTTTCTTGGAGTCTCCACCCAATAAAACATTGGAAAAGGTCATCTAGCCTCACTGAGCCTAAGACAGCACATGTGTGTCTATTTTGGGCAATCAGAGATATTTTGGACGCCTCCTTCTAATAGAACACTGGAAAGATCATCTAATCTCGTGAAGCCTAAGACGATGTATATACGTCTATTTTGGGCAAGCCAGAGATATTTTGGACACCTCCTTCCAATAGAACACTGGAAGGATCATCTAATCTAGTAGAGCCTACGTCTCACACCTCGAACCTAGAAGGATTGGTGCATATTGAGGATGAGTAGTGATCGAAGTTGTGCAAGTTGAAGTGTTTAGCATGCCATTTGGACAATTTAATAATTAATGTCAAAGTTTCGACAAGTGCGACTAATAGTAAATTGTGAAGATGGAATTAGGATTTGATTAAAGAATAGAGGTTTATTTAGTGGGTTAATGTGAAGCAATGAAAAGTTATAAACGTCAATGTATGAGATTTTGAGAGTTGAAGGATCTAAAGGAGAATTGGGCATAAATATCTTGGTTGGACCTATGGAAAGATGACATGTGGCAAGGAATTAGAGAGGGGTATAAATAGCAAGGAGAGAGAAAGACAGAGCAGCATGTTTTTTAGCTGCCTTAACTAGGTGTTTTGAAGTGTGTCTGTATAGTTTAGCATTGGCCAAAGCGGACGACCTTGTCCTTTAGATATGTTTGGGGTAGGGAAACCTTCCGATTTGATAAAGTGTTTAGTTAAGTGTTGGCTCGATAGGTCACGATCTACCTGCCTTGAATTGTTATGTGTATGTGCAATCTGGAATGTGTTTGTTAGATGAGTTATCAGAGATTCTGTTAGGAATTTTGTTTCGATTATATGTGGTTAAAGAAAAGGTTTGTAGAAGTTTTTGAAGTGTATTGATATGTGGTTGCCTTGGAAGAATAGATGTTTTGGTATTTGAGATGGAAGAGTATGAGGATTTTGTAAGATTATGGTGTTGCTCGGTATGCCTATCAACTATCTCCAGAAATTTTAATTGAAAATAAGCATATTGAACCATGGGGATGGGAAAAGCGCATTATCATAGCATCAATCGCATATCTGCATTATTTTGCATACATGAACTACTGCATCCTCATTTCATCATCCTCCCTTTGATCACATGTAAGAAACATTCACATATGCATTTTGATAGAGAGCAAGCTGACAGCGTGTACATTGAGTACTTGATATTGAGACTAAGTATGTGAATTATGAGCATAGCAATTATTAAGGAGAATGTACTGTGTGTATAGCTAGAGCGAAATAGAAAAAGTATTTTGGAATTTTATACCGATGTATGTGAAAGGATTTTTGGAGTAAGATACGGGTATTATCAATAAAGAAAGCAGTGTATGTGCCGGATGTTTTTGAAGTAATGAGGAGTTGTGTAGCAAATTTTGTCAGTAAATGATTATATGTGAAGTGTATGTGCTTTGGGCTTTTGAGTGGTGGTTAAAGTAATGATTGTTCTGATGAATGTGATCGATTTAAGCATAAGATAATGGAAAGGGAATTATTGGATTTCTTTAAATCGATTTTATGAGTTTGGATTTAGATATGTACAAGAGAAAGTTATGATTGGTGTAGTCTTTTCAATTTTAAAAAAGTGATTTGAGAGAATAGTGATAAGAATAAGTAATAACAAGTGAGTATGTTAAAGCAAGGTGTATGAGAATAAGTAAAATGTATGAGTTTCAAGTGTAGAGCATTAGTGTTATATGATGATATGGAAATGATCAATAAGTATGATAGTGAATTGGAGTGTAGTATTCGGATTGTTCTGATGAAAGTGAATTTTGAGGACGAAATTCTTTTAGGAGGGAAGAGTTGTCACACCCCGAAAAGTACCCTAGAAGGATTGGTGCATATTGAGGATGAGTAGTGATCGAAGTTGTGCAAGTTGAAGTATTTAGCGTGCCATTTGGACAATTTAATAATTAATGTCAAAGTTTCGACAAGTGCGACTAATAGTAAATTGTGAAGATGGAATTAGGATTTGATTGAAAGAATAGAGGTTTATTTAGTGGGTTAATGTGAAGCAATGAAAAGTTATAAACGTCAATGTATGAGATTTTGAGAGTTGAAGGATCTAAAGGAGAATTGGGCATAAATATCTTGGTTGGACCTATGGAAAGATGACATGTGGTAAGGAATTAGAGAGGGGTATAAATAGTAAGGAGAGAGAAAGACAGAGCAGCATGTTTTTTAGCTGCCTTATTCTTCCGTTCTCTCCTCCTCACGCTACTTCCTCTTCTCTTCTTCTTTTTCCTCTTGTTTTATCTTGATCCATCTTCTTTTGGCTGGAGTTGTTGCAAGGTGATGGGTGTTTTATTTGAGATTTGAGCTAGGTTTGAAGAGGTAAGTTTAAGTTTGATTCCTTCTTCCATTTCTTTGAGTCGTTTTTGGAACCCTAGATTTATGTTTTGTGAATTTGTGTGTTTTGCTGAGGATTTTGGATGAGAAAGACTTTGGATGGGTTTTGGAATAAGAAAGATCAACCAAGGAAAGCGATTAGGAGCAAAGGAGTTAAGGTTAGGGATTTTGTTATTTTTGATGCAAATTCTGATTTTGCTGTTTAATTGGATTTTCTGAAAATTAATGGAGTTGCTTAGATTTGTTCAAACGTTATGAGTTTTGTGTTGTTTATGAGGTTTTGAATGAACCATTTGAGTTGTGTTAAAGTTTGAATTGATTTGGAGCTTTTGGGTATGAGTTTGTAAGGAAGAATTCTGCAGTTCGTTGGAGATCTAGAAATGCGACTCTGTCGCGAGCGCGACATTATTTCGATTGCGACAGAGCCCAGTGATTCCAGCATCTCCCAATCGACCAAGTTAGGAGCGGAGGAATGCACGAGTCGTGTTAAGCTTCATGACTAGACATGAGGATTCCGCTCGGGGTGAGAGCCTGCTCGGCATAAGGATTCCATTCGGAGTGTGTGATCCCGCTCGGCATGGCGTGTGGAGCTCGTTCGGCTGGAAGCCCATTCGGCTCAGAAGCACGTCTCGTGCTGGTGGAGAACGACTCGTGCTGGTGATTCCGCTCGGCATGGGACTCCGTTCGGCATGGAAGCCGATCGACTTGAGGGAGCACATCTCGTGCTAGGAAGCACGACTCGTGACAACTCCCGCCCCTTCCTCTGTTCTTTTGTTATACTCTGTTTGGTTCACCTTCACGAGTCGTGACAGTGAGCACGACTCGTGATTGCTTCCTAGGACTCGTCAGTCGTAAGTGCGACAGACCTCTCTGTTCTAAAAATGTTTTGAAAGTCTTCTCCTCTGCATGGTTTCTCACTTGTGTTATGTCTCTATAAATTAAAATGAGTACTTTAATCTGTGAAATATTCAAATGCTTCTATGCATGTTAGTAATTTAATTATGAGACTTTTATTTATCATTATTATTTAATGGCTGGTTCTGCATAAAGTACTGTAAGTTATTTGCTAAGCCTATATGAGTGCATGATGTTAATAATATAGCTATGTTCAGTATGTTCATATGCATATGAAAAATATCATTGGTACATGCGATATGAAAATAAGTGAATGCATAATGAATAATGACATGATTACGTTTAATATGTTCATACGAATATCTTAATCTATGAAACTACACATGACTAGTTAGAATACGATAAATGAAATTAGTGCATATGATAGGTATATATATATTGATACATGGATCTATGGGATCATAAAGGAATAATGCTAGTGTTTGATGAAATGGGTATATATATGTGTAAAATGTGAAAGAATTTAATAATGATATGGGATTATAGCCTGCATTACTCGAGTCATGGATAGATAGGCATGCCTATAGAGTTCTGTTAGCTGCAGCCCTCTGTTCTATTTGGACCCCGATCAGGTCCCCATTTGGTTCCTCACGAACCTCAATGTGTATGGATCTTGTTTAATATCCCCTCTGTAAAATGTTTTTGAATGAGAAAATGTGATGTTGCTTTTCGATTCGTACCCGTAAGGTACCGCTATGTGTTCACTCGCTTATCCACCCCTATGACTTAGCAGGCAATTAATGAAGATAAAAGTATGCGAATGAATTGATAAATTCTGTAATGATGTGCAAAAGTTATGTGAATAAATATTTGATGCATTTGTGATAAATGCTAATTGATTGGTGCTTTACGCACCCCTCTGTTCTGGATCCTTTATGGACACTTATGTGAAAAGGTGTGGTATCTTCGGATACCCTTGTGTTTTGTCTAATAAGGCAATAGTTGTTAAATGAAAAGAAATCTATCACATAGTGTTTGTTCGAATAGACATGTATGCAAAGATCCTAAATGCATAAGAGTTACTATGCGAATACTGCATATTATTAATCTGTTCAAGAGTTATGAGTATACTTGTCTACATGATGCCTGTAGAAAGACTTATTGAAATACTTGATATGCATGTTTGATATCGTTGAGAGCTTAGTAAATGTACTTTATGAATGTGTATATATATATATATATATATGTTTGTATATTTAAATGAGTATACAGGTATGTAATATGTTATCTGCCTTTTGGACGTAGTCTTGGGTAAGCGTATAGGTAAGAAATTATGTGCGTTGTTTTATGACTTTTAATGAATGTATTAGGTATGTATTGATTAGTAAGCATGAGATAGAAACCAGATTTAAGAAAGATGTTAGAATTAATTCTAGAACTTGTGTGAATGAAGTTTTCTGTAAGAACTATGTGGTTCTGATTCCCTACCATAGGGATACGTAGGAAGCCTGGAATAACATTCCAAGCCTGAACCAAATCTGAAATCTAAATGTTTTGGTTAGCTTCGAATAGTGAATGGTTTGAACAAATGAAATGTTCTAACGTAAGTACTAATACTGTAATCTGCATGATTTTGGAAATGTTAGTAATAATGGGAATCGATATGACTTAATTTGCCTCGCTAGCAAATGTATCTTTGGTAACCTAGGAGGTATAACTATTCACATAGTTAATTAAGTGAATTAAGCAAACAATAAGTATGCATAATGTCATTGTAAATTACTAAGGTAATAATGTAAATTCTGGCTATGGTATGTAAACGAATGTATATAAGAAATTGTTTAAGTTTGTATGAGAAAAAGAATATGAATTTATGATAGCTTTAACTGGTGTACTTTATGTTTATGTATATATATATATATATATATATATATATATTGATTTACATGTGTTTGCCTCTGCAACCACTGTGAGTGGCTGCCCATTATTTATTTCGCCCGACTAAGCGCTATCCTTAGAATGGTTGTTTGTCCATGCAGGTTAGGAGATCAGAGTAGCGCAGCGGTTCTCTGTGACTTTGGCCAACGAGTCGGTAGAAGTTATAGAATATTTTTATTGATTGTCGGTTTGTAATTAAGGTTATTTATTTAGCATTTGTAATGAGATGTAATAATCTTTAGTGCGAATGATGGTGTGTGTGAGATAAGTTTAGGATGTGTATGTGGCTTGAGGTTCTTGATGTTAGAAATTTTATTACTCTGATTTCTGTATTGCCATATACGTCTTTGTCTGGTAGCACCCTCCACTCACTGTAGCTCTTCATCCTTTGATATGCTACGTGTGGGAGTTGGGGGTGTTACACTAAGACCATGCAAATTGGGCCTGTTTTGGGCAACAAGAGATATTTTAGAGACCCCTCCCTAATAGGACATTGAGATAGTCCTCTAACCTTGTTGAGCTTAAGATCAGAGATGGTTCGGGACTTCCCATTTATTCATACCTTGATTAAATTATAATTGAGCTTTGAATTTAAGATTTCATTCATTTTCTCATACAATTTAATGCATTAATTAGAGCACATGTCGATCACGTAATTAAAGCAATAAATAAAGTAAATTAAACATAAAGTAAATAAAAGCTCAATAATTTACAATAAAACTAGAGGCGAAATACAACCACCATTGTAAATGAGCAAAAACAAGGAAACATACACAAAGCGGGATATTCGATTAAGGATGAAGACATTGGTCTTCGCATGCATATTTAAAGAAATATAATATTAAAATGTCTGTTTTGTTTGGATAGAAAATTAGGACATTGGTCCTATTTTATTTAAGAAAATCCCATTTATTTGTAGAAGAAATCTTTAGCCATTTTTATATTAGTAGGCTCAAAATATTATTTACAATAAATGGAAAATAAAAATAAACTAAAAGGAAATAAGATAAAGAAAATGAACCCGAATGATGTCCTCGGACTATCCTAGTGGGCTCCCCTTCTCAGCGCCCCAAAATCAGTAGAAATAAGTAAACTCTTAAGAAAAACAAATAACACGTGAGTGGGACAATGAAATAAAATAATGAAAATAAAGGAAATATCAGAGATAAAATAAATATATAAACAATAGATATAAATATCTACATGTTGATAAAATGATTGTGAATAAATAAAATAGAAATAAAATAAAAGAAAAGTAGGATTGAACGCAGAATATTTACCCTCAGAATTCGAACTCGATGAAGGGAAAAAGATGATTAATTTCCTTGCCTTGATCCGAAAATTTAGAATTGAAAATAATAAAAATTGGAGTTTTATTCCAAGAAAGAAAACCTGCTTAAAAAGATAATAGAAGAAAATAAAAATTCTCAAGAGCAAACAATTATTTTCTTTATCTCAAAAATGACTTTTTTTATTAAGAATTTATTTTTAAAACCTTAAGAAATTTTTTGAAGAAGAAAACTCAAAGAAAAAAAAAAACGAAAAAAGAATTCATTTGAATAAGAAGAGAAAATTTCGAATCCCTTTCCTCAATCCTTAGCCTGCTATTTATAAGCAAACTGAGGATCAGGAAAAAAAATTCAAATCTTTTTAAAATTCAAATATTTTTAAAAATCAAATCTTTTTTAAAATTCAAATTTAAAAATTCAAATTTTTAAAAAATTCAAATTTAAAAATTCTAATCTTTTCAAAATTTAAATTAAAAATTTAATTTTTTTCAAAATTCAAATTAAAAATCCAAATCTTTTCAAAATTCAAATTAAAAATTTAAATTTTTTCAAATTCAAATTAAAAATCCAATTTTTTTCAAAATTCAAATTTAAAATACAAATCTTTTCAAAATTCAAATTAAAAATTTAAATCTTTATTTAAAATTCAAATTTAAAAATCCAAATCTTTTCAAAATTCAAATTAAAAATTTAATTTTTTTCAAAGTTCAAGTTAAAAATCCAAATCTTTTCTTTAAATCTCTTCAAAATTTAAATTAAAATTTTAAATCTTTTCAAAATTCAAATTAAAAATCAAAATATTTTCAAAATTCAAATTTAAAAATCCAAATCGTTTCAAAATTCAAATTAAAAATTTAAATCTTTTCAAAATTCAAATTAAAAATACAAATATTTTCAAAATTCAAATTAACAGTTTAAATATTTTTTAAAATTTGAATTATCCTTAGAGATAGATATCAATTTTTTTTTAATTCAAATTAGATTTTAGAAAATAAGATCTAATCTTTTTTAATTTAAATTAGATTTGAAGATAAAATAAAACTTTTTTGAACTCAAGTTAGAATTTAGAAGATAAAATTAAATTTTTGATATTTATTTTAAGGATAAATTTTAATAAAAACCAATAAATAAAAATACTAAAAAAATAATAAAAAAATAATTTAACACCTATCTTAATTTTAAAAATTGAAAATACTATGAAAATACCAAAAAATGGGATAAAAAAATCAATTTTGGAGAAAAAATCGCGAAAAAGACCAAAAATTGCGTTTTCAGAGAAAATCGGCAGATCTGGGCGATGGACACTTGTCGCTGGCGAGCGACGGGCTGCCAGCGCGTGCTGCACGCTGGAAAGCGATGTCGCGCGGGCACTGGTCGAGCAGTGCCTTGCCTGTCGCGCGCGCTGGGCGAGCGACGTCTCTTCCGTCGCGCGCGTGCCTCGGAGCGCAGGGGCAAGCGTCCCAGTGCACGTGCGCTGGACGCTTGCCTGGCATGCTGCCGCAGCGCGTGGCCGACGACTGAAATTTTTTTTTTAATTTTTAAAGAAACCATTTTGACTAAAATACTATAATTTTAAAACTCCTTTTTATTTTTATTTTTAGTTTTTATATTTTGTATTTTTTTATTTCAAAAAAAGTAAATTTTGACAAGGAAATCATCACTTCCAACCTTTTTAACTATGAAAAGGCATTAATTTCATCATTGGGTAACCTCTGATCTAGGCTGCCTCAGGACCCAGTATCTGCAGTTGCCCCCAATTTTGGAAAAACTAGTGCATGGGTGCCTAGGTGAGCCAAAATTCAGAGAAAAGGAAAGGAGCGCGTTTGACTAATGCCGGCTTGTTGACGTGTTACGCTACGCTATTGGTGGCCAGTTAACGTCACCCTTTTGGCGTATAACATTCCCGTTGAGCTGATGTTGGATGGATGCCCTTTGAAGGACAGTTGGTTGTTCCCTAAATAACGGTTATCCCCTAGAGGATTTTTGCTAATTTATAGATTAGTGGCTCTGAGAGGACTTAGAGATTTGCCTCTTAAGAGGACTTTGAAGGATTTGCCTCTTAAGAGGACATTGGGAATTCACACTTAAGAGGACATGGAGATTTGCCTCTTAAGAGGACTTGGAGAATTGCCTCTTAAGAGGTTATGGAGATTTGCCTCCTAAGAGGTCTTGGGATTTGCCTCTTAAGAGGACTTGGGGATTTGCCTCTTAAGAGGACTTAGAGATTTACCTCTTAAGAGGACTTGGGGATTCACCTCTTAAGGGGACTTGGAGATTTGCCTCGTAAGAGGTGTTGGAGATTTACCTCTTAAGAGGACTTGCAGATTTGTCTCTTCAAAGGTCTTGCAGATTTGCCTCTTCAGAGGTCTTGTGAATTTGCCTCTTAAGAGGTCTTGGAGATTTGCCTCTTAAGAGGTCTTGGGATTTGCCTTTTAAGAGGTCTTGGAGATTTACCTCTTAAAAGGTCTTGGGATTTGCCTCTTAAGAGTACTTAGGGATTTGCCTCTTAAGAGGACTTGGAGATTTGTCTGTTAAGAGGTAATGGGATTTGCCTCTTAAAAGGACTTGGAGATTTGCCTCTTAAGTGGTCTTGGAGATTTGCCTCTTAAGAGGTCTTAGAGATTTGCCTCTTAAGAGGTCTTAGGATTTTCCTCTAAAGAGGTCTTGGAGATTTTCCTCTTAAGAGGTCTTAGAGATTTGCCCCTTAAAAGGACTTGGAGATTTGCCCCTTAAGAGGTCTTGGAGGTTTGCCTCTTAAGAGGTCTTGGAGATTTGCCTCTTAAGACGTCTTAGAGATTTGTCTCTTAAGAGGACTTGGAGATTTGTCTCTTAAGAGGTTTTGGAGATTTGACTCTTAAGAGGTCGTGGGATTTGCCTCTTAAGAGGGCTTGGAGATTTGCCTCTTAAGAGGGCTTGGAAATTTTCACATTTTGAATGTATTTGAATTTTTACAGTATGTTGGATTTTCAAGGCCTTGAAAATATCTTTATTTTTCTCCTTTTTTTGTGTTTTCATTTTTTATTTGTCTTTGTTATTTTTGTTTGAGAATTTGTATTCTTTGTACATTTGAATTTGGATTTTTGTACACTTATTGTGTGATATGTGTGAGCGTACATCTTATGATAGAGGAACTTACCTGATTGCCCCCAGCATGATGTGCATGAATAGGCTTGTTCTTCTGGGTGTTCCCTCACTATACAAGCGCACCTGATTTTATGCCAAATATAGTATCCGACAATGTTGACCTGAACCCATCTCTTGGATTTTCTTTGCGCATGAGGTCTATTTGGACCTTTCCCCCTGAGTCATGTACACAGCAATGTATACAAAATAATTTGTGTGCGTATGGAATCATGTGTGTGAAATATACATACAAAACTATATACAGGAAACACAGCAAAGGATTAATGTACAAAAAATATGTGTACACAACTATACGTGTAAAGGATTGAATGCACGGATATGCTTATGATATGCGTGCTAAACATGTGCAAAGAATTATGCGTTACATATATGCAAAAATTATGTACACGGAATGTGCGTAAAGAATTGCATATGCAAAATATATACAAAGTTCATGCATGTGTGAATGCATGTTGGCCATTATGAAAGGCTTTGAACGTGTAAAGTTATGCAGGGAGATATGCAAAAGATTGTACATGCAATATGCACGTGCAATGCAAAAATGGATAGACCACATCCTAGGTGGTTAAGGGATTTGTTGAGGGTACTTCTTATACTGTCTGATGCCCCCAATGAACCAGAAGAGTATCACCTCGGCTTAGGAATTCTGACCCATAATCCTTTTAGAGAAAACTATCCCGTGTGCATCTCTGCCTCCCGGTCAACGAGCATGCGCCTTTTTCCATGAGTTGTACAGCGTCTTGCCCCCAGGACTCTGACTCAAGTTCTGCATTATGCACTATCTGCCTGAACGGTGGTCATCCGAGGTAATGCTGCCTTATCGCTCCGGGCATCGGAAGATATTATTTTAAAGTTAGTGCGTCCCTTGTGGATTTTCACACTAGCTTTTCTTTGTGGAAAATGCATCCCTTTGGCCCACATCACAAGCATTGTATTACGATTCATTTCACGTAGGGAAAGTATCTATTGCCATTACATGAGCTTTAATCAAAGTGATGATACTTTAGGGCTACCCAAGCATGGTCCCTGCCAATGGGTCTAGCTCATCACGAGCATAACGATCGATCGGGTCTCCATTTGATATACCAAAAGGTACTAGACTTGAGCTGGTAATTATCCTTAACACTTCTTTACATTGAGTGAACATAGGGTCGTGTTTCGGGAACGCACCGGGGTTTAAAGAGGGACCAAACTAGCATAGATCTAAGCCTCTAATGATATGCAATGCAATTTCGAAAAGGGATGAAATTTTAGCTTTTAAAAACTCAATTATATATTTTAACCAAGACACTTTTAGAGCAAAGTCACAAAGTCCCCAGTGGAGTCGCCACTGTGACGCGCACCGAACCGGAAGAGCCCTCATTGAGCCCGCTTTTAGGACTTGAGGGATTGGTTCGCGTCATTTGATCTTGTGTGCCATGAGACATTTGGAATCCCTACCCAATAGAGCATTGGGGAGTTCACCTAGTCTCACGGCACCTTTGAGGTATTTTGGAATCGCCACCCAATTTACAAGAAATTGGAAAAGGTCATCTAACCTCTACGGTCTAAACTAGAGAAGGCATTTGGAACTTCACTCTTATTTATGCCTTGGTTAATTATAAGTGAGTTTTTAGATTATAGAATTTCATCTCTCTTCTCACGCGATTAATGCAATTTAATTTAAGGGCGCATCACAATTATTGAGAAAGCGATAAAAGAAAGCGGTAAATAAAGCGGTAAACATGCCAAGCACATAATTATAAAGGAGAAAACTGGGACGGAATACAATTCCCAGATGAAAGGAAGCTAAAAAAACTAAACTTGCCCTAAAAATAATTAATTACAAGGGCCCACAAGATTTATGTAAACGTAAAGTTAAACAATCAAATAAAATTAATCAAATGAGGAGACATACACAAATCGGGACATTTATTTGGCTCGAGAATGTTGGTCCCTTCATGCTCACTTAAAGAGGGATCGAAGAGTTATCTTGATTGTTGGATTGAAAGCAGGGATGAGTGATCCCATTTTTAGAAAACTTAACTCTTCGTTTTATTCGTGACATTTTACATTCCTTGCGTAAAATGAACAACATTGGTCCCAATTTTATTAATAAAATCCCAATTTGATTATAAAAATATTTTCGTGATTTTTTATCCGACACGCGTATAAATAAAACCATTTTTAATAAACAAGCACAATCATATAAAGAAGCAGGTAAGATCTCACCGAGAAATGTTTCCTATGCGTCATGACCCCTCTGTTTGGTCACAGCGATGCTCAAGCGAGCGACATCACATTTTACCCAAACACGAAGAAAACATTAACAAAAAAACATTAGTAATAAATCTAACATTAAACACATACATGTAAAGACAAGAGAAAAATAAAGAAAAATTAATCATGCAAAAACCTAACAACAGCAATGACAATAATGATCAAAAATAATAATAACAATAATAATATAATAATAATAATAATAACAATGGCAAACATATAACAGCGTTAAATAATAACTATAATAATAATAATGAAATCATAACGACAGTAAACAATATCATGATAATAATAACATTAATAATAATGATAACAACAATGGACACATGGTGACATTATTAATAATAATAATAATAATAATAATAATAATAATAATAATAATAATAATAATAATAATAATAGCAGTAAACAAGATTAACACTAAACAATGACAATAATGTTAACAATAAGTCTATTCAATTAGATAAAGGAGGATGAAGAAGCTAAATGAACATGCAGTAACAAAAATATTAGTATATAAACATGGACAAAAAATCATAAAAATCATGCAAAGGAATAAATCTCAAACTCAAAGAAAATGGACATGCATATATTAAACCACCATTCATATATTAATCAAAACCACAAAAATAAAGCAAATGAGGTGATAAAAAATGAGTCCAAAAATGTTTACCCTAAGAGTTTATAGATCGGAAATAGGATGTCTCAATTCGTCTCCTTATCGAGTTTGCGGTGATAAACACCAAAAATATTCAAGAAAACCTAAGTTTTTAACACAGAAAATTCAAGAAAATGATTTTTGATGGAGTGACCAAGCTAAAGAAATTAATTTTCTTTGCTCCGATCAATCCAATAACAAAACCCTTTTAGAAAGAAGAATTAAATTCCTAAGATTTTTGAAGATGATTTTTGCTCTCGTTTGCCTCCTTTTCCTCTAAAAACACAGTCCCCCTAAAAACTAAGAGCACATTTTCCTTTTATTTCCCTCATCTCCCATAATAAAAAAGACGAAAACCAATTTTTTTAATCTCACTTTTGCAAAAATCATTAAAACATGAAAGAAACCAGCTTTTTTCAGTCCCCAAAAATAGATTTTGTAGGTGGAAAGCGACTGCGCGAAGAGGGGGCTGCCCGCACCTGGAGGGCTGCACGCGGGGTGCAGCCTTAAGTGAGGCTGCACCTCACTTGAGGCGAGATTGAGGCCGCACCTCGCTTGAGTTGAGGCTGCACCTCACTAGGCGAGGTGCAGCCTCACGCAAAGGCCACGCCATGCCCGTGCTTGGGTGTGGCACTGCTCACAGGCCCCGCACTCCGCGTGCGCCGCGCCAGCGCACAGGCGCAGCCCGCCAAAACCCCCAAAAAACTTAAAGAATATAATTTTTCAAAATAAAATAATTTTTTTCTTATAATTCTTAAAAATGCAGGATCTAGACAAGGAAAACATCAGTTCCAATATCTTTGCCTGTAAATAAGCCTAATTCTCATCATCGGGTAATCCTGATCCTGCTCCGCCTCGGGGCCCGGTGCCTACAGTGATGATTTTCTTGTCGAAACCCTTCTTTTTAAATAAAAAATTATTATTTTTTTGTTTTTGGGGCTTTCGATGGCCTGCGGCCGGGCGCCGGCGCGGTATGTGCGAAGTGCGGAGCCTATTGGCAATGCGCGTGAAGTGCCGCACGCAGCCACAGCAGGCGCGGCCTCCTGCGAGGCCGCACCTCGCGTTTTGCGGCCTTCCGCGAGGACGCTCCCCGCGTTGCGAGATGCTATCTCCCGCCTGCGAGGCACGGCCTCCAGCACGAGGGTCGCACCTCATGTGTCTCCTACCTCGCCAGGACTCCTTTTTTCTGGGTTTATCTGGTTTTGAGTTAGAATTAAACTCAAATTACTTTTTTTTCGATTTTCAAAAGGATGAAACTTGATTTTTAAGGTATAATCAAGGATTTTTAGGGGGATTAAAACTCCTGAAACCTAATTTTTCAAGGATCATATAAATGAAAAATTTTAGAACCATTAAAAGGAGGAGAGCATTACAACGGCGACAAAAAAAAAAGATTCTGGAAAACAATTTTTGAGAGCTAAAGTTTCTTCGAATGATTCTAATTGTTCTTGAGCCAAAGAGATTAATTTTTTGTGTTTAAGATTCAATTCATCACTTGTTTTCTAAAAATTAAAAGTTTTTAACTTTAATTTTTTGGTGATAGAAAGCTTTGATCCAAGCTTTCATTATTCTATTTTTTTCAAGCAATTGACAAGGAAATTTTTCTTCTTTTGCTGTCAACATCAAAGCTCTGAGGGTAAATTTTCGGGTTAGAACCAATCCTCTCTCTCTTTCCTTACTTTGTGTAGATTATCTGTTTTCTCCATTGTAAATACTGTAAATTGCTATTAATTTGTTTGTTGCTGTTTGCTATAATTAACCTGAACTTAGATTAAATTAATCAATTTGTTGACATGATGCATGCAACGTAATTTAAATCTATAGAATATTCTTTAATAATTTTACTTTCTATTTGATTCTGTTTTTTGGTCATTAATCCGTTCTATTAATTTCCTGCATTATTTTTATTAAACATTATTCTTCTAATAATTGTAAATATTTTCCTCAGTTAGGATTATTTATTTATTTACTTCATTGAGTTGCTTATTTTTATTATATCATATTTTATTCATTCGATCTAATTTGCTAACGTTATTTCTTATTTTTGTTGTCTACCAGGCTCACTTATGTTACTTTGAGTAATGCTCCTGGGCAAGCTGGAGAAATCAAGGGATTAGAAGCCTTCTAAGTTTGGTTTGCATTTTAATTCCTTTATTTTCCTTTTTTTTATTGTTTTGTATATTTTGTACAGAATGGTATTTTAGGTGCGTTATTTTAGAGAAACTCATGTTTTTTTTACAATAATAAAAATTGAAATTTGTGTTAATAAAATAGGACCAATGTCCTGATTTTAGCCAATAAACTTTCATTTTCAAAAGGGAGTTAATTTTCATAAAGTGGGATCCAATTATCCCTATTTTTATCGCCCAAAATAACTCTCGAATTTTTAAGTTAACACAAAGGAACCAATGTTTATAAAATCTAATGAATGTCCCGATTTATGTATTATAAATTTTACTTTATTCTTTTTTATGTATTATTTATTTTGGGCCCTTGTAATTAATTTTGGGGTAATTTTATTTATTTATTTATTTATGCTTTCTTTATTTTGGGGGATTATTCTGTCCCATATTTTTCACTTGTAATTTATTTGTTGCTTTTCTTTACTGCTTTCCAAAGATGCTTGAAATGCGTTTTAGTTTTATTGCATGATCGTGTGAGAAGAGAGATAAAATAATTAACTCTAAAAACTCAGTCATATAACATTAACCAAAGGTATAAATAAGAGTGAGGTCCCGAACTCTCTCTGGTTTTAGCCTCATAAGGTTAGAATTCATTTCTCAATGTTTTATTGGGTGGCAACTCCATGACACCTACCTTATGATACCCAATAGACGCCCTCGTAGGTTGATTGCCAACAATGGAATGGAGGTGAATCCCTGCCCATTGCGAAACGACTAGCTTTCACGAGTCTTAATGAACCTTCATCTAATCTCGAGTCCTAAAAGCGAACCTCCAAGAGCGACCCGGATGCCGAGCGGGGTTTGCGCGCGTCACAGAATACAATTTATTAAGCAAAATTATGGAAAATTAGCGATTTTGTATCCACTAACTTCAAAATCTTGTTCTATACCTTCTACACTTCCTTTTCTTTGCCTTTTCCCCGTGAAGGCGCTTCCTCTTCCTTGTTACCTAACATGGCCAAATATTCAAGCATAAGAAATCATCATGTTTTTGCTTCATTTATTCACTATAATCACATAATCATACTCTACACCATTCAAATTACCCATAGGAAGCATTAAATCAATTTATAAAACTCAATTTCACTTACCTCAATTTTGGTACATAACTTCTTTACCCATTTTTTTCACTTCTTTCACTTCTAATGGACTCTAGAGATGATTTCCAATGAAAAGAGGGGTTGAAGTTTGATTGGGAGGGTTTAATTTGGTGGGACTAATGGAAGAAAAATGAAGAAAATTGATGGAGGAGAAAGGATAAGGGTTTTGGCCAATCTAAGGCAGAGAGAGGGAGAAAGAGTTTTGCAACTCTGTTATTCCCACCTAATATGTATCCTTTAAATGGGTAGGGTTTGGTCCAACCAATTAGGCCAACCCAATTTTAAACCCAAATGTACATAATTATCCATTACTTGGCCTTAATATATTTCATTCACTTCCCGAACTCAATTCTTCCCAAAAGTGATTCCATTATTCTTAAAATATATTAATTAGCTAGCCTACATAAATTTTTTTTTTATCTCAATCGGAGTCTATTTCCTTATCAGGTAAATATTTACCAATTCGATAACTTAATTTTAAGTGTCACCAAAAAAATAATTTTTTATTGCCATATGATTCTCCATATTATTCTGAGCATGTCCATATTTTCAATTAATTTTTTAGAGGTCATTTGTTATTTTTAAAGTCCGGTCAAAATTTTGGTCAAATCGATTACTATGCAAATTCTGGAATCAAATTTGAGTGGCCGCCTGTCTCTCTACTGTGTGATGCCTGTCACTGAGGGACGCCCGTCACTCATCTGATTTCCTCTTTTTCACTGAGTTTTGCATTTTAAAGGCTTATTTGACCTGATTTTCACTTCAAATTTTATCATCGGACTTGTGGTGACTAGTATTTTTCGATGCTCAAATAAAATATTTTTTGCCTCTAGATATATTTTCTGCCTCGGGTGTGCTATTCACACTGGGAAAAATATTGTTCATGATTACCGAGATTTTCAGACCATTACATGTTATGTGTTGTAGTTATCATTCACTGAGTCACTGTACTCAAATCATGTCCACTATTTATGTTTTTATTTTGCAAATTAGTAGTTATGTTCAGCTAATTCCAACCTTTATCCTTCTGTTGACAAGAACCTTATTTTCATTTGCTATTGGATTTGAATTAGCCAATATTATGTTTCAATTAGCATGTTAGTGGAACTTTAGAATTTCAAATAATTTCTTTGTATTCTATATAAATTCCGTAGTTTAATTTTGGCATGTATTTGAAACTTTAAGATTAGACTTTGAACTTTAGCACTTTTACTTATTGCAGACTTTTTATGAATTGAATAATTTATATAGTTTTGATAGTTTAGTAAGGCTAGCATGAACTATTATGTAGGTAGTTTATGTGTTGGTCATGACCGAGTTTAGGTCGTGACATAACTGGTTTACCAACCAATTTTAAGAACAATAAGTCAATCCAGACCCAATAAAATCTATAATAATTTATCACTCAACAACATAAAATCAATGAGAGGAAAAAAGACTAAACTTTTCAACTCCTATCAATAGTTGATCAAATGAAATTCAACCTGATATTTGATGAATTTTGTGATATTAGGCAACAAAAAAAATCTGATGATTTTTGCATTAGAAGAAAGTCATTAATAAGAAGTCAACAACTGTAACACCCTATGCCCATAATTGAATACGAATATTGGGTATCACAATGTGGCTTAATTCTTATTTCGTATTTTATATACTTTAATATTCTTACAATTTAATTGAATGTTAATTTTTCCTTTAATGGTTTGCTGGATCTTTATTATTATTTTTCTTTCTTTGAAGTGCACGTAACTGTCCGGTTTACAATTCATTTGGTAAAAGTTTCGAAAGCATAACAGCTGTACCGTTAACCTAATCCTCCTGCACATTGAAAATTCACACTCCCAATATACATCACACAATCCGGGCAACCTCCAACACCTCAACATCAAGTCATTTCACAACACCACATTCACATACATATTATATCAATAATAATCCACACAGTCATTAACACATAAATATAAACATATATCATTCCTTATAACCACTCATATACATTCTCCACTATTACATACACATATACATAGGTTATCGTACATAACATAATCCATTACATTACATATACATGCCCAAAATCCACAAAATTAATTCATGTACATATATATTATTCTTGCACATATTATCTTAATATTATACATAACATAATTTTAATTTATTCATCTACAATCATTCGGCCAAGGGCATATTTAGTGTCCTTAAAATTCTATTTCATCATCTTCCATCAAACATTCCTTATTTATGACATAATTAAGCAATTACAAAGGAATTTCTTGGTTTCACACATGGAGTACCATTCGGCCATAACCTTACTTTCACCAAAATTGTGCTTTTCTTCCTACCATTTATTTCTATTATGTTCTTAAGTCATTCTTTACATAATTATGCCATTAGTTCATTCATAACACATATGCATAAATTATTTCTATCCTTACATAATGTATATCCTAAGCATACCTTGTTAATTTAAATGCTCTAATATTAATTTTAAGCTCCCAATTATCTTACTTTAGCTCTAATTTCATTTTCCTAATTTTATTTCATTAAAATTCCACATAAATAGCTTATGTCCCTTAGTTACATATATAATCTAGGTTTTAAGGTAATTTCATTATCTATATATATTTCCATCAATTTTCTTATTCCATACATGTTATTTTAGTCTTAATTTCATATTTCTATACCTAATTTTAATTAACCCTAAATTTAGTTACTTGAACATACACATACATGCACTTAAATAATCATCAAAAATATGGAAAATGAAAATAATTGTATCCACTAATCTCAAGTTCTTCTCTCTTTGCTTAAATCTCCGGTTTTTTTTTTCCTTTTTCTTGATTTTTCCTTGGTTCTCTTTCTTGTTCTTCACCTAGCTGTGTATTACACCATAAAATTTACCTAATTTCTTCATCCATTCTATCATAATTCACATGAATAATGATTCACTACATTAAATTCTACCTAAAACTCAAATAAAAATCTTAAATTCACTTACTTGAACCATTTGCCCTAACCTTGTTCATCCAAAATTCTTTGAATTTCTCCACTAAATTGAGCTCTTGGAATGATAGGAGGTTAATTTAAGGCCTTAGAAATATTTTGGAGGTGAAATTAATTAATTTGGAGGGAAATATGGTGGAAAATGAAAGAAAAATGGAAGAATTGGTGGAGGAAGAACTTCGGCCAAGAAGAGATGTGTGGGAGGGTGTGGAAATCTCATGAGAATTTCGACATTTCCAACCTTATATACCCCCAGGATGGTTAGGATTGATCTTGTACTATTTAATCAAGTGGCTATTTTTTTTTGCCTCTTGTCAACTTCTTATTTATCTATACTTTTTCCTTTGTATTTTTTTCTTAAAAATATGTCTAAAAATACTTTAAAATATCCCCTAAGATCGAGAAAATTTTTTGGGTCAAAACGATATCTCATTTCGGTAATTTTTCCAGTCCGGTGATTCATTTTTATATCTCATCCAAAAATTAATTTTACACTTTCGAAAATTCTCTTATAATATTTCCAATTAGTCTATGAATTAAAAAAAAATTAGGAAGTCTCTAACATTTTTTAAAGCTTGGTGAACGTTTGGTCAAATCAGTTACTATTCAAACAAAACCGTAACTTATTTTTATTTCTAACTTTTAATAGTCTATTTAAACTTAATTTCACCTCAAATTATATTATCGGGCTCTTAATGAATTATACTTTCCAATGGTTAAAGTAAATAATTTTTTACTCTGAGTGATACTATTCACGACCTGAAAAGTACTACTTAGGAAAACTGAAATTTGAGGCATACATTACAAGAACAGAGAAGCAATTACTTCCATATTAAAAGAAACAATTTGATCAATTTTGGAATTGGAAGAAAATATATATGGGTAATTATGTCTTTGTATAAAATAATCAGGCATCAGTTGCTTAAAAGGCTTCAAAACGTAGCCGTTAGGAAAGGCAACTGTTTGAACTGAAAAAAAGATAACATAAGCTATTTCAAAAAAATCAACTAAACACTTATTGGGGAGCTGGTAATTAATATAAAAACCGATAATTACTCAAAAAGCTAAACCAAACACTTTCAATTTACATTCTGAGTTTGTAACCCAATTAAGAACATTATGCTTATGTAACACAATTCCACAAAATCAAGTATAATTTTAGGTATTAAGTCTCGTAATCATTGCAGTGGCTAGAAATTAAACTATTAAAAATTAAAATGTTTGCAATTATTATGTTTTTGTTTTTCCTCTACAAGATGTGTACAAAAGGCTCTTGCCTAATAATTTTTACAGGACAAATCATGGCAAAATCATTTTCTATATGTGATCTTCAATGTACTTTTCTAGAGAGCAACAATTTGTAGGAGTTTGACACTTCAGTTAACGGGAATTTTGCTTAAAATTCCAGCAAAATCATGCATTCATTTAATATCCTCTAAAAATATATCTTTTTACCATATTTTTCCACCAAAATTTAAATTTACAAACTTTTAACTCCCAAAACAGATAATTGAGCGGTGATTGGTGAGTATAGAAATTTATAATTCAATCCCAGTAAAAACAACCCATCAAATATCAATAAATTTTAATTTACTGAAATCTATCTCGTGCTAGGGCTGTAAAATCTCAAATGCTTATTCTAGTCGAATCCTTAATAACAACAACAATAATAATAATAATAATAATAATAAATCCATCAAAGAAAAGTCTAATGTACCAAAAAAAAAAGTATGATTATTATCGTTTCATACTTGGTTGCAAAATATCATCGTTGGTGGATGGTTCCATGGCATGGCATTGTTTACATCCCACCCAAAATGACTTAAAAAATCTCAACCAAAGCCTTGAAGCTTTTCCCTTTTTCCCTTCTAGATTAAGATCTTCTTTCTTGTAACAAATAGATCCATTTTTCACCAAAATTGCATTCATTTTTCTCTGGGAGTCTTCACGTTTCAAATTATTAGGCAGAGGCACGATATGTTGCCATCTTTGAGAAGATCCATATAATTGAGCCATAACAACTTTACTAGCCATAAATGTTGATGATGAGGACGAAGATGAAGCTGATGATGATCTTTTGTAGGCCAATTTCGTATTATGATAAAATAACCTTCTCTCAGAATTCTCACTTGAACTTGTTCTTGCACTGCTGCAACTAATGCTGCTTCTACTGCTATTAACACTGTTACTTCTTGATGACATGAGTGAATCTTTGCAGCTACTGGCTCGGCTCGTTGTTCGATAAATTTTTTCAGCAATAGCCACCGCCGTAAATGGTGGTTGTTGCAGTTGAAGTGGGAAAGAATGAGGCAAGAGCTTGCCATTGTAGAAAAGATGATCAGCTGGTGAGTTTTTGTATGGATCTGTCGTTGGAGAATCCGGTGTAAAAGATCCGAATTCAAAATCGGAATCTTGATCTTGACTACGTGGAGTGCTTGGGAACGAGAAGATTTCTATTGAATTGGTGTTTTGACGGTGGTTGTTGTGGCGGCGGAGGTGGTGGTGGTGTTCCATGATGGGTGGTTTTTGTGAGAGTTTTTGGATAGAAGTGTGTGTTTATATTAATGTGGAGGATAAAAGACAATGAGAAAGAAATAGGATGTTTCAATGGAAAATAGAAAATTAATAAAAGAAGATATTAAGAAGCTTGGTGGGTATAAATCATGAGGTCAACACTTGCCAACTCCATCTTAAAATTATTGTTATTAATTTTTAATATCGTGTCGTTCTAATAATTTTGGTTAGTGTAGTATGTTCCTAAGATTTTCTGTGCTAAATGATGCCTCTATGTTCTGTTTATGCCAGTATAATTTCAAAAATGGGTGGCTCCTTGAGATGTAACATTCTACCAATTTTTTTTTTTAATTTCATAGAAAAGTAAGGATAATTGTAGAAATTTAAATATTTAATATTGATCCACTTAGCATATTTTATTTTTTAAATAAAAAGCAAATATATATATATTTATATATATATATATATATATATAAAGGATCTATAATGTCTAATTAAAACAAAATATGATTAGAACGAACTGAATTCAAAATTTGTAACACTTTTAATTGAGTATTAACCACCGAAATTACTACGTATTAGACTTGGTTTAACTTATATTATGTATACATTGACCAATGAGCATATGTTAGAAGATAAAATTATTATTATTATTATTATTATTATTCAAGGTCCTAATTAATGATTATTGATCGTGAAGTTTATCATAATTCAATTGTTCAAAAATGGATAGAATAAATGTCAAATGGGCTAATACATATATTTTTTTTTAAGCTATCATCTTTTAGCAAATTATACTTTTAAGCTAAGCAAAGGTCATATTAGCTTTCTAAACTTATTTAAAATACAAATAATACTCTTATACTATAAAAAATATCATATCACTCTCCTGACATTATTTTCACGTTCCTTTTGTGAAGTGCCTTGTATTTTTACAGAGAGTAATTTTTTTATTTAACAAATTCATTGGATAATCTGACACTCCATTGTTTATAAAAATAGTATGTTAAACAATTATAGTTTAGAGGTAAATTTATATATTATCTCATGTCAAATTAAGAAT
This sequence comes from Excoecaria cochinchinensis, assembly GCA_947683425.1. Lineage (NCBI taxonomy): Eukaryota > Viridiplantae > Streptophyta > Magnoliopsida > Malpighiales > Euphorbiaceae > Excoecaria > Excoecaria cochinchinensis. The sequence goes on along the minus strand of CANTUQ010000004.1, from coordinate 38,435,279 downwards.
CAAAATATTAATTAGAAAATAGATCAAGTACACAATTTTTTTATATAAAAAAACCTTAATAGTCCCGTAATTTTGAGTAGTTATGTATTAGAAAAGGACCTAAATGAATTAATCAAAGTGCTATTCATGTTTTCTCTGGTTGGGAGAGTAAGATATGAAACTTTAAGGAAATAATCTTAAATATTACCTTTAGTCTTTATTCAATTTGCTTTCGTTTTTCTTGAAGGGCACTGCCTCCCAAATATACTCTTCTTTATAAAGCAATAGATAAAGAAAGGGAGTAACAAACAGAAAGAGTGGTCGATAAACACTAATACCACACTAATACCAACCAATTCAACTAATTGGGTATTTAATTTGGGCTTTAATTACAACTAATTCGGCCATTGCTATATTTTCTTAAGTTATTTTTTTTTGGACAGAGGCCATAGCCATGATGGGATCAAAAAATGCTTTTTTCTCTAATGCTAAAGGCTCCTTGGGGACTTCTTGAAATAAATCCATTAAAGTTTATGATTAGCATTTGTACATATTAAATTTGATCACTCTCCTCAAAATGAGGACAAAGTAAGTCTTAGAAAATTAATTTGTCTCCCAATTGAGTTTGTAAAAGGAAACCATTTGGGCCCATTTAAGGTCATTATGCCTTGAGGACCACCTATCAGCCAGAATTAGTCCCTCTTTTCTCTCACCACCGAAGCAAGTCCTTTGTTGGTTTCCTTTGTTGATACTCTTTTCATGTCATGTGGTAGGTCTACTCTAATATTAAAGATTTGAGTGCCATATGTTGACCCGATTTTACTAATTTTTGACCTCAAATCCAATTATTTTTATGTCTATGGATACTTCACAACGCTATGCATTATCAATAATCCTTATTTTTTTAATAAAAAAAAGAGAGCGGGCGCTCAAATTCCAAATTTTTCAGTACATTAATGTAAGTATCTACTGTTTGTAATATCTTTTTGAATACAAGTCTTCATCATAAACATATACTTCAACTTAAACTTATAACATAAAATTCACACATTTTTCACTCTCTCTGTGCAAAAATGTTTAAGACAGAGAGTGAGTGAAGAGACTGTGCATTTATAAGGTAAATAGATTGGAAATGATGAAAGATATATATGTGTGGTGAACTTTGAGTCTTTTTCCATCACATATTGAATTTGAGATATTTTTATGTATTTACTGCTACATTGAGAAAGTAGCATATGTAATAACCATCCTAATATGAAGAATGATTTTGGTAAATTAATTCATTCAGAGGTGAGAGTAGATTCAATACTTTTTGCAAGTTCTTTCTTTTGATTCTGGATAAATTAGAGATGGTCATGATTCAGTTTTTTTTTTTAATTTATTTATTATAATCGAAAAGTCGAATTTCAATAAAAATCATAAACTAAAATTAAATTTAATTTTAGTACTAACTGAATCGGTATCGAAATTCATTTAAATTACCATGCAAAACCGAATCAATTAACAATTTTTAAAATTTTATTAGGCTAAAATTAATAATGCCGCTTTAAAAATTTTTATTTTTTTGAATTTTCAGTTATTTACTAAATTGAATTAAAAAAATTAAAAATTTATATATTTACAAATTGAAACCGAACAAATTAATCAAATTAAATTAATTCAGTTGAATTTTAAATTAAAAATAAGCCGTGCTCACTTCTGCAATAGAGTGTCTTATGTTGTGCTAAAACCAATGTTTTTAAAACCGGCTCGGACGTCGACTCGACATGCTAACTGGGTTAGGAGTCAACTGGTTCGATTGGGTTGACTCGAAATTTTTATTTTTTTTAAAATATAATTATCAATAAAAAATTAAAAATATAGTATATAAAAAATATATTTAAACAACATATTAATTATTAAATATCAATATATTAATATTTTTTATTTATTTTACTACTTTTTTAGTAATAATAGTAAAAAATTAACAATTGAATTTTTTTATTAAATATTTGAATTTCAAAAAAAAATGTAATTTTGAATTTATAAGAAAAATATAATTTTAAATTTATAATTTTTTTTAATTTTAATTTCAATTGTAAAATTTATTTTTTTGCATGTTTATATTCATTTATTTTTCAATATTCTGTTATATTTAAATTATTTAGTTATTAAATATCTAAAAAAATATAAAATAAAAATATAGTGAAAATAATTTTACATAATATTATATTTTAACAAGTTTAATATTAATATAAATTAATTTTATCATCAAATATAAATTTTTAGTCGAACAATATTCAATAACTATTAACCCAAATTATAAAAATATATTTTATAAAAATATAATTTAGAATATATTTGATTTTTCCCGGTTCAACCCGATTTTCTCCGGTTCAACCCATTTTTTTCGGTTCATCCCAATTTTTTTACTGTTCATTCTGATTTTTTTTATGTTTTCTGGTTTTATATTGAATCGAACCGATTTTCTGTCTGGTTAGCGGTTGAACCGGTTTCTATATTGTTTTTTTTTTTTTTTTTTTTTTTCATACTCAAACTTGAATAGTTTCGATTATCGATATAAGTGCAAACAGAATACAACAATAATGAAAAGTCATCATTTCCGTTGCAGTTGATAGGTGATACACCTATTTGACACTTTATTTCGAAGCGAAGGAAATACAGTGTAAAAGTTATCATTGATTTTAAAATTTATAACTTGAAAGTTGACTCCGTTTATTTAGATGGTATTTTTACAATTAAACTCTAATCTACTTTATTATTACGACAATGAATTTCATAAATTTATTATCAAAATGAATTAAACCTCCAATGTGTTCGATTTTAAGCTTATAATGATTCATACCATATAGTAGAGGTAGTTGGGAAGAAGACCGTTGGTTTTTGTTTTGTAATTAAATATAATGTTTTATTAATTAATTATATTTAAAATTAGAACAAGTTATTAGTTTGACTCGTTACTGAACAAATCAATCTTACTTGATAAAAATCCATTTGGAATTTGGATTCTTTTACATTGATAAAAGTCCATTTACCAAGCTCTAGTTTGATTTTGTTGTTAAGTATGTAGTTGATATCTAATGGAAAATAGCTTATAATAAGTTTATTTGCGTAGTTGATATCTAATGGAAAATAGCTGATAATAAATTTTTTATAATATTTGGTAAAAATATTTGCAGCTAATGCTATTCTATATAAAATTACGGATTGAGTTTGGATATACTCGTAACTTTAGATATGAATAAAGTTTTATATCAAATAAAATATAACTTTATATATGAATAGAGTTACATATCAAATAAAATTAAGTATTTTTATCTAATAAAAATTATCTAATTCTATCTTAAAAAAAGTTTGAGTTAAATTGGAAATTAGTCTCTAGTTTTAAGATACTATAAATAGATAATTAGAAATCAAATTAGACACGCATAGAAAAAAAAAAAAGCGAAACACTTAAAACAAAAAATTTTCAGGGGCTTTTAGACCGTGAAAAGTTATTGTTATCGCACAAGTAGATCAAAGTCCGGCTAGTGACTTAAAATGGATTTTTGTAATCGATTCCGCAATAATTCTGCGCTACAAGAGGTAAATAACATATTGTGTATTTTTTCCATTATTTTTCTTTCATTGATATCAGAGCCTTTATTTTTGTGTCCTAGCACGTGGCTATGAAAGATCTAAAATTTTATATGTAAAATTAGTAGATCTACAAAATAGGTTGCATGAAAAACTATAATTGTTTTTTAAGTGTTTATAATATATATGTGTATATATTTTTGTTTCAAAATTGTGTATATCTACATTGCGTTTTGAGGAGAAGAACATGAGTATTAAAAAACGTTAAACTAGAAGTTGGGTTTTGATATTTTTGATCTCACCATTAAAATCACAGACCCTAAAAATCCCCTACCGACAAAAATCAGAACGCCAAATTCCACCGGGAAGGTGGTGCGTGGCATGCACTTGCCACCATACGTAGGTCGCGTGCGCATGGGTAGTGACCCACACGCACAAGGACATGGGTCAATAATGATGTGTCATTATTGACGCATGGTCGAATAGGATAGTGCCACATGGATAACAGTGGTCATGCCACGTGGCAATAACATGCCACTTATATGCCATGTGCGCACCAAATGGACTAACAAGCACTTGACACGTGTCATGACAGAGGTATGACGTGTCGCCACATGGCCCAATGGTATTGCGACGTGCTAGAAAAATAAATAGAAAATAGAGGGGGATCCCACATGAGACTACCTTTGGTCACCAATTCAGCTCCGATTTTTTACAGATTATTTTTTCATAGTTTTCTTATTTTTTGGTTATTTTTATATTTTTTTAAAATGACCAATAAATTAATTTCTATTTTTTTCAAAATAAAATATTAAAAAAATTGTAGAAAATTTGTTTTCTGCCTTCGGATATTTTTTAAAATATTTTGAAAATATTTTTGAGATTTTATCCTTACTTATTAATTGAAATGTGTTTCAATAATGTGTGTTTATACATGAGTGTGTTAATCACTTAAATTTTATGTACTATGTTGTAGAAATGATGATAAGAACATCAATTCTTCCTAAAACTCTGCATGGGGTTGCTTTGAGAAATGTAATAGTGTAATCAATAAGCAATATAAGAATGCAAAGGAAGATTCGAGCTGATGATATTAATGCAATAGTGCATCATATATTACATATGCAAAAACAAATGTAAGAGTGCATTTGGATTGGTGGTCTAAGTATGAGAATGGATGATAAAGTCTTATTGAATGTAATAACTGATTCCTTTGGAAACCATTAAGAGCTGATGGATTTACTGAAAAGTTGTTGGTTCACAAGAGATAGATTTTATAGAAAATTTATTGTCAATTTTTTGTTCAGGGTTACTGAAGGGGAGTTGTGACGCGCGCCGAGTCGGGAAGGCCCTCTTAAGGAGCCCACTTTTAGGGCTCAAGGGATTAGTTCGCGTCATTTGATCTTGGGTAACATGAGATATTTTGAAATCCCCTCCCAATAGAACATTGGGGAAGTTCATCTAACCTCATGAAACTTTTAGGCACCTTTGAGGTATTTTGGAGTCACCACCAAATTTACAAGAAATTGGAAAAGGTCATCTAACCTCTACGGTCTAAACCAGAGAAGGTGTTCGGAATCTCACTCTTATTTACACCTTGGTTAATTATAAATGAGTTTTTAGATTTGAAAATTCCATCTTTCTTCTCACACGATTAATGCAATTTATTAAAAGCACATTTCAAGCATAAAAAAGCCATAAATGAAAACTGTAAAGAAAGCGGTAAATAAAGCGATAAATAAAGCGGTAAACATGCCAAGCACATAATTACAAGATCGAAATTGGGACAGAATACAATCCCTAAATGAAAAGAAAAGCTAAAACAAAATTGCTCCAAAAATAATTAATTACAAGGGCCCACATGATATAAGTAAACATAAAGTTAAACAATCAAACAAAATCAATCAAAAGAGGAGACATGCATAAATCGGGATATTTATTCGGTTTGGGAACATTGATTCCTTCACGCTCACTTAAAGAGGGATCAAAGAGTCATTTTGGCTACTCGCTTGAAAACCGGGATGAGTGAACCCATTTTTAGAAAATTTAACTCTTCATTTTAATCCGTGACATTTTGCATTTTTTGGCTAAAATCGAGGACATTGGTCCTAATTTATTAGTAAAAATCTCAATTTAGTTATAAAAATATTTTTGCAACTTTTTATCTTACACACACATGAAATAAAACTATTTGATTTGCAAATAAATACAATCACAGGATGTAAATCATAGGCATGCCTAACTATCCACTAGACTGACTGTCGCAGGTCATGCATAATCCAATTCAGGTTTCAAATCATAGCATATCATTTATCATAAAAGATTTGTAACATGGCACATGTAAACAAGCATATTACAAAGCATACAGATGTAAGAGTTCATGAAGAAACCATCTGAAAGTTCATTTTAGAAGAGAAGACAAAGCCAGAAAATAGGGCAAGGAGAGGTCACTGTCGGGCTCGCGATAACTGTTGCGCTCGCGATAGAGATGACTTGCCCAGGTTGCCACCATGGCGTTCGTCATGATCTCGCGGGGGATCAAATACAACTCGCTGTCGCGCTCGCGACAGTGAGCTGCCAGCCTGATTTGTCGCGCTCGCGACAGAGAATCGCCCAAAATAACTCGGCAGCAGAGCGCTCTGTCGCGCTCGCAATAGAGGCTCCGCTGCAAGGCTCGGCAGGCAGGCACGCCGTTCGGCAAAGGGCTCGGACGCGTGCGAGGGCTGCTATCACCGGGCTCTGTCGCGAGGTCGCGACAATGTCGCGCTCGCGACAGGGTCAGGATTTCCAGCCCTTACACGAGAAATCTGCAGAAAATCCCATGTTCATAACACCCAATCACACATACTCAATTCAAACTTCCACTTACCTCAAATCTAACAACCAAACCATCATTTCTAACATATAATACAACATTTATGCCAAGAATTTCAATTAAATCATGCTAAGAACAATATCAATTTACACAAATCAAAACTCATCACTATTCATTCACCATCTCAATCAAATGCACAATTGGGTTCAATAACTCACATTCAAGGTTCCTTAACACATCTAAACCAAAACCCATAACATATCAACTCTATAAACACCAAGAGACCTCAAATTTCCAGAAATTCATCCAAAGAGCAAAAATCACAAAAATGCAAAAATCATAAAAACTCCCAAACCTGAATCTCCTAAGCTCCAAATCACTTGGTGCCACTAATACCAGCCTTCTCCTTGCCTTTAGGATCATGAGGAGGCTCAACTAAACAACAGCCCACAAATCACACAAACAATAAACCCTAGATTAAAACCTAAACCAAAACTATGAAGAAGAAGAAGAACAAGATGAAGAAGAACAAGATGAAGGAGATGAAGATAAAATACAACAAACGTACATAAAAGAGTTGAGAAATGATCAATCCCCACCAAGAACACTTGAATCCAAGCTTAGGGCACACAAATGGAAAGCAAAGGAAAAGAAAGACAAAGAGGAGAGGGGAATACGGGAAAGGAGATGAAGAATTCAGATTTTCCCAATTCTCTCCCTTTTTCTATTTTTCTTTTCCTAATCTAGCCATGTGTCCTCTCCCTAGTGGTGGGAACTAATCACTCACACTCAACAACAATATACTACACATACACAATGTCACCCCAACTAATAACACTCTACAAAGATATGCTCATGCACACACTATAACAACCCAACTTACTCACTTACATACTATAACCATGTGAACAAACACACCCAAATGCAACCCAACTAATTCACACTCTAGTATCGTACATGCACCCACACACTAGTAAAACCCGCAAACATGCATTATACCCAAATTACCCTTATCACATGCCAAAACACACTCAATGCACATGCACAAACATAGCTCGAACTTCTAGGGGGCAAATGGGGTGTGACAACTCTCCCCTACTAATAAGAATTTCGTCCTTTAAATTCTCACCTGTACTGAACAAATGCGGATACTGAGCCCTCATGGATGCCTCTGGCTCCTAAGTCGCTTCTTCTACCCCGTGATGATTCCATAATACTTTGACCAATGGGATTTGCTTACTCCTCAACTGTCTCACTTCTCGAGCTAGGATGGCTTTCGGTTCCTCATTATAAGAAAAGTCTGGCTGTACTTGAACATCCTGAACTGACAGAACATGCGAAGGATCTGATCTGTACCGATGTAGCATCGAAACATGAAAAACATCATGCAACTTAGCCAACTCTATCGGTAGAGCCAACCTATAGGCTACTAGACCAACCTTAGCTAACACTTCATACGGTCCAATAAATCAAGGACTAAGCTCATCCTTCTTACCATACCGTAGCACTTTTCTCCAAGGAGAAACCTTAAGGAAAACCTTGTCCCTGACCTCAAACTGAACATCCTTCCTCTTAAGGTTAGCATAAGACTTCTGTCGATCCTTAGCCGCCTTCAGATTCCGCTGCACAACTCTGATCTTTTCCTCTGTATCCCTAACCAAATCTGGCCCAATAACTGAATGCTCGGATAACTCTGTCCAACATACCGGAGTCCTACACTGATGACCATACAGAGCCTCATACGGTGACATACCGATGCTTGACTGATGACTGTTGTTGTAGGCAAACTCCATAAGCTGCACATATCTATCCCAACTACCCGAAAAATCCAATGCACACACCCGCAACATATCCTCTAAGATTTGAATGACCCTCTCTGATTGACCATCTGTCTGAGGATGGAATGCTGTACTGAAGTTCAACTTGGTACCCAAAGCCCTTTGCAATTCTTTCCAAAACATCGAAGTGAACCTTGGGTCCCGGTCTGACACTATGGACAACGGTACTCTATGCAGTCTGACCACCTCCTCCACATAGATGCTGGCTAACTTATCCATCGGATGATCCACTCTAACTGGCAGAAAATGAGCTAACTTCGTAAGCCGATCCACTATTACCCATACTGAGTCGTGCTTCTTCTGAGTCAAGGGCAAACTAGATACAAAGTCCATGGCAATATCATCCCATTTCTACTCCAGGACGGATAAAGGTGTGAGCAGTCCCGAAGGAACTTGATGCTCAGCCTTTACCTGCTGACATGTCAAGCACTTAGACACAAAATCCACAATGTCCCTCTTCATACCGGACCACCAATAGAACTGCTTCATGTCCCGATACATCTTGTCACCACCGGGATGCATAGTGAAAACCGTAGTATGTGCCTCACTCAAAAGCTGTTTCCTTAATTCCACATTCTCAGGCACACACAAGCGGTTTCTATACATCAACACACCATCCAAAACTGAGAACTCTGACTGCTTACCAGCACTAACCTCTCGCAAAACCCACTGTAGCCTCTCATCATCCTTTTGAGCATCCACAATCTTCTGTCTCAAGGAAGGCTTAACTCTCAACTGAGCAACCAAAGCTCCATCCGAATCAAACCTCCACTTAAACCCCCTCAAGAACAAAGCAGAAATCGATTTTCGACTCAAAGCATCTGCGACTACATTGGCCTTACCCGGGTGGTAATCTAATATGCAGTCGTAGTCCTTGAACAACTCTAGCTATCGGCACTGTCTCATGTTCAACTCCTTCTGCATGAGGACATACTTCAAGCTCTTATGGTCCGTAAAGATCCTACACTTCTCCCCATACAGATAATGCCGCTAAATCTTCAAAGCAAATATAACAGCCGCCAACTCTAAATTGTGCGTTGGATAGTTCCTCTCATGTGGCTTCAACTGACGGGAAGCATAAGCCACAACCTTACCTCCTTGCATCAAAACACAACCAAGACCGACACCCGAAGCGTCACTATACATTACAAACTCCTTACCCGAGATGGGTTGAGTAAGTATAGGAGCTTCAACTAACAAACTCTTTAACTTCTCAAAACAGGCCTGAGACTTATCCGACCACTCAAATCTGACCCCTTTTCTTAACAATCTTATCATCGGAGCAGCAATAACTGAGAAACCCTTTACAAACCTACGGTAGTAACCCGCCAAACCAAGAAAACTCCTCACTTCCTGAACATTCCTAGGCGCTTTCCAATCAACAATCGCCTCAATCTTAGATGGATCAACTTGAATACCTTTAGCCGAAACAACATGCCCCAAGAATGACACTTCTCGAAGCCAAAAATCACACTTACTAAGCTTGGCAAACAACCGATGCTCTCTCAGAACTTGCAAAACCAACCGGAGATGCTCCTCATGCTCACTCTCATCCTTAGAATACACCAAGATATCATCTATGAACACTACTATAAATTGGTCAAGATATGGCCTGAACACTCGGTTTATAAAATCCATGAAAGCCGCATGTGCATTGGTCAAGCCAAACGGCATCACTAGAAACTCATAGTGGCCATACCTAGTCCAAAATGCAGTCTTAACCACATCCGCATCCTGAACTCGCAGCTGATAATACCCTGACCGAAGATCAATCTTCGAAAAGACACCCGTACCAGGGAGCTGATCAAATAAATCCTCGACTCTAGGCAAAGGATACTTGTTTTTCACTATGACCTTGTTGATTTGCCTATAGTCAATACACATCCTCATAGAACCATCCTTTTTCTTAACAAATAAAATCGGAGCTCCCCATGGAGATATGCTGGGTCGGATAAACCCCTTATCCAATAGCTGTTGTAGCTGAGTTTTGAGTTCTCTCAACTCTATAGGAGCCATTCCATAAGGTGCTTTCGATATAGGCAAAACACCCGGCACTATCTCTATGGATAACTCGACCTCTCTCTCTGGAGGCAAACCAGGCAACTCGCTCGAAAACACATCTCCAAACTCCCGCACAACAGGGATATCCTCAATCCTAACTTGATCCCGCTTGGAATCCAACACTACTGCTAGGAAAGCCTCACAACCATTCCTAATGAATCTCTTAGCTTGCATTGCAGAAATCACATTATTCAAGGAACTAGCACCCAAACCTTTAACAAACACAGATGACCGATCTCTATCCCGAAGAACAACTGTCTTCCTATGACAATCAACCACTGCCCGATGCTTACCCAACTAATCCATACCCAAAATCAAATCAAACTCTCGGAAGGGTAACTCAATCAAATCCGCTGGAAACACAACTCCCTCAACAAACAGGGGACAATTCCTAAACACTCTACTCACATTGACACTATGCCCTAAAGGACTGGTCACACATATCTCATAATCCAACTGATCTACAGCATGCAACTTATCAAATAACTTATCTGTGCACAAATATTAGTGTGTGGAACCATGGTCAATTAGAGCATACAATTCAATGTCATGGAGTAGGAACTTACCGGCTATCACATCTGGAGCATCCTGCTCCTCTCTGGCTCTCACAGCATATGCTTTAGCTAGAACAGGTAGTGGACGCTCGACTGACTCAGATGCAGCTCCTTCTCTAGGTCGACCGCCTCGACCTCTTCCACGACCTCTACCACGACTAGCTTGCGTGGCATTCGAACCAACTCTGCTGGTATCTCTCTGATCACCAAAACCATCATTCCCTCTCGGACAATTGACCCAAAAGTGTTTAGTGCTCCCACATCTTAAACACCCACCTGTGAGCCACCTACACTCACCCCGATGAGGCTTACTTCAATGTGAACATATGGGCATCGACTCTGTCCTACCACCGGCACCGCCTCTCCCAGAACCAGACACCGCTGCTGAACTCTGTCTTCTACCTCTAGCAGTTGGGCTTGCTGATGACTCATCCTGTGGGTTCCTCTACCTCTTACCTGAGGATGAAGAAGATGAACCTCCATGCGAGGGATTCCTCCTCAGAGCCCTCTCTTTCAAAACAGACTCGGACCTCTCATCCCGCACAGCAGCTTGCACAATATGGTAGTACCCAACTCCAGGAGTACTCATCAGAGAAATCAACATCGCCCGCAGTGACTCATTCAACCCGGTCTCAAAATGTCTACACCTGAACTCCTCGGTCAAAATACCTTCGGGTGCATACTTAGCCAATCGGTTAAATTCCTTCTCAAAATCAGATACAGACATCGCCCGCTGCTTCAAACTCAAGAACTGAGCCCACCTTGCATCCTTATATGTCTGAGTCACATACTTGTTTGTGAACTCTCTTTCGAAAAACTCCCAAGTAATCGAGTCAGGCAACTGAGGATGTCTACAAACCAACTCCCACCATTCATACGCAGACCCTTGCAGCAAAGCCACTGCACACTCTACTTTCTGATCAGGAGGACACTGGAGTTCTCTCAAAGCACGCTTTACTTTATCAATCCACCTCTTAGCGACCTCCGACTCATCCAAACCCGTTCCATAAAAGTCTTCAGCACCAGCTCTTCTCAAACTCTCAGTCGGGGCCTTAGGGGCAGTCACTCTCTCCAAGACTCGAGCTATGTCCTGAGATAGCTTAAGCATCGCCTCGAAAGGCATGGCTGCGACCTCGGGCTGTACCCTAGCAGGCTGAGCCGACACGAAAACCGAAGGATCAACAGCTTGAGGATTCATGCTTTCAGCTGACCCCTCAAGTGACCCTCGAACAGAATTGGAATCCATCTAAACAAGCAAAGACAACCGCATCAGCCAACATAGTCCTAAACATATACACATCTATACACAACAATGACAACAAAACACCGAGAAAAGCCTAAACCTGGGATCTGATGCCAAAAACTGTAACAGCCCCTACCCATACGTAGGCAAACCCATCCGGAGAGGATTGAGATGCCATAGGAGTAGGGGTGACAGACAGGTAGATACAAAGCAAACATACATACAACATAAACATATGAAAACACAGCGGAAATTAAAACTTTAGAGAAACATCATCATGATCATGCATTACTATAACAACATTCATTATAATAATGTTCTGATCAAACTGATATTACAAAGATGATTACATATCCATAATATACAGAGTGGAAGCTTACAAAATTACAGATATAATGAGAGTTCTATTACAAAAAGAATCATTAACAGGCTATAAAAATAAAGCCCTAACACTAAACCCTCTGTGTTGGTTTGATTGGCGGCGACTCTCCCAAAGCATAAACGCCTTCCGCACCTGCACGGATGAAACACTGTGCTAAGTGATAACGCTTAGTGGGGAACACACAACAAAAGAGTGGACGGCCATTCACAATGGTTGTCAAAGCATATCACATATGATATGACATATGTAGATAACCATGTCAGATATATAATCATGCTTACATAATACAGACATACATTCAGAAGCTCATATCCACATTCATATACATGCTAACTGATAGCTCATACGCATCATCATACTCATTCGGATATCAAAATCTTGTAATCATTTCAAAACAGAGATATCATGTTCTGATAATCATAGCGAAGCAAACCAAGGCAACCAGAACACCTGCTGACTCACAATAGTGGATAACGAGTATACGGACAGTACCTTACGGGTACGAATCGAATACAGACACTACCTTATGGGTACGAATTGAGAAACCATTTTATTTTATCACATTCAAAACAAGTTTTCGGAGGGACCTTAAACAAGATCCAAAATTCATAAAGGTTCGCGACGAACCAAATGGGGACCTGATCGGGGTCCAAACGGAACGGAGGCTGTAGCTAAAAGACTCTATTAGGCATGCCTAACTATCCACTAGACTGACTCTCGCAGGTCATGCGTAATCCAATTCAGGTTTCAAATCATAGCATATCATTTATCATAAAAGATTCGTAAAATGGCACATGTAAACAAGTATAATACAAAGCATACATATGTAAGAGTTCAAGAAGAAACCATTTGAAAATTCATTTTAAAAGAGAAGACAAAGCCGAAAAACAGGGCAAGGAGAGGTCACTGTCGTGCTCGCGACAGAGACGACTTGCCCAGGTCGCGACCACGGCGTTCGTCGCGATCTCGCGGGGGATCAAATACAACTCGCTGTCACGCTCGCGACAGTGAGCTGCCAGCCTGATCTGTCGCGCTCGCACTCAAGAGCGCGCTCGCGACAGAGAATCGCTCAAAACAACTCGGCAGCAGAGCACTCTATCGCGCTCGCGATAGGTGGCGCGCTAGCAACAGAGGCTCCGCTGCACGGCTCGGCGGGCAGGCACGCCGTTCGGTAGAGGGCTCGGACGCGTACGAGGGCTTCTATCACCGGGCTCTGTCGTAAGGTCGCGATAATGTCGCGCTCGCGATAGGGTCGGGATTTCCAGCCCTTACACGAGAAATCTGTAGAAAATCCCATGTTCACAACACCCAAGCACATATACTCAATTCAAACTTCCACTTACCTCAAATCTAGCAACCAAACCATCATTTCTAACATATAATACAACATTTATGCCAGGAATTTCAATTAAATAATACTAAGAACAATATCAATTTACACAAATAAAAACTCAGCACTATTCATTCACCATCTCAATCAAATGCACAATTGGGTTCAATAACTCACATTCAAGGTTCCTTAACACATCTAAACCAAAACCCATAACATATCAACTACTATAAACACCAAGAGACCTCAAATTTCTAGAAATTCATCCAAAGAGCAAAAATCACAAAAATGCAAAAATCATAAAAACTCCCAAACCTGAATCTCCTAAGCTCCAAATCACTTGGTGCCACTAATACCAGCCTTCTCCTTGCCTTTAGGATCACGAGGAGGCTCAACTAAACAACAGCCCACAAATCACACAAACAATAAACCCTAGATTAAAACCCTAAACCAAAACTACGAAGAAGAAGAAGAACAAGATGAAGGAGATTAAGATAAATACAACAAACTTACATAAAAGAGTTGAGAAATGATCAATCCCCACCAAGAACACTTGAATCCAAGTTTAGGGCACACAAATGGAAAGCAAAGGAAAAGAAAGACAAAGAGGAGAGGGGAATACGGGAAAGGAGATGAAGAATTCAGATTTTCCCAATTCTCTCCCTTCTTCTATTTTTCTTTTCCTAATCTAGCCATGTGTCCTCTCCCTAGTGGTGGGAACTAATCACTCACACTCAACAACAATATACTACACATACACAATGTCACCCCAACTAATAACACCTTACAAAGATATGCTCATGCACACACTATAACGACCCAACTTACTCACTTACATACTACAACCATGTGAGCAAACACACCCAAATGCAACCCAACTAATTCACACTCTAGTATCATACATGCACCCACACACTAGCAAAACCCGCAAACATGCGTTATACCCAAATTACCCTTATCACGTGCCAAAACACTCTCAATGCACATGCACAAACATGGCTCGAACTTCTAGGGGGCAAATGGGGTGTGACATTTAGGCCTCTAGGAAATTAAGACACTACTTCCATTCTTATAAGGTACAAGCTATCGCAAAGCAGAATCCTCTCATATACCTTCAAGAAGCACCTTCTTTACTAGGAAAGATGGGAAGATGGTTGATACTATTGCAAGAATTTAATGTCGAATACGTCACTAGGAAGACCTTCAATGGCCGAGTTGTAGCAGAATTCTTAACCGAACATCCTATCGAGGGGGATCAAATGGAATATAACTTCCCAGACGAGGACGTTGTGGCAATTGCAATACAAGGTTGGTAGTTACATTTCGATGGAGCAATTAACAGCAAGGGGGCAAGAGTAGGGATCATTCTCATAGCTCTGGATGGCGAAAAACTTCCATTAGCCAAGAAGTTGAGGTATAGGACAACTAATAATGAAGCTGAGTACGAATCTTGCATTTTTGCATTAGAGGCATTATTTGTAACACCCTATACCCGCAAATGGTACGGATATCGGACGTTACAACACTGCACTGAAACATACCGTAATGCACTCAATAGATTCAGTAGAAATTTTATTTAATTTTATTTTTTTTACAACCACAATTATACATATACAATAACATAACAATTACTCTAATACGCTATTATTATACTTAAGCTGTATAACCTAGTGTTCATCCATTGCAGTCGTATACATGCCATGCCTATATCATTATCCTTGCTGTCCCATAAATTCTTTCGATCATCAGTAATATCGACCACTACCACTTCTTTTCTTTCTATAACCTACAAGCAGTAACAATACTACGCGCTGAGCATTTGGAATGCCCAGTGGTAAATACATATCCTAAATTTTTCATACTATTACTACATGCATGCACAATCAACTTATTTCTGTAATCATATCTTATGAACATTAATTACTTACCTTGATCATTTATCATTCTTATTTCCCGTGTTGACTTTTCTGTCACTATACTTTAATATTTTCAATTCTATTATTCGTGTCACTATTAATTATACCAATACCAATAATATTAATTTAACAATAACTTTATCAATTACCTTATTACGGTCAATTACATTCAAGTCCCTACTTCCATTCCTTTACAATAAAGCCACTAATTTACCTTTTTGCCCTTCATCGTCACTTATTTATTCATATAGTCAAATTACTAACTATTTACACTTTAGTCCTTCAATTAGCCTTACAAACTTAAAAATTACGATTAGGTCCTCATATTTTTCAATAATTACGACTATGTCCTTGATTTTCTCTTAATTACCAAAACAACCATGTTTCCATCTTAATCATTTTCTAACCTAGAAAATTACATCTTAGTCCCTACCATTTAGTCCCTATATTTTCATTTCTTTACACTATTATCATTTTAATTACACTTTATTCCCTTAATTACTCCATTTTCAACTATTAGGTGTAAAATTGCCATTTTACCCCTAAACTTTCTATTTATTTCAATTTAGTCCCATTTTCACTTGTTTTCTTATTTATCACTATTTTAATCAATTTAATTGCATATTTACCATAATGCCCTTAAATTTTTATATATTTATAATATTGTCCTTCTTCTTACTTTTATTTACAATTATGCCATTAATTAACTAAATTTTCACATGCTAATCACTTCTTAACTTATAATTTATCAATTAATCCACTAACCAATTATTTCATGGTAACTTACGTTTTAGTCCTTAGGGTACCATTTTTAAGTCAAGTTTCATTTTTGTTATTATCTTATTTTCTCTTATCTTTATCTTTATCCTTATCTTATCTTATCCTTACCCTTATCATATCCTTATCCTTATTATATCTTTATTTCTATCCTATCTTAACACTTGTCTTATCTTATCACTTTATCTCATCTTATTACTTAATTATATATATAATCATTTAATTATTCATTTTTCCATTAATACCCTTTGTCACGGCATTTCTCAAATAATCTCATTTTAATTCATTTTTCATTTCTCCTTAATTTGCCCCTAGTATCACCCAATAGTTATCACTAGGCTGGATATGTGGGACTGGGCTTTATAGCCCTAACCTACCGAAGTGGCCACTTGAGGGCTGTATTACACTTCGGTAGTATCGAAGTGGCCACTAGGGGCCCAAATTACACTCCGACGAAACTACACTTACAGTTTACACTACACTAACATTTGTAAGTAGATCGTCATTGGTCTACAATTGCAAGTCGCCATGACTTGCTACCGCGGCATACACTGATGTCCCTATAGCTAGCCATCTATATCCTGAACCAGATTTACTACTAGATCACTAAGGGCAAGGCACAAATCATCATTCAATTCATTTTTCCACTTCATTTATCAAATGAGATAAATTCCATAATATCAAGCAATACAATATAGTTTCACTTCCTTTTCATTATTTTTCCATCAATTCCATTTCAATTCACTCAATATTCAATATAAATTTCATTCATACCATAAGTTCACTTAAATACACATGTATTATATCATTTTCATGGTAAACATAATACAATATCACCTTTTAATATATACAATTATACTCTATTAATTTCAAGTAAACTCATATACCCTTATTTTTTCATTCTTTATTCATTTTATGCCATAATTCTTAATAAATAATCAAATTACATATCATTTAAAACATGATCACCATTTAGCCAAGTTAACTTTCATTCACTGCAATTTATTCTTTTCACATTAATCACTCATTTAGCTATGTTATATGATAAATTACTTAGATATACTTCATTTTAGTATTTTATCACAAAATATGCATGATTTCCATAATAAATACCATTCGGCCTAACCATTACTTCCACATTACCTTCACTTTCTCTTTCTTTATTCATTCCTTTAATTAGATATCATGTTAAACATCACCTAAACATAATTTATAAGCCATAACATTCAAGTTTACATGAATTAAACTTATATATACCATTCAGCCTCAATGTGAACACTCCACCAAAATTTTATCTTTTTAGTTTAATCATGCAAACACTCATTTTTCATGTTCTTAAACATAGTTATAAGGTTTAATTAAATTATACATACTTATTTCTTATACTTTTTGTTTAGACATAACCTAAAAACATGCTTTTTTAATGGAAAAAGGAGGATATTGTATCCACTAACCTTATTTCCTTGTTCTCCACATCTTAAGCGTGCTTTGCATGCCTTTGCACTTTGCAAAACTATCACCTCCTTTGATTTCCTCATATGGCCGAATATATAATCCAAAGAAACCATGATTATTTTGCTTCCTTTTTGCAATATGATTACATAAATATACTCTAGACATCCTAAAATACCTATTGGAACCTTTAAATCAAATTATAGAACCCTAAATCACTTACCTCATTTTTGTGACATAACCTTTGTCACTTGCTTTTTCCCACTTCTAACCCTCCAAATGGACTCCAATCACCATCACCATGTTGTAGAGGAGTTGAACTTTGCTTAGGAGACTTAGATTTGGGGAGGGATGTGAAGGGAAATGAAGAAATTTGGTGGAGACGGAGAGGAAATAATTCAGCCAAAGAAGGAAGAAGGAGAGGGCGGTGGAGGCTGGATTTTTCTAGAGAAATATGGCCTTATACATCCATATATAGGCCGAAATTGAACCGAACCAGTCCAACCAAACTGCTCCAACCGATTTGAACTAAAATTTCGATTTTTCGACCAATTTCCACTATTTTAAGGCATTTATGTGTTCTTCAACTTATTTTCACTCCTAATCAATTCCATCATTCTTAAAACATCAAAAATAGCCTTCCTACAAAATTTTAGCTCAAACGGAGTCCATCTGTGATCTAGTTCCGTTAAACCGGTCCGATTCAACACTGTTCGGTTCTGTCGTAATTCACTAATCTAATACTATAAAAAATTATTTTAAACCTTTACACTTCCCACATTACATCATTTTAAATTCATTTACCATTTTTAAAAATTAGGTCAAACCCTGGTTCAATTGAACAGAACCAGAGGCAAACTTCAACATAACTTTCGGAGACCCAAATGACCTCATTTTCACTCCAAATTTTACCACTAGACTCCTGACAGTCCACAGATCAATTTTATTAAATAAAAATTTTCTCATAACTGTTGTCAATTTCAGCTATATTGCTACCCCGATGACACTTATCCCGGGATTGCTATACCTCGAGCACACTTCACTTTCTAACTCTACTATAATTAAAGATGCTCAAGCCATCACTTTATACTTGAATCACATTACAGACTCCATAGAATTCACCGAATACTACTAAGCTAGCATTCGGGCTATTACATTATTGGCCTTGGGGGCAAAGAATGTAACACCCTACACCCGTAAGTAATACGGAAATTGGATGTTACAATACTGCACTAAAACACACTGTAATGCACTCAATAGATTCAATAGGATTTTTTTTTTCAACAATAACAATCATATATATATATATACACAATAACATAACAGTTCCACTAACACACAATTCATATATTTATATCATACATCCTTACTTTCATATACTGCGATCGTATGCATGCCATGCAAGTCCTTCTATACCTGTTGTCAAATACTTCTTTTGATCATCACTACATCTTCGGCCATATCAAAATCTACCATAACCTGCGTGCAGTAACACTCTATGCGCTGAGCATTAAAAATGTCCCGTGGTGGATACATATCCTAAATTTTCCATAACCAAATCTGTATGCATGCACACACAAGCTTATTTCCGTAATCACAATTTTTGAACATTAATTATTTACTTTGGTCAATTATCACTCTTATATCCTTTGTTGCCTTTCCTGTCACTATACCTTAACATTCTCAATTCTATTATTAGTATCACTATTAATTATACTAATACTCATAACATTTGTTAACATTACTTTATCGGTTCATTTCTATTATCAGTCTGTCAATTTAACAATCAATTACAGTAATAAACCTTGATATTACTTTATCTATATTTATAATCTTTGATCTCTTTCTTTTTGCTTACCACTTATTTACAATCTATATTTGGGTACATCATTAGTCTTTTAATCACTTATGAGAACAGTCGTTAATGTTACTTTTGCAACACCAATTTAACATTCAAATCTTCTTTAAGTCCTTAACTCTTCCTTTACTTTTTCTTTTAATTACATTAACTCTTAGCAATCACATTACAATTTATTACTATTACCTTACATTTATTATTTCCCACTATACTTAATTAAACACTTTTAAGATTCTAGTTTAACAAGTTACACAATTAATTTTATTAGTCCTTTATAAAGTTTCATTCAATAATCATGCACTATCATTTAATTCACTAAAAGTCCAAGAACCTTACTATAAATAATTTATAACTTAGTCCTCCACATTTGCCATAATTACGATTTTGCCCTTTTATTCCATTTAATTGATATTATCATTATTATTCTCATTATTAGTTTTATTAATTTCTATTATCCTTTCTTAATTTACTAATAGATAACCAATTCAATATTCTCATAATTTCACTAAATAATCCATATCCTTATCGATTTACATTTAGGTCCTAACATTAGCCTCATTATGGGCAATTACATTTAAATCCCTCTTTTCTCACTTATTTACATTAATGCCACTAATTTACCTTTTTTTTCCCTTTATTGGCACTTATTTACAATTACATCATTATCTTAAACTTACTTAAATTACATACACATCCATAATCATCATATCTATAATTCAATTAAATCTATTATACATCTAATAATTATTTATACAACAATATTCTATAATCCTTGATTATTTATTCACTAACTATCAATTACGCGTTTATTACATATATCATTAATTAATTACACTTCAATCCGTTAATTAGCCACACTATTGTAAATTTACAATCAGGTCCCTAACTTTTTATCAAATTACGATTTCACCCTTAACTTCCTCATAATTACACGTACACCCTTTATCTACCTTTATTCTTTAATTCATTTTTTACATGCTATACACTTATACTATTCAATAATTACAATTAATCATTAAATTCATCATTAAAATCACTTATTCATTCATATAGGCAAATTACTAACTATTTACACTTTAGTTCTTCAATTAACCTTACAATTTCAAAATTTACATTTAGGTCCTCATCTTTTTTAATAATTACAATTACATCCCTTATTTTCTCTTAATTACCAAAATGCCCTTATTTACACTTATTTTCCATTTAGTCCCTAATTTACCATTTTCATGTCAAATTACCATTTAGTCCCTATATTTTAGTTTCTTTACACTATTATCATTTTAATTACACTTTTTACCTAATTTACTCTATTAACTATTAAGTGTAAAATTATCGTTTTACCCCTAAATTTTCTATTCCTTTCAATTTAGTCCCATTTTCACTTATTTTCTTATTTATCACTATTTTAATCAATTTAATTGCATATTTACCATAACGTCCCTAAACTTTAATCAAATTACAATATTGCCCTTCTTCTTTCTTTTATTTACAATGCCATTAATTAACTAAATTTCCACATCTAATCACTTTTTAACTTATAATTTATCAATTAATCCACTAACCAATCAATTTCATAGTAAATTACATTTTAGTCCTTAAACTTTTATCTTCTTTTAATTTAACCCTTTCTTTACACTTTTCCAACATATTTTACAATAAATCTCTTTTTAATCAATTCCTTTAAATTTTGTCCCTAATATCACCCATAGTTATCACTAGACTGGATATGCGAGACTAGACTCTATAGCCCAAACCTACCAAAGTGGCACTAGGGTGCCAAATTACACTTCAGTAGTGTCAGAGTGACCACTAAGGGGCCAAATTACACTTTGACGACACTATACTTACACTTTACACTACACTATCACTTATAAGTAGACCGTCATTGGTCTACAATTGCAAGTCATCATGACTTGCTACCGAGGCATACACTAACGTCCCTATGGCTAGCTATCTATATCCTGAACTAGATTTACTACCAGATCACTAAGGGCAATACATAATCATCATTCAATACACTTTTCACTTACGACACAATATAGAACAAATCCATAATATTAATCATTACAGTACAGTTTCACTTCCAGTTCATTCTTTTTCCATCAGTTCTATTCCTATTCACTCAATATTCAATATAAACTTCATTCATACCATAAGTTCATTTAAATGTATACATATTCTATCATTTTTATGGTAAACATAATACAATATCACACTTTAATATATACAAATATACTCCATTAATTTCAAATGAACTCGCATACATTTATTTTTCATTCTTTATTCATTTTATGCCATTATTTTTTATAAATAATCAAATTACACATCATTTAAAACATAATCACCATTCGGCCTCACCATCCACATTCCACCATAATTATTTTCTACTCCATTTATCTCTCTATCAATTAGATTACATGTTATTAACTTCAAATATACCATTTATTGGCTTAAATCACTAAAGAAATTTAATATTTTCTTTATGATTCAATTCGACTAAAATGGGGGTTTTATCTTCAAAATGTTATTTTCTTATTTTAAATACATACATAATCATTTTTATCCTTTCTAATCATGTTTATAAGGTTAGGTTCAATTATTCATGCATAAATCACATACATATAATGTGAACATAACCTAAAATCATACTTTTTCAGTGGAAAAAGAAGGATATTATATACACTTACCTTATTTTCTTATTCTCTACATCTTAAACATCCTTCCATAGCCATGGCTCCTTAAAACACCATCACTTTCCTTATGCTTCAATAGTGGCTGAATATAAACATCAAAGAAATCACCATAAATTTGCTTCCTTTATGCAATAAAATTACATAAAAAATACTCTAAACATCCTAAAATACCTATTTAAACATTTAAACTAATTTAAAAATGTTAACTTTACATACCTCAATTGACACATAAAATTTTTCACTTATTTTCTTCCACTTCAAATGAACTCTAATCACCACGAAAAGATTATAGAGAGGCTAAATTTTGTTTATGAGGCTTGAATTTGGGGAGAGATGAAGAGAGAATGGAAGAAAATTGAAGAAAAGATGAAGAGCTCAATTAGGCCAAAGGAGGTGGAGGAGAAGGTCAGTTTATCTGGGGATTTCTCTAGAGAAATCTCATCTTAAGGGGTTTATATGGGATGAATTTGAACCGAATCGGTCCAACCAAAGTGGTCCAATCGGTTTGAACTAAAATTTCAATTTTTAGGCCAAATTTTACTGTTCAATGGTAACTATAATTTCCTCAACTTATTTTCACTCCCAACCAATTCCATCATTCTTATAATATGAAAAATAGCCTCCCTACAAAATTTTAGCTCAATTGGAGTTCATTTATAGCTCGGTTCCCTTAAATCGGTTCGATTTAACACTATTCGGTTCTGCCGTAATTCGTTAATCTATTGCTGTCAAAAATTCATAAAATTATTTAATGCCATTATAGAACCCACATTACATCCTTTAGAGTTCATTTACTATTTTTAAAAATTCGGTCAAAGTTTGGTCAAACCCTGGTTCAATTGAACCGAACCAGAGGCAAACTTCAGATTAGACTCCTGACAGTCCACAGATCAATTTTATCAAACAAAAATTTTTTAGTAACTGCTATCATTCTCAGCTATATAGCTACCTCGAGGTCACCCATCTCGAAATTGCTATACCTCGAGCACACTTAATTTTTTAACTCTACTGTAGTTAAAGGTGTTAAAGCCATCCCTCTATACCAGAATCACATTTCAGACTCTATAAAATTCACTGAATACTGCTAAGTTAGTATTTGGGCCATTTTAAAGAATGCAAAAGTTTTCGGGGATTCGTCACTGGTAATCTATCAAATTCGAGGAGAGTGGTCTGTTAAGGAAGAGCGATTGATGCCGTACATAAAACACTCGAAGATGTTGAGCAGTCAATTTGAAACATGTACATTTCCCTTTGTCCCTAGGGATGAAAACCAGTTGGCAGATGCCCTCGCCACTTTGGTATCCATGTACGATAAACCCGAAGGGGTCGTAATGAGGCCGATGTTAATCTCAAGTTTATAAAAGCCCAGCTTCGAATCCGAGCAAATAATGGAAATTTAGGTTGTTGACGAGAAGCCATGGTTTTATGACATCAAGAATTACTACAAAAGACAGTGTTCCCGAAAGAGGCCACCGAGAAAGATGAAAGATTGATACGTAAGCTTTCCACTCAGTTTATCCTTATAGATGGTGCACTATACAAAAGGCAAGCCGATGGCATTCAACTGAGATGTTTAGGTAAGAAAGAAGACAAGAAAATCATAGGAGAAACTCATGCTAGGGTCTGTGGAGCTCACATGAACGGTCTAATGTTAGCAAAGAAGATTATGCAACAAGGGTTTTATTGGCTCACAATTGATACGAACTGTTCGAAATATATGAAGCAGTGTCAATTATGCCAACAATATGTGGACTTGAGGCATCTGCCCGTCTCAGAATTGCACAACTTAACATCACCTTAGCCATTTGCAGCTTCAAGAATAGATATCATGGGCGAGATACATCCTACAGCCTCCAATGGACATAGGTTCATCATATTCTCCATCGACTACTTCACCAAGTGGGTAGAGGCTAAATCTTTCAAGAAGGTCAATGCCTGGGACATGGCCAAGTTCATTGAAAAGAATTTGATATGTAGATATGGTCTCCCCCACCACGTTGTGTCTGGCAATAGGGTACAATTTATGGCTGAAACTAAGAAGTTACTCTAGAAGTATGGCATCGAGCATCACAAATCCTCTTCATATCGCCCACAGGCCAATGAGGTAGTTGAAGTTGCTAATAAAAATGTCAAGAAGATCTTGTCCAAAATGGTTTAGAACTACAAGGATTGGGCAGAGAAGTTGCCTTTTGCACTTTGGGGCTATAGAACCACCATCAGAACCTCCACGGGAACCACACCTTATTCTTTGATATATGGGACGGAAGCAGTACTTCCAGTTGAAATAGAGCTTAGATCTTTAAGGGTAGTCATGGAAGCTCAGATTCCAGAAGCTGATTGGGCACAACAACGATTACTGTAGTTGAATATGTTAGATGAGAACAGGTTGCGGGCTTATTATCACAACCAAATCTATTAAAAAAGACTTGCTCGGTCATTCGGGAAAAAGATTAGAGGGCATCTACTAAAAGAGGGATATTTAGTCTTTAAGCAAATGAGAAAAGGTGTTTCAGATATACGTGGTAAATTCAGGCCAATATGGGAGGGTCCGTTTGTTCTTAGGAAATTGTTATTTAAGGGAGCAGTGATTATAATGGACAGTGATGGAAACGAGTTCAAAGAATCGATTAATGTCGGTAGACTTAAAAGTTTCCATGGCTAAAGACTGAAAAATGAAAAGGAGAGAATAGATGCCTCATGGGTCGAAAATAATAAAAAGGCGACCTCGCTAAAATTGGGCGCCTTGTTAGGGTGAAAATAAAAAAAAAGGCACCTTAGGCAAAAATTAGAGGCTTGAGAGACAATATCCAATCAAGAATACCCGAGAGGGCTGATTGGAAATAGGAGTTTGATGCTTTAACACCCCAAAATACACCCTAGTCCGATCAAGACAAGTTTAGGGTGTAGCAAAAACTAAATGTGTTTGATTTAGCGATGGAAGTGTCAAAAAGGACACAACTGTCATTAATTCGAAAGTTTCGGCAAGTTTTTATAAATTGGACAATTATGTCGTTATGCCTTAAATGGTATCAAGAGAATTATTTTGGTGACAAAAAATGTGTAACTGGGTGATGGAAATGGTTAATTGTAGTAAAGGTCGTATTTGGTATTGATTAAAAAGACTGAAGGTAATTTGGATATTTCATAAGTGTGGAGTAAATTGAAGGAATAAAACTAATTATGTGGCCTAAGGTTTGAAATAGATAAGTTATATGCCAATTGAAGGAAAGGAAAAAGGATGGAGGATTAAAAGGGAGGTTTGACATAAAAATCTAGATTGGACCAATTGAAAGGTGACACTTGGCATAGGAGATAAGAATGGATTGAAGAGGTATAAAAGGAAGAGAGAGAACGTGAGAGAGGGCAGAAATCTGCTATCCTCTCTCTCACATTCCTCATACTCTTCTTCTTCTTCTTCTTCTTCTTCGTCTCAATTTGTTCTCTAGCTCCTGTAATTTTGGTGGGTTTTGGCAAATTCAAGAGTTGTTAAGGTAAGTAATTGGTTCTTTTCTTCTTTTTCTTCTTCTTTTCTCCTTCACGCGAGTGGAGGTTAAGTGTGATTTTGATTTGAACTCTGAATTTTGGATTTGTTTTGTGTGGAGAGTCAAGGGAAACTAAGGAAAGGTGAGAAAAGCAAAGGGGTTGTGTAATCATTTGAGCAATTAGGGAGCAAAGAAAAAGAGGTTTGGAAACTCTTTTATTTATGTATGAGTTTTGAGTGTATTGATGTGTTATATAAGTTACTTGAATGTGTTTATGATGATATATGATGATGATAGCCCAGCCTATATGCAAACTAGAACGCCAACATACCATGAATATTGATCATAAACAAGTGAATAAACCCCCAATCTAAAGAACCCCCAAACAAGATTGAATGGAAACGCTTATAATAGATTGATTTAGAAAGTAAGAAGAATAAGAATCAAGCATACATTAATCATGCAAATTGCCTAAGTCTAGTTCTTCATACAACAGCAAGAATCAATAAAAATCAACTCTCACAAATTTAGTCAATGAAAATTCATTAATCATAAATATGCAAATGTAAAGTACAAATGAAAAAGTTCAGCCCTTTATATAGGCTAGGCAGCCACCCCTCCCTAGAGGAGTTATAATGAAACACTAACTCTAAGAGATAATTAATAAAATAAATAATAAAGATAATTCCTAACCTTTATCTACATGTATTTGGCCACAATATGGACTAAGTACATGAATAAATAAAGATAAATACAATCTGAAAATAATGCTAAAAGCTAATGATTATCCTAAGGAAAATGAATGTAGACTCAATTTTGGCTATAAGTGGAATTTGGCTAACTCCTATTGTTTCTCCATCAAACTCTATTCAATAATATCCCAAAAGAATAAGTATTTATCAAGGAAAACCCATTCCTAAAATTTAGGACCCCAAGTTCACCAATATAGGCATAAAGCTAAGTTTGACTCAAACCCATCCAAATTCAGCTCTCCCCTTTAAAATCCGGCCCCCTCATGTTTTCTAAGCCTTATTTAGTTATTTTGGCCCAACTCTTTAGAAGAGATAAGCCAAACTTTAGCCTAGCCACTTAAAATACACAAAACACTCAAATAAGCCCAAAGATAAAACAAACCTAATTAAATAAGCCCAAAATGTTTTCTAAGGTACTAGCTACGTAAATACATTTAATTATATGTCATTACAAGAATAGAAACTAAACAAAGTAGCTTGAAGGCCCAATACACCATTTGGCCTTTACTTATCTTCATAGCCCAATTTAGCTTCTTTCCCCTCTTGAACTTGCATCTTCTCTATATAAGGTCTCATAAATACTTGTAGGACTTCTTTAAGTTTCTTTGACCTTGATTTTGTGCCATTATGCTTGGCTGTGCTCATATCAGTTGGCTTTAAATTGTTAAAAATGTGCGTGTGAATAGGATTTGATGAAAAATTGTGTTGGGACACTTGACTACTCTTCGGTTATTAGGCTATATCTGGAGTTTTAGAAATCTAAATGGTATGAAACTAGTAACTTTGGAAATCTAAGACACACACCTATAAATATTGTATAAACAGCCATGAGCTAATTCTAGCTCTAAGTGCCCTAAAATTTGCCAAAACAGAGGAGTCTCTACTTTGGCTGGTTAATAGGAATAGTTTAGGATGTTTTCCTCACATATGATGCTTTAGGAGTCCACATGATCTGAAAATTGTTCCATGTGAAAGATAACATCTTAGGGAACAATTGTTAAGAAGGAATATTTGTCTAAAAATGAGGTTTAGATATTGGTTTAAGTGGTTCAAGTTTGAAGTGGGAAGCAGTCTTGTTGTCCAGTTTTTGTAGGGCACCTGATGGAGGCTTCTATTGCGAGAGCGACCATGGTCGCGAGCATGATAGAACATGTTAAATGAAGGATTTTCTTCTTATTTGGAACCCCATGGTTGGCAGGAACCATTGCCCACCTTTTCCCTCCTCTAGTTTGTGTATTTTGATATGTTTTTCCTTTCCGAAATGCACCCGAACTTCACTGAAACTTTCGAAGACTTATCCATCACATATTTAGAGTTTGTAAAAGAGTAAATAAATGGCTATCACTTAGAAATACAAGTGACTAAGGTTATAAATAAGATTAATGGCTAAGATACTTAAAAGCTTAATGAGTCAAACACCTCCGAATACATCCAGAAGTGGCATGACATGATATGTTAATAGATTATAAAGAAAAATACTACAATTTTGTATATTGAACCTTTAGAACTATGGGGTTCTGATTCCTAATCCCTTGGGATACATAGGAAGCTTGGAATACCATTCCAAGTCCGAGCCAAAGCATAGAAACTTATTCGTACATAAAAGATAATGTATCAACTGAAACTCTGATAATGCCTTGGTACTTGTTAAAATTAAAGGGGATATGTATGTGTAGATGCATAAAAAGTTTATTGGGCCATTAATGATTCAAGTCACAAGTAGGCTTACTTATGGTTTAAAACTGTCATATGATCGAATTAAATGATTTTGTTAAGTATATCACAAACTAAAAATCAAACGAATCTTTCGTATATAAATGGTTCTTGAATGACTGTCTAAATACTGAATAATTGTTAACAAATTGTGTAACATCCCAAAATGGACCCTAGTAGAAATTACAAGGTTATTGCATTAGTAAAAGGGCATAATTGTAATTGTTCAAGTAAAGATTGGATTAAATAAGGTCTAAATTGAAAAGGAATTAAAGTTGTGTAAGGAAAGAAATTAATTAAGTGAGTAAATGGTATTTGAACAAGGATTAAAGTGATAAAGCCAAGGATATTTTAATTGGACCAATTGGAGATTGACACATGGCAAGGGCAGTTAGAAGCAATTAATGAAAAGAGGAAAAGAAGGGTTTGGAGGAGAGAAGGAAAATAAGATTTTTTCCTTTGTCATTCCCATTCTTCTTCATGCGTTTCTCGTTCCTCCTTTCTCTTCTTCATTTCTTGCTTCTTGCTTCCTCTTCTTGCTTGATCTTCAAGGATTTTGGGTAGTAATTGAAGAGATTAGAATTGGTTTCAAGAGGTAAGTGGTTGTTGTAAGGTAAGTAGAGTTGAGATTGTTTCTCCCCTTCTCTTTCTACATTTTTGGATGAGTTATGGATTGGTGTGTTTTTGTTGAATGTGTGTTTTGGTTGGTTTGATTGCAAGAATTTGGTGATAAGAGGAAGAGCAAGGGCAAAGATAAGGTTAGATCTTGAAGAGAGTGGTCTTAGAGCTCCCATTTTGAGGATTGGGAGTTTGTTTAGATTGATTATTTTACTTTGAATTCTTATGATTAATTTCTGGAAATTGAATTGCAAAATATGTTGGTTATGCATGTTTTAAGTTAAGTTTGATATATGGGTATGATATGTTAGATTTAATTTGGCATATGAGGGTTCAAATATAGAATTGTGCGACTTTAGAGAAATTTCTAGGTTTGATGTTTTAATTGTGCATTTTGGCCAATTTAATTATTTTTCACAAGTATAATTTGTTATTCACATGATTATTGGCATGTTTGTAATGCATATGTTGGATGAATTGAGGTTGCATGCATGTTAAATTGGTTTTAGGTCAAGTTGAGCATGAGATGATTTGGAGTTTGGCATTTCCAGGTCTGGGAGCTTGTCTCTGTCGTGAGCATGACCTCGATAGCGGGAGTGATAGAGAGCTCGGGTCTCGGACTGGGCAAGAGCTCGAGCTTTGGACTGGGCGAGAGCTCGGGCTTCGATATCCAGCCCAGCTCCTACCGAGCATGCTTTATTGCGAGCGTGACAGAGAGTGCAAGAGCTGTGCATATGGTTTGCGGTCCCTATCGTGAGCGCACTAGCGTGCATGGGCGAGACTGAGGCCCCTCATCTCTGTCGCGAGCGTGGCTGTTCGTTGTGACAGTAGAGTTTTGGCGTCTATCGCGGGCGCGACCTTTGTTGCGAGCGCGACTGTTTTGTAAATGCTATTTGCCTGAGATCTTTTGCATGGTTTCTCACTTATGGGATGTATATGATCAAACTTTATAATATCTATTCTTGATTACATAAATGAATATATGAATCACATGATTGTTCTATTGGATAGTTTTATATAAAATGAGTTGTTGTAACTTAGTCTTTACGTGTTTATCAAGGAAATGTTTATATGACTGTTTTATAGTTGATTTGAGCCTGAAGGGTCATAGTGGTGGATAGATAAGCATGCTTATTAAGGGTTAGAGTGTGAGTGCAGCTGCTACATGTTGGCCCCATTTGGGTCTTATAAGTCGGCCCCGTTTGGGTCTATATAATTCGAGACTTCGGTCTCCCCTTTTACCTTCGGTTATACATATTCCGAGACTCATGTCTCTATATGCTTTGAATACTGTGTCCTATCAGTATCAATAGTACTCGTATCCACTAGTTATTGAGAACTCATGCTATTACATGTTTAATTTATTATGGTTATAGAAATGTTAGTATGTTATATGTTCATGTGATTAAGTTTTGGCAAGATAGAGTGTTTGGATATTATACAAGTTACTGATATTTGTTTATTATATGCTTATATGTATCTGCATGTGTTAGAGATGTAAAGATACATATTACACGATCGTTTCTTTAGATGTGTGTGTAAAATTAATGATATTGCATGTTAGATCATAAGTAGAATTACTTGTATTGTTCATAGGTACATTATATGTATCAGTTTTATATATATACTCATGTTATGATATTATATTTGCAATAGAGATTTATTGTTTTGGTTCCTCCCAACTAAGCGTTATTGCTTAGCATAGCCGTTTTTCTCGTGTAGGTGGCAGGATTATTTTCGGAGTTCGGCATCTGCAGGTCGGCCAATAGGAGTTCAGTTGCAGTACTTTTTGTATAGTTACATATATGTATATGTAGGAGTTTTTGATCAAGCTATTGTATGTAGTTTTGTATAAGAATACTTTAGTATATGTACATGTAATGCTTGAAAAGTATACTTTGTATTTTGGATGATCATTTATAATATATGTTTATATTACATGGATTATTTTGATCTTCTATATTGGATTGAATGCTTCCGCTTTAGTTATATGTATGTTATTTTGTGCGTAGCACTCCGATATCCTCCTAAGTGGTATTGGGGTGTTATAAATTGTATAATTTGAGGTGTTTGGATATGTGTCATGTGGGCAAAGGGTTAGTTTGGTATTGTGGGGAGGTATTGTTTGAAAGGAGCTATGCAGGACAGTGACAAAATGTGACGCTCGTCTCTGTCTGCGAGCACGACTTATGTTGCTAGCGCGACAGAGAACTCGTGATATGATTTTTCGTCGAACACTCTCTGTCACGAGCGCGACCTTATACGCGAGTGCGAGCACGACCCTCCTTTATACTATGAATATTTATATGTTTTGTGTACTTTGCATGGTTTCCTACTTATGAATTATATATGAATCAATGTATGAACTATAATATGTGATGCCATGTAAACCATATATGTAAGTAAGTTACTAAATGATATGATATTGGCTATTGAGATTAAATGATGTTATACTTTGAGACTAACTAAGCAATAATTGGATAAATAATTTAGCTTGCAAGTCGAGTAGTTGATAGATAGGCATACCTATAAAGTTCTGTTAGCTGTAGCCCTAATGTGTTATGGACCTTGATCAGGTCACCATTTGGGTCATCGCGATCCTTATAAGTTGGATCTTGTTTAAGATCCCCAATATGAAAACGTTTTTAATATGAAAAGAAAAGAAATTGTTTTTGTACCTACGGGTACCAATGTGTTCACTCGTTATCCACTTCATTGAGTTTGCAGGAATAATAATGTGTATAAATATGACATGAAGTAATGCAATTTTTTAAAATGATACTACATGAAATGTATAAGATGTATTTTGTTATTGTGATAAGGCATATGTTAAGGAAGATGTGTGAAGTGGATGTTAGAAACCAGAATGAATGTGAACAAGTGAATAAAGTGACATGTATAAGATGCGGAAAGGTGTAAATAATGTGTAAGTGATTTGTTAACATTGATATGCGAATAAAAGCATTTTTTAATTGAATAAATGTATATGCGACATATGTGTTTATGTTTTAAGAAACTCTTTGAAAGTGCCTAAATTGTTATAATCGACATGATTATATTTTTCTTTGTGCTTTTCTTTGAGCCTTTTTGACGGCCATTCTTAGTGGTCGTCCACATTTATGTGTTTCCCACTAAGCTTTATGCTTAGCACGGATTTTGCTTTAATCCATGTAGGTGCAAGTGATCGGGTCTTTTGAAGGTCATCCACAACAGTCTAGGCCAATGCAAGTTTATGAAGAGATATTAGGATAGGATTTGTATAGTCTTAAGAATGTTTGTAAGATTTGTAATTTTGAAATATAAGTTTTGTAAAATGTAATATTAGTGTATGATTGATTTATATGCAATAAGCCATGGAATTTGTAGTTTACAAAGTGTATGTGCAATGATTTTCTTTATATGCGATTTTATGGTTTTTGAAACGAAAGAAATTTTATAACCTTGATTTTTGACATAACTATTGTTGCCTAGAAGCGACTGTTTCGGTAACACCTTGAACCATCGTAGTGAAACCGTAGGACCACGGTATGGGTTACTACATACAGGTAAGGGGTGTTACAGATGCTTTTAAGATTCGTTTTGAGATTAAGTGCAGTTTTGCATTTTTATTCATGTAAAATAATGGTCATGTATGGTGAAGTCATACTGAAATGTACACAATTTTGCAAAGAGATATAAAATAAAAATAATTCAACTCAGTCTTCTTTATCATCTAGTTCTTTTATAAAAAGAAAAAAAAATATTCTTTACTGAATTTATGTAATCTAATAACTATGCTCTTCTACTCTCACTGGCCAGATATTTAAGTTGATGGGTCCTATTATCAATTACAGGACTAATCACCCACCTCTTGTATGCACTAGTAGAAGTAATGGTGCAGTCTCTAATCTATGGTATAACAGTCTTTACAGGCAATTGTGCCCATAAGTTATGGTACCTAGAAGTGAAAACCGAGGACAAGATGCCACCTTGGAAAGATAAGTGGTTCCTTACAACATCTTGACTTCCTCCGAACTGCTGAACGCAGTGGACGATAATATAAAAGGTAGCTTTATGAAGCCCGCACAAAGGAATGCATCTTAAAGAACCATCCAGAGTTGCAAAAGAAAGAGGCAGCTAGAGGCACATGAAGTTGATGTCTTCATCTACCACCTCAGCCAATCGAGCAATGCCGTCGTCGGGAGATTCAAAGGAATACAACTGCTGCCTAGGAAGGAAATGCCTCAACGAATAGTTGTTGATTACCCCAGGAGGAGGCTCTGATAGTAGTTTCAGTTTCTCTTATAACCATACCTGAAAGAGAAAAAGAGAGGTAAAGAAATTACGAATGCGGAAAACCAAGTTTGTTCTTAGGGGTGTCATATAGAACAATGGCTGATTTTAGCGATGATAAAGCGCTTGATATTCTATACCTTGCGCTTTATATTCAACTTTTGTGCTTAAAAAAAAGCTGCTGGAATGGGTAGGGTCCACTCCAGGCAAAAATAAGGCAAGGGGTTATGTGAAAATCCAAAAGGATGCATTTCCCGCTAAAGAAAAACTAGTAAGAAAATCCATAAGGGACGCACTACCTTTTAAAAGAATGACAAATGCTTACTTGGAGTAATAAAGGGGCTTCTGGTAAAGAAAGCAGATGGGTTAATACAGACAGTGTCCAAGCCTAGGATCGTCTCAGCAAGAATTAGGGGAAATGGGCTCAGCCTGTGATGTATGCTATCCACAATCCTAAATAATTGGTAATCGCCAATCAACTCCTCAGAAATCACTGTTAGATATTTGGAAAAGAAAAATAGTAGAACAACACTGGCATGGTATGTGGGTACATCAGAGAAGCCTTCTAGTGCCTCAATTAATGGGTCCAAAGCAAAAGTGACATCCCGAGGAGCGAATCTAGCCGCCGCTAAAGGTGAAATACCTAAGGTCAGTGATGTGTCCCTTACCTAAATCAATCCATAGCTCGGGATGCAAGGTATTGTGCAAGGAGAAAACTTTGCTTCGATAATTGCAGCAAATTCTTCGGGCAAGGGGCATAATTCTTGATAGGTAAATCTGAAAACATGTAACTGGGGGTCCCAGAAGTGAATTGCGGCCAACAGCAGGTTCTTGTCCACTTTAATGCTCCTCAGAAATTTCAAGCTAGAATAAGTTGTCAAAGTGGTATTTTCCCAAGTTTGGAAGTCATCCAAAAAATGGTGCATTTTGATAAGGGTTGGTGTTGACAATTTCAAAAACTTTAGGCCAAAAATTAAATTTAAGCAAAGAGTGGAAAAGAAACAGCAAGGAAAAAGAAGAAAAGAGGGAAAAAACTTGGAGGAAGGGCTCTGACTAGAAACCAAAAGGAGGAGTGCACGAAATCTAAAGAGAAGGCGAGTATTTATAGAAAGTAGCGACCGACGGGCGTGGCTCAAGCGAGTTACGGCCAGCCCGTCAGTCAACCTTGGACTGCTTGAGTGGATTTTGCTCTGCATGATTCAAGCATTTCACATGTATAAATCTTTTACGTGTCTTTCTGTCATGTTAAGTTTTGCAGGGAAATAAAATTGGCAGATCTATCATGCGCCAAAGTCAGGGTGCAAGATATTCAGTGAGTATTATAAATTCTCAGGGTCAAAAAAAAATTTTGAAAATTCGAAATGATTGACAGGCCTGAGGGATATCCCGTTGCTCACTCCATGCATGACCTACCCATCTGTCATGAAAGCCTATAAAAGGTGAGCCGTTACCCGCATCCTCACTTTCTTCTTTTTCTTCCTTTCTTCTTCCTTGCGTGAACCGACGCTCCTATTCGATTTTTTTTGTGTTTTCACCATCATTTTTCGTCCGTTTTGTGTGCCTTTTGTGCCAAAACATTCCTGTGATAGCCGCACACGTACTAGTCTAGTTCTCAGCAATTTATTTTGTGTATTTTTTTAGTGTAGTTCGTCGACTCACAAGTTAGTTTTTGGAAACTTATCTCCTTCTTCTTTCAATTTTTTTTCTCCAATTTTGTGTTCTAGATGCACTATAGATATGCATGCTAAGAAATGTAGATGAAATTAGGTCCTTTTCATTTTCTTCAGTTTGGCACACTCCCAATTGAATGAAAAATGTATATAAAATAGTAAATGAAAAGTTAGTTGTAATTAATTATTTTACTTTTGTAGAATTACTCTATTTCTGCAACTGCAAGTTGAACTTATTAAGAGTAGAATAAGACAGTAAAGTAGGATTTTCCATTTACGTATTTGTTTCAGGATAAAATAATTATGCCTGTAAAATTGTTGTTGGGGCCTGAGGCCTGTTGGTTGAACTTTTTATGCAGGAGGTTAGGCACAACCCTACTGGGATGCTGTCGAAATTTTTTTAGTTAGGCATATCCTAGCCGAAATGCTGCCAAAATTTCGAAAAAATCTCAAAATGCAAATAATTTACAATTAACATATTTTCAAGGCCTAAACTAACTCTTACTTTTTTACAGGATGCCTCCGAGATGAAACATCCCTCAGGACCAGCCCGAGCCTTAGACTCCAGCATGGTTGACCCTCGATCTGAGGGAGAGATTTCAAGACTTAGCCTGCATCCAGTTCCATGCTAGTCGGTACATCTCCAGGCCCTTCCTCCAGCGTATTGGGATATTAGATGAGGTTGAGGCCCTTCTGGAGGCAGCAGTGTAATAGCCTCAATATCGGGTTAGTAGTATGTAGTGAATTTTATGGAGTGTATAGTGTGATTCCGGTTTAGAGTAATGTGTGTAGTATTTCATACTACAGTAGAATTAAAAAGTTAAGTGTGCTTGAGGTATAGCAATCCCGAGATGGGTGACCTTGGGGTAGCTATACAGTCGAAATTGATAGCCGATACTAAAATATTTTTATTTGATAAAATTGATCTATGGACTATCAGGAGTCTAGTGGTATAATTTGGAGTGAAAATAAGGTCATATAGGGCTCCGAAAGTCAAACAGAATTTACCCTTTGGTTCGGTTCAATTAAACCGGGATTTGACCCGAACTTTGACCAAATTTTTAAAAATAATTATTGAGCTAAAAAGGGTGTAATGTGGGGAGTGTAAAGGCATAAATACTTTTTAGTAATTTTTGACAGCATTAGAATGGTGTTTTACGGCAAAACCGAAAAGGATTGAATCAGACCAATTTAAGTGAACCGAGCCCTAAATGGACTCCGATTGAGCTAAAATTTTGCAGGGAGACTATTTTCTATGTTTTAAGAATGAGGGAATTTATTGGGAGTAAAAATAAGTTGAGGAACACATAGATGTCTTTAAATAGTGGAAATTGGCCGAAAAAGCAAAATTTTAGTCCAAACTGGTTGGACCACTTTGGTTGGACTGGTTCAATTTAATTTCAGCCTATATAAGGTAATAAGAGGCCATATTTCTCTAGAGTAATCCAGCCTCCCACTGCCTCTTCTCTTCTCTCAAGGCTGAATTGAAGTTTCTTTCTCCTTCATCATTTTTCTTCATCTTTTCTTCAAATTTTCCTTAAATCTTAGCTTCCTAGAAAAATTTTAGTCCCTCTACAACCTAATAGAGGTGATTGGAGTCCATTTGAAGTAATAGAAGTGAAGAAAACCAAGTATACAAAGTTTAGGGTTAATTTTGAGCTAAGTGTTTTCGGTATTTTTAGTTGGGTTTGTTGGTTCCTATGGGGGTTTTCAAGTGTGTAGAGTGCATTTATGAAGTTCATTTGTAAAAAGCAAGGATAGATTTGATGTTATTTCATTTTTTGAATTCGACCACTATAGGTTCTCCAAGTAAGGAAGGTGCTTCCAAAGCTAAAGGGAAGAAAAAGAAAGCTTAGAGAGCCTAGAGCAAGGATTTGAGGTTTGTGGTTACAAAATTCCTCTATTTCCATTGATTTAAGTTGAGGTTTATGTTATGTTTAAGTATGAACTTGTGATAAAGGCACGTTTAATTGAATCTAACTTGATAAACATGATTAGTTGACTTAAATAAGTATGTGTATGTGTTTAAAATGAATTAAGGAGTCATGGTATGAAAACCCTAAGTTGGGCCGAATTGAAGTTAGTGAAAATTCTAAGTATAACTTAATGTTTATGGCATGTA
Source organism: Excoecaria cochinchinensis (assembly GCA_947683425.1). Lineage (NCBI taxonomy): Eukaryota > Viridiplantae > Streptophyta > Magnoliopsida > Malpighiales > Euphorbiaceae > Excoecaria > Excoecaria cochinchinensis. Next base: position 38,398,176 of record CANTUQ010000004.1, on the reverse strand, counting down.
ATTCATATATATAACAAGTATAATATGTGAATTGAATAATTGAGTGGTTAAAAGAATGAAAAACATACATAGTGAATTAGTGGAAAGTTGGCCGAATTGAATATTGAAGGAATTAATGGTGTATGTTGGTAATTAAGGCATGTAATTGATGTTTATGATGAGTATAACATGTAATTTGAATGATTAAGTGATTATATGAATTAAACATCACTATAATGTAAAATTGGTACCTTGGCTGAATTGAACATGTGGGGGTAATTAATGAGCATTTTGATGTTTTATGGTATATTATGGCATAGAATGAATAAATAATGATAAATGAGTGTGCATGTAAATTTGTAAGTGAAAATGATAACATGGCCGAATGATGCATGATGATATATTATGTGATTTAAGTGAAATTTTGATGATTGCCTTTATTAGTAGTCTGGTAGTGAAATCTAGTCCAAGATATAATTGGCTAGCCATAGGAATTTCACACCGCGGTCCGAGTTATGATGACTCACTATTGATTGGCCAATGATGGTTTATCCCAGTGTATAGTGCTTCAAGTGGTCACTATAGTGCAGTGCCAGTGTTTAATGGTTCCATTAGGATCATTCTATAGTGTAGTGGATTTGTGGGGTGCATGTCCCGCATATCTAGTCAGGAGATTTTTATTGGGTGTATACTAAGGGCATAATGGTAAATATGCAATAAAATTGATTAAAATAGTGATAAATGAGAAAATAGGTGAAAACGAAGTTAAAATGAAAGATATAGAAAGTTTAGGGGTAAAATGGTAATTTTACATTAATAGTGAAAAGTAGTGGTAATTGGGTAAAAAGTGTAATAAAAGTGATAATAGAGTGAAGAAATTGAAAAATAAGGACTAAATTGTAATTTGGAGTAAAAATGGTAAAATAGGGACAAAAATGTAATTTTGTAGGTTATATAATAATTGAGATGTAAAATAAGTATAAATAAGGGTATTTTGGTCATTAAAAGAAAATATAGGACATAGATGTAATTATTGAAAATATGAGGGCATAACTGGTAGATGTAATTATTAAAAATATGAGGACATAAGTGGAATTATTGAAGAAGTTAAAGACCTAAATGTAATTATTGAAATTGAAAGGCTAAATAAAGGTTTAAAGTGTAATTAGTGACTTAAGTGAATAAATAGGTGAACATGTGACTTAATTGACGAATTTAAGTATATAAATATAATTTATGAGAATAAAATAAAAATATTGTATTAAGTAAACAATTAATATGATAGTGGAAATTTATGGATTTGTAACCACCACTAGGCATATTTAATGCTCAGCACGTAATTTTATTTGACTGTGTGTAGGAACGCTTTAGGAGTGGAGCAGCATACCTTAGGAGGTTTTTGGGAGCGTATCAGTGAAGGAAAATTGAAGTTTATTTATGTATGTTTTGTTGGCATGTATATAAATGTGAAGTTAGTATATGTATGAATATTTGGTATTGGTATAACTCTGTGATGAATGGATAATTTGGACTGTTGATGGTACGAGATATATGATATTATTGTTGTGCCCTTGTCGGGGCTGCGGTTGTTTAAATTTGCAGGTTTGGGTAGGTAAAAATACAAGCCGTTATACTGTCGAAATTTTTACCAAATGAATAGTAATATTAGACAGTTATAGGTCAATCGGTAAGATAAGCTAATGAGTTTTAATGGTTAAGTAAATTTTATAGTCAAGTAAATTTAATGACTTAGTGTGGAAGAAAAAAAAAATTACCTGCAAATTCATAATCAGATTGTATGGCGACTTGACATAATCATGGTAATCGCACAGTAGCTTTAAGACGACAGTGTACGTATAGTATAAGGGTGTTACATTTATTTTTGTATCAGAGCGATGGTTTAGGCGATTCTAAGATCGGAATGGGGTTTTAAGGATTTGTTTCAATGTATATACATGCCAAACGAAGTGTGAATACTATATTGTGATACTGATGTATGTTGCTCCTTTGTTTATAGTGTATAATGGCGTTCGATAGAAGTTACAGTGTTGGCGATGGTGAAAGTGGGGCTTTGGCCAGTGTTGGTCAAGCTGGGACCCTACAGTAGCAGGCTAATCCTCCAGTGGCTCCTCCTCCGCCACAACCTGCCTTTCTGAATATGATGATTAATTTCATTCAGCATCACCTTCGAGTTGAGCAGGGTCAACAGCTGCTAGTGCCAGTGCAACCACTTGCTCTGCCTCAGAGGAAGCCGATATTGGAGCAGTTGAAGAGAATGGGAGCTAAGGATTTCTTTGGGCGTGACCCCGATGACTCTCGAGCAAGTAGAGGAGTGGTTGTTTCGTATAAAGAGATTGTTCGAGATTACACATAGTCCACCAGAGGAGATGTTTGAGGGGGCCGTTGCTTTGCTACAAGGTCTAGCTTATTTTTGGTGGGATTCAGTTAGAAAGCATACTCCAGCCAACCAGTTGACTTGGGAGTATTTTCTAGCTCAGTTTGAGAAGAAATATATTGGAGCAGAGTATAAAGCTTCGATGCAAGACGCTTTCTGGAGATTGAGACAAGGTAATAAAATAGTGGCAGAATATGAGAGAGATTTTGAGCGGTTGAGTGCCTACTTGGATGATGTGCTGAGGACAGAGGCACACTGATGGAGAAATTTGAGTGGGGTCTTCATAACTGCATTAAACAGATAGTCGGTGGCCAGAGACATCCAGATTTGAGATCACTAGTGGCAGCTTCTATTAAAGTTGAGACAGCACAGATAGATGAAGCAGATAGATAGTCTTGCTTCCAACAAAAAAGGAAACCGGGTAAATCTAGTGGTGCTGGTAGTCAGATTAAGAGATCCAGAGCGCTACCTCCTTCTCAGAGTCGAGGATTGATGGCACTGGCTCACAGTTAGAAGAATCCAGCTGGTAGTGGTGTCCCAGCATCTTCAGTGCGTAGTACATCGAGGGGCAGAGGTAGAGGTACTCCTCAGCAGTGTAATCATTGTGGCAGATTGCATCCAGGTGAGTGGAGATATTTGTCAGGAGACTATTTCAAGTGTGGGTCGAAGGAGCATCTAGTTAAAGATTGTCCTGATGCATGCCACTATTAGTTACTTCACCAGCCCCAGGTGTAGGCTCTTCAGCAGCTAAAGGTAGAGGGACAGCCTCTAACACAACAACTAGACGTCCTCCACCACTATTCTAGGGTCAAGGACATGCTGTAGGCCGCACTTATGCAGTGAGAGCCAGAGACCGGGAGGATGCACCTGACGTAATCATAGGTAAATTCTCCTTATTGTCTGATTCAGTGTATGCACTTATTGATCCCGGGTCTACACACTCCTATATTAGCACTGATGTTGCACGGGGTAAAGGGTTAAATGATTCATCTTTAGACCATGATATTCTAGTGACCAATCCTTTGGGCCATAGTGTGATAGTGAATAAGGTATATAGAGAATGTCTCATTAGTGTACAAGGGCATGTTTTCTTAGCCAACCTGATTGAGCTCCCTTTCAAAGAATTTGATGTCATCTTGGGTATGGATTGGTTAGCCGCTCATCATGTGATGGTTGACTGTAAAACAAAGAGAGTGACTCTTAGAACTCCAGATGACCAAGAGATCACTATAGTGGGGCAAAGACCAGATTATCTTTCTGATGTGATATCTGCTATTGCTGCAAAGCGGTTGATTAGGAAAGGTTGTGTTGCTTACTTATGCTATGCAATGGATGCAAAGAAAGAAACTCCTAAAGTGACTGATGTGCCAACTGTGTGTGAGTTTCAATATGTCTTCCTTGAAGAACTTCCAGGCTTACCACTGATAGGGAAATTGAGTTTTCTATTGATGTAGCTCTAGGTACTGCCCCTGTTTTTATTGCCCCATATAGAATGGCACTAGTAGAATTGAAAGAATTGAAGATCCAGTAAAAAGAATTACTTGAAAAAGGTTTCATTAGGTTGAGCACATCGCCATGGGGAGCACATCACCATGGTTGCTCTTTGTGATGAATAGATAATTTGGACTGTTGATGGTATGAGATATATGATATTATTTTTGTGCCCTTGCTGGGGCTGCGGTTGTTTGAATTTATAGGTTTAGGTAGGTATAAATACAAGCTGTTATACTACCAAAATTTTTACCAAATAAATAGTAACATTAGACAGTTATAGGTCAATCAGTAAGATAAGCTAATGAGTTTTAATGGTTAAGTAAATTGTATAGTCAAGTAAATTTAATGACTTAGTGTGGAAGAAAAAAAAATTTACCCTCAAATCCATAATCAGATTGTATGGCGATGTGCAACAATCATGGTAATTGCACAGTAGCTTTAAGACGGCAGTATACGTATAGTACAAGGGTGTTATAAGCAGGGTGGATCGAGTTTCTCCGACCGTCATTCCAGACTCACCTAGAGATTGCGAGAGAGTTCTTAACCACACTTCATTAGAGAGGGTTCTAGAGATCGGATAATGAGGAGGGCATCATACAGTTTCGGGTCTGAGGAGACCACTTTTGTATCACCCGTAGGGTTTTTGCCTAGGTGATGGGGCTCTCATCAGGAGTAGCTGTGATGACGCTAGAGAGGACAATCCAGAGGCAGCATTGGGAGGCCATTACACTGCCAGGAGCACCATATGATCATGACACGGCAAAGAGCACTATGCTCTCATTTCAGGCTTTGAGATATGTCCATCGAGTCTTATCCAGCTCTTACCTTGGCCAGGATAGGAATCCTGGATCGGTTAACGATGCTGACATTTGGAGTCTGTGGGCATTGGCGATAGGCCGGCGACTCAATATTAGCCATGAGATTTTGGCTAATCTGGTTAGGTTGGCATGGGGGACGACTTCTTTTATATGTGCTAGGGGTGTGATCACCAGACTTCTGACGTACCTGAGGGTTCCTCTAGTTGACTTTGGGCCTTCAATGGATGAGGATGTTTATGTTGACTTAGTTGTAGCCTAGACTATGAGGATGGTAGCTCAGATACCTAGTTATCCTTATGACTATAGATTGCTTATAGTAGCAGAGACTAGACACCTATTCCATCTACCCCCACTCCAGCCAACACTAGAAGAGCTAGAGGGGAGGCCCAGCTGGAGGAGGACCAGCAACAATAGCAGCAACCCAAGAAGGAGCAACCTCGTACCCCCCAGGATCAGGGATGGAAATAGACGTGGATGAGATGATCCGCACTCCATCTTCTAAGCAAGGCCAGACAGAGATGCCGAGTCTTGTTCCTCCACCGCTATCAGTTCATCGGTCTGATATTCGGGTAGAGAGGAGATATCACCCTTATAGGTGACCTGGACATCTAGGGGCATCTACATCTACTGTCCGTCACCATCAGAGCCCTATATAGAGCCAGCACAGTTCAGTAGACTGTCACCCTCTCCATCCGTGCAGCAGAAGACTATCTCAGGGTGACTGCTGCCATCGTCGCTATGGATCGACGCATGGATGAGAGAGACAGGGTGTTAGGTGAGCGCTTAGACAGACAGAAGAGGCTCATAGAGGATTTGAGACAGGGTCCGAGTGCCTCTCAGGCAGCAGTAGCCCAGAGGATCGTTAAGGCCGTCCAGCTGGTTGATGAGTCTGTCACCTCTCTCAGATTTCGAGTGGAGATTCTAGAGGCCTCCATACCAGCCATATTAGGGACCATCAAGGAGTTGCGAGAGCAGATGAAGGATAGGCTTACTTGGATTAGGGATGCCTCTAGGTGCCAAAGCTCAGAGCAGACACATGTTTTTTCAGAGGTGGTGAGAGTGATTAGCGAGTTCTTAGAGTTCCTCAAGGCTTGTACTCAGCCTTTTCTGGATGGGTATTCTTAGATTCAGTTCCAATACCCTCTGCGAGTAGAGCCGCCGGTAACACCTTGATCCCCACCGGCAGATGTCATTCATCAATAGCCAGTTGTCAGAGCCAGACCCTTGGCATTCCGAGATCATCCTTCTTCTTTCGGAGCCAGGCCATTGACTTCTAGAGCAGGGTTGTCTTCATCCAGTGCTCAGCCGATTCATGTGTCTAACAGCGATCAAGACCCCGATGAGCCATCTGATTATCCTCCTTTGTAGTGCATGTTCAGGGAGATTTGTGTATTGATATCTTTTGATGTAGAAACTTTTATTATTATCTATTTAATCATAGCTATTATGTTTCTTTCGGATTCTTTTTTTATTCTCCTATGCAAGCGCATAACAAAAAATAATAAAAACAAATAATAATAATGAAAGAGAGGATGAAATAATAAGAACCATAACTGATAAAAGAGATGAACAAACAATATATTGAACTTATATTTCAAAAATCCGGTTAATACCATAATCTAACAAAATTATGTAAAATTATAGGAATTATACTGCGGTATATCAAACGAGACATAGCAACAATCATATGCTTATAGCTCAATAGTGACAATTATATGCTGGTGTCTCGAATGCAATAATCACATGCCGAAGAGACCAACTGCAGTATATCAAATGGGACATAGCGATAATCATATGCTTATAGATCAACGGCGACAATCATATGCCGGTGTCTCGATGGCGACAATCACATGTTAGATAGACCAGCTGTAGTATATCAAACGGGACATAGCGACAATCATATGCTTATAGCTCAGTGGTAACAATCATATGCCGGTGTCTCGAAGGCAATAATCACATGCTGGACATACCAACTACACTATATCAAATGAGACAAAACCATATGCTTATAGCTCAAAGGCAAAAATCATATGGCGGTGTCTCGAAGGCGATAATTACATGCCGGACAGACCAATTGCAGTATATCAAAAAAGATGTGGCGACAATCATACGCCAACGGCTCAATGGTGATAATCATATGCCGGTGTCTCAAAGGTGATAATCACATATCGGACAGTCCAATTGCAGTATATCAAAAAAGACGTGGCGACAATCATATGCCTATGGCTCAATGGCAACAATCACATGCCAATGTCTTGAAGGCAAGAATCATATGCCGGACAGACCAACTATTGTATATCAAAAGAGACGTGGTGACAATCTTATGCTTATGGCTCAACGACGATAATCATATGCCGATGTCTCGAAGGCGACAATCATACGCTGGACAGGTAAACTGCAGCCTACATAACAAGTCGTGGTGACAATCATATGCTTACGATGTGACAACAACAATCATAGGCCGAGATCTTGATGGCAACAATCATATGCCGAATAGATTAGTTGTAGTCTTCAGATATCCTGACAGCGGCAATCATATGCCAGATGGATCAAACACAGTCTTTAGAATGACTTGGCGGCGACAATCATATGACAAGGTCTTGACGGCGACAATCATATGCCGAAAAAATTCAACCAAAGTCTCTAGAACGACTTAGTAGCGACAATCATAAGCCACCATCCATGATCTTCAAATAGCATAGCAAAAAGGTAAAGACTGTCTCAGGTACGCGCTTCTTCCCTTTTTCTCTGAATTTTGGCTCATCTAGACACTAGTGCACTAGTTTTCCAAAAATTGGGGGCAACTGTAAACACCGGGACTCGAGGCAGCCCAGATCAGAGTTACCCAATGAAGATATTGGTACCTATTTAACAGGTAAAGGAGTGAGGTTATAGGTTTTTACCCCTGATTTTCACAAATTTTGAGGATATAGGTGACCAAAAATCAATTTGAACCTCTTTTGTTTTGAAAGAAGTCTTTTTAGATGGAAAAATTTATCTTTTGGTTGATCGATGCTCGTTGGTCAACCACGATGCCCGTTGGATGCATTGAATGACGGTCGGTCACCATTTCTCACCCGAGGGGCACCCGTCGCTTGCGCAAGCAGGTGCCCTTGGCTCACGCTTGTGGGAAGGTGCCCGTCACTCGCGCGAGTGGGAAGCCCGTCCCTCTCGGGCAAGCGGGTGCCCGTCGCTCGGCAGGGAAGGCTATCCCCTTTTACCGTACTGATGCTCGTCGGTCGGCACCTAATAGCGAGATTATAGTTGTTTGAGGATAGATACAAAATTTTAATATGTTTATCCTCAAGGATAAACTAAAGATTTTTGATGGGAATTTAGGTAACATTAAGCTTAAGATTCCTCCATTTAAGGGTAGAAATAATGCTGAAGAGTACTTAGAATAGGAAAGGAAGGTTGAAATGATCTTTGATTATAACAGGTATTCTGAGGAGAAGAAAGTGAAGATAGCAGCTGTGGAGTTTACGGATTATGCACTATTTTTATGGGATCAATTGAACATGGATAGAAGGAAAGTGGGTAGACGACCTATTAGTAGTGGGGAGGATATGAAGGAGGCCATGAGGAAATGATTTGTGCCATCACACTACTTTAGGGAGTTACATCAAAGGTTGCATAGGTTAGTACAAGGGGGTAGGTCAGTAGAGGACTATCATAAGGAAATGGAAATATGCATGGTTAGAGCTAACATTGAGGAGCATGAAGAGGAAACCATGGCTCGATTTCTAGGTGGGTTAAATAAAGAGATTGCTGATGTCATAGAGCTTCATAGGTATGATTCCATGGAGGAAATGTTGAGTATGGCAATGAAGATTGAAAAACAGAAGAAGAGTAGGAGCTTCAACCGAACCAGCAACAACTCAAGGCATAGTTTGGGATCTAGATGGACCAAAGGGGAGAATAGAAAAGACTTTAGGGGATCCAAACCTTATGGGGCAGATTCGGGTTCCAAAGATGCAAGAGCTGTCCAATCACCATCCAAAGTTGTAAAAGGTAACCCTAATACTCCAACTCCTAGTGGAGAGATTAAATACTTTAAATGCTTGGGGAAGGGGCATATGGCACGTGACTCTCCTAATAAAAGGGTAATAATAGCTAGGGATGATGGGAAAATTATTTTTGAATCAGACCATAGTGAAGATGAGATGCCTCCTTTGGAAGATTGTAGTGATTGTGATAGTGAGGGAGAGTTATTAGTTGCTGAAAGTGGGAAATCATTGGTGGCTAGGCGAGCTTTGAACTTGAATATTAAGGAAGAGAGCCTAGAACAAAGAGAAAACATATTTCACACTAAGTGTTTAATTAATGGAAGGGTGTGCACAGTTATTGTTGATGGAGGTAGTTGCACCAATGTAGCTAGTGTGAATATGGTTGAGAAGCTGAACTTGGTATGTGAAAGGCATCCTAGACCTTATAAATTACAATGGTTGAATGATAGTGGAGAGGTCAAGGTCACAAGGCAAGTAAGAGTGCCATTTTCTATTGGGAGGTATAAGGATGAGGTAGTTTGTGATGTAGTACCTATGCAGGCAGGACACTTACTTTTGGGGAGGCCATGGCAATTTGATAGACATGTTTTGCATAATGGATACGCTAACCGTTACTCATTTTCTTATGAAGGTACAAAGGTTACATTAGCACCATTATCACCTCAAGAAGTGTTTGAAGATCAAAAGATATTAGTTGAGAGGGAGAAAGAGAGGCTTCGGCCCAGAGAGAAGAGGGGAGCGAATCTAAAAGAGAAAAAGAAAGAAAAGGGGGAAAAGAGGCTAGAAAAGAAACAAAACAAATAAATGGCCCATTGGTGAGTGAAAACAAGAAAGGTGGGAGGCAAAAACAAAATTTTTATGTAAGGGCAAGAGAGGTTAGGAGTGCTTTAGCAACAGGGCAGCCATTGATCCTTGTAACTTACAAAGAGATTTTATTTTCTGACACTGACATTGACCATGAATCTTTGCCTTCTAGTTTTGTGTCTTTATTGCAGGAGTATTTAGATGTCTTTCCTGATGAGCTACCAGATGGATTACCACCTTTGATAGGGATAGAACATCAGATTGAATTTGTACCTGGATCCACCATCCCTAACCGACCAGCCTATAGAAGCAATCTTAAGGAAACTAAGGAGATGCAAAGGCAAGTGGAAGAACTCATGGAGAAGGGATTGGTTAGGGAGAGTATGAGTCCTTGCACAGTACCCGTTCTATTGGTACTGAAGAAGGATGGAACATGGAGGATGTGTGTTGATTGTCGTGCAGTCAGCAAAATCACTGTAAAGTATAGACATCCTATTCCTAGGCTTGATGATATGTTAGATGAATTGTGTGGTGCTGTGTATTTTACTAAGATTGATTTAATGAGTGGATATCATCAAATAAGAATGAAACCTGGTAATGAATGGAAAACAACTTTCAAAACTAAATATGGTTTGTATGAGTGGTTAGTCATGCCATTTGGGCTATCTAACGCCCCTAGCACGTTTATGAGACTTATGAACCATGTATTGCGTGCATATTTAGGAAAGTTTGTTGTTGTTTACTTTGATGATACACTCATTTATAGCAAGTCTTTTGAGGAACATATTAAGCATGTTAAGTTAGTTTTGCAAACTTTGAGGCATGAAAAGTTGTATGATAAACTTAAGAAGTGCACATTTTGTATAGATAGACTTTTTTTTCTTGGTTTTGTGGTGAGTGCAAAGGGTATTGAAGTGGATGAAGAGAAAGTGAAGGCAATTAGAGATTGGCCCACGCCTAAGTCCGTTTCGGATGTGAGGAGCTTTCTTGGCTTAGCAAGTTTTTATAGGCATTTTGTGCAGGATTTCTCTTCTGTTGCTGCACCACTTACAGAAATAATCAAAAAGGAAGTTGGGTTTAAGTGGGGAGAAGCACCGCAAAAGGCTTTTGAAAATTTGAAAGGGAAGTTGTGTTCTGCACCTATATTATCTTTACCTAACTTTGATAAGACTTTTGTAATTGAGTGTGATGTTTCTAGTGTAGGTATTGGGGTTGTCCTAATGCAAGAGAAAAGACCGATTGCCTATTTCAGTGAGAAGCTTCATGGAGCTCAACTCAATTATTCAACCTATGATAAGGAGTTGTATGCCTTAGTGAGAGTATTGGATGTGTGGCAGCATTACCTCCTACCCAAGGAGTTTGTCATTCACACCGATCATGAGTTCCTCAAACACTTGAAGGGACAAGGTAAGTTGAATAAAAGGCATGCTAAATGGGTTGAATTTATTGAAACATTTCCCTATATTATTCAACATAAGCATTGAAAGGATAATATTGTTGGTGATGCATTATCAAGAAGATGTTCCTTGATATCTACACTTAGTTCTAAATTGTTAGGATTTGACCATGTTAAGGAATTATATGTTGATGATTCTAATTTTGGTAATGTGTATAATGCGTGTGAACATAAGGTCTTTGATAAATTTTATAGACATGAAGGATTCTTATTTAAGGGAAGCAAGCTTTGTGTGCCTAAATGTTCAATGCGTGATTTGCTTGTATTAGAGTCTCATTGTGGGGGATTAATGGGACATTTTGGGATACATAAGACCTATGACATGTTGAATGGGCATTTCTTTTAGCCACACATGCGAAAAGATGTGGAAAAGGTGTGTAATGCATGTGTTGCATGTAAACAAGCTAAGTCTAAATCTATGCCTCATGGATTGTATATGCCTTTACCCGTACCTAATTCTCCTTGGATTGACATTTCCATGGATTTTGTGCTTGGTTTGCCTAGGACAAAACGTGGTAGGGATAGTATTTTTGTTGTGGTAAATAGGTTTACTAAAATGGCTCATTTTATTGCATGTCATAAATGTGATGATGCTGTTAATATTGCTGATCTGTTCTTTAAGGAAGTTGTCCGTTTGCATGGTATTCCACACACTATAGTTTCAGATAGGGATACAAAGTTCCTTTCACATTTTTGGCGTGTTTTATGGGTAAGTTAGGAACAAAATTTTTGTTTTCTACTACTTGTCACCCCCAGACAGATGGACAGACTAAAGTGGTGAATAGAACTTTGGGTACTTTACTTCTTGCTATAGTGGGTAAGAATTTTAAAACTTGGGAAGATTGTTTGCCTTTTATTGAATTTTCTTATAATAGGATTATTCATTTTTCCGCTGGCTTTTCGCCATTTGAACTTGTTTATGGTTTCAACCCACTAACTGTGCTTGATCTTTGTCCTTTACCTTTACATGAGCTTTCAAGTTTGGATGGTAGTAGGAAGGCAGAATTGGTGAAATCCTTACATGAGAAAGCACGGGCAAGTATAGAGAAGAAGAATAAGCAGTATGCGGATCGAGCTAATAGGGGAAGGAAGCAAGTGGTGTTTGCCCCTGGAGACTAGGTTTGGGAGTATCGAGAAGAAGAATAAGCACTATGCGGATCGAGCTAATAGGGGAAGGAAGCAAGTGGTGTTTGCCCCTGGAGACTGGGTTTGGGTGCATTTCCAAACCAAATGAAGAGCAAACTGGATGTTCGTGGTGATGATCCATTTCAAGTCTTGGAGCGCATCAACGATAATGCCTACAAAATAGACTTGCCAGGTGAGTATGGTGTTTCGGCTACATTTAATGTTTCTGACCTTTCTCCTTTGATGTGGATTCAGATTTGAGGACAAATATTTTTGAGGAGGGAAGGAATGATACGGATTAAACATGAAAAACACCATCCACTAAAGACCCTTTGAAGATGCCAAGTGGCCAATCACAAGAGGGCGAGCTAAGAAGTCGAAGATGGCTATGACAGCCTATATGCAAGGCTTTGTTACTCAAGAAATACATGAAGATGCTTTTGAAAAGTTTCAAAGTGGGCTTGAAGACAAACATAAGCTACTTAGCCTATTGGAGGCATCTAATAAAGATGGGCTTAAACCCTAGGCCTGTGGGCCTTCATTTAAAAGGGTTTATTTAGTTAGTTGGGCTTGTTACTTAGTCTTTTTAATTTGGGTTTAAAATTCGGCCAACTCTTTTATTTATTGGGTTTTATTTTAAGTTAAGACTATTACTTATGTAATTGGGCTTATATTTCTTGTTCAGCCCATGTGGAATTCGGCCTACTTGTTTAAAAGGCCTTATTTGCTTAATTAGGGTTACGTTAAATTGGGAGGATATAAATACCTCTTAAGACATTGTAAAAATCAGATTTGAATAATATTATTTTGGCATTGCCGAATTTTCTTTGCTTAGATTGAGAGAGAATTGCTTTCTTTTCTATTGCATCAAGAACTTGATTAACTTATCAATTCTTTTGAGTTGTGGCATTTTTCTCGTTCTAAATTCCCAATTATTTGCGTTTCCATTCACAAGTTGTTTGGGGGTTCAATAGGGAGGGTTTTTTTTTAATCTAATTTGTTCTTTGCTAAACATCTTGTATGTGTGGGTTTGTAGCTCGTTAGCTATTGGTTTCCACATCAAAATGACCCTCTCAAGTAGCTGACTCAACCATCATGTCATCGATGTATACCTCAACCTCCTTGTGAATCGAGTCATCCAAGATTTTTTTAGCCATTCTTTGATAAGTTGCTCCAGTGATCTTCAATTTGAAAGGCATCACTTGAAAAGCAAATGTCCCCCATTCAGTGATGAAAGCTGTCTTGATGAGATATACCATCCTGTTAAGAATTTGGTTGTACCTGGCATACATGTCCACAAAACTGTACACGCATAAGCAGATGCACTATCTATTAGAACATCGATGTGGGGCAATGGGAAATCGTCCTTCGGGCAAACCTTATTCAAATCACGATAGTCTGCACACACTCAAACTCTCCCATCCTTTTTGGCTACGGGACTACATTGGCTAACCACAATGGGTATTAAACCTCCAGTAAGAACTTAGCCTCAATCTGTTTCTATACCTCCTCGTTTACCTTTTTTGCCCACTATGATTTGAGCCTCCTGAGCTTCTGTTTGACTGGCTTACATTATGTATAGGTTGGAATGGTATGTTCAACGACCTCACGGTCGATTCTTGGCATATCATCGTAGGTCCAGGCAAAGACTTTTCGTATTTTTTCAATATTCTCTCAAAATTTTTTCTCTCTTTAGGAGTTATGTCAGATGCTATCAAAATTTCTTTTTGGTTTTCCAAATTTTCGAGATTAAATTTGGTAGTATTAGTCGAATTAATATCAAATATAAATGAATCATATGCGTGATTATGGGTAATGAAATCATCATAAATATCACACAAATAAGCAAATTTGTTCATACGATTAATATAAATAGTACTGCATACATCATTACTAAAAAGTTCAGACACAAAAAGTACATCTACTTCTAGTGGCACAAATAGTCACTTCTCAGGCCTTCTTCTCCTTCTCTCGTTACTTTGGGTCAGAAATCTCTTTGCTGTCAATGAGATTCTGAATTTGATCCCTCAACATCCTGCATTGATCAGTAAGATGGCCAGTGTGCTAGTGGTATGCACTACAGGTCCCTTCTGTAGCCGGGTTCGTGATCATTCTTAGCAGGTCTAGCTGGCATCGACTGCAACTTTCATGCTTTCATCAGCTTATAAAAAACCTAAGATAAGGGTTTGCCGAAGTGTGATGCATGCGGAACCCCATAAGTCCCCGGAGGCCCGCTTTTAGGGTTCAAGATAGGTTTATTAAACTCATGAGGATTGGTCACTTTATAATGGATAGGGAATCGCCCCTATTCATTGCTAATGATCAAACTACAAATGCATCTAATTTTGGTAACAAGAGGTATTTTGGAGTCGCCACCTGATAAAACAATGGAAAAGTTCATCTAGCCTCATGAAGTATAAGACTTGAGTGAAAATTTGGGACATCGCTCTTATGTCTATTTTGGGCAACAAAAGGTATTTTGGAGTCGCCACCCAATAAAACATTGGGAAGGTTCGTCTAACCTCGTGAAGCCTTACACCAGATAGAGTTCGGGACATCACTCTTGTACCTTTGTTAAAGTTTATAAATGAGTTTTTAAGTAAAATTTCCACCTCTCTTCTCATGCATTTATGCAATTAAATTAAAGCACACTCAAGCATATAAATGAAAGCGATAAAGTAGTAAATAAATAAAATTAACTTACAATAAAAAATATCAAAATACAACCCGAATAAATACAAAGCCTATGAAATAGAAAAGATAAAATACATACATAAAACGAGATATTTATTTGAATATTAGTTCATGCATGCATATTTAGAAAAATGAAGAGTTTCCTTGAATGATTTTGAAAAACAGGGATAAATGATCCCAATTTTCGTAAAAAGGAAACTCTTCAATTGAGTGAATTTTATTAGATGAAAACTAGGATATTGTTCCCATTTTATTAAGAAAACTACAATTAATTGTACAAAAATCTTTATGTGAATTTCTAGGTTAGCGTGCATACAAATCTCCATTTGGTGGGAAACACTCGAATGCGAGTGGGTTCAATAAATCGACAAAACAAAAGGAGACAAATAGTTAGTAATGCAATAAAAATAAATAGATTAATTAAAAAGAAATAAATGATTAAAAATAATAACATGAAAATATGAAAAAGTAATAAAATAAAATCAATACACAAATAGAAAATGAATGGATTAAATAGACAATATTAATAATAAGATAGAAATGAATTAAATGAATCAATCAAATAAAATGCAAAATGGAAATTAGAAAAAATAATAAATGTATATGCATTAATATAACACATGAAAGGTAATATATTCAAATTAACCAACCTAACAAGCAACATAGCCAAGCAAACAAACGAAATAAATAAATACATTGGTGCACATCTGTGAAATGAGAAAAAAATAAATAAATGAAAAATGAAAACAAGCCAATATGCATGCAGAAATAGAGTAACAGGGACCAAAGCAAATAAAATGAAATGCAAAATCATGAAAGAATGCAAGGATATAAAGACGTGAACATCACCATGCAAAAACAAAGGAAAAAAGAAGAAAAGCCATGCAAAAAGACATTTAATAATAATAATAATAATAATCAAATTAAATAAATTTAACAAACTGTTACCACACACAAAAATATATTTTACAAATAAAAGTGAAAATAAAATAGTAAAATAGAATTTATATGAAATGAGGAAAATAAAACATGCAAAATGAACCAACAAAGAAAACAAACATGCTGACCTGCACAAAGTAAAAGGAAATAAGAAAAAGATAAAATATGCAGGATGTTGACAATGGCCAATCTAGAGGAATTTCCATGCAAAGCACATGTGAATTTCATGCAAAAAGATAATGGGAGACATGAAGAAAAGAAAAAAATAACAAAACCATGAAGTTGGGAACGACGCCCAACTTCCATGGGAAATCTTATTTTTTCTCTTTTAAACCAAATATAAATCCAAAATGCTTAGCTCATGCCATAAATCACCAAAGAACACACATAGATCCGAAATAAAGTTGATTTAAATGGGAAAAGATAAAATCACAAAAGCTTGGATTTTAGAGAGATAAAACGTGAATGAGGAAGATAATGAATAGTGTTTTTTATTTCCTTTTTCTTTTGGCTTTTAATTCATAGAAATCATCACAAACATCACTTAGATCATGGATAAAGTAACGCAAATGATTATTACATAATAGTATCAACCAAAAATCAAGAAAAATGAAATCAAAATTGAGCTAAGAGACATGGATATTTGCATATTTTATCACATGATTTTCACATTGTATAGAGTCCCAAGGTTTTGTTGTTACTTCAGATATTTGTGTTTAAGATCACAGAATTCAAATGCTTTTAGCACTCTTGGACTGCTCTCCTTGCTCGGTTTGCTCCTTTCTGGGCTTCCCTCTCTCGGCTGCTCACTCTCCTTTTTTCTTTTTTTCTCTCGGCTTCTCTCCCTTTTTTCTCTTTCGTTTTATGTTTCTTTTCTTATCATCTGCCGCCCCTCAGCCTAGGGTTTCTTATTTCTTTTTATATCTTATTTAAGTTTATTCTTTCCTTGATTTCCTCTTAAATATCCTCTCTCTTAATATTTTTAATTTATTTTTGGTTTATCTAATTTCTCCTCATATATTTTTATTAATTAATTAATCCCTCTTTTAATTTATTTTTGGTAAATTTTAATTATCCTACAATAATAGTTAATTAATTTAATCTATTCTCAATTTTATTTTTTATTTATTTTTACTTATTTTTTATTTTTTATTTTTTTTTTATTTTTTGGAGAAATTAACAAAATTTACCTAAAATACCTTACTGAAACTCCCAGTCCAGAGAGAGTCAATGTAACACCCCAATGCCCCTTAGGAGCATATAGGAGTGCTACAGACACTTATTCTTAAATATCATATTAACAAATAATTATTCAAGCTAATTTAAGGTGAACTTAAATCAACACATATCAAAAATTATCATTATTATTAGCTAATTTAAGTTTACATTTTAAAAGTACAAAATTTTTAATATACATTACATTTTCTTGATATACAAAAATGGAACATTATATATACAATACAAAAGGTTAAACCTAACTAGAAGACTTGTAGACTTCTCCTAATGGCCAACAGATGTTTCTTCAAAAACTTGAGCTTCCAAGCTAAAACCTACACGAGAGACAAACACCTGTGTTGAGCTATGGCTCAATGGGAATACAACAAAACAAGGTCTACTACAGGAAATCACAAATTAACATATAATAATATAACATGCTATAGGTAAATACTAAGTCAAATATTCAATAATACATTCTTCACGTCATTATTACCACAACATGTTAACAATGCAATACACTCTGAATTGTTACTAATCATGACAAATATTTCATATAACATAGAATTATTATCAATCAATGAAATAATAATCTTAGTATAACCTGAATCAATACAGCAGTGGATAACGGGAACACTAGATACCACTCGGGTACCGATCACTAAATACTGGGAAAAAATAGTATTATCACTTGAGATATGCAAATCTCAAATCACTAAATACCAAACAATTTTGACACTGGATACCAAACGGGTACCAACATTGGCAGCTGCAGACGCTAACCCTTATAGGCATGCCTTCCTGTCCACGACTCGATTACAGGCTAAACAATTAATCCACTTAATACTCACATGAATAACTACACTTATCATTACCATGTGCATAGACATTCATAGGCCGATTACTATAATTCACACAAAACAAGACAATGAACTTGCATTCACAATTTCCAGCAATGTCGCGCTCTCAAAAGATCACAGGAATACCTTCTGTCACTCTGCGACCGAGCTCGCACACACGACAGAACACCAAAAACACTTTTATCATGCTTGCGACGAATCCCGCGCTCGCGACAGAACACGAACTTTCAACCGTACCGTACGGAGCACTTTGTCATGCTCACGACAGAGCCTGAACTTTGTGTTCAAACTCCCAACTTCACCTAATTCTAACACACACTTTGCTATATTCACATGCAAACCTCAACCATTAATCAAATACCAATTCTAGCCGAAAAAGGCCTTCCAAGCAAATAATCATATACCAATATATTCCTCATGCACAATTTCTAACATGCCTAATATCAACATGCCAACAATCAAAACTCAATACCACTTCAAATTGTCAATAACACTTCATCAACTCAACCATATTAACCCATTTACAATTTAGCCATTAGAAGAGTTATGGAACCCTTCAATGCCAATAATTTTCCCAATTAAACCAAACATGCATCTAATAAAGAAAATCAATTACAATCCTAAACCTTTGAATGCTAGCTCCTTCAACTTCGCAAATCATGTAACCTTATCTTTACCCTTTGCTCTTCTACTTGATTCTCCGACTTACAATCAATCAAATCTTGAATGAGATGAAGAACAAGGAAGTAAACAAGCAACTAACCCCTTTGAAGAAATCAAACTAAAGGAAAAGGAAGAGAAGAACCAAAGTAACTTACCTCTCACTTAAAGAGGGATGGCCGGCCAACTTGAAGAACAAGATGCCAAAACCAACCCCCACACATCCTTTAAATATGCATGGCACTCCTTAGGTGGCAAACCTCTCTCATGCCACATGTAAACCACTAAAGACTAATTAAGCTTAATTAATCCATCTTAACTTAATTAATCCTCACTTAACATTAATCATGCAAAATTACTCTTTAGTCACTAAACTATTTTATTTCATTCAATTAAGTCCTTAATTCTCAATTTCATTTTAGTCCGAAAATTATAAATCCTAATTTAAAGTCACTTAATCACCCTAATCACACTCAATACTACTAGGGTGAACTTCAAGTCATTACAACTATCTCCCACTTAAAGAATTTCGTCCTCGAAATTCCTTCTAATAAATGCTATGAGTTTAAGTATACAGAAGATCATGCAAAGACACTTATTCAATCAACACAAACAACTACTTAAAGTAACATACCAGGTAAAACATCTTGATCTCTCTTATCCTCTTCCAAAGTCATGGCATACACTCTACCAAAAGGTATATTAGGTCCCTCTACCATTTTTGAAATAACATATGATCGCTATCCGACCTGACCTGTTCCACTTCTGGTTCTTCCTCTTCTCTCACCCCCTGAGTTTGGTGCATTCTCCCTTATTGATCGCATAGTCAAGTTTTCCTGTGCTTGAAGACACTGTGCCACTAAATGGTCAGTACCACCACATTTAAAACAAGCTCCCGTGAGCTTCCTACATACTCCCCAATGGGTTTTCCTGCAATTTTCATATATTGCTGGGGCACTTCGTCTACTTAATGGAGATGGAACACCAACTTCAGAAGCTGACATCTTTCTACCTGACTTCTCTTGACCCAACATTTTCTGTGGTGCACTAAACATACCTTGACTCTCTTTGGTCTCACGAACTCTTTTACCAGAAACAAATCCAATGCCACTATCCTGTATCTTCCTCTTTTGATTCTTTCTTTGAACTACTCAGACTTTTCCACCTTCAAAGGAGCTAACACCAACTGATAATAACTTATCGATTGCAAAGAGGTCATTGCAGCTATCAATCCCTTTATTACTTTGTTTAAACCCTCCTTAAACTGCCAACATTTAAATTCTTCAGTCATTAAGGCATCAGGTATATACTTACTGAGTCGGCTAAATTCTTTCTCATAATCGGCCACAGTTAAGTTTCCCTGCTTAAGACTCATAAATTCTCTCTACTTAGCCTCTCTATAAGTCTTAGTGACATATCTCTTTTCAAACTCCTGAACAAAGAAATCCCAAGTCAGATTAATTAGTCATTGAGGAGTCCTTAACACTAACTTTCACTAATCATATGCTGGACCTTGTAACAACGATACTGCGCACGAAACTTACTATTCCTAAGGGCAATTTACTTCTTGCAATATTCTCTCTACCTTCTCTATCTAGAATTCTACTATATCAGACTCATCTATAAAGGTTCATCTAAATTCCTCAGCTCCCTTTTTCCTAATCACATCTGAAGGAGCCTTAAGGGCAGTCAATCTATCTATCATTTGCATTAACCCTTGTACTAACACTGGATTTTCTAGAACTAAGGGTGTATTTCTTACTAGTGGAGGCTAAGGTACACGAGGATTAACATAAGTTGGATTAACACTTTTAGTGGTTTCATCTATCTCTTCACTAGGATCTGACCCCATAATCACTCTACAAAATAAGGAAAACAACATCTGCACTATGGCCACTCTAAACAGACTCATATCAATATTATTCATTATAAATCCTATAATCCAGAACTGGCTAAACCTATGCTCCGATACCACAACTTGTAACACCCCAATGCCCCTCAGAAGGATATAGGAGTGCTACGAAAACTTACTCTTAAATATCATATTAACAAATAATTATTCAAGTTAATTTAAGGTGAACTTAAATCAACACATGTCAAAAATTATCATTATTATTAGCAAATTTAAGTTTACATTTCAAAAGTATAAAATTTATAATATACATTACATATTCTTGATATAAAAACATAGAACATTATCTATACAATACAAAAGGTTAAATCTAACTAGAAGACTTGAAGACTTCTCCTAATGGCCAATAGAAGTTTCTTCAAAAACTTGAGCTTCCAAGCCAAAAACCTACAAGGGAGACAAACACCCGTGCTGAGCTATGGCTCAGTGGGGATACAACAAAAAAAGTTCTACTATAAGAAATCACAAATTAACATATAATAATATAACATGCTATAGGTAAATAATAAGTCAAATATTCAATAATACATTCTTCATGTCATTATTACCACTATATGTTAACAATGCAATACACTTTGAATTGTTACTATATCATGACAAATATTTCATATAACATAGAATTATAATCAATCAATGAAATAATAATCTTAGTATAGCCTGAATCAATACAGCAGTAGTTAACAGGAACAATGGACCACTCGGGTTCCGATCACTAAATACTTGGGAAAAACAGTATTATCACTCGAGATATGCAAATCTCAAATCACTAAATACAAAAAGGTATTGACACTGGATACCGAATGGGTACCAATACTAGTAGTTGTGGACGCTAACCCTTATAGGCATGCCTACCTATCCACGACTCGATTACAGGCCAAACAATTAATCCACTTAATATTCACATGAATAACTACACTTATTATTACCATGTCCATAGACATTCACAGACCAATTACTATAATTCACACAAAATAAGGCAATTAACTTGCAATCACAATTTCCAGCTATGTCGTGCTCATGACAGACCATAGGAATACCTTTCGTCACGCTCGCAGCCGAGCTTGCATATGCGACAAAACACAAAACACACTTTTATTGGGCTTAAGAAGAATCCCATGCTCGTGACAAAACACGAATTGGCAACCATACCCTACGGAGCACTCTGTCGTGTGGTGGCGCTCGCGACAGAGCCTGAACTTTGTGTTAAAACTCCCAACTTCACCTAATTCTAACACACACTTCGCTATATTCAAATGCAAACCTTAACCATTAATCAAATACCAATTCCAACCGAAAAGGCCTTCCAAGGAAATAATCATATACCAACATATTGCTCTTGCACAATTTGTAACATACCTAATATCAACATGCCAACAATCAAAACTCAATACGACTTCAAATTGTCAATAACACTTCATCAACTCAACTATATTAACACATTTACAATTTAACCATTAACAGAGTTATAGAACCCTTCAATGCCCATAATTTTTGCCATTTAACCAAACATGCATCTAATAAAGAAAATCAATTACAATCCCAAACCTTTTAATGCTAGCTCCTTCAACTTCGCAAATTAGGTAACCTTCTCTTTACCCTTTGCTCTTCTACTTGATTCTCCGACTTACAATCAATAAAATCTTGAATGAGATGAAGAACAAGGAAGAAAATAAGCAACTAACCCCTTTGAAGAAATCAAATTAAAGGAAAAGGAAGAGAAGAACCAAAGTAACATACCTCTCACTTAAGGAGGGATGGCCGGCCAACTTGAACAACAAGATGCCAAAACCAACCTCCACACATCTTTTAAATATGCATGGCACTCCTTAGGTGGCAAACCTCTCTCATGCCACATGTAAACTAGTAAAGACTAATTAAGCTTAATTAATCCATCTTAACTTAATTAATCCTCACTTAACATTAATCATGCAAAATTACTCTTTAGTCACTAAACTATTTTATTTTATGCAATTAAGTCCTTAATTCTCAATTTTAATTTAGTTCAAAAATTATAAATCCTAAATTAAACTTACTTAATCACCCTAATCACACTCAATACTACCAGGGTGAATTTCAGGTCATTACAGCCAAAGTGTGATACGGATCAGCCATGCAAAACACCATCCACTAAAGACCCTTTGAAGATGCCAAGTGGTCCAATCACAAAAGGGCAAGCTAAGAAGCTGAAGATGGCTATGACAGCCTATGTGCAAGGCTTTGTTGCTTAAGAGCTACATGAAGATGCTTTTGAGAAGTGTCAAAGAGAACTTGAAGGATGCATTTATAAAGTACTTAGCCTTTTGGAAGCTTGTAATGGAATTGGGCCAACTTAATTCATTTTTGGGTTTTATACAACTTGGGCTTTAATTGTACAAGTCATGTGCTTTATTTAAAAAGTCATATGACTCATTTAGGCTTTAAAGTTAGGCTAGACATTTTGGGCTTTCTTTAAATGGGTTTATTTTAGCTTGTTGGGTTTTAGTTAGTCTTTTTCTTTTGGGCTTGAAAAATTCGGCCAACTTTTTTAAAGTTATTATTGGGTTTTATTTTAAGGTATGTTTAGCCTTTGTAAATGGGCTTATTTGATAGCTTTAAGCCCATGGAAATTCGGCCTACCTTAGTTAAAGGCCTTATTAGGGTTTTCTTTAGGTTATTTGTTACTTAGGGTTAGCCACCCTATAAATAGGATATGTTATGTCAAGAATTTTAGATTGGAATGATATTCTCTTTAGCATAGCTGAATTTCTTTAGGGGATTGATGGGACATTTTGGGGTACATAAGACCTATGACATGTTGAATGAGCATTTTTTTTTGGCCTCACATGCGAAAAGATGTGGAAAAGGTGTGTAATGCATGTGTTGCATGTAAACAAGCTACTAAATCTATGCCTCATTGGTTGTATATTCCTTTACCCATACCTAATTTTCCTTGGACTGACATTTTCATGGATTTTGTGCTTGGTTCGCTTAGGACAAAACGTGGTAGGGACTGTATTTTTGTTGTGGTAGATACGTTTAGTAAAATTGCTCATTTTATTGCATGTCATAAATGTGATGATGTTGTTCATGTAGCTGATCTATTCTTTAAGGAAGTTGTCTGTTTGTATGGTATTCTACACACCATAGTTTCAGATAGGGATATAAAGTTCCTTTCACATTTTTGGCATGTTTTATGGGGTAAGTTAGGAACAAAGTTGTTGTTTTCTACTACTTGTCACCCTCAAACAGATGGGCAAACAGAAGTTGTGAATAGGACTTTGGGGACTTTGTTACATGCTATAGTGTGTAGGAATCTTAAAACTTGGGAGGGTTATTTGCCATTTATTGAATTTTCTTATAATAGGAGTATACATTCTTCCATTGGTTTTTTGCCATTTGAACTTGTTTATGGTTTTAACCCACTAACTGTGCTTGATCTTTGTCCTTTGCCTTTACATGAGCTTTCAAGTTTGGATAGTAGTAGGAAGGCAGAATTGGTAAAATCCTTGCATGAGAAAGTACGGGCAAGTATCGAGAAGAAAAATAAGCAATCTGCGGATCGAGCTAATAGGGTAAGGAAACAAGTGGTGTTCACCCCTGGAGATTGGGCTTGGGTGCATTTCAGAAAGAGAGGTTTCAAAACCAATGGAAGAGCAAGTTGGATGCACGTGGTGATGGTCCTTTTCAAGTCTTAGAGCGCATCAACGATAATGCATACAAAATAGACTTGCCAGTTGAGTATGGTATTTCAACTACATTTAATGTTTCTGACCTTTCTCCTTTTGATGTGGATTCAGATTTGAGGACAAATCTTTTTGAGGAGGAAGAGAATGATATGGATCAACCATGCAAAACACCATCCACTAAAGACCCTTTAAAGATGCCAAGTGGTCCAATCACAAGAGGGCAAGCTAAGAAGCTGAAGATAGCTATAACAGCCTATGTGCAAGGCTTTATTACTCAAGAGCTACATGAAGATGCCTTTGAGAAGTGTCAAAGAGAACTTGAAGGAGGCATTTATAAAGTACTTAGCCTTTTGGAAGCTTGTAATGGAATTGGGCCAACTTAATTCATTGTTGGGTTTTATACAACTTGGGCTTTAATTATACAAGTCATGTGCTTCATTTAAAAAGTCATATGACTCATTTAAGCTGTAAAGTTGGGCTAGACGTTTTGGGCTTTCTTTAAATTTGTTTATTTTAGCTTGTTGGGTTTTAGTTAGTCTTTTTATTTTGGGCTTGAAAAATTCAGCCAACTCTTTTAAAATTATTATTGGGTTTTGTTTATTTGTTACTTAGGGTTAGCCACCCTATAAATAGGATATGTTATGTTAAGAATTTTAGATTGGAATGATATTCTCTTTGGCATAGCCGAATTTTTTTGCTTAGATTGAGAGTGGATTGCTTTCTTTTCTATTGCATGAAGAATTTGATTAACTTATCAATTGTTTGATTGTGGCATTTTCAGGTTCTTATTTCCCGATTATTTGCGTTTCCATTCACAAGTTGTTTGGGGGTTTAATAGGGAGGGTGTTTATCTGATTTGCTTGGCTAATCGAATTGTATGTGTGGGTTTGTAGCTCGTTAGCTATTGGGTTCCGCATCAAAATGCTTTCGCCCTCTATCAATTTTTGAGTAAATATTATCCTTATTTGGTAATTCTGACCAAAGCTAACTCAGGACTTGGTGTCTACACTTGCCCCCAAGTTTGGGAAAGCTAGTACACTAGTGTTTAGGTTAGCCAAAATTTAGAGAAAACGAAAGAAACACATAGATGAAGCTATCGCCTTCCTGCTGTTGGAATCGAGCAAGTAAAAATAAGTGATCCGGTGCTACATGCTTATTGGTCATCAGGAACCGAAAAATGTAATCTCCACTCCGCTCTTTGTCCTTGCAGTGGATTTTAATGAATGTCCCCTTGAAATGACTCTGGATTGTTACCCTTTTGAAAGGACTTTAGCTTGGTGCCCTCCTAAAAGGACTTTGGGTTGGCACCCCATGAAAGGACTCTTGGGTTAGTGCCCTCCTGAGAAGACTCTGGATCAATGCCCCTGAATGACGATTACTCCATAAAGAACTGTAGATGGTTGCCCCCTAAAGAACTGTAGATGGTCGCCCCCTGAAGGACTTCTGAATGGGTGCCCCTTGAAGGACTGTAGATGGTTTCCCTCTAAAGGACTCTAGATGGTCACCCCCTGAAGGACGGATTTGTGCCCCCTAAAAGAGTGATGTCCCCTGAAAGATGGATTGGTGGCCCTTGAAGGACCTATGCCCCCCTCAAGGATGAATGCCCTCTAAAGGACATTGGATGATTGCCCCCTGAAGGACGTTACCCACCTAAAGGATAGTTTGACCGGATTGATGCCCCCTAAAGGATGAATTGGTGCCCGTTGAAAGATAGATTGACTGGCTGAATGTTAATGTGTTAACCGCTTGCTTGAAGCAGTAGTTACCATCTGATTATTGATGTGTTAACCGCTTTGCATCGAGCGGTAGTTACTATCTGATTATTAAAGTGTTAACCGCTTCGCGTGGAGCGATAGTTACCATCTAATTCTTGATGTGTTAACCGCTTTGCGTGGAGGGGTAGTTACCATCTGATTGTTGATGGTTAACCGCTTTATGTGGAGCGGTAGTTACAATGTGATTGTCGATGTGTTAATTGCTTCGCGTGGAGTGGTAGTTATCATCTGATTGTTGTTGTGCTAACTTCTTCACGTGGAACAATAGTTACCATCTGATGTAAAAACCTGTATGCCTCATAAGAGGGCTTTTGATTCATAGGCGAACCCCGTTGTCTATGGTAGTGTTAGAGATTAAAGGCAAACCCCACTATTTGCGGCAGTGCCTGAACTTTGAATTTAAATGCTTGCCCGTAGGAGAATGGATTTTTGATTTTTCACCTCTTGATGAGGACTTTAAATTCATAGGCAAACCCCGCTGTCTAAGGCACTGCTTGAACTTTGAATATCGATGCTTGCCCGTAGGCGGATGGAATTTGCATTTTGCGCCTCTTAAGAAGGACTTTGGTTTTGATTTTTTTTTTTTTTGGATTTTGAACAATTTAGGTCGATTGGAATTTTAAAGGATTTGAGCCTCTTCAAGTTTTGTGAATTTTGAGTTTTTGGCTTATTTTCTAATGATTTTGAACCTTTGAATCATTGTTGTGTTTTAGGATATTTTCACTTTTTGAATATTTAGGATGCGTTGAAACGGATGCTTATTGATAGGAGATTAATTTTAGTGCGGTGAACCCTACTATTTGCAGTTGTGCCTGAAATTATAAGCGAACTCCAGTGTTTGTGGTAGTGCCAAGACTTTAGACGTACCCTATAGTTTGTAGTTGTGCCTGGACTATAAGGAGGACTATGAATTCATGGCAAACTTCATTGTTTGTGATTGTGCCAAGACTTTATGCGAACTCCACTATTTGCAGATGTGCAAGAGTTTATAAACGAACCATGTTATTTACGGCTGTACAAAAGTTTATAAGTGAACCCCGCTATTTGCAGTTCTGCCAGATATTGCAAGCAAACCCCGCTATTTGCGGCAGTGTCAGATATTACAAGCAAACCCTGTTGTTTATGGTAGTGCTAGAGATTATATTTGGATTTGTTTTGAATTTGAATTTCTCTCTTTTTTTTTAAAACGCTTTTCAAGTTTGCAAATTTTTGGGATTTTGAACGCCCTTTCATGAAATTTGGGAATTTTTTTTAGAATCTTTACATTTTTTTATATGGTTAATTACATAAGGAATGTTACCTGATTGGCCCCGGCATGATGCATACCGATAGGCTTGTTCTTGTGGGTGTTCCTACATTGTTTAGACTTATATGACTTTTGTTGACCTGAAATCATCTCTCAGCCCACTTTTGCACATAAGGTCTTATTCAGACTATTCCTGCAAAGTTATGTATACGAGAATATGTAAAAGAGATTGTGTGCGCATGTGTGAAATATATGCACAAAGCTATATACATGAAACACACGCAAAAAATTAGGTGTGAATTATGTGTACACAACTGTATGTTATATATGCATAGGGCTACGCATAAGAAACAT
The DNA here is from genome assembly GCA_947683425.1 of Excoecaria cochinchinensis. Taxonomy (NCBI): domain Eukaryota; kingdom Viridiplantae; phylum Streptophyta; class Magnoliopsida; order Malpighiales; family Euphorbiaceae; genus Excoecaria; species Excoecaria cochinchinensis. Next base: position 38,370,778 of record CANTUQ010000004.1, on the reverse strand, counting down.
GTACAAATAACTGTATACGTTTTATGTATGCGGAAACTATGTATGTAGAATGTGTGCTTTATGTGCATGACATGTACGCATGGAATATGAACACATAATGCATACAAAAATTGCATATGCAAGATACATGCAAGGGATCATGTGTGTGAATGCATATGGGGCACCATGTATGCATGGAATGATGTATGCAAAGAAATATGCAAAAGATTGTACATGCGTGTGAAGAGTTAGATGCAAATGTTTGCAAAAGAACTGTATTAGCGAAAATGAATGCAATAATAGATAGACCATGTCTTAGGTGGTTAAAAGGTTTGCTGAAGGTACGACTTGGCTGCTCATCCTATCTGATGCCCTCAAAAATCTAAAAAAAGTGTCGTTTCTAGTTCAAGAACTCTGTCCCATAATCTTTCCACAGACTAAGTCCCCTGGCTATTCGGCACGGGTGAGGCGTACAGAACCCTGTGGTTCCCGAAGGCCCATTTTTAGGTTCGAGAGAGGTTCATTAAACTCATAAATGTTAATCACTTTGCAATGAATAGGGAATCACCCCTAGTTACTTGTTAATGATCATATTACGAGCGCATCTATTTTTGGTAACAGGATGTATTTTAGAGTCGCCACCCAATAAAACATTGGGAAAGTTCGTCTAACCCCGTGAGGCCTAAGAAGAGAGAGTTCAGGACATTACTCTTATGTCTATTTTAGGCAACAAAAGGTATTTTAGAGTCACCACCCAATAGAACACTGAGAAGGATCATATAACCTGGTGAAGCCAAAGACCAGAAAGAGCTCGAAACGTCACTCTTACTCATACATTGGTTAAAAATTATAAATGAGTTTTAAATTATTAAAGTTCCATCTCTAATCTCACACATTCATGCAATTAAATTAAAGTGTACTGTAGTCATACAAGTGAAAGCGGTAAATAAAAATAAATGTACCAATTTACAAGGAACAAGGGGCAAAATACAACCTTACCAAAATGAAAATAAATATAAGAGATAAAATACACTCATAAAATGGGATATTGATTTGAGTGGGAACATTGGTTCTCACATGCATAATTGCAAAATTAATATTTCTTGAGTGACATTTTACTGGAGGAAAACTAGGATACTGGTCATGTTTTATTTTAGAAAAATCTCATTTTAGTAGAAAACATTTCATGTGTTGATTCTTTTTAATGCGGTCAAAAAACCTTTATTATTATAGACCTCAAGGAAATACAAAAATAAAATAATAATTATACATGCCTCAAATATTAAGTAAATCATAAATTATTCACCTCGGCTGTCCTTCGCCTAGCCCAAAGACAAGCTGTATGCTCTCCACAGTTGCGGTTGCGGTCATGACAAAAAATAATATTGGTCAGCAATGAATTAAATTAAACAAAATGATAAATGAGCAAATAATTGAATCAAACAAATTAACAAATATATAACATAAATGACATAATTATAATAATAATAACAATAACAATAATAATAACCAACAATAATAGTAATTACACAAAAACAACAACAACAACAACAACAACAACAACAATAATAATAATAATAATAATAATAATAATAATATTCACACCACAATAATAATAATAATAATAATAATAATAATAATAATAATAATAATAATAATAATAAAATAGTACTCACCGGATTTTCCTATCGAAGTCTCACGGTGCTCTGCTATCGACGACACTACCCCTGCCGAAGTGTAGATCGGATCGCTTGGGGTCTTCTACCGGTGATCACAAGCTTGAAGGAGGCACTGTTTGGTTGAAAACAACGCAAGAAGCTCGCGGTCTACTTCCGCCGATATCCTTGCCACTGGCGACTGTTGGTGCTAGAATGATCCTCTCGCAGTCGGGAATTCTCCACCGCTAGTTATGATTCTGCCCAAAGCCGTGGCTTACTGGAAATGGCACCGAATAGTAGCGTCTTTCTCTTCCCTGATCCATGCTTCATAGGCGAGTGGGAGCGGTAAGCCACCACCGATCAGCTTGCCTCGCTCCCCTCTATAGTTCTGTGTGGTGCCTGCGGCAGTCTGTCGCTGCTTCCTTCTTTTTCTCACTGTCTTTTCCTTTTTTTTTTCTTTTGGTCTCCATGTTTTTTCTGTTGTTCCTCTGTTCCTTTCTTTATTTCTTCTTTTAGGTCCACCTTATTATGCCAAAACCCTCCCTCCATTAGTTTCTATTTTTTTTCTTCATCATTTACCGCCCCCCTTTTATATTCTTTTATCTTTTTTTTTTTTTTTTTTTTTTTTTATCTAGGGTTCTAGGTTTTCCCTTCCTTCATTTCCTCCTAAATATACTCTCTTGTCTTTTCATTTATTCTGATTTATTTTTGGTTTTTCTAATTTCTCCTCACATATTTTCCTATTATATATTAATTATTTAACCCCTCTTTTCTTCTCTTTTTATTATCCTACACTATTAACTGGTTAATTTAATCTTAACATAACATATTCTATTTATAGGGTGGCTAACCCTAGCTAGCAAATAACCTAAAAAAAACCCTAATAAGGCCTTTAACTAAGCTAGGCCGAAATTCCATGGGCTTAAGCTATCAAATAAGCCCATTTACAAAGACACAACTTAAACAAAACCAATTAACTTTAAAAGAGTTGGCCAAATTGTTTAAAGCCCAAAATAAAGACTAATTAAAACCCAAAATAACTAAAATAAACCCAATCTAAAAGCCCATCACGCCTAGCCCATTAAGTCACTAATTAAATGAGTCATGTGACTTTTAAATTAAGGACATGACTTATACAATTAAAGCCCAAAGTTGTATAAACCCAAAAATGACTTAAGTTGGCCCAATTCCATCACAAGCTTCCAAAAGGCTAAGTACTTTGTGAATACCTCCTTCAAGTTCTCTTTGACACTTCTCAAATGCATCTTCATGTAGCTCTTAAGTAACAAAGCCTTGTACATAGGCTGTCATAGCCATCTTCAGCTTCTTAGCTCGCCCTCTTGTGATTGGACCACTTGGCATCTTCAGTGGGTCTTTATTGGTTGGCCGATCCGTAGCAAAGTTACAGAACTAGTCGGTCCTATGTCAGGGCTTTCCCAGGTTCTTTGCTAGCATAGGGGGCAATGGTTGCAATTTTCCTTCATTTATAAGACGGGCAAGACACCTAGATAATTGTCTGGACAAGTCTGAATAATGGCACTGAGTTGTACCTGTAGCTAAAAGTCTAGCAGTTCTGCCACCATTGCTTCCATTGTTAGTGTTATCCCTATTATTCTTACAAAAATCTAGGTTTACAGAGTTAACCCACTTCTCCATATGCTTGGCCTCAGCTTCGATGGCTATGTCTTTGAGAGATTCCCAATCTTTTAAGCCTTTCATCTTAACCTTCTCCTTCAGATAAGAATTAGCATTGCAAATAAAGAGCCTAATCTGATATTAGGTATTAGGTTTTCTCCTCATCTCCATCACCCTATTCCTCTATCAAGTGAGGTACTCTTGAAAGGATTCTTCTGGCTTCTGTCGTAGCAATTCTAAGTCCTTTAAGGTGACTTCTATCCCAGTACTGCAACCGTGCTATTTTAGGAATTCTTCAGTCAACCTATACCTATCTTCTTTTATTCTTCAATCTAGCCCGTGGTACCAGTCAATTAGGGGACCTACAAGGCTAAGGCTAAAGTATTCGACCTTTTGTCTTTTAGTCATTATCGTTCCCTTTATTACGAACGAGTACTACTTTATATGCACCAACGGATCGAAAGTTCCATCAAACTTTGGAATGTCGGGTATTTTAAAGCTCTATGGATGCAGATCTTCACCATCTAGTTCCTTGCTTTAGGGTTCATAGAATGCCTTGAAACTTACCATAGGAGAAATTTGCATAATTACGGTAGTTAAGGAAGCATGATTATAATTTTAATATGTGAAGAGGGGCATAATTGGGAAAGCATTTCATTCAATTAGTTAATTAGTAATTGTTAATTTGAGAATTTTTGCACATAACTTGATTGGGGACCTAATTGAATGGAGGAAATACATTGCATAACCTAAATTTAGGACTTAATTGAAAGTAAAAGAATGTAAATGAAAGATTGAGTTTAAGTTAAGGGATTGTAGGAGGAATTAACCGAACCATATATATAGGAATTCATGCAAAAATAAAAGGGGATAAGTAGCAAATGGAATTATGCTCTTTGAGCCATTTTTAGTGGCTTTGTTAAGCAATCTTATTGGGATCCTCATTTCCTCTTCCTACAGGTCCTCATTAAAATTAAAATTAAGGAATAATAGAGCATTTAACATATTGATTGAAATTCTATAATTTAGTTCCGTCGGTAAGTTTAGTTTCCTCTTTCATCACCTACTTTTAATTCTGATTCTTATGGATGAAATTCTGGAATTATTTGAGTAAGGAAGTTAATAAGGATCTTGAATGTATTCATGTCAATGGAAGAGGTTGATAAGAAGAAGAAAGGAAAGGAGAAAGTAATTATGGAGTGAAGCTGGAGAAAGGACTACTGCAATTCAGGTTTAGGATTCAATTTTATAGTTCTATGTATATTTAGGTAATTCGGTTTTATAATAAGTAAATCATGAAATCTAAAAGGGGTTTTTGGAATGATGAGGAATTAGAAATTGATGGTTTTGTTTTATGGGAACAAATTCTGGTATCTTAGTTAAATTCTGGATTATTGAAATTTATGAGTTGGATATATATACATACATATATATATGTATATATATATATATATATATATATATATATATATATATATATATATATATATATATATATATATATATATATATATATATATATATATATATATATATATATATATATATATATATATATATATATATATATATATATATATCTATAGATATAGATATAGATATAGATATAGATATACATATATATATATATTGATATATACATATACATATATATATATTGATATATACACATATATATATATATATATACATATATACATATATATATATACATATATATATATACATATATATATATATATATATATATATATGTGTGTGTGTGTGTGTGTGTGTGTGTGTGTGTGTGTGTATATATGTATATACACACACACACACACACACACACACACACATATATATATATATATATATATATATATATACATATATGTATATGTATACATATATGTATATGTATATATATACATATACATATATGTATATATATACATATATGTATATGTATATATATACATATATGTATATGTATATATATACATATATGTACATATATGTACATATACATATATGTATATATATATATATACATATGTATATATATATATAACTATTAGTCTTGAATGATTGCTTGTGTTAGGTTATTAATTGAGTTTATCTTTGAGTGAGAAGATGTGAATTATTTTATACATCCTATTCCTGCATTAGAATAGATTATTATGCATTTGGTATTAACTTTAAATTGAGAATCTTAAGTATGTGAATTTGATATTTTGATGAATTCAGAGTATTTATGCATGTTGGCTATAAAGAGCATTGAAGTTGTAAATATTGATTTAAAAGTACTTGATTTGGGAAAAGAATTTGTGTGTCTGCAGAATTGAATTTCTGCAATTTTTCCAGTTACACGACGGTCAGGGTTTCTTGACCGCCGTGTAATCGTATTGTGGAAGTTTAAATTTGCCTATTTTTTGCTTTACACAATGGTTAAGATTTTCTTACCTCCGAGTAAAAGCATTCTGGATTGGCTATTTGGCTTACGAGTTGTTTTCATCATGGTCTTTTGACCGCGGTGTGGTAAGTTTCACCGCCGTGTAAAATAACCTTACGATCGTGTAAAAGCATTCTGGATTGCTTATTTTGTTTTAAATAATTTCGCATGGGGGTTAGGGTTTTCTATCCACCGCGTGGAATGTCTGACCGCCGTGTGAGAATGTCATACCGCCATGTAAATAGCTTTTGTTTTGAAAACTAGAATTTCATGCTATTTACATTATGGGCAGGAATTCTTGCCTATTGTGTGACCCCTATTTTCAACATTTTAACTCTTGATTTTTACTCCATTTTGCACACTCAATTTTATTTGAAATCCTGCATTATGGTTAAATGATTATATAAAGATAATATGTAACAACCCAAAAAGGAGCTAGTCGGAATTTGCGTGATAAGTAGGGAATTTAAGGGTATTTCAGTAATTTGAGCATAAGAAAATTTGGATAATAAGGACTTAATTGCAAGAAATTAATTAAATATGTTAAGTGGAGGAATTATATGGTGTGCATGTGGTGTATGGATGTAGGGTATTTGTTGTGGATTAATCTAGTGGATTGTGTGTGTATGGTAACAAGGATTTTAAATATCTACTTAAGAAGTATATAGTGAGGTAGGAGTATGGTGCCAAGGATTGGTTAGTCAAAGTTGTGGAATTTGTGGTCCAATTGAAGCTTGCCACATAAGATGAGTAGGTGAAGGGCATTAATGAGGAGAGAGGGAAGGGAAGAAAGCAGATTTCTTGCTTCCTCTGTACGTTTCCCATTTTCATCTTTTCCCTCTCCTCTCTTCTCTCATTTTCTGCTCTTCCTTGCTTGCCCTAACGTGGATCTTCAAGAGTTAAGTTGGATTTTCTGAGTTTTGAAGCTGGTTTTGAAGGTGAGTGCTTGGGTTTTGAATGGGGAATCTTTTCTTCTTCTCCTTCTTCTTCCCATTTTTTTGCTGGGTTGGTTTGGTTTTCTGATTTTTGATTTAAGTGGTTCATTTGTTTGCAAGTTCCGAATAAGAGGTTGGACAAGGGGAAAGAAAAGGCTTGAGCTTGGAGGTGAAGAGTAGGATTAAAGCTGCAAATTCCAGGTTTGGGAGCCTTGTTTGTTGTGTTTTAAGTGTGGGAGTTGATTTTATCATTCTATTAGTTGGATGATTTTGCCCTAATTCTCATTTGGATTGTGTTTATATTTATGTCATTTAATTCTGGAATATTTGAGTGATTTGCTTGGGTAAATGCATGTGTTGTTAGAGTGAGGAATATTAGTTCAAATGCTAGTGCTAAATGAATGTTTATATGTGTTATTGAGGTATATGAGCATGATATGTGAATGAATTCTGGGTTTGAATATGATGCTGTTAATTTGGTATATTATTTGATTATTGTGTTAATTATGTCTTGGAGCATGATTTGGAGGCATTAGAGGTAAGAATTTGCATGCTTTTGTATGTTAAATGATTTTGGGTTGAATGGGTTTTGTTTTGGTTTTGCTATGAGTTGCACGTTTTGGCCTAGGAAGTGGAAAACACGATACTATCGCGAGCGCGACGCTTATCGCGATCGCAACAGAATCGCGTTGTCCACTCCATGCGCAGCTTGCTAAGGGTTTTCTCCGAGTCGTGATGTTGGCTATTGCTGGGAGTGGGAAGTCACGAGTCGTGAGCAAGCATCACGACTCCTGACCTCTCTCTCTTATGAAGGAGTTCCGTCATGAGTCGTGAGGGGAGATCACAACTCGTGCCCCTTCTCTCTCGCGAGGGAGCTCCGTCACGAGTTGTGAGGAGGGATCATGACTCGTGACCCCTCTCTCTGGTGGGCGTAAGGCAGCTTTGTCACGAGTCGCAACAGCGTGTGCGACTCGCGACTGGCGACTGGCTTTCTTCCCCACGGCTACTGTCGCGATTGCGATAGTGAGCCTTTCTCCTGCCTGTTTTGTCCTGTTTTGCCTTAAAGTTTTCTTCTTCCTCTTTCTCATGGCTTTTTGCACTGTGTAAGTTATGTCTTGTATTTTTATACTAGTGTCCTGATGTTCTTGACTTGTGTAATTAATTAATGGCATGTTAGTGTTGAATTTTTGGCTTTTGACCGTGTTTAGAGTTAAATGTTTAGAGTAAGTGTTTTTAGCCTGAAGTGTCAAGGTAGTGGATAATTAAGCATGCTTAAGAAGGGTTAGTGAGTGCAGCTGCCCGTGTTGGCCCGGTTTGGGTCTTTCGGCCGACCTCCGAGATGGTCATTCTCCGTGTAGTGATAAAATGTTTTGAGACTCCAGTCTCCCGTGCTACCTTCGGGTATAAAAACAGTTTTCCCGTATCCTCCACCAGTGAAATTTAGGCTATTGTTTGAAGTATTTGGTTTTTGTTTAGTGTAGTGTTATGATTATCGAATGATTCTAGTTAGTTTCGTTACTTAGTGCTTTTTATTATTAATTCTGATTTCTTATAGTGATTCTTGATTTATATCTCCATCTTCTGATATTTAGTGAATTTTGTATGTTGATGCATGACTACTTTTAAGTATTAATGCATGATATATTGTATAGTATTTTGTTGTTTTGTTTCCTCCCCACTAAGCGTTATCGCTTAGCACTGGCTGTTTACCCGTGTAGGTGACAGGTTTATGGGTCAGTTCGATCGCGCATCTGCAGGCTGGCCACATAGGAGTAGAGTTATTTATTTTTTGTCTCCTCCCTTAATTCTTTTTGTATGTATTATTTTTGTAAAGCATTTTTTATGTAATCTTTTGGATATTTTATATATCTATATTTTGATTATATATGATATGTGATTTTTTATTATTATTGTTAGTGAATGCTTTCGCTTAGTGCACGTATGTATTGTTATGCATGTATGTTTGTCGTGTCGTGAGTGAGTGTCGGTAGCGCACCCGGCATCCTTCCAACGGGGACATCGGGGGTGTTACATAATATGTGATTGAATGGCTTATAAAATTGAATAAATTCTTGATGGGTTATTAATTAATAGATGAGCAAAACTTTGATATTGAGAATAAATTGCTATTCTAATGTTATATGGAATTTATATGTTTATTAATTGATTACTTGAAAGTTTGAACTATTAGAGTGCCTGCTAGTCGGTCTAGGCTTACCTTAAGGATGTGTATTGATTATCGGCAGATTAACAAGGTTACAGTGAAGAATAAGTATCCATTGCCAAGAATAGAGGATTTGTTTGATCAATGAAAAGGAATCGGTGTCTTTTCCAAGATTGATTTGAGGTCTAGTTACTATCATCTTCGGGTGAAGGATGTGGATGTTCCTAAGACTACTTTTAGCATGAGGTATGGCCACTATAAGTTTTCAATAATGCTGTTTGGATTAATGAATGCGCCAGCGGCTTTTATGGATCTAATGAATAGGGTATTCCAGCCATATCTTGACCGATTTGTTATTGTGTTTATCGACGATATTTTGGTATATTCAAAGAATGAGTGTGAACATGAAGAGCATTTGCGTATGGTGCTTCAGGTTTTGAGAGATCATCAGTTATTTTTAAAGCTCAGTAAGTGTGACTTTTAGCTTAAAGATGTGTCCTTCTTAGGTCATAATATTACCTCAGAAGGTATTCGAATTGATCCATATAAGATTGAGGCAATAGTGAATTGGAAGCCACCTCGGAATGTGCCGGAGGTGAGGAGCTTTTTGGGATTAGTAGGTTATTATAGGCGGTTTATTAAGGGATTTTCGGTTATTGCTTTGCCTTTGACCAAATTGCTTTGGAAAGGAGTTAAATTTGAATGGATTGATAAGTGTCAAGCCAGTTTTGATAGGTTGAAGAGAATGTTAGTTGAAGCTCCTATACTTACTCAACCCATTTCGAGTAAGGAGTATACCATGTACAGTGATGCTTCGGGTATTGGTCTTTATTGTGTTCTGATGCAGGATAGGAAGGTAATAGCATATGCATCTAGGCAGTTGAAGCCTCATGAGCAGAACTATCCTACACATGACTTGGAATTGGCAGCGATTGTGTTTGCTCTTAAGATATGGCGACATTATTGTATGGTAAGACATGTAGAATTTTCACCGATCATAAGAGTTTAAAGTACTTGCTTACTCAAAAAGAGCTCAATCTTAGACCACAACGATGGTTAGAGTTGTTCAAGGATTATGATTGTATAGTGGACTATCATCCGGGTAAGGCAAACATGGTTGCTGATGCATTAAGTAGGAAGTCGGTTTCGGCTTTAGCTTTGCAATGGGATAGATAGAGAATTGACTCTAATAGAGCTTTGATTGCCTAGCTAAGAGCTAGGCCTAGTCTGATTGATTATTGATGCTCAGAAGAATGACTCTAAGTTACAATAGAAATTGCAAGTAGTCAAGAGGGAGATCAGACTGATTATTTTGTGAGTGAAGGGGTGTTTTACTATAGAAATCATTTATGTGTGCCTAATGATAGTGAAGTGAAGAGAAAGCTTTTCCAAGAAGCACACACTACGATTTTTACTATGCATCGGGGAAGTAAAAAGATGTACCAAGATCTAAAGCAGTTCTACTGGTGGCCAGGAATGAAAAGGGATGTTTTGGACTTTGTTTCCAAATGCTTAACCTATCAGCAAGTGAAGGCTGAGCACCAAGTTCCGTCAAGGTTGCTCAATCCTTTGCCTATTCCTCAGTGGAAGTGGGACAATATTACAATGGATTTTGTATCTGGTCTGCCTTTAACACAAAGGAAGCACGATTTCGTATGGGTGATAGTCGATCGGCTTACCAAGTCGGCTCATTTCTTGCCGGTCCGATTTGATTACCCTATAGATCGATTAGCGGAGTTGTATGTGAATAAAGTGGTTCATCTTCATAGAGTTCCTTTGTCGATTATTTCTGATTGGGATCCCAGGTTTACATCGAAGTTTTAGAAGGAACTGCAGTCAGCATTGGGTACTCGATTGAACTTTAGTACAGCTTTTCATCCTCAGACCGATGGTTTATTAGAAAGAGTTATTCAGGTTATGGAGGATATGCTTAGAGGTTGTGTACTGGACTTTTCTAGAAGTTGGGACAAGTATATTTCCTTAATAGAATTTACGTATAATAATAGTCATCAGATGAGTATTGGTATGGCACTGTATGAGACTTTCTACAGCAGAAAGTGTAGGACTCTAGTGTGTTGGACGAAATTAAGTGAGCGCTCAATGGTAGGTCCGGATTTGGTTAGAGATACGAAAGAAAAGATCAGGTTAGTTCAGCAGAATTTGAAAGCAGTAAGTGACCGACAAAGATCTTTTGCGAATTTGAAGGATATCGAGTATGAGGTCGGTTATAAGGTGCTCTTAAAAGTGTTGTTGTGGAGAAAGATTCTCCGATTTGGTAAAAAGGGGAAACTGAGTCCAAGGTTTATTGGGCCGTATGAGATTTTGCAATGGAATGGACCAGCTGCTTACCAGTTGGCTTTGCCATTGGAATTAGCCAAGCTACATGATGTGTTTCACATATTAATGCTTTGCAGATATCAATCAGATGAATTTCATGTGTTGTTTGTTCAAGAAGTGCAAGTTCAACCAAATTTTTCGTATGATCAGGAGCCTAAGGCTATTGTAGCTCGAGAAATAAGACAACTTCAAAATAAGAAAATTCCTTAGGTTAAAGTGTTATGGTGGCATCACAACATGGAAGAAGAGACTTGGGAACCTGAATCCGTTATGAAGGCTCAGTATCATCAGTTGTTCAGCTCAGGTATGAATTTCAAGGACGAAGTTCCTTTAAGGAGGGGAGAGTTGTAAGGCCCCGACTCATACCCTGGTAGTTTTGGGCATTTTAGTTATTTGTTGGTGGTATGAATTGTCGTTATTATGACATTAGGGCTTAGTTGCTTGTTTTATATGGTATAAGGGTATAATTGTGTAACATCTTTATTATTGTGGTTTGAGTATGTTTTGAGAAAAAAAGAAGGTTTAGAAGTGATATTTGCCAAATCTATCACAAGAATGTGACAAGTGGATGGTAAAGAGTATATATGCCTCCTCCCTCTCCCATTCATCCCTCTCTTCTTCTCCTCCTTGCTCATCTTCTTTCTCCCAAGCTGCCATGATTCTTGTTTGATTTGGCAAATTCTAGAGTTGTTCAGGTAAGTGTTTGGTGCTCTTTTTCTTTTTCTTCTTCTCCTTCTTCTTCTCCTCCTCTCTAGTTTATTGAGGTACTGGTTGTGTTTTGTGTTTGAGTAAGTGTATTATGGGTTTGTTTGATCAGAAATTCCAGATAAAGAAGCTAAAGTGAAGGAAAAAGTAGGCAGAAGTGCTAACAATTGAGTTTTGAGGAGAATAAGAGCAAAGGTTTGGCATTCATGTGATTTTGTATGATTTTTGCTTTTGAAATTACTGTTATGATTTTTTAGAAATTGAGTTTGAAAGTGTGTTTATATGAATCTTTGAATTTTGTTTTAGTGATTTGAAGTAGGAATTGGAATTGAAAGTTGAGTATGGAATTTAGGATTGACTTTGTGTGGAAATTGGGAATTTTTCTGGGTTTTAAAGCTTTGTGTTTTAAATTGTTCAATTGCCATTTTAATTGCTTATTATAAGTGTAAAGTTTGGGTACTGTGTTTGATTGCCTTATAATAGTTGAATGGAAGCTATAAGGGTACTTTGCATGTTTTGGAAGAGATTGTGGTTGTGGCGAGCTGTGATCGGCATTAGGGCTGAGACACTCGACTCTGTCATGAACGCGACAGAGCTCAGTCATCCGAGCTTCTATCGAGGAGTCTTCTATCGCGAGCACGATAGAGAGTTCGGTAAGTTGAACTTCTGCCGGGGAGCTCTTTGTTGCGAGCACATCTTCGTGCGCGAGCGCGATCGAGGTCTTTCGCCCTCTATCATGAGTGCGACAAAGGCAATTCAGCTCTCTATCACGGGCGCGAAGGGTAGCTGTGAGCGCTACCCTGTGTGCATTATGTCTCTATCGCGAGCGCGACCCCTCTAGATGCTTTGAATATTTATTGTTTATAATACTATGAATGGTTTTTCATTTACACTTTGCATGGTTTCTCACGTATGATTTATATTTATATGATTCAATGCATGAAATATAAAATGTGGTACCATATAAGTTGAATTTAGACTTAGCCTGCAAGAGTCGAGTTGTGGATAGATAGGCATGCCTATAGGGCTCTATTTACTGCAGTCTATGCATTTCTTGGACATTGATTAGGTCCTGTAGACACCGGGTCCTGAGGCGGTCCAAGATCAGGATTACCCGATGATGAAAACAAAAGACTGATCTTCGGCGAGAAAGTGAGAATCGATTGTTTCCTTGTCAAAATTGTGTTTTTTAGAAAAATAATTAAAAATATATATTTTAGAAATTAAAAATTAAAATAGGGTAGAAAATATTAATCTTGTGCCCTTGAGGCTTTTATCAAAAAAAATAAAAAATCGCGAGTGCCACCTTCAACAGCACGCGGGTGCGCCCGCACGACAGGCCGCATCACCCTTGCGCGCGTGCAACAGGGGCACCGCGTGCCCCCCTGCGAGCGCAGCGGGGGACGACGCGCGCACCCCTCGCGCGTGCTTCTGCAACAGGTGCGCGCTATTCCCCCCTTCACGCGGCCACTTTTGGCCGCAGTCTCCACTGCCTTTTCTGTCTTTTTTTTCGTCTTTTCCAGTCTGTTTTTTTTCAATTTTTCACATTTTTATGCAATTTTGGGTTAACCAAAAAGGAAAACCCTTTTGTTTTCTTCCTATTTTTGTCCAAGGCAAAAATTAAAGGGGGCTTTTGTTCTTCATTTTGGAGGACGGCAATCTTGATTCAAAAAAAGAATTTTAATTTTTCTCTCTAGTTTCTCTTCTCTCCAGCAAAAGACTGGTCTTCTTCTTCAAGAATTCTTCAAAATATTCTTAAGTTTTTGTTTCTTTTTCTCAAGCTTTAATTTATTTATTTTGCTTCAAAAAAATGTAATCCATTTCTTGGCTGATTTGAGCTTGGAAAATTAATTTCTTTTACTCAATCATCCACCAAAAATATTTTTTATCAAAATATTCTCTTAATTTATTTTAAAATATCAATTCCTACATTTTCTTCAAATATTCATCACCACAAATTCGACAAGGAAAACAAATTGAGACACCATTTCTCCGATCTATAAAATTCTGAGGGTAAACACTTGAGACCATTCTCATTTATTTATTTTCTCCTATATATTATTCATCGTTATTAATATTTTTTGCCTTTTGCCATTGATATCATATTTACTGTCTAACATTTTGATATTGCTCTTCACTGTTGATGTTCTTGTCTAGTTATTTATTTAATCTTCTTGTGTTTTGCTTTAATTTGGTTTTTATGACTTTAGCGTTTTATTTGTTGCCGCCAGTTTCCTCTTTCTCTCATTTATTATTATTATTATTATTATTATTATTATTATTATTATTATTATTATTATTATTATTATTATTATGTTTGTGTTCATGTTTATGCTCATGCTATTATTTGTTATTATTATTATTATTATTATTATTATTACTATCACATGTTGTTATTATTATTGTTATTCTATTAGTTGTTCATATTACTATATTGTTAATATTATTATTATTATTATTATTATTATTATTATTATTATTATTATTATTATTATTATTATTATTATTATTATTATTATTATTATTATTATTTTCTGGTGTTCATATCTTCACTAGTATTATGTTTCCATGAATATTTTGCATTATCATTATTTGCCATGGGGATTTTGTCTATATCATTGTTATTATTATTATTATTATTGCACTTATCATCATTATTGTTATTGCTACCATCATATTCATATTATTATTATTATTTTGTGTTTGTCTTATCATTATTATTATTATCATTATAAATTGACTTGCCTAATATTTATTTTATTTTTACTTGATTAATTTTTAGAACCATTACTAATATTTTTTATGTTAATTTTTGTCTGAGATTTAACTTGAGTCGGGTTATTTGAGCATCCCCGCGACTCCCTGGATGGGTCGCGACGCGTGGAGGATCACACCGGTTTTGGTGAGATCTTTCTCAACTCTCTCTTTATGTTGTGTTATTTGTAAATAATTATTTTATTTGTGCACGTGTGCGATCAAAAAATCACAAAAATATTTCTATAATTAAATTGAAATTTTTACTAATAAAATTGGGACCAATGTCCCTTGTTTTAGCCCAAGAATAAAAATATCATAATTAAAACGAAGAGTTAATTTTCTCCAAAAATGGGATCACTCATCCCCGTTTTCATCAAACAACCAAAGTAACTTTTCGAACCCTCTTTAAATAAATGCGAATGAACCAATATTCCCAAACCTTCAAATAGGCACGAAGGAAACAATGTTCCTAAAATAATGCCCCGATTTATGTATGTTCTTTTATTCTAGTCTTGCGTGAGTGTTTTAAATTTATATTCATTTCCTTTTGGGCCCTTATAATTAATTTTGGGGCAACTGTATTTATTTTTGGGGGATTATATTCCGTCCCCATTCACATCTTCAATCTCCTTTTATTGTGGTTGTATTCCGCCCCCATTTCTCTTGTAATTGTGTGCTTGCGTGTTTATCGCTTTATTTATCACTTTATTTATTACTTTCCTTTTACCGCTTTTGGATGCTTGAGATGCGCTTTAATTTTTAATGCATTGATCGCGTGAGGTGAGAGATACAATTTTAAGAAGTTAAAAGCTTCCTTATAATTAACCAAAGCATAAATAAAAGTGAAGTTCCGAACACCAATCTCTAGTCTAGACCATTAAGAGGTTAGAATCTTTTTCCAATTTCTTGTAAATTGGGTGGCGACTCCATGATACCTCAAAGGTGCCTATAGGCATTGTGAGGCTAGGTGGTTCTTCTCAATGTCCTATTGGGAGGAATACACCCATGATGTCTCGTAGTGTTCATGATCAAAAGACACAAACCAATCCCTCGAATCCCAAAAGTGGATTCAGTAGCGAGGGCCCTTGCTGGGTTCCGACACGCGTCACAGGTCCCTATGTGTTTGGATCTTGCTTAAGATCCCTATGCATTTTAAAAGAAAAAGACAGAAAAGAAAATATTTATTTGTACCTTCGGGTACCTATGCGTTCAACTGTTATCCACTTCATTGAGTTTGCAGGCACAATTATGTGTATGTTCTGTCATAGAAATTATGTGAATTATTGAAATGATGTTATATAAAATGTATGAGTGATGCTACTATTGATGAATGGAATTTATGATTGGCTTATAATGCTTCAATTATATGTATGTGCCATGTGAATGTGATTTGCATTGACATCCACTATGAGTGGTCGTTCATCCCTTATTTTCCCCACTAAGCCATTGGGCTTAGCACGGGTGTTTCATCCGTGCAGGTGTGAAAGCGGTAGGAGACCTTGAAGGGACTGATCCGCAACAGCTAAGGCCAACACAATAGGATAAGCTTTTGTTTAGTGCTAGGTTTTGTAACTATTCAGATGTAAAGCTTTTGGATTGTAATCAGATTTAAAAAATGTAATATGTACAGTTATATAATTTTGTAAGACTTGAATTTGTATACATATGTAAGGATTGTTTTGTAAAAACTCAGCAATGTAAATATTCTGTTTATGAATGAATGAGATGTATAAAAGGAAAAGTTTTTGTTAACCTCGATTCGGTTATGTGAAGATATGTATGTATGTTTACACATGTGTGATATTGAATGTTTTCTGTATGCTTTGTTTCTGCGTGGTAGCAACCCTTGCTTATCGAGACATTCAGTTCTCTGTGGAGGTGTGACGCGCGCCAGACCGATCCAATTCCCAGAGACCCGCTTTTAGGGCCCGAGAGGGTTTTTGTCTTTTGATCTTGGGCAATCATGAGATATTTTGGACATCTCCTTCTAATAGAACACTGAAAAGATCATCTAATCCCATGCACCCTTTAGGCACCTTTGAGGTATTTTGGAGTCGTCACCCAATTTACAAGAAATTAGGAAAGTTCGTCTAACCTCGGGGGTCTAAACCAGATAAAGATTCGGAACTTTACTCCTATTAATGCCTTGGTTAATTATAAATGGGTTTTTAATTTTAAATTTATATCTCTCTTCTCACACGGTTATGTATTAAAAATAAAGCGCAAAGAAACCAGTAAAGAAAGCAATCTAAAGAAAGATAAAAAGTGGGATAAAATACAATCTCCCAAAATAATAAGGTATTAAAATTTGGGACAGAAAATACAGTCCCCCAAATAAAATCAAATAAAACATAAATAAATAACAAACTCATATAAATAAATAAACATTCATAAATCGGGGTATTATTTAAAATAGGAATATTGGTTCCTTCATGTTCACTTTAGAAAATCGAAGAGTTGTTTTTGGTATACTTTGGGAAAATCGAGATGAGTGATCACATTTTGAGAAAGTTAACTCTTCTTTTTAAGAGTGAGTTTTTATAGATTAAAATTAGGACATTGGTCCCATTTTATTAGAAAAAGATTCCAATTTATTAATATAAAACTTTTTATGTGATTTTTAATTAACGTGCATAAAAATAAATAAATTACATAATAAAAAAAATAAAGGAAAATAATGAAAAATAAATAAAATGCTAAAAAATACAAATTCCACCAAAATGATGTCTTCAAATCTCTATGGGCTCCCACTTGGCATTGGAAAAACTCACACATAAAAATAAGTATTGAAATAAAAAAACACAAATAAAAGTGATGTTAGTAATAAAAATGAATTTAAACATGTAACATATGAAAATGAATTAAAATAAATATAATAACATGCATTATGAGTGACAAACTAATTAAAAGACATAATAAAAAAATAAGTAACTTAACATATTAACAATTCAATATGCATGACAACATAAATAATAATAATAACAATGATAAAAATAATAAATAATAATAACATTAAACAAGAATAATAAAAGTAATAATAATAATAATAATAATAATAATAATGATGATGATGATGATGATGATGATGATGATGATGATGATGATAGTAGTAATAATAGATAATAATAATAATAATAAAAGTAACAACATGGGTAATAATAATAATAATAATAATAATAATAATAATAATAATAATAAATAACAATAAAGAAGATGAACAATCAAGCAAGCAAAAATAAAAAGAAATAAAATAACAAAACATGTTAAAGCATGTTAGATAATAATAATAATAATAATAATAATAATAATAATAATAATAATAACAACAACAACAACAACAACAATAACAAAAGATGAACAATCAAATAAATATGCAAGAATAAAATTAAATATGCTAAAAATATTAAATCACATAACTAAATCACATAAACAATTTTAAAAAACAACAAAAGATTTAAAAATCTACATGATGACTAATTAATTGTAAACAAAAATTAAATTAAAAATTTAGCCTAAAATGCTTACCCTCAAAATTTGATTTGATGAATGAAGGTAGATGATCTATTTCCTTATCTTAATTTATAAGAATAAGATTAGAAAAATAAAATATTGAAGAGAAATTTTATCTCAAGAATAAAAAAAATTAGCCTTTTTTGTCTCAAGAAAAAAAATTTGTTAAATAAAAAGAAGAAAATTTTTAAGAACAAAAATTGTTCTTTTTGCCTTAAGAATTAACTTAGAAAAATTAATTGGAATCTTTGGAGAATTTTTCTTGAAGAAGAAGAAGAAGAAGAAAATATTTTTCTTAAGAAAAATCCCTCATTTTCTCTCCTAAAAAACCTTTTTTATACCTCCAAATAAATCAATTTTTAATGAAAAAATTAAATTAATTTAATTCCCATTAAACCCAAAAACTGAAGAATTTGAAGGGTTAGAAGACAAAAAGATTTTAAAATTAAATTCTATAAAAAAAATCGAAGAAAAAACATAAATTTGTGTCAAAAATGCCCATAGGGGGCTGCAGGGGGCGCTGGGCGCGTGACAGGGGCGAGCGACGCCCGAAGGGTGACGCCCAGCACGCGGGAGAGCGCGCCGACGCCCGACTTTTGGCCGATTTTTTTTTTTTGCTAAAACACTATAATTTCAAAACTCACTTTTTTTTTATCTTAAAATAAATTTTTAAAATATTTTTAAAACACATTTTAATTACTTTTAATAAATCAATTTTAACAAGAAAACCATCACTTCCAACTTTCATTTTTGCCTATAAATATGCACACTTAATTTCATCATTGGGTAATCCTGATCTGGGCTGCCTCGGGACCCGGTGTCTATAGGAGGGTGAGCTTCCCTACGTATAGGTAAGGGGTGTTACAAATGAGGTGGTGTGGTCATCCCTCAGGCATGGCCTTATGAGTGACGGGCATGTATTGACTGACAGTCGTCCCTCAGGCACAGATTGCCAGGGACGGGCCATAGCGAAGTAGTGGCCGTCTCTTGGGCATGGTCCACTAGGGACGGGCAGGTGAAGTGAATGACGGCTCATGAGGCACGGCCATCCCTCATTTTGTTTTGGCTATCTATCTGTATTCTCTAATTTATGCATAATTAAATGATGTGAATCATCTTATATGGTTTATATAACATTATTTAAGCTTATTTAATGGACTAAATGTATATAAAATTATTCTGTGTGAGATTTTTTTGTTAATATAATGTAATAATATGAACAATTGGTGAAATAAGTAACTAACCTGCACAAAATGGGTCGTGGATAGATTGGCATGCCTATAGGGTCTTAAGCTGCAGCCTATGTGTTTAGGCCTCATTTTGGGTCCCTGTGCCTTTCAGGTCCTGACAGATCCCTATGTGTCTATAAATCTTGCTTAGATCCTTATGCATATGGAATTTGAACATGAACTGTACCTTCGGGTACCTATATGTTATAACTCGCTATCCACCACTTTGTAATGCATGCAACTTTGACTTGTGAAAGTAATAAGAAATATGATGCATATATGTGGAATATCTGTAAATGTGTATAGTGCCTCGAAACTTTATGTTGATGTACAATTGTGTATTTGCTATTTCCATCGCTTTTATTATTTACATTTGCACCACATATGCTTGTGTATGCATAAATAACCACTGTGAGTGGTTGTCCAATTTTCTTAAGAAGATCCCATTTTATTTGTGGAAATCTTTTTTGTGACTTTTATGCTAACGTGCAAAACATTTATTACATAGAATATCCAAAATAGAGTAATGTAAATAAACTAAAGAAATGTAAAGAGATTTTACTATTTTTCATATGCAAAAGCACCAAATCACCAAATCTCCATTCGCATGCGAAGAACACACGCATGAATACTTGGGCCAAGTATGAAATGAAGGAAACAAATAAATTAGCATGCTAAATAAAATAAATCAAATACTTGAATAACAAAAATGAAATGGAAAACGTAAATATATGCAAATGCACAAATTCATATTCAAATCAATTACTGCATTCAAGGTATAAAAGGATGAAATAAACTATATTAGAAAAGTCAAAAATCAATCAAAAAGGCCATAGACGAGACAAAGGATAAGACAAAAGGGAAAAAGAAGTGCGAGTGATGGGACGAAAGGTTTTCGTTCCAACCCGTCGCTCATCTTAAGCGACGGGTGTCGCTCATCTCTTCATCCTGTCTGTCGTGCCCAGAAAGCGGAAAACTTTATTAAAATCCACTTTTCAAACTATTTTTTATACCGAAACCACAAATCATAAAAAAATCAACTAATAACTATATTGGAATCACTTTTAAAGCCTTAAAAACATTTCTAAAGCTAATGAACATAGAAAATCATAAAGAAACACATATTTCAAGTCCAATAAAGCAAGAGATTTCAAACTTTCAAAATGAGAATGAAATGATAGAATGAGCCCAGAAATATCACCCTCAGATTAAGTTTGATATTTGAGAACATAAATGCTTCACGTCCTCCTTGAGTTCCACAATCAATTCCAAAGAGAATTTCGAAAAGAAGACAACTTTCTCTCTCTAAAAGGAATTCTATTTTCCTATGAATTTTCCAGTAAAAATCAGTAGAAAAGGAGTTTTCTAAGAATAAATAATTAATTTCACTTCCTCA
The DNA here is from genome assembly GCA_947683425.1 of Excoecaria cochinchinensis. Lineage (NCBI taxonomy): Eukaryota > Viridiplantae > Streptophyta > Magnoliopsida > Malpighiales > Euphorbiaceae > Excoecaria > Excoecaria cochinchinensis. The sequence goes on along the minus strand of CANTUQ010000004.1, from coordinate 38,350,042 downwards.
GTTGGCTGAATCTTCCTTTTTGATTAAAAACTTGTGTTTGATTTCAAGAAAATAATTTTCTCTCTCTAGAAAATCTCTCTATATTTTTATCCCAAAAAATCCTTCTCTTTCTCTTCCTCATTTTTTTTTCAAAAAAAAACCTTCTTTCCCTTTAATTGATCCCTTTTTTCAAGGGAGGAGTCGATCATTTAATGGGGAAAGTGGGAAGTTTTTCAAAAACTACTCATTATCCCACGTTCAAGAGCAGTTCCTTTCTCTGCCAACTATGCCACTGACGGGCGTCTGTCGGTAATGGATGGGAGTCTGTCCAAAAGGACGGTCAAATTATAAAATTAACATTTGAACATGACTCGTCTAGCTATGCCTATGACTTGGTGAGTCACGGGTGTCAGTCAATGAATCACGGGCTGTAATGGCCCGAATACCGGGTCAGTAGTGATTAGTGAAATCTGTAAAGTGTATAGTGTGAATTTCATATGAAAATATCAACGATTGTGCCTTAAAAGACAGTAAAGGAGAAAGGTTAAACGTGCTTGGGTCAGTGAAAACCCTGATGGGTGACCTCCTGAGAAGCCAATAGTAAAAAATATTTTATTAGTCTATTGGAAATTACAAGTTATAAGGAGTCTGGTGGTATAATTTGGAGTGAAAATGAGGTCAAATAGGTCCCCAAAAGTCAAATGGAAAAAAGCCTCTGGTTCGATTCAATAGTAACCTAGGGTTTGACTGAATATTTAAAAATAGTAAATGACCTCTAAAAATTATTTTGAAAGGATAGATAGACTCTAAATGATATTTATGAATTTTTGTTAGCGAAAAATAAAGTTTTGGATGACACTGAAAAATTGGTGAACCAGACAGGTTCAATTGAACCGGACTGAATAAGGACCCTGATTGGGATAAAACCAAGGTTAAATGTGCTATTAAGAGTGAAAATGATGTTAAGGATGGAAAGTGAACCGAATCGGCTCAATAATTGAACCGAACCGATTGGACCAGTTAACTTTGGTTTGACTGGTTTGACCGGGCAGTTAAAAGTAGCAGATAATCTCTAAAAATAATTATAAGCTCCAGATTTTCTCTAATATAGTATGTAGAATTATTTGGTAGTGAAAAAGGAATTTTATGGTAAGATAGAAAATTGAGTTATCGAATTGGTAAGAAATTATCGGACCGAAAAAGGTTCTCCGATTGAGCTAAAATTTTACATGGAGGCTAAATTAGATATTTTAAGAATTGTAGAATTAATTTTGGGAAGAATTAAGCTTGGGAAGTGAGAAAAATTATTTTTGGTTGGAAAATGGGCTTTGGGTTTGGCCCATGACTTGGTCCATTAGGAGAGGCTATCTAAAGGCTAAAATATCATATTTCTCTAGAGAAATCAGCAGCAAACCAGCAGCTCCTCTTTCTCATCTCTTGGCCAAATTGCTCCCTGTTTCTTTTTACCAAATTTCTTCATCTTTCATCCAATTCTCTCTCTAAATCCAAGCCTCCTAAGTAATGTTAAGCCTCTCTATCACATGGTAGCAGCCTCTAATTCTCATTTGAGGTGATTAAAGTGCGAAAAATTAGGTGATAAAGGTTATGTCCCAAAAATGAGGTAAGTGATATAGGTGTTTTTAATCTGGTTCAAGGATTCCTATAGGTACTTTATGATGTGTAGGGTATGTTTATGTAATTATATTGCAAAAAGAAAGTAAGATTTTGAGTAGATCTTGATGAATATATTCGGCCACCTTAGGTTTTCAAAGAGAAGGAAGTTGTTTCATGGGTTAAAGGCTATTATGAAAAGGAAGTTTAAGGAGTGGAGATCAAGGAAATAAGGTTAGTGGATATAAAATCCTTCATTTTCCATTAAGAATGCATGACTTTAGGCTATGTTTAAGCATAAGATATGTGAGATATGGGTGTATAATTGAACCAAACCTTATAAACATGATTAGAAAGGTTTAAAATGGTTATGTATATGTTTAAAATGAGAAAATGAAATCTTGATGAAGAAACCTTGAACATTAAGAAAAATGTTGATTTTTTTTGGTAATTTAAGCATGTAAATTGTATATTTGAAATGTATAGCATGCAATTTAGTTAATTGAGTAATTAATGGAATGGAAAATAATCTTAGTGAAGATTTAATGTTTAGGCCAACTGATAATCAATGGAATATCTAAGTGTATTTTGATAAATTGATAAGTGTTATAGCATGAAATGACTTTATAATGAAAAAGGAGTGTATATTAGGTTTATTGGAATTAATGGATTTAATTTGAACATATTTTTGTATGTTAACCTATTATGTGAAAAGTGAAAATATTGTTACATATCATGAAAATTATGAAGAATGTTATAAGTAGTTTTAAAATGCTTAAATATATGAAATGGAAGTGAATTATAAGTGATATGTAAATTTTAAAGTGAAGTGTATTTGATGGCCGAATGGTACATGTTGACATATTAAGTGATATAAGTGAAATCTTGATATTATTTGCCCTTAGTAATAGTCTGGTAGTAAAATATAGTTTAGGATATAATTGGCTAGCCATAGGGATTCCACACTGCGATCTGAGTCATGATGACTCGCTATCGATAGGCCGATAGTCTATCTCAGTGCAGTGTTCAGTGTTTGCAGTGATCAGTGTAGTGCAGTGCTAGTGTTGAATGGTTCCTTTAGTATCATTCTATAGTGTAGTGGATCTGTGGGATCCACGTCCCACATATTCGGTTCGTAGATTTCTACCAGGTGTATACTAGGGGCATTATGGTAAAAATGCATTCAAATTGATTAAAATAGTGATAAATGAGAAAATATGTGAAAACAGGACTAAATTGAAAAGAATAGAAAGTTTAAGGGCAAAACGGTAATTTTACACTTAAGAGTGAAAATAAGTGATAATTAAGTGAAAAGTGTAAACAAAATGATAATAGTGTAAAGAATTTAAAGATTAGGAACAAAAATGTAATTTGGCGTAAAAGTGGAAATTGAGGAACCAAAATGTAATATTGTAAGTTAAATAATGACTTAAATGACAGATAAGTGTAAATAAGGGTATTTTAGTAAATAAGATAAAATTTGGGGATATAATCATAATTTTTATAAATATTGAGGACTTAAATGAAATTTTACAAATGAATAGTAATTTAAAAGACCTAAGTGTAATTATTGACTAATGTAAGTTGATTACGTGCTAAGGATTAAAAGAAAAATTGACATGAAAATATCATCGGAAGGACTAAAATGAAAGTTTGTATGTTAATAATAAATTAAAAGTGAAATTAAGAAATAATTAGTGGCATAATTGTAATTATAGTGAATTTGAATGGCAAAATTGGAATTTAATGGTAGCATAAAGATTAAAGTGTAATTTGGTTTAAAATGTTATGGTATGAATTATATGGTAATTTTGTAGGCTAAATGACACATAAATGTAAGAATGATATTATTTAGTGGCAATTGTGTAAATATGAGATAATTAAGGGTAAAATCATAATTTGATATAAAGTTTAGCGATCTAATTGTAAATTTATAATATTAAGGCTAATTAAGGGATTAAAGTGTAATTAATCAATGATGTAGGTAATAAATGCATAATTGATAATTAGTGAATGAATAATCAAGGATTATAGAATATTGTTGTATGAATCATTATTAGGTGTATAATGATTTTAATTGATTTATATATATATGTGATGATTATGGATGTATGTGTAACTTAATTAAGTTTAAAATAATGATGTAATTGTAAATACGTGGCAATGAAGGATAGAAAGGTAAATTAATGGCATTATTGTAAATAAGTAAAAAATGAGGGACTTAAATGTAATTAATCATAATAAGGTTAATGTTAGGACTTAAATGTAAATTGATAAGAAAATGGACTATTAAGTGAAATTATGAGAACGTTGATTTGGTTATATGTTGGTAAATTAGGGAATGATAATAGAAATTAATAAAACTAATAATGAGAATAATAACGATAATGTTAATAAAGTGAAATAGAAGGGTAAATTTATAATTATGGTAAATGTAGAGAACTAAATTGTAAATTATTTATAGTAAGATTCTTAAAAGGACTTTAGTGAATTAAATTATAGTGCATGGTTATTGAATGAAAGTTTAAAAAGGGTTGATGAAATTAATTGTGTAATTTGTTAAATTAGAATGTTAAAAGGGTTTAATTAAGCATAATGGGGAATAATAAATGTAATGGTAATAGTAATAGATTGTAATGTGATTAATATGATAGTATTAATATAAAAGAAAATAATGGACACATTATAATGTTAATTATACAATTGAATGGCATTGAGAAGAAATTTACATATTAATAATGAAACTACAAGAATAACATTAATGTAAAATATGGATGAAGGTAATTGTTAAGATTAATGTAAATTTGATATTATTGTTAATGAGTATGGAATTACTAGAGTAAATGTTAAGATTGATGACAATGTCAGTAATAATAGAAATAGTATTGATTGAGAGAGAAAAAAGTGAATAATGATAATAAGTGTCTAGATAAGCCAATGATTGAATTATAGTATTAATTATTTAAGGGTATAATACGACTTGCAATTGGTTAAAGTTAAGTAACACAATAAAAGATTTGATAAAGTGAAAAATATTAATGCAAATATAAAATGCAAAAGAGTTAGGATAATACAAGAAAAGTGAAGGAAATGTTAAGGACATAAAGAAAGTAATAATATTAAATCAGTGTCGCTAATATGAAAAATAATGAATACTTTAATAAGTAATTCAGTAAACAATATAGTGTCCGAATATAGACTGTAATTAAGTATATAAGTTAAAAAAAAAAGAAGGAATCCAAAAGTTTTGAATAAAGATAAAATAATAAAAATAATTGTTAATGGAATTGATTATTCATTGACAGACCGAATGTAATGTTGCAATTGTTAAGATTATTAGTGCGCATAGTAAAGATACTGATAATAGAAATGAAAAGGATAAAGTAATTGATAAACAATAGTTACAAAAACAAAAACAAATGGATACATTTATAAGATAATTACAAAATTGTCATTATAGCCGGTCCTTAGATTAATGGACGGAATGTAATGATAATATATTGTAAAAGTTAACAGTGTAAATGATAGTGATATTAATAATAGCATATGATTGCAGTAATAATGACAAAGGAAAGAAATTAATGATTACAGTAAAAGTATGTCATAAACTCTCTAAAAAACTCAGAAATTAATGTTCCCATAATTAGAATAAAGAGAAATGTTTGTGTGTGCATGCATGTTATATTAGTGTGGAAAATATAGGATATGTATCCACCACTAGACAATTTTAATGCTCAGCACGTAGAGTGTTACTGCATGCAGGTTGTGATAGATCTTGATGTGGCCGAAGATGTAGCGATGACAGAAAAAAGTATTCGATAGCAAGGATAGAAGGATTGGCATGGCATGTATACGATTGCAGTAGATGAAAGCAAGGATGTATGGTATAAGTATTTGAATTGTGTGATAGTTTAACTATTATGTTATTGTATATGTATGTTTGTGATTGTTATTGCCGAAAAAAAATTTTTACTGAATTTATTGAGTGCATTACAGTGTATTTCAGTGTAGTGTTGTAACATCAAATATTTGTATTACTTGCGGGTGTAGGGTGTTACACGAGCGACCAGAGATGGGCGCTAGTCAGCGAGTCATGAGCGACTAGAGACAGGCGTCAGTCCTGTCAGCAAAAGGCGAGTCAGGAAAAAAGTGACAAACAGGCGTTGCTCTATGAGTATTTGTATGATTTGAGATTCATTTTGATCGTGTGGGCAAACTTTGAAGTTGAACCTTGATTTCCATGATTGTCGAGATAATGTAAATTCCTCAATTGTTTGGACATAATATGCTGTAAATGGTATACCTTTTGTAATTTGGTTATTAATTAGTTTATAATTGTTTAAAAGAAATAATATTAATAGCCACAGAATCATAGGAAATATATATGTAAATGACTACAAGGAATTGATGCATGTCTTTACTTCTATGTTATGCTAATTACCTATGGAAGTTTTAAATGGAGATCTGTCAAGCTTAAGAAATAGATAGAGTTTAACAAACTTAATTTTTGTATTATAAGTCTAATTGATGTGATTTCTATACTGTGATCATTTTAAGAGATATATAAGCATTGGATATGAAGAAAGTTTGGCTTAGAAGACAACATTTGATAAGTGTAATGCGATAAACAAGTTAGTATGAAAATCTGCAAAAGTTACTGTCTATTTTTGCTCAGTTACACGATAGTCAAGAATTTCTAACTGCCGTGTCACCTTCATCTTCAGTATTATAAATTTATGATTTTTGCTTACTTTTGTATATCTGATTCTCTTTGAAATTACATGTTAAACATCTATTAAGTGAACAACATGAATATAGAATGAATTATATGTAATATGCATAAATATAATATTAATAGGATTTTAATAGCATGATTAATAAATTATGAACAATGTCTTAAGCCTAATTAATAAATATATAAAAATGTATAAACAAGTAATTGCTATCTGTTTCTTCCCGTCGAGGATGCTTGCTACCTTCCCTTCGAGGATGCTTGATATCTTTCCTTCAGTGATGCTTAATACCTTACCTTCGGGGATGCTTGAAATCTTCCCTTCAGGGATGCTTGCTACCTTCCCTTCGGTGATGTTCACTACAAAAAAATCAATTTTTAGCGATGGAAATTCAGCGACGGAATATTTTTCGTCGCTAATTAGCGACGGAATTCATTTGCCGTCACTATTTAGAGACGGTAAATATATTTCGTCGCTAAAAATGGCGGGAGTATTTTCCCTCCAAATTTAACGACAGAAATTAACGACGAAAAATTTTCGCGTCACTAATTATTGCAGGAGACGAAATTTTGAGACGGAATTTAAATCAAATTCCATCGCTAATTAAATTCCATCTCTAAAAAAATATATTATTAATTATAATATATTTTAGCGATGGAAATTCAATATCCATCGCTAATTATAGCAACGGAATTATGTTTCCGTCGCTAAAAAAATATTATTAATTATAATATATTTTTTTAGCGACGAAAACTTTCCGTCGCTAAAATTAGCAACGGATATTCAATAACCGTCACTAAAATTAGCGACGAAATAGTATTTTCGTCGCTAAAAATTTTATATATAATAAAAACTTATGACTTTTCTTCTTCCCTTCCTCCCTCTTTTCTCTCGAGCGCTCGCCCACCCCTCTCCGCCGCCCCCCTTCGCCCTTCTCTCTCACTTGCGCTCGCCCACCCCTCTCCGCCGCCCCCCTTCGCCTCTCTCTCTCTCGCTCGCTCGCCTAAGCAGCCTTCGCCGCCGCCCTCGGCCTAGCGGCGCTCGTCGCCCTCGGCCTAGCAGCGCTCGTCGCCCCCCTCCGCCGTTCTCTCTCTCGCGCGCTCGTGCACCAGATCTGCTTCGGCTCCCTCGCGAGTCAGAACTGCTTTGCCTCCCTCGCAAGTCAGATCTGCTCCGCCTCACTCGCGCACGCCAGATCTGCTCCACCTCCCTCACGCGCGCCAGATCTGCTCCACCTCCCTCTCCTCCGCCCTCGCCGGTCGCCGCTCCTCCCTTGCCATGGCTGCTCTTCACCGGTCAGTGAGTCTGCTCTCCTATATTTTTATTTATTTATTTAATCTGTATATATAATTCTAATGCTTTTCTTGCAAGTACTTTTTACCATATCTTGATGAATCTTGTCCATTTGTTTCTTTTAATTATTTCTCATGTTTACTTAGTTTGATACTTTGAATATTTGATCAATTTGTAATTGGCATCTTGATATGAAGTATGGTGCATAAACATCTTGTGTGTGATGTACATATTCTTTTTAACTGTGTATGTAAATGTCTTGTGCATGATATACATATGCTTTTTTATCATGCAGTAAATATTGATGCAATATGAATTGCAGTATGTAAAGCATCTTCCCTTCAAGATGGCAAAAAGTGGGAGGAATATTGTTGTTTGCAATCATCGAGGTTATTTTGCTGCAGAAGTAACTCAGCTCTTTGCTATGTACCCACTCTATCTAGCTTAGTACTAAAGTGCATTTTCTGGTATTTGGCTTCTAGTGTTTATATTAGATTTCATTCTTTACAATGATTGTAGTGTCTATCTATAACAAGGAACCTTTGTGAGCATGTTGATAGCAATTGATTGTTTAGTCATAAATCTTCTTCTATGTAATGATATCATTGCAACCCACTAGAAATTCATTTATCAATTGAATACTAATTATTAGGTAACTGCCCTGAGTAGTAGCCTTAACTGAATTATGCATTGTGTAAAAGTGGATTATGTAAATTTAATTTAACATGTACAATGGAAATTGGATTTTTAAGCTTGGAATTTTTTGGGTTACAAGAGTGCTGACTAGGATTTAAACTCAAGTCTCATATCCCAAGGACAAGAAAAGTACTGTTAAGCTACTACTACTAATTGGTTAAACTTCAAATTGTGATGCATCAAGGACAAAATCTAATTGAATTTGGACATGGTGAAAGTATGTATAAAAATAAAATTAGCTACTGAAAGATTATGGTTAGATCGTATAATGCTTAAGCTTCAAGCATGAATCTTCTTAAAATAGTTTGTGAAAAAGGACCACAGGTGCCCTGTGCTTAAGTCTGATATAGTATTTTGTATGATTTACATTATCCGTTTTTGAGAATATAATGCTAGATTTTAAAGGTTTAATTTAATTTACTTCAAAAATATTTCACATCATTCTATATTTGATTAATTTTTTGTTTGTCTTTGATAATTTTGTCACTTGTGTGTGTGTGTGCCTATCCCTGTATTTGTCATTATCTATATTTGTCACTTATGTATATGCATGAATTGGTTTGTGAAGCTTTGCATGTTAAATGCATATAGGAATTTAAATTAGATAACAAACTACTGGAATATGAGAAATGGGAATTTTTTTTTATTAGCATTTTTAAATTACTGACGGAATACTGACAGAAAATTCAGTCGGTAAAAATAAAAAAAAATTGAATTTTTCCCGACGGAATAGTGATTTCCGTCGGTAATTTACCGACGAAAATTACTATTCCGTTAGTAAAAATAAAAAAAATTCTAAATTTTCCCGACGGAATAGTAATTTTCGTCGGTAAATTACCGAAGGAATTTAATATTCCGTCAGTAATTTCTCGACGAAAGTTAAAATTACTGACGGAAATTCATTTTTCGTCGGCAATTTTCCCGACGGAATATGAATTTCTGTGGAAAAAATTGCCGACGGAATAAATTTCCATCAGCAATTTTGCCTACGGTCACATCACCGATGGAATTCAATTCCGTCGGTAATTTAATTTCCCGACTGAAATTCTTGACTTTCCTTCTGGAATTTCCGTCGGGAAACTCTGATTTTCTTGTAGGGGTTTAATATTTTCCCTTCGGGGATGCTTGCTACCTTCCCTTCAGGGATGCTTGATATGTTTCCTTTAAGAATGCTTGATATCTTCCCTTCAGGGATGCTTAATACCTTGATGCCTTATGTTTCACCCATTATCAACTTTCATAGAAAGGTAAGTTGTGAATGTTTGTTTTACTAATCAGAAAAAGAGAATATTTTATTGTCAATATGAATCTGATTTCTGTTCTAACAGAAAGAAAGCTTGCTAGACATTAATGTGCAATCTAATTTTGATACCTAGTCTTTGCATGACTAATTATGTCTTTAAATAAGCAAGTTAATATTTGAATATTCTTATGCTTTTGATTTATATTATAGAATGATCATAATTCATGAATAGAAATGTGGATTTTGATAGTTGAAGCTTGAAATGCTTATGAATAGATTATATGAGTATGTTATACCTGCTAAAATATATATTGTGTTATACACTAATTTGCATTTTGTCAATGGTATGCAAATAGTATATGATATTCTATGGGATACAAATAATATTATTATAGTCCTGTTTGATGCTTATTGTATTTATAGAAGAATCGTGTAATGTGTTTTGCTCTGAATTCAATGACCATGTGATATATTTTTGAGTGTACATAGTATGGAAAATGAACTGAGCATATAACATGTACAAGTCTTCAAATTATATGATAATGATATTATGTTATGTGTTGACATATTAATATATAATGTAGTAAAATATGTAAAACTACGTAGTTCTGATTCCCAAACTCTAGGATATGTAGTGTAATAGCCCTAAATTATAATTCTCATGCATAGTAATTTCCGAGCCGTGAATAGTGATAATGGGGTGAATAGTACCACCAGAGTCGAAAAATATTTTTATTGTACCATTGGAAAGAACAGGTTAGTAGGAGTCTAAGAATGAACTTTGAGGTGAAATGGAGGCCAAATAAGTATTCAAAAGTCAAAAATAAGAAAAAGTCACAATTTTGGCTCGAACAGTAACTAGTTTGACCGAGACTTTAATAATAACAAATGATTTCTGAAAAATTAAATGAAGGCATAGATAGACTCAGAATAATATGGAAAATTATTTGACAGTGAAAAAGTAATTTTATGGTAACATTGAAAATTAGTGAATCGGACACTTGGAAATAGACCCTGATTGAGCTGAAACAGGGGTCAAATAGGCTTTCAAGTGCAAAAAAAAAAAAAGGAGAGATAGAGAAAGGAAAGGATGTATAGTGAACCAAATCAGTTCAACCGTTGAATTGAATCGGTCAAACCAGTTTGATCGGTTTAACTAAGAGTTAATAGGGCTCTAAATGATTCTACGGACCTCAGAAAAATTATTTGAAAACATGAAATTTCTCTAAATAATGAATTCCACATGGTGATGAAAAATAAATTTTACGATGAGACAGAAAATTAGGCTATCGGACTGGTAAGAAATTACTGGGTCGAGAAACGGTTTCCGATTAACTTAAAAATATTCATGGAGCCTAATAAATATTTTTTAAGAATTATGGATGCATTTATATGAGAAATTGAGTTTGGAAAGTGAGAGAAATAAATTAGAATGAAACAATGGTTAATTAATGCATTTGGGCCTAATTGGGTTGGCCCAAATGGTTGGACCAAACCCAAGCCCACCCAAGAGACATATAAAAAATAGAAAAATCTGCAGTTGTCTAGAACCCTCTCCATTTGTCTCCTTTCATCTTGATGGCCGAACTACACACCTAAAAAAAATTCAAGATTTTTCTTCATTTCCTCTCCACAAATTCCACTCCAAATAATCACCTTAAGTTATTTTCATGCCTTAATTAACTAGATAATCATCTCAAGAGTTCAAATGAAAGAGGAAACGTAAATGATAGGGGGAAACAAAGTGTTACTCCAAAAATTCAAGTGATTTTAGTGGAAATTAATTGATTTTATGGGTAGATTTGAGGATAGTAAGCATGATTATGTGGTTAATTGAATTATAGAAGGATGAATTTGAGGGAAACCCTATGCTCCATATTTGGCCATGATGAGTCTTAACAAAGAGGAAGTGATTTTAAGTAGAGAAGATAAAGAAAATGAGGAATAGATATTGAAGAACAAGAATTTAAGGTTAGTGGTAGATTCAAGCTTATGTTTAAATATATTTGTGTGAAATATGCATGTATAATTAAATAATCATGTTAATGGAACTTAGAAATGTGGAATAATATGGTTTGAATTGAAGGAATAAATTTATATGTAAAATTATAGTTTTGACTGAATGTGGGCTTGGAGTTTAGTATATGTTATTTCGATGTTTAAAGAAGTTTAATTATAGAAATAAGTTAATTAGTATTTGAATTAATCAAATATGATGTAAATATGAAATATATAAAATTCAAGAGAGGAATCAAGTATTGGCCAAATAGAATACCTAGGTGTAACATGAAATATTTTGATAATTTAATGAATTGAAAGCAAGGAAATAAATGTAGATTTAGAATTGAGTATATAGAAATTTATTTGGAATTATTAGAAATTAATTGAATATATATATATATATATATATATATATATATATATATATATATATATATATATATATATATATATATATATATATATATATTAATTTGAAAGTATATTATGTCTATAGTGAGTAATTTGGAAAAAAGGTGTATCTAAGGAGAATTAATGGCGTATATAGGTTAGTGATAAAGAACTTGTAATATAAAAATGGAAATTAATGAAAGAAAAATGGGGTTGATTTCAACCATGGTCACTCAATTTATCACTTATCGCGCAAAAGTAACCGACTTTTTTTTTCTTACTTAAATGTCACTGAACTTTTAACATTATTGCACAAAAGTCATGTTGACCGGAATCCGGCGACGACTCTTGCCGGATTGATAAGTTCAACAAATGCTACATTTAAATTAATTTCACTCACGGTCATTAGACTTATCATTTATCTCGCAAAAGTAATTAACTTTTTTTTTTCAACTTAAATGTTACTGAACTTTTAACATTTTTGCAAAAAAGTCATCAATCCGGCAAGGGTCGTCGCCGGATTCCGGTCAACATGACTTTTGTGCAATAATGTTAAAAGTTCAGTGACATTTAAGTAAGAAAAAAAAAAGTCGGTTACTTTTGCGCGATAAGTGATAAGTTGAGTGATAATGAGTGAAATTGACCCAAGAAAAATGGTTAGGGGTTAGATTAATGTTATAGCGGAATGCGCTAATGGGATGTGTTAGTGTGCATTTACCAATTTAATGAACGTAATGCTATAAAATGAATATAGATTTAAATTGAAGTGTACATTAATGTGTTGTAAATTTTTAGAGTTTAATTGAATATAATTAATCTTCACAATATATTATGTTTTAAGAGAAATTAATGAAACATAAAATAATTTAATGAATTAGTAGCATAAATAGAGCTAGAAATAATTAATAAGTAATACGGAATTGAAAGAAGTGAAAAAAAAAGTGTTAAAGTAAGGACTAAATTGTAAGTTTGACCATGATAAGGTTAAATTAGGGATTAAAGTGGTAACTTGAGTAACTATATGGTAAATAATTGAATTAGAATAATTATTTGAGTTTATTAAGTAGTAAAGATGGCTAAAATAATACTAATAATTATAAAAATGGCATTAGTAAGATTACTTTAAATGATAAATGTATTAGGTGGAGAAAAGGATGGAAATAAAAGATAATGTAAATCATTATAATATGAATAAAACGTGTGGCACCAAATGAATTAAACCAATATGCATGCAAAAGTAATATGATATTAATTATGTAAGAAAGTAATAATCTACTAATTAATAAAGTATCCAGCGTATAGAATTAAAATGTTAAAGAATATTTAAGGGTAAGTGGAAATAAACAATTTGAAAGAAAAATAAGCAAGGTACACCTGATGAATGGTCTTATTCTAGGAGTTCAAATACATGCAACGTGGGACCAAATGCATGTAGATAAAATGGGTTATAAGTAATATAATAAGCAAATGGATTTACAAAAAAAATAAAATAATAATAAATAATAAAAGTAATAAAATGTTAATAATAAGTGCGAATGTTAGTAATAATATGGATAATTTGATTAACACTGCTAATAATAATAATAATAATAATAATAATAATAATAATATGGATAATAAAGATAGTAAAAATATCAATAATAATATTATTAATGGAACTAATATTGGTGACAGTGTTATATATATTAGATTTAATTGTGGCTAAGTAAGAACAAGGTGGAAAATCTAAGAAATGTATTATGTTAGTATAAATGTGGATTATGTTGAAAATGTAATGTAACTGTTAATGATATGGCATGGTGCAAGGTACAATGTTATTATTGGGATAAAAGAAAATAATTTGGGAATTAAGTGTATGTATACATATGGACATAAGATATGATTATTGCCCTTAGTAGTCTGGTGGTCAATCTAACTCAGAATATAGTTTGCTAGGCATAGAGACACCTATACCGCGGTAGCGAGTAATGACGACTCGCAACAGTAGGCCAATGACGGTCTACTAAAATGATAGAATGTTGAAATGTTTAATGAAATGAAATGTAAATATTTGGGTGGTTTTTCAGGGTCACTCTAAAATGTAGTGGACTTGTGGGGTTCACGTCCCGTGTATCCGGTATAGAGTTGTCTACTAGATTATTAGTAGGGGCAAAATAAAGAAAATGAACTAAATAAGTAAATAAGAGTAATAAGAGATAATCAAATAAAAAGGGGACTAGATTGTAAGAATTTAAAAGAATTAAGGGTAAAATGGTGTGTGTGCAAAATATTAAGAATAGTGAATAAACATGAAAAACAAACAATTAAATGGTTAAACAAGCAAAATAATAATAAAATAAAGGTTAAAGGTGCTTTATGACACAAGAATGAGGTTTAGGGGTTAAATGGTAAATTTACATGTCAAATAATGAGACAAAACTGAAAAAGGATTAAATTGAAATTTGATGATAATAAGATTAGTAGAAGGACTAAAATGTAAGTTGAACAAAAGTATGGCTAATAAGTGTAATTATAGGAATAAATTGGACATAGAAGAGTAAAGCCATAGATTGGTGAAATTATAGGGATTAAACTATAAATAAATCATGTTACTGTTAGATGAAGGATTATAATGGTATTTTGAACATGTATCTGGTAATTAATTTAATTAGAGAAATTAAATGAGTAAGTGAATAATAAATATAATGAAAATGTAAGTTAAATAATAATAATAATAATAATAATAATAATAATAATAATAATGAAGGGAAAAAATAGAACAATTAAGGTAACAATAAAATTGGTACCTACCTCTTGTAGCGCGTAAAACTCGTTGCGGAAGCAACACAAGGATCCCTTTCTATTTGGTCACCTGTCTGGTTTTTACCCACGTGCGGGATAAGAGTAGCTAGATCATAATCTAAAAATCCCTAAAAGATTAAGAAATAAAACTTGTGAGTGGGAACAAGTAGCCTTGCAGCGTATAAGATCTATTTATAGAAATCCGAAAGGTTAGAGGCTTATTCCTAGTATAGCTCAGAATCTTTTCTGAGATAGGATTTGGCAATCCTAATCAGATTGAATTACCCAATTCAATTTGGATTGGAACTTAATCCATAATAGAGTCATGGGTTTATCCCAACTCTATCATCTCCCACTGCACATGACGGAACATATTCCATCTTTAATCTCAAGTTATACAGGCTAATAGATTGTGTGACCAGCATATCTTGAGAGCACTAATGCTATACACTTGTTAGGGATATATAGCTTCTCGAAAAAGAGAGATCCTCCTATTCCACGTATGCCTGACCCTAGACGACCTTCTCACAATCATTGTTTTAACTCATGATCTCATAAAACATCTTTTGTGTTCACTATTATGTTTCTACTTATATAAACGATAATAGACGTGTCGGTGAATCACGAACTCTTATAAATGTGATCAAAATGTTATCTTTCCCTCTTACTATATGCCATACATTATGATTCAAGTCGCTTTTCTAGTTAGATCCGTTAGGCCTAAATTTTTCCCGAACCTTTTGGCGACTAACTAAGCTAGCCACATTGAACCATACTTCAGGTATAAGTTAAGGGTTCTAACAGTCGAAATATAAATAGGGTCTCACAATAGGGAAAGTTGAGATCATTAATATTAAATTCCTATCCCTTTGGTCACTTAAGCACATATGGTATTAAAAATGTGTCATGGTGTTCTTTCCTTCCCTTAAAGAAGCGCATGTCTCACATTTTAAGAATGTGTATATAAAATACCATACAGAAGCGTAACGTTGCAATGCACCGAAGCACTCAATTTTCATATTTTAAAATTTTCACTTTCGTTTACATTTCATTATCATTTCAATACACAAATCAATCAATATTCTTATCATTTAAGCACAATTCTCATTTTATACTTATTTTACAAAATAAGTATACTTGTTCCATTAAATGGCCATGAATTCACTTCAAAGCCACTTTCATTCTTTTCTTATCATTTCACTTCAATTATTCATTTAATAAAAAATAACATCACTTCACGTATAATTTCAATCATTTTAATATTTACCAATATTTTCCACCATCAATATAATGGGAAAATATTCTAAAAAATACTCAATTAAATACTCAATCAAAAATACTCAATTGTATCTTTGACTCGTTAAGTCAATTTTTTGATTTTCATGTAATTCTTTTCATTAAACTCTCTCTTTCACTTCTAATTCGTTCATTTATCTAATTTCTATCTTATATAACATGTGTACCACGTAATATACCATATCATTTCTTCTTAAACCATTCGGCCACCTTAGGGTTTTGCTCTAACATTTTGTTTTTCATTCACTCATTACTTATTCCACTAAATTAAATTCAAATTCACATGTATATACCCTTTAATTTCATTTAATCACTAGGTATACTATGAATATACCTAAACATATGATTATGTCTCACTATGACCAAGACTTACACTTGGTTTTCTTTCACTTTAATCATCCTAACTAGCCTATTTACCCTCCTTAAACTCAATTATCACTTCAATTTCAATTACACATATATTTTACACACATTCACTATTCAAACATAATGTCAAATTTTCATATGAAAATGCTTAGATTATGTAATCACAAATCTCATATCTTTGCTCTAGCCGTCACAACATCCTTAATTCTTGTCCTTAAACTTTGATTGCCCTTTTTCCTCTTGATCCTCATTAGTGGCCAAAAGTTCAAGGAAACAAAGCATCCATTAATTTCCTCCTTTTATCAAATATAACCTCATAAACACACTAAACACATCCTAATCTATCATCTAAAATCAATAAATCAATTTAAACTAACTTATTTCTCTTACCTCAATTTGGAGACATAACATTATATCCTTGCTTTTCCTTGCTCTCAATCCGTCAAATGGATATTATAGGCTGCTATAATCCCATAGAGGGACTGAATTACATTTAGGATGCTTGAATTTAGAAAGAATTAGAGCAAGAATTGAAGAAATTTGAAAGAGGAGGAAGAGAAAAGATTTCGGCCAAGCAAGAGGAGAGAAGAGGCTGAGGAGATAAGGATTACTCACCTACAAATCTGCCATCTAATTGCTTTTATAGTGGACCAAAATGGATCAACCTTGGTTCAACCAATGGTCCAACCTATAAAGCCCAATTAGCCATTTTAAGCCCATTTGGCAATTTTTCTATGGTTTTCTCACTTCCCAATTCCGATTCATCCCAAATTTTATTTCATAATTCATAACATATAAAAATTAGGCTGTACACAAATTTTCAACTGAATCAAAGTCCGTTTCCGGTCCGGTCCAATCAAACCGATCCGATTAGCAAATTTTGAGTGTTCTCAAAAAATTTCCTTTTCATTACCAAAAAATTTTAAATATTATTTAGAGTCCATCTATAATTTTTGATCAATTTTGGAAATCATTTACTATTTTTAAAGTCTCGGTCAAACCTCCAGTCAACCAGAGTGCTATTTAAATCGAAATTGTAACTTTTCCTTACTTTCTGAATTTAATTCCTCATAAAAATGTATCCATAATTCTTAACATATATTCATTAGATTCCAAGAATATTTTTGGATCAATCAAAATCCATTCCTCGGTCCGGTAATTATTTACCAGTCCGATAATCCAATTTTTCAGTGTCACCAAAAATTAATTTTTCATTATCATATGATTCTACTCATCAATACAAGTACATCCATATTTTCAAATTATTTTTCTAAGGTCTTTAGCATCTTTTACGGTCCGGTCAAATTTATAGTCAACCTAGTTACTATTTGCACCGAAACCGCGACTTTTTCTTATTTTCGACTTTTGATGACCCATTTAACCTCAAATCCACTCCAAAATTTAACCTCGGACTCATCGTGACTTATATTTTTCAACGGTCAAATAAAATATTTTTTCTCTTGGAAGCACTATGCACTATCGGAAACACACCATTCACGGCTAATCCGGTATTGGGGCCATTACATCTTCCCTCCTACTAAAAGAAATTTCGTCCTCGAAATTTACCAAAGTCACATAGTTGAAGATATTTCCTTGTTCCTAAATGCTATTGTCCAAAGACAATGGTAGCTTACTTTGGGAGCCGTCCAACTTACTATCCAAATAGCAAGTCATCTCACTCAAATCCGCATTAACTGTCATTATGACAATGTGCTACTTTATATCTTCACACAGTCCAAATCATTCCTAATAATGTCATTATATATCATAAAATCCTTCTCCAAAAGCAAGAATTCCAAAATTTAAGTTACAGATCATTTGTATTCTAGCACAACCATGACCATAATGTCATTCTCAATCCATCCTTTAACTAACATCAATGTACACTAATGTGACAATCACTATACACTTTGTTCACTATAACACTATGACCTCCAGGATTTCTCACTAAAATATCCTAGTCTAACTGTACACCATTCAAATCCTTTTCCTTAAATGGCATGTATATGAATTTAATCCAATCATTTAACCCCACTCCGATCTAAGAATCCTCTAAACTTGCTCTGATACTAATAAATTATAACACCCTTATGACGTCTACTACACTACATACGTAACTTTGCTTTAATGATTACTATAATTATCTAGCTACCGACCAATCGATACTTATGACAAATGCGGTAATTTTTTTTCCTTTCTTTTCCACTTATTCTTTCATTTATTCTTGTAAATTGTCAAATCACTAACAAGTTACATCAATGCAGTCCAAACATCACATCACATTATTCAATAATAATTTATCATATCTCTAATACACGGTACATAATCATTGCTAACATTTTTCATATACATGCCACTAACAACAATAAACATACTATTCTTCGCTGCAGTCCAAAGGTCCAGCCTGATCTCAGTGCTGATAGTATGCTTGCTCCTCAGACGCCTTACTTAGTACCTACACGCAATCAAATAAACTACGTGCTAAGCGTTAAATATGCTCAGTGGTGATTACGAATCTAAAAATTTCCAATTCTAACTTAGTCACACGCATACATGCACACACTTTAGTCCTTACTTTTAGACTTAACAATGTCATATTACTGTTTAATCCTTCATTTTTCTTACATTTTCGAATTTACTCTTAATTTTACTTTAATTATGATTTTACACTATTTTTCTACTTTCCACTCTTAACTTATTATCTTACTTGTAAACTAACCACTTTGGCCCTTTAACTTGTCCTTTGACTTTTTACCCTTTTAATCCTTATTTTAACATTTTTTTATCTTATCTTATCATCTAACTTCTCATCTTTTTATTCAAGCTTTAACCCCATTTCTTATAAATAGTCATTCAACTCCTTTAACTTTTAAATCTCTACTTTTTATACCTTTCACTATTTCTATCCCTCATTCCTTTAGTATCAATTTCAATTCATTTCAGTTCATATTAACATCACATGTGATAACATTCCGATACCACATTTGACACAATTTCCATTTCAATTAGAATTTAGACGTTTTTCGATAATTTATCTTACTTTATTTGAATTAATAAATTACTCACTTATCGCCTTCTTAAATCTTCATTTCCTATTACATTTACATTATTTACCTTTAATCAGTGACACTTTACATTTTTGTCCCCAAGGTAACTTAATTATCAATTAATCCTTTAAAGTCCATTACATTACAATTGTGGCTTTTACTTTTAATGATTTACCAAAATGACATTAATTCAATATTGACTGATAAAGTTACCGTTTGATTCTCAATTTTTTAATAAATTACTAAAATACTCTTTGGTTCATTTTATTTACGAATTTGCCACTAGTTGTACAATTTGCACTATTGAATTCACTACTCTTTTGAAAAATTACAGTTTTGCCCCCAATTTCTTACTTTCATGTCTATTTTACATGTTAGTTCGTATTAAACCATTACACTGCAATTAATTAGTCATTTGGTTTACAAATTACATATTAGCCCTTAAATTAACATTTTTAAATTATTTTTCTAAGGTCTTTAGCATCTTTTATAGTCCGGTCAAATTTCTAGTCAACCTAGTTACTATTTGCACCGAAACCGTGACTTTTTCTTATTTTCGACTTTTGATGGCCCATTTAACCTCAACACAACTCCAAAGTTTAATCTCGAACTCATCGTGACTTATATTTTTCAACGGTCAAATAAAATATTTTTGCTCTTCGGGTGTACTTTTCGCCCTGAAAGCACTATTCACTATCGGAAACACACCATTCACGGCTAAGCCGATATTTGGGTCATTACATCTGCCCTTAGGGAATGCTTGATATCTTCCCTTTGGGATTGCTTGCTACCTTGATGCCTAATGTTTCACCCATTATCCACTTTCATAGAAAGGTAAGTAGTAAATGTTTGTTTTAATAATCTCAAAAAGTCAATGTTTTATTGTCAACATGAATCCAATTTCTATTGTAATAGAAAGAAAGCATGCTGGACATTAATGTATAATCTAATTCTGATATCTACTCTTTGGATGACTAATTTATTATGACTTTAAATAAATAAGTTATTATTTGAATATTCTTATGCTTTTGATTTACATTATAGAATGATCAGAATTCATGAACAGAAATATGGATTTCGATAGCTAAAGTTTGAAATGCTTATGAATAGATTATATGAGCATGTTATGCCTGTTAAAATATATATTGTGTTATACACTAATCTGCATTTTGTCAATGGTATGCAAATAGTATATGATATTCTATTGGATGCAAATAATATTATCATAGTCCTTTGTGATGCTTATTGTATGTATAGATGAATCTCTAAATTCAATGACCATGTGATATAATTATGAGTGTAGATAGTATGGAAAATGAACTGATCATATAACATGTATAAGTGTTCAAATTATATGATAATGATATTATGTTATGTGTTGACATAATAATATGTAAATGGCCTAATATAGTATAGTAAAATATGTAGAACTACGTGGTTCTGATTCCCAAATTTTGGGATACGTAGGAAGTTTGGGGACTAATAGGTGCGCAAAAGTTTAAAATAACATGATGAATATATATTGTGAATGAAATATGTGGTTAGATTATAAAATAAGATAAATATAAATGATGAATTTTTTATCTATTATTGAAGGGTTTTATTAATAATTCAAGTAGATACCTGTAGACACCGGATTTTGAGACAATTCAGACCAGGGTTACCCAGTGATGAAATTAATGCCTGTCCATAGGCAAAAAAGTTAGAAGTGACGGTTTGCTTGTTACATTTGCTTTTTAGAAATAAAAAAATAAAAAAATATATATTATAAAAATAAGAATAAAAAAGGAGGTTTGAAATGATAGTATTCTTGTCAAAATTACTTTTTTTTTTAAAAAATATTTCGGGCGTTTGCGGCAGCCAGCACGCGAGGGCTGGCCTCCCTCGCGAGCTAGTGCGTGCGCCTTGGCGCTGGGGCAAGTGCCCCTTGCACTGCGTGCGCGATGGCATCACTCTCCTGCGCATGCAAGCGACGCCCGTCGCTCACTGCACAACACGTGTGCCGTTGCCCGTCCCTCGCCCCTTAGCTGCCGAAAAACTGTTTTTACCAAAAATCGGGATTTTTTCCCCAAATCTGATTTTTTATCCCTTTTTTTTTGGATTTTCATGGTTTTTTCAATTTTTAAAATTAAGATAGGGGATAATATTTAAATTCAAATTTCTTTCCTATTCAACTAGGGTTTTTTTTTTAAACAGATAAATAGAAAAAAGATAGAAAAGGGAGGGGAGGCAACTAAAAAGAAAAATTCTGATTTTTATTTCTTCTTCTTCAAAAAATTTTGTTCTTCTTCTTGAATTATTTTTCTTCTCTTACTTCAATAAAATTTCTTCTAAAGATTTTAGATTGAATTTTAGTGATGAAAAATTGATTTTGAGACCAAAAAAATAATAATTTTTTGCCCCTAAAATTCAATTTTCTCACTTGTGTTTTGTTAATTTTTTTCTTCTTCAATTAAACTTCTTCAAAGATTTCTTCTTCAAAGATTTTATATTGAATTTTGTTGATAAAAAATTGAGTTTGAGATAAAAAAAAAATAATTTTTTACTCTTGAAATCCAATTTTTTCATTTGATTTTTTTAAAATAAGATTTTTACAATTATTTTTCAAAAGAGAAAAGTTTTAGATTCTTTATTTCTCTAATTTAATTTTTTGCAAATCTAAACAAGGAAATCAATCATCTTTCCTCATTCTATTAAATCCGAATTTTGAAAGAAAATATTCTGGGCTCGATCACATATTTTTATTTTTATTTATTTTTTATTGTATTATTTTTGTTTCTTGTTTACAATCAATTAATTACCATGTACATTTTTTTTTATTGTAAACAAGAAATAAAAATAATAGATTTACATCATAATGGTGCTGCATCACAATTTTATTAATGGTATTATTAAGGAATAAATCATAGTGTCGTTTAAAAGAATTATTCTTGTATTGTCCTCTGATAAGTTTGTTTTGCTTGACTTCTGTCAAGTTTGTCCTCTTTTGTTGGCTTTATCATTTTCTTTCCATGGATTCCGTTGAAAATCAAAAGCATATGGATAATCTTTACACACAACTAATGTTAGAAGAAGAAGATGAGGGTGGTTTAATTCTAGATGATGATTCCTCTGAAATGTGTTGATCTGCGATAGGCTTTAGTGGGTCGTTTTGTGACGGATAAAAGTATCAAGTGCAATGCCATGAGCCATATGATGGCTTCTTTATGGCATCCTATTAAAGGAGTTCGTATCAAGGATATCAGCACTCAATATTTTCTATTTCAATTCTTTCATGAAATAGATATGCAACATATTTTAGATTCAAGCTCTTGGACTTTTGAAAATCATTTGCTTCTATTAAAACATTTGAAACCTGATGAGCAACCTCTTCAAGTGGAACTCTTTCATGCTAATTTTTGGGCTCATGTTTATGATCTTCTAATTGGCTTCAAGTCTAAAAAAGTTTGCAAACAGATTGACGACTTGGGGATTTATGTGAAGTCTGATCCTAATAACTTTATGGGTATTTGGAGAAATTATATGAGGCTGCGATTTCGCTTGGATGTCAGATTGGCACTCAAAAGAAAGATGAAGATTAAGAAACCTAGTAGGGAATGGTGTTAGGTGAATTACAAATATGAGATGCTTCCTCCCTTCTATTTTATTTGTGGATGCATTGGGCATATAGAGGATTTTTGTCTGAAGATGTTTGAAACCCAAAAGTAAAACTTGAAAGAGCTTACGGTCCCCGGCTTCGAGCTCCTACCCGCTGATCTCAGAGCGCAGTCGGTGCTAGGTGTCTCCGACAAGGTCCAATAGACGATCTGGATGTTGTCCATGGTGGTAATAGAGATTCGGTTATGATAGAAATCGATCATATCCCTAATTTTTTGCCTCTTTCTAATGCGAAAAAGGGGAGGTGATATTGAAATGAATCCCATAAATTTACCGTGCATAGAAATTTCAATCATAGGCAGATTATTACCATGCAAAACTTGGGAAAGAAAAAGCAAGGAGAATCTTCTGGAGGAAATAAAAACGTGGTTAATGCTGGTACCGATAAGGAAGGTGTTGTGGTTATTGTTACGAAATGACCCATAACTAATGGGGCTAAAGATAAAGAGGAAATTGAAGATGGGCTGGATATTATAATGGCCCAAAATGGAGTTGAAAGCGATCCAAAAAATGGGGAGTTGGCGGGACCTGTCGATCAAGACTGCCAGTCATTATGAGCCCTCTAAGCTAGAATTATCGTGGGCTGGGCAACCCACGTGCAATTCAATTCTTAAAAAATATTGTTGCTCAAAAAAAGCCTTTATTTATTTTCCTTTGTGAAACTCTCTGTACTTCGTCTCGTTTGAATGCAATAAAATCTGCTTTGGCTTATGATGGTTGTTTTGTGGTAGATTGTGTGGGCCATAGTGGTGGCCTAGCTCTGATTTGGAAAGTGAAAAATTCTATTAATCTACTTGGCTTCTCTCGCAACTATATTGATGTCGTTATTTCTGTTAATAATCTTACTCCTTTTTGCTTAACTGGTTTTTATGGTTTGCCCAAGCGTAGTAGATGAAGAGAATCTTTGAATTTACTTCGCAAGTTGGCTACTGTGTCTTCTCTACCCTGGTGTTGTATAGGGGATTTTAATAATCTCTTGTCTCATTCTGAGAAGAAGGGTGGGGCTAGGCATCCTTCTTAGTTAATTGAAGGTTTTAAATCTGCTGTCTCTAATAGTGGGTTAGTTGAGTTGGGTATGAAAGGGTATAAATATACTAGGAATGTGGATGAGGTTCTGCCTCTAGTGTAAAAGAGTGCCTTAATCGTGCTCTAGGTAATGCTGGTTGGTTTACTGAGTTTGCCAATGCTTTGGTTTGGAATCTTGAGTTTTCCTCGTCGGATCATATGCCTATTTTCTTGGATTCTGTTCCTATGATATTGGCTTATAAAGCAACCGGTACAGATTTGAGAATTATTGGATTAAAGATGAGGGATGTCGTAAGGTTATTACAAACGGTTGAAAGGTTTCAGATGCCATTCCTATTTGTGATAAGATTCAAGCTGTAGGTACTACTTTGCAGGAATGGAGCAAACATATTAATGGCAATTTTAAGAAGCATCTTGATTTTTATAAGAGCCGTATGTCTTTGTTTAGAAAAAGGGATGATGCTTCTTCTATTTTTGAGTTTCAGGATACTAGAAGGCATTTTTTTGAGGTTCTTAACCAATACGAATTATTTTGGAAACAGCGAGCTAAGCTTTTCTGGTTGAAGGAGGGTGATATGAATTCGAGATACTTTCATAATGCTACCTCTATGCAAAAAAAGAAAAATCATATCTTAAAAATAAAAGATAATGCTGGTAGCTGGAGAGATAGGCAATTGGGTATGCAGTAGGTCATGGTGGACTACTTTAACTACTTATTTAGCTCTATGGGCAGTGAGCTAGATGAGGTCACTGGTTGTGTTGATCATGTTATTACGGATGAGCATAATGATTTAGTTGGCTCTCCATTTAGAGATGAGGAAGTTCATGTAGCTCTTAAGGAAATGCATCCGAATAAGTCTCCAGGCATAGATGGCCTAAATCCTGCCTTTTATCAAAAATTTTGGGGAATTGTGGGCAGTGATGTTACTAAAACTTGCTTGAGTATTCTTGAGAATGGTTTTTTACCAGAAGGTTTAAACGACATGGCTATTGTCCTCATTCCGAAGAAGAAACTAGTTGAGACTATGATGGACCTTCGCCCCATTTCATTGTGCAATGTTCTTTATAAGTTGGTCTCAAAGCTCCTTGCCAATCAGTTGAAAAAAATTCTCCCCTTAATAGTTTTGAATTCCCATAGTGCTTTTGTCCCAAGTCATTTAATTCATGACAATATCATAATTGCTTATAAGGTTATGCACTATCTTAAGAGGAAAACCCAGGGCAGAGAAGGGTGGGCTGCTTTGAAGATTGACATTAGTAAAGTATATGATCACGTAGAGTTGTCTTTCTTGCCGGCTATTATGCTAAAGATGGGTTTTGCAGAATCTTGGGTTAATCTGATGATGATATGTGTGACAACGGTTAGATATTATGTTACTTTTGATTTTGATCTTCTTGGTCAAATTATACCTCATCATGGGTTGAGGCAAGGCTATCCTTTATCCCCATATTTGTTCATTTTTTAATGCAAAAGGTCTCTCAGCATTGTTGAGGAAGAAGGAGAGGTTGGGGTTCATTCATGGTTGTAAAGTGGCGAGAGGTGCTTCTAATATCTCCCATTTATTTTTTGCGGATAATAGTTATTTATTTTTCAAAGCTTCTTAACCTGAAAGTGGTCATATTGTTGATGTTCTTAAGAAGTATGAAAAAGCTTCAGGTCAGTCCATTAATTATCAGAAGTCTTCTGTTTTGTTTAGTGCCGATGTTACTCCTCTTCATCGTCACCTTGTTTATAATCTTCTTGAGGTTCCAGAAAGGGAAGATTGTGGGAGTTATTTAGGTTTACCAGTAATGGTTGGTTGTAATAAGAGGTCAGTTTTTGCTTCTATTAAAGATAAAATTTCAAAGAAGATTCAAGGATGGAATCAGAAGTTTTTATCAAGAGCGGGGAAGGAAATCCTGATAAAAACCGTCGCTCAAGCATTGCCTAATTATGTTATGAACATTTTTCTTCTTCCTATTGATCTTTGTAATGATCTTGAATGAATGTTAAACTCATTTTGGTAGAGGTTCAGGACATGGGATTAATTGAAAGTGTTGGCACAAGCTGTGTGTGAAGAAGTGTAATGGTGGATTGGGTCTAAAAAATTTACATGACTTTAATTTGGCTATGTTAGGAAGCCAGGGTTGGAGGTTGTTAACTGAGCCAAATTCTTTAGTAGTTAAAGTTTATAAGGCCCGTTATTTTCCTAAAGTTAATTTTCTTGAAGCCCAACTAGGAAATAACCCGAGCTATATCTAGCGTAATGTGTTGGTTGCCAAGAATCCTATAAAAAATGGTTGTCAATGGCGTGTGGGGAGGGGACACAAGATTTCTGTGTGGAAAGATCCATGGTTACCAGATATCGAAAACCCTTATGTTATGACAATGAACCCATTGGGTAATGAGGATTTAAGGGTTAGTGATTTAATTGCTAATGGAAGCAATCATTGGGACATGAACAAGGTAAATTCTCTTTTCTTTCCTCGGCACAGAGAGTTAATCATGAAGATTCCTCTTAGTGTTCAAAATACGAAAGATTGGTGGTGCTGGGTTCATGATCGACGAGGTAATTATACAGTTCGTAGAGCTTATAATCTTCTTTATCAGTTGAATGTTATGCGTGTAGTTTCTAACCCACATGTAGGTTGGAATAAGATCTGGAATTTGGGTGTTCCTCCTAAGGTTAAAGATATGATTTGGCGTGCTAGTTTTGATGTTTTACCTACGAGAGACAATTTGATAAAAAAGCACGTGGGGCTTAGCAGCTCTTGTCCGTTGTGTGGAGCTGCTGATGAAAGTGCACTTTATGTGTTTGTTAATTGTTCTGTGTCTCAAGAAGTGTGGAGAATTGCCAAACTTGGAATTTCAAATGGGTTTGCATCTTCTTTTTGGTATTAAACATGTTCAGTGTTTGGAACTAGATCGAAGAAGGACTGTAATTTGATTGCTGTGCTATGTTGGAGTATTTGGTCTTCTCGGAATGCTGCGGTTTAAAGGGGTAAAAATTGCAATGCTAATGATATAGTCAACTCTGGCAAGGCTTTACTCTCTCAATGGCTTGTGGCTCACCGTCGAGTTGACGAGGATTCTGGCGTGCATTGCTCTACTAGCTCTATCTGGTGTAAACCTTTTGTGGGTTTTGTAAAGGTAAATGTTTGTAACACCCCAATACCCCTAGAGAGGAATACCGAGTTGCTACAAACACAACATAAACGCATATAATGACATTCATTCACATACTAAAGCGGAAGCAATACAAAACATACATAAACTCTTAATAAGCGGAACCATCGATTAACAAAAGCATAGACATATTACAAAAATGTATTACCATCCTTACATTACATAATCAAAATATACATGTAATCAAATACAAAGCATCTCCTTCGCATAAACTGTACAAAAAGAATCTAAACAAAAAGCAAAAGCTTCACTCCAATCCTAGTGGCCAGCAGATAGACGACTCTCATAACCGTACCGAACCTGCATACCTATATGGATAAAACACCCGTGCTAAGCGATAACACTTAGTGGGGATATACAACTACAAAGGACTACACACGAGTCACATCAATACATAAGAATTATACAATCATACACACTTGTAATAATTAGACAAATCAGAGGCAAAACATAATCTGAACATAATTATCAATAGCACAACTAAAGGAATTACCTGAACCTTTCATGCCCATAAATAATAATTACGTACATTCTCACAATACATAACACATGCCTTAGTCATAATAATATCAAATACACTTGCTAAAGCATGGTTTTATCACAAGCATTAACATGAATGCTCAAAAACAATCAATCAATCACAAAAGCGATAGCTCAAAGTCAACAACTAACAAGGAAGCCTGAACTCTCATAAATTGTGGATATGGGTACTGAAAATACTGATTGGACACAGTATCTAAACACACAAAAGATGTAAGTCTTAAATTATACTTATACCCGAAGGTAACAGAAGAGACCAAAATCTCTAAACAAAAGATCCATATGAGTCTACAAAGAAGCTACGCAAAACCCTTTATAAGCATGCATATCTATCCACTATCTTGACACTTCAGGCTTAACTAGCACTCTAATCACAATATCACATTTCCAACAATTACCCAAGTATCCAACCAAGGATGCATAACCTTTCCATTCATGTACAAGTCAAGCAAGTCATCACATGGTTCTAGTATATATATAATACATATAAGCTTAATATGCATGTACATTCATAATCAATGCAATGCTATACCCAAATAAGAAGAAAAAGGCTTAAATCACAACTTTGCAAAGTGTCACGCTCGCGACAGAACCTATCATACGAGCATGTCGCGCAAGCAGGCCTCATTGCCCTCGTGATAGAATGCCAAAATGGCTACTGTCGCGCCCGCGATGAAGTTCGCGCTCGTGACAAGGCTTGGCAGAAATCGGCCATGCGCAAGACAGCTCATCAAGCTCGGCGATGCTCGATAGGCCGACCTCGCGAAGGAGTGTTCTGTCGCGCTCGCGATAGAACCGAACTAAGTGTTCAACTCCTAGCAAAACAAACCATTCAGGCACATACTTCACACACCAACTCAAGACTCACATGCATATCCTTCAAATTCATGCAATAATCATATCAAAACACCATTTCAAGATTTACTCAATCAAATACTAACATTAATCAAAATAAAAATTAAACATAATTAGCATAGCAATTGCTCTTTATGCCAAAATCTCAACATGCAAAATTGATCAAAACCCTCAATTGAACTACAGCATTAACTCAAGCATACAAATCCATCATCTTGCAACACATGCATTGTAACACCCCAATACCCCTTGGGAGGATATCGGAGCGCCACGCAAATACGAATACACATACATACACAATAGCGGAAGCATTATTATAAAGAAACATCATTAATATGAAAAAAAACATTTCTAGTGCCAAACATACTACTCATATAAATATAAATAAAGTATTCATGTTACAAAAATATCGCTATCCATATTACATGGTTATATAATTACAGTTAACATTTACACTTCATTTACTCTATTTCTCCTTGTACACATAATGATGTTACTCAAAATAACAAAAACTCTATCTTATACTTAGACTTCATTCCAGCTCCTAATGGACATCAGATGAACATAACTCTATACCAGTCCGAACCTGTACACATACATGGGAAAACACCCGTGCTAAGCGATAACGCTTAGTGGGGATAACAAAACAAAGGACTTTTATCGAAGTCACAAACATAAATCAATATGCATATCACTAATCATGCTAATCTCAATTAACATACCATAACATATAACTTTTCATGCAATTAACTACCAGCTCTCAATTATCATACATGATAATTAATCATCTTGTTCTTGAACACTCATATAATCTCATACATGCATACCTCTTATACCATCTGCATTTATCAATATATATATATATATATATATATCGTGGCATGAACACATTCTCGAGCTTTAACATTTATCATATACACTGAGTGATAACAAATCACTACATCTCATATATATAGTCATGTACATGTACATTCATATACATATAATAGATCATAACTCTACTTATTCACTCAACACTGCAAATCCTTAGTCATGCAAACATCTTATACAATAAGTGATAACACTTTACTACTATTACATGTATTCACATACATGTACGTTAACATGATATTAACATTTCATGTAAAGGTATAAACGTATACCAACCTTCACTACATCTCATATACAGTACAAAACGTTTATTAGTCTAAATTCACATCAATGGTGGATACGGGCACTCTAGATACCGATTAACAGTATCGAACATGTAGAGACTTAACTCAAAATCATTTGAATACATAAGGTATTCAATCTGTAGGCACAATCAAGGCCACTCTAGCATCTGCACTATAACCCTTTATAAGCATGCTTATTTATCCACTACTATGACCGTTCAGGCTCGTACAAGAACTTTACACACTGAATCGTATACATTGCATGTACTCTAATGTTTATTCAAAACACTATACACTATTTATGTATTAACTGAGCAAACCATGTGTATGCATATACCCTATGCATATACTCACATGTAGCAATATAATATCAACGAATTGTTGCACTACACACTACTAATTAATCAAATGCACACTCCATTATACATGTTCATAGACTTCATACACTATGATTCAATCATACATGATCAATATCACATGCAATGTCATGTTCAACAATTAAAAAGCATGTATACATTTAATTCTATTATTAAACTCTTATTCTATAGCATCATTTACATATAATTTCTATTAGCAGACATTCATATACTCATTTCATAAGGTTAGATATGAGTTGGGTAAGCTATAAGAACTTGCAATGAAGTTCGGGTGCATTTCAGGAAGAAAAACACTCAAAATATTCAAAGCAGGGGATGGTCACGGTGGAAAAAACTTGGTTGTGACCATGATGTCCAAAAATATTCAATTCGGCCTTGTCTCAACATTGGTTACAATGGCAACAACTTGGTTGTGACCGCGACATACTAAAATTTAGCAAAACAGAAGCAAAAACTCAAGACTGCTTCACTACGCTTTTTTTTTTAGTCTAAACTGACGTCTAAATCTCATTTTTAGATAAAACTATCTTCTTAACAATTGTTTCCTAGGATGTTTAGTTTTAGATGGAATAATTTTTAGGTCATTTAAACATGTAAAAAATCAGATATGATCTAAACAATCTATACTACTCCCATGAACTGGCCAAGGTAGAGACACCTCTATTTCGTCCACTTTTAAGGGTCTTAGAGCAGGAATTTGCTCATGATCATTTCTAGTACATTTATAGGTATAGAAATTCCGGTTCTAACGGCTCAATAATCACTTAATGTGGAGTTCTAAAACTCCACTTATGAACAAAACATCACACGGAGGTCTGGTGAAAACATGAGCACAGTTTTCCAAAAATTTAGGGTTTCTACTTTATAGTCATAAACTATATGGCAATTCATCTAACATCATCAACACACATGTATACACATGTTAAACTATGACATCTATCAATTTACACTTAATCACATATAATTTCTCAATTATACAATCATGTATCAATCAAATAATCAAGTATAATAATAGCTCAAACATGCATCTAACAAAACCACACACGATCCCAACCTCAAAACGTAGCTTAAATCACTTCTCTTCTTCCAGTCAGATCTTTTCCTCTTATCAATAGCTTCTTGTACAAAATCATCCAAAGATAAACACTTAATCCACATCATATACATTAAATCAAAAAAAATGAAGAACAAAGGAGATAACACTAGAAAACCAACCACAATTACCTTGCCATGCTCTCTTTCACGTGAACACTTCCACCAAGAGCAGAAATGGGACTTAACAAAATGAAGTTCACATCAATTAATTGGGTTAAATTTGGCCTAAGGTGGCCAGCTGTTCTCCCAAAGAGTCCAACTTGATCTCATTTAAATGCATGCTTATCTTAAGCCAATTAGGTGTCAGCTCCTTATTGGTCCAATATTTTAAGTCCTTGGTGAAATACAATTTACTCCCTCTTTCAAAATCCATCTTTTAATAACTTATTTTCTCTTTCAATTACATCCCTATAACTTATAATAACACACTTGTACGAATGCTTTTGTACCCTTCACTACACAATTAACACTGCAATTCTTCTAGGGTACCATTTGGGTCATTACATGCATTACACAAGAGGTACACAACCTCAACATGCAAATTCTATAATTACTACTACTAACTCAAACACAACATGCATCCCAACCTCTATGAAGCCACTTGAACCCTTCTTCTTCAAAATCAAACCTTCTCCTTGCCTTTATCAATCCTCTTATCCGAAACTTCTTGCACAACAAATACACACCCTCTTAATCCAATTAACAAACAAACCAACAAAAATAAATGAGTAGATGAGAGGTCCTTAAAACAAGAACCTGTACATACCTTCTCAATTGCTTAAACACCTCTTCAAAATAAACCAATGCATCAATCTTTAAGAAACTCACAAAGAATAGATGTAGAACAAGAAGAAAATGCAGGAATGAGATAAGTAGAGAGAGGAGAGAGTGAGCCAACAGGAATTCATGCAAGAATGGGGTAGATTTTTCCCTCCACTCATTATTTATTGCATGCCATGACCAAGTGTTAAGCTCTCCTCTTGCCACTTGTCCCATACCAAACACTTGTCCCACTTCCAGTAAAATCCTTCATAAGTCCATGGCAACCCTCTCTTAAGTCCCACCACTAAAATCCTGCTATACTAATACTTAATTTTCCTTTCAATAAAGTCCTTAATTACTCATAATTTCACTCATAGTCTCTATTGTACCCTTTCAATACAATTATACCATAAATCCTACTAGGGTAAAAATCCGGGTTGTTACAATTCTTCCCTCCTTAAGAAATTTCATCCTCAAAATTTTGTCAAGGTCTTACGCATGCAATTATACCAATACTTAACCAAGAATTGAAATCAAATAACCTTAGGCAATAAAGAACTTACCAGAACGACCTATTTGCTCATCTTCTTTCTCTCTAATCATAGCATAACATCGAGTTGGACCACCTGTGTCACACCCCGAAATGTACCCTGGAAGGATTTGGGCATATTGTGAATGAGTAGTGATCAAAGTTGTGTAATTTGAAGTGTTAGGTATGTCAAATGGACTATTTAAGAATTTAAGTGAAATTTTCGGCAAGTGTGGCCAATGGTAAAATTGTGAAGTATGGAATTCGGACATGAGTGAAAGAATAAAATTTATTTATGTGGGCCTATGTGAAGGATTATTAAGTTATAAAATCTCAGTGCATAAGGATACGAGAAGTTGAGGGATTAAAAGGAGATTTTGACACAAATATCTAAATTGGACCTATGGAAAGATGACATGTGGCAAGGTATTAGAGAGGGGTATAAATAGCAAGGAGAGAGAAAGAGAGAGCAGCATTTTTAGCTGCCTTGCTCTCCCGTTCTCTCCTCCTCATGCTACTTCCTCTTCTCTTCTTTTTCTTCCTCTTGTTTTACCTTGATCCATCTTCTTTTGGCTGAGCTTTGGGTGGAATTGATCAACTCAAGTGTGATTTGGTAAGGTTTTGTTCAGTTTTCTTCTTCTCCTTCATCTTTTGTTAATTTTGTTAGGGATTGATTTGAGTTAGGGTTTTTGTGTTTGTGTGTTTTGGATGAGGATTCTTTGATGAGAAAGATTTTGAATGAGTTTGGAAACAAAAAAGATCATCTAAGAAGCTAATGGAAGCAAAGGAGTTGAGGTATGGGAATTTAGGTTTTGGTGTAGTATTTGATTGTTTTGATTTTAGTTGATTATCTAGAAATTTTGGGGTTAAAGTTGGTTAGATATGTATGAAAACTTATGGGTCTTGAATAAATTGGGTTAAGATGCTTTGAATGTGAATTATTAAATCAAAGTGTGTGTTTGATTAACATTTTGAAGTTATTTTTGCTGGTTGTCAATTTAGAGATTTTGATTATGTTAATTACATGATTTAATTGTGATAATTGGTGTAAAGGTTGGGTTTTATGTTGTTTGTGATGATTTTGGGTGTTTAGTATGAGTTGTGATGAGTTTTGGTTTGCTTAAAAGGTCTGGGTAAGTTTTTGAAAGAAGAAGATTTTCTGCAGATTCTATAGACCTGGAAAATGTGACTCTGTCGCGATCCCGACAGAGCCGGGTGACTCTAGGATCACGCGAGCAACCAATTTCTCAGAGGGGGAGTGCACGAGTCATGCACGTGGTGCCCGTGCACCTGTGCATGAGTAGTACACTTGGTGCACGAGTCGTGCTCCTGCCCCCTTTACCTATTTTCACTTTATTCCTTTGTCATGCTTCGTTATGCTTTTATGTGTGCCTTCACGAGTCGTGACAGTGAGCATGACTCGTGATCGCTTCCTGGGCCTCGTCTGTCGCGATCGCGACACCCGTCACGAGCGCGATAGACCTCTTTGCCTATAATGTTTTTGAAACTTCTCTTCTTTGCATTGTTTCTCACTTGTGTTATGCATCGATGACTTAAAGTATGAATTATTCAAAGGTTTCTATTCAGGGTAATAATTGAAATATGAGTTTTTATCTGCCATTATTATTGTATAAATATATATGTGTAAGGAAAGGCGAACTTATTTGTTAAGTCTAACGAGTGCATGATGCCCAATAATATAGTTATGTTTAATATGTTTATATGAATATCTTATTCATGAAATAATACATGATTAGTCTTAAATATGATAAATGTAATTAGTACATATGATATGCAAATATATGATTGCATGTACCTATGTGATGATAGAGGAATGCTTAAATATTGAAATGAAATATATCTAAATAGCCTGCGTCGGTCAAGTCATGGATAGATAGGCATGCCTATAGAGTTCTGATACTGTAGCCCTTTGTTCTGTGCAGGACCCTGATCAGGTCCCCTTTTGGTTCCTCGCGAACCTCAATGTGTATGGATCTTGTTTAAGATCCCCAATGTGAAAATGTTTTGAATGAGAAAATAAGATGTTGCTTTTTGCTTGTACCCACGGGTACTCCCAATTTGTTATGTTTACTCGCTTATCCACCCCCTTGACTTAGCAGGCAATTAAAAAGAGTAAAATAATATGAATTAATTGATAAGTTCGGTGATGATTTGCACAATGAATACATGAATAAGCATCTGATGAATTTATGATAAATGCCATTTGAACTTGTGCTCTACGCACTCCTTTGTTCTGGATCCTTTATGGACACCTGTGCGGAAATGTGTGGTATCTTCGGGTACCGATGTGTTTTGTATAATAAGCCAATGTCCGTAAATGAAAAGAGATGTAACAAATAATGTTGTTCTGATAAGTGTGTATGAATGAATACTGTTTGCACAAGAATTCGTATGTGAGAAATGCCTGTTATTAATCTGTTCATAAGTTATGAGTATAATTATCTATGTAAAGTCTGTGTAAGAATTTTTGAAATGATTGATATGCTTATTCGTTATAGTTGAGTACTTTATAAATTAACTTTATGAATATATTCGTTTATATGTTAAAATGAGAATACAGGTATGTTATGTGTTATTTATCCACGAGACTTTAGCCTGGACAATTACTGTAAGTATATTGGTAAGGAATTCATGTACGATATTTGTTGGTTTTAATGAATACAGTAAATTATATATTGATTGGTAAGTAAGGAATAATAAAGTGTTAAGCATCATATAGATAATTGAATTTAGGGAATGAGTTATGATTGAACCTGGAATAAGTGTATCAGGATTTCTATAGAACTACGTGGTTCTAATTCCCTACCATAGGGATACGTAGGAAGCTTGGAATATTTATTTTAAGCCCGAACCAAATCTAAGAATCGAAATATTTTGTTTGGTTTTGAATACGTAATGGTTTGAACAAATGAAAGGTTTTGACTTAAGTAGTAATACTATTATCTGCATGATTTTGAATCTACAAGTAAGTATGGGAATTGGTAAGGCTTAATATTTCTGACTAGCCAAAATGTATTTTTGGTAACCTATGAGGTATAACTATTAATATGGTTAATTAAATGAATTAGGTAAACAATTAGTCAGATAATGTTATTGTGATTTAAAAAGGTAATAAAGTTATTTCTAGTTATGGTATATAATCGAGTGTGTTTACGAAATTGTTAGGTTTTCGTATGAGAATAAGAATATGAATTTATGATATCTTCAACCGGTGTACTTTATGTTTGTGTGTATATATATATTGATTTGCATGTGTTTTCTTCGGCAACCACTATGAGTGGCTGCCCATTATTTGTTTCTCCTGACTAAGCGTTATCGCTTAGCACGGTTGTTTGTCCGTGCAAGTTAGGAGATCAGAGTAGCGCAGCGGTCCGCTGAATTTTGGCCAACGAGTCGCTAGATTTTCATAGGAAGTATTTTTGATTTCGGCATGTAATTAAATTTCATTTATTTAGCATTTGTAATGAGATGTAATAATCTTTAGTGCGAATGATGGTGTGTGTGAGATAAGTTTAGGATGTGTATGTGGTTGAGGTTCTAGATGTTAGAAATTTTATTATTCCGTCTTCTGTTTTGCTAAGTGAGTGTCTCGATCGGTAGCACCCTTCGTTCACCATAGCTCTCTGTCCTTCGTTATGCTACGTGTGGGAGTTGGGGGTGTTACAACCCAATGGAATTGGCTTCTCAACCATCTCTAATAACTCATGTGCTGCTCGACCTCTTCTTCTTCCACCTCTTGTAGATCTAGTCACTCCCATGCTGTCTCTACTACCTTGCTAAACCGTGCTCTCTTTCAACTCCGGACAGTTGGCAAGCATATGATCCATGCTACCACAATTGAAGTACGCTCCAATAAGCTTTCTACATGTGCCCAGATGAAACTTCCCGTAATGCTCACACTTTGGCATAGTGCTATCCTTACTAGAGGGTGCCAAAACACTTCCCCTCAATTCATGCACTGAACCTAACCCTCGAGTATGCTGTCCACTTACCGCTTCTCTAGCTTTCTCGCTATTAGGCACATTGCTATCAACTACCTTCCTCTTATACTCCTTTCTTTGCTTAATCATTTTAGACTCTTCCAACTTCATTGCCAAAAAAAACCAATTGGTTGTAACCCACTGCATGCATTGTAGCCATGGCCGATAAAGGCCCTCTAATATTCTCTCTCAAACCATCTTCAAAATGATGACACTTAAACTCTTCGGTAAGCAACACATCCAGCACATATTTGTTTAACCTACTAAACTCTTTCTCATATTCTCCCACGAACATACCTTTTTGTTTCAAACTTACGAATTCCTTCCACTTTGCCTCTCGGTATGCCTTAGTGACATACCTCTTTTCAAACTCTTCAACAAAATGCTCCCAATTCATCTCAATAGGCCGCTGAGAATTTCTCATCACCAGCTTCCACCAATTATAAGCTGGACCTTGTAGTAGTGACATTGCACAATTTACCCTCTGATCTAAAGGACAGCTTATCTATTGCAGAATCCTACCCGTCTTCTCTAACTAATACTCAGCTAAGTTTAATTGATCCATAGTATACCATTAAATTCCTCTGCTCCTCTCCTTCTAATAAGATTGGTAGGGGCTTTAGGGGTAGTCAACCTCTTAATCAAATGCACTAATCCTTGCATTAAAACCGAATCACCCTGAGTTGGACCCAATCCTTCAGCTCGAGGTCTCTCATGTGCAGGCCGATTAACTCTTGCTGGATTAACACTACCC
Source organism: Excoecaria cochinchinensis (assembly GCA_947683425.1). Taxonomy (NCBI): domain Eukaryota; kingdom Viridiplantae; phylum Streptophyta; class Magnoliopsida; order Malpighiales; family Euphorbiaceae; genus Excoecaria; species Excoecaria cochinchinensis. Next base: position 38,312,690 of record CANTUQ010000004.1, on the reverse strand, counting down.
GTTGTCTCACCTATCTCTTCGCTCGGATCAGACTCCATCTAAACTCTACACAAGACAACATCTTCATTGGGCCACGACTCGATACAAACTCATACACATCTAAACACCTTATAGTCCAGAACCATCTAACCAGGCTCTGATACCACTAAATTATAACACCCCAATACCCCTAAAGAGGAATATCGGGTTGCTATAAACACAACACAAATGCATACAATGACATTCATTCACATACTAAAGCAGAAGCAATACAAAACATACATAAACTCTTAATAAGCGAAAGCATTGATTAAGAAAAGCATATACATATTACAAAAATGTATTACCATCCATACATTACATAATCAAAATATACATGTAATCAAATACAAAGCATCTCCTTAGCATAAACTATACAAAAAGAATCTTAACAAAAAGCAAGAGCTTCACTCCAATCCTAGTGGCCAATAGATGGACGACTCTCATAACCGAATCGAGCCTGCATACCTACACGGATAAAACACCCGTGCTAAGCGATAATGCTTAGTGGGGATATACAAATACAAAGGACTACCCACGAGTCACATCAATACATAAGAATTATATAATCATACACACTTGTAATAATTAGCCAAATCAGAAGCAAAACATAATCTGAACATAATTATAAATAGCACAACTAAAGCAATTACTTGAACCTTTCATGCCCATAAATAATAATCACGTACATTCTCACAATACATAACACATGCCTTAGTTATGACATTATCAAATACACTTGCTAAAGTATGGTTTTATCACAAATATTAACGTGAATGCTCAAAAACAATCAATCAATTACAAAAGCAATAGTTCAAAGTCAACAACTAACAAGGAAGCCTGAACTCTCATAAATTATGGATACAGGTACTGAAGATACTGATTGGACACAGTATCTAAACACACAAAAGATGTAAGTCTCAAATTATACTTATAGCCGAAGGTAACAGAAAAGACCGAAATCTCTAAAGAAAAGACCCATACGAGTCTACAGAACAGCTGTGCAAAGCCCATTATAAGCATGCTTATCTACACTACAAAAAAAACAGCTAATAGCGACGGAAGAAACCATCGCTAATAATGAAAATTTCGTCGCTAATTATAAATAGCGACGGAACGACTAGCAGTCGCAAATAAGGCCGTCGCAAGGACTTAGTGACTAAAAATATTTTCCATCGCTAATTTTTGCGACTGTTTTTTTTGTCGCTAAATGTGATTTTTTTGGTCGGTATTAGAGGGATAGGTTTAGTCGCCTCAATTATTTAGCGACGGAAATCTCCGTCGCTAAATTTAGTAGCAAAATATTTTGCGACAATCAGTCGCTAATTATTCAGTCGCTAAAATTTAGCGACTAAAATCAGTTGCCAATTATTTAGTCGCTAAAATTTAGCGACGGAAATTTCCGTCGCAAATCCGTCGCTATTTATTAAATATTATTTTTTTTAATATTTTTATACCAATATAAACTAAAATAAATAAATGTGAATATAAATATAAAATATAAATAAATTTATGCAGATTTCATCAAAAATATATATAATTACTGGTCGTAGGTTCGTACATAGTATATAAGTAATCAAAAAACGTAAATAAAAAAAATAATATATTTGTTGTGCGACATAATATAAAATATTCAAGTAAAATGTACTAGTGATAATATTAATAATAATAAATATGGAGAAACAGTCAAGCAGGGCCGCCACTACCAAAATGAGAATCATCAGGCGGGTGAGAACCGGGCGGAAATGAAGGGCCGGCATCCTGATCATGTGGGGCAGGTGATGTAGTGGGGGTATCAGACTGAGTGGCTGGTGGCTGGCCTGGCAAGTGAGGAAGCAACGAGCGAATAGTCCGTGGGACAATCTCCTCGACATCTTGCTTCGTCAGGCAGGGTACAGCAAAATGACAGGCAGTGCTTGGACCAGCAGCAGAAGATGGGCCGGATGAATAAAGACCGGGAGGCACATAAGAGCCAAGACCGTAAATGGTTTTCCTTTTATTGCGATGTGCGGCCTCAATGAACAACTCCGACTCATCGACAGACGACTCCTCTTGCGATCTTTCAGATCGGAGTTGCTCATACCTCTCCTGTTAAATGACAACAATGTTTTATAAATATAAATATTAGTACAAATCATGTTTTACAACAATTAGGCATTTGAATATCAGAAAATATTATCAACATTTAAAATACATATTACTTACATGTACCTCCCTGCTACGGTCCGCCACATAAGTCTTCCCATCGTGATTTATAGTATGTGTGTGCAAATAAGCCTCGGGAATTGTAGGTGGGTGGCCCAACTCTTTCTCCTATCACACGCAGTACAAAATAGTTATTGGAAAAGAAGAAGATGACCGAAAATAAATTTTTACATTATTTTTTGTATTAATGCTATTTAAATGTAATGTTTGAAATGAAAAAAATTCTAAAAATAAATGAAAATTTTGACAAAACCTCCCCTATATTATTGACATCCTCCTGTAAATAAAAATGCAATTTACACTTCATAAAATCACAAATTTACTCCAGTGTCCTGAACAAACTCCAACACAATATTCCCATTCGCCAATACATATAGCAATCAAAAAATATCAAACAGTTCGCTTATATTTTCAATTCAATATTGACTGGTTCTAACAAATCAATGAAAAATTTAACAGAACCTCCCCTATATTATTGACATCCTCCTGTAAATAAAAATGCATTTTACACTTCATAAAATCACCAATTTACTCCAATCTTCTCAACAAACTCCAACACAAAATTCCCATCCTCCAATACATATACCAATCAAATAATATAAAACAATTCGCATATATATATATGTCCAATTCAATAAATGAGTGACTCTATATAATCCTAAGTAAAAATGCTTACTGTTTGAAAGGTATTGATTTGAACAAATCATTATGCGAACATTATGATAATATAGAATCACTAGTATAAAAGTAATTTCTGTTATTATTAAAGTACTTACCAATCATGAGATATGCTCACCAATAGATATGGTGCCACCCGTGTAAGATCCTGGTGCCTTGTCTTCAGACCCTCCATAGCGATTTACCTTTTTCTGATTGGAAACCTGGATGCGTAGAGGAAGATTGAAAATCTCATGCCACCTAATCCATGCTGCTTCTGGAAAGTCCTTCGGCTTCTGCTTCGCGTTCTTTACGTTATACACATAATCTTTATACCTCTGAGCAGCTTATGTTTCCCAACCAGCCCTAACAAGAGCATTTACAGCATCATCCCACTAGCACCTTTTCTGTATATATATATATATATATATATATATATATATATATATATATATATATATATATATATATTACAAGAGATTCATTAGTCAATATGATCATATTATAATCCAATTAATTTGAAATGAAAAAGTTTCATTGCATGTTCAAATAAAAATAAAGATGTACCTTAAATTCCCCCCAATAAAACTCCTTAATTTCTCTGGAAACCTCCTTCCAAGTAACTCCATTAATGTCAATCCGCTGGTGGAAGATGCTGGTTATAGTCCTGGAGCATTGTGAGGAAGGTTCTAGCCTGCAAAGTAAACAATATAAAAGAAATGTGGTTAAACATGCATATAACTTAATCTCAATTTGCAGTCGCAAATACTCACAAGCCCGCCTGGTTCACCGTAACGTCCAATCGATTATTATTTCCAGTCGAAACCTCACATGTGGTCGATGTACTGCTGTGGGCTATGTGTGGAGAAGGAGTAGGTGCAGATGGCATAGAGGAAACAGGAGGCGAAGGTGAATTCCCAGATGAAGGGTCTCCCGGGATATGTGGCATGTCTCCAAAGGGTGGAGTTATTGAATCCCCGCCATGTCCTCCTCCCCGTCGACCCCGACCTGTAAATCCTCTTCCTCTGCCACGACCCATACCTGCAAAATGGTAAAGTATACATGCATATATGTGTTTAACATTTATAATATAAAATGGCAATCCTAAACAAAAACTCATATATATAATTTAAAAATGTTTAATATTTAACACACGATACTATAAAAATTACATATAATCACTTAGCAACTATCTGATGAATTTTGAAATTCCTCATCGTCGTCCTCGTTGCTATCATAGTCAACAAATTCTTCTTCATCATCATCCACTTCAAGTACTGGATCCACCTCATTAACATTATTAAGTTCAATGGCAACTCCCGAAGGATCACGCAAGTCAATATCGTCGTCGTTACCAGTATCCACTGTTATATCATGCACTGTAACTTCATCAACTTGAAATGCATTAGCATTTATATGAGCAGTCCCATCGCTAACATGTGGAGTCACAATAAAGTCTCTTGGTTTTACTGAAAACACAGCTAACCAATGAGATCTATCTACTTTTAAAGAAGGATATCTTGCATAATACACTTGAGTTGCTTGCATTGCTAGGATGAATGGCTCATATCTGTTGAAACGACGGTTATGATTTACATCAACCATTCTATATTTGTTGTGTATCTTAAGACCAATGTCTATAGTGGGATCAAACCAATGACACTTGAATAATACTGTCCGTTTTATTGGTAACGAAGGGTACTCCAACTCCAGGATCTCCTCAATCCATCCATAATATTCGCCAACATTATCACATGAGTTGGAGCCTTTAACACAAACTCCGCTATTCACTGATCGTCTCCCAGAAGCATGACTTTTTGTGTGAAATTTATATCCATTCACGAAATAGATAGAATAACACTTCGCTGTCCTTAATGGTCTTTGTGACAAACTGCAGAGATATTCATTGTCAATTCCATTGTAACGGACCTTGTGACAAAAAAGAAAACATGGCAACGTTATCAACAATTCAATGTTAACTTATATTTTTGAGCTATAAATGGAAATTGTGTATGCCTTACATAGAGTTCAAACTAGTCTGCGAAATAGTGATCTATGTTCGCATCAATTTGACTTGGTGTCAGATCAGGATACTTCTCACGTAAGTTATTGCAATATATACTACATTACATTATTGTAAAAAAAAAAAATATTAGTTTCAGCATGTATCCTTGCATATATTGCAACTTAATATTCAAAATAAGAATTATATACCTCAAAAATGGTGAAACCTCCTCACAATTTAGCAGAATATATTTATGGGCTGCCTCATACTCCTCTGTTGTTAATGTTCTGTCACGAATTTCGGAGCATGCTCGGCCGGGATAAGTGAACACAGATAAATTTCCGCTCATATTTTCCTGACAACCTCCATCGTCATTACGAGGTGGTCGTCGTTGGCTTGTACTGACGTGAGGTTCAAAGTAATGCGAGAAAAAGTTAGATGATTCCGATAGTAAATACGCATTACAAATAGAAGCCTCAACTGTTGATTTGTTGCCAATCTTCTTTTTTAGTGATCGGAGAAACCTGCATTACACGAAAGGGTAACATTTAGTTCATGTATAAAGCCTCAACTTTTATTTTCACACTTCATAATATTCATTGTTATCTTTATATTTACCTCTCAAATGGATACATCCATCGATACTGTACAGGTCCAGCAACCTTTGCTTCATATGGTAAGTGTATCAATACATGCTCCATTGAGTCGAAAAAAGACGGAGGAAATATCTTTTCTAACTTGCACATAATTAGGGGGATGTTTGATTCCAATGCCTCGATGTCCTCAACACGGATAGTACTGGATGTCAAATCCTTAAAAAATAAGCTCAGCTCCGTGAGTACCTGCCACACATTTCCAGGTAGTAACTCACGAAAGGCAACAGGTATCAATCGCTGCATAAATATATGACAATCGTGACTTTTCATGCCATATAGTTTGAGCTTCCTCATATCAACACAATGACCCAAATTAGAAACATATCCATCTGGAAACTTAAGTTCTGACAACCAATGAAACAATTCTATTTTCGATTCTTTATCCAATGTGTAACAGGCTTTTGGATATTTTCCACTGATTGGATCCATTGCCAACTCTGGCCGACAACAATATTTTTGTAAGTCTGAACGTGATTTTGCATTGTCTTTGGTTTTCCCTTCAACATTTAAAATCGTGTTAATCACATTGTCGAACACATTTTTCTCAACATGCATGACATCAAGATTATGTCGAATCAGGTGTGATTTCCAATAAGGCAAATCCCAAAAAATGCTTCTCTTTCTCCAACCACAAGACTGACAAATGAACCCATTAATCTCATCTGCATCAAACTCTGTAACTTTCACTAAACCCCATTGATCAATTTCTTGCAGAATTTGTTCCCCATCTATTATTGGTGGCGGAGGCATTGTTTCAATATGACCGATTTTGAAATTCCTTCTATTTCTCCTAAATGGGTGATCTGGAGGAAGAAATTTTCGATGATTGTCAAACCATGTTTGCTTTCCACCACTCTCTAGTCTGAATGACTGGGTATGTTCCATGCAATAAGGGCAAGCATATTTCCCAGAAGTACTCCAACCTGACATCATGGAATATGCTGGAAAATCATTGATGGTCCACATAATTGCGGCTCTCATAATAAAATTTTGTTTACTTGACACATCATATGTTGGGACTCCAATATTCCATAATTCGTTTAACTCATGAATCAATGGTTGTAGGAATACATCAATTTTTTGCTTTGGATTTTTAGGGCCAGGTACAATAACTGTCAGAAACATATAAGCTTCCTTCATACACATCCAAGGTGGCAGGTTGTAAGGCGTTACAATGACAGGCCATGATGAATATTTCCTACCATATTGTCCGAATAGTTGAAAACCATCTGTACATAACCCCAACCTTACATTTCTAGTCTCAGCAGCAAAAGAAGGATGAGTTTCATTGAAATGTTTCCAAGATAGTGAGTCCGAAGGATGCTGCATCACCCCATCATCTTGGACATGATTATGATGCCATTGCATATGTAATGCTGTTGCTTTTGATTGATACAACCGTTGAAGCCTAGGTATCAATGAAAAATAATACATCTTCTTATATGATTTCTGACTGTTTTGACGAGACCCAACACGAATTTTAAATCGTGGATGATTGCAAAACTTACAATGTGTCAGGTTTTCATCATCACGCCAGAACAACATGCATCCCTCATTGCAACAGTCAATTTTCTGAACTGGCAATCCTAAGCTTCTAACAAGACTTTTAGTTTGGTAAAAATTTTCTGGCAAAGTATTACCTTCAGGCAAAGCTTCCTTAAAGAGTTGAATGTTTGCATCATAAAATCTCTCCGGCATATTATATTCAGATTTCGCATGCAACATCCTGGCAACTACCGAAAGCTGTGAATGGTTCTCACATTCAGGATACAACTGTGCATTACCAGATTCAAGAAGGTCATAAAATTCTTGGCATTGTGGATTTGGTGGCTCATCCATAGAATTTGCACCCCAATTTGAAGGTCCGGGTTCATCGGGAGTAGACATAACGCCTTGTTCATAATTATTAGCAGTTTGAGCCTCCGAAATAAATTGTTGCCACTGGGTGTCGGGAAACATATTAGGCCCCACTGCATCAATCACCATTTGCTGATATGGATTTGTAACCCCTACAACTTCCACTGATTCATTGGCCATAGGATTCCAATTTTGCTCATTAGGGGTGATGTGTGTCTCCCCGTGACAATTCCAAACCAAATAATCCCGAACGAATCCCTTACGGAAGAGGTGATTCATAACAGTATCCACGTTATGGAACTTTCGGTTCACACAATTTTTGCACGGACACCTAATAAGATCACCACTCATTTCTTCCGGATGAGAAGTAGCGAATTTAATAAAATTCTCGACACCATATACAAATGATGCATTAGTCCTCCCAGTTGAGTCACGTCGATTATACATCCAACTACGATCAAAAGATTCCATTTAACCTAAATATTTCAATTTTAGCAAAATAAGAAACAAAAAACAACCGATTAGTATCACCCTTAATTACTCAGAAGAAGGTAACGGATCCATTGCCCCTTAAAAGACATAGTCTTCTTTTAGTTTCGTAATAGAAATTAGATTAAATGGTGTATTAACATGCATATCGTTGATCCTATTACAAAAGTCAAAACCTAAATTAATTATAGCCAATTACTATCTAATTCGGTTATTGAATATTAGAATTTCAAAGGTTGTACTCGCTAATATAAGCTTAATTAATGTTAATGATGAATCCAATGCTATGTCAAGTACTTTTCATATAAAATAAATATAAGAGATCGAAAACTAATTAATCCTTGCTTTGTTATAGAATGAGCCGCATCCATCAACAAAAATATAAAAATATTATGTACAGAATTACCAATAAACTGTTTTTCTAAGTTACTTAAGTCAATGGATCCTAAAAGTCTATTCATTACTTCTCCTCTACATTTCGCTTTGAAAAATAAATAAAAATTCCATGTAAATAAAAATAACAATTGAATTATTATTATTATTATTATTATTATTATTATTTTATAACCATATGTTATTAGAGAATGGTATTTGACCATTAAAGCAGGTTATTTCTCCGACGGCTTGTTTCTTCCTATGCTAAAGTCAACTTTCTCTACCTACAAATATATACTAATTGCCTTCCATGTGGTCATTTAATATTATTTTTTATCCTTACTGACCTCACTTAGCTGTACATAAAGACTTTATTACATTATAGATAATTCAATCTAATTTCAACTCCAAGATTAAAGCAAAACTAATTATTGATGATGGCTTACGAGATTCCGGTCATATGAAAATAAAACACATTTTTCTTTACAGATTATCAGATTATTTTATCTTCATTATTACGTCCTACATGGGCATTATCTTTCTAGTTAGTTGGAATAAGATAAGAATGTGTATCCATATCCCATCCCATCACAGGAAGATCAGAGAACAAGAAAGGATCTAATTTCTTTTAAAACGAGAGACAATATATAAAAACAATAATAGTATAGACATTGCCTTGAATTAACAGTTTTGAGGCCCACAGTGTTTTACATTTTAGTTTACAAAGAAACAAATTTGAAACATTAACTAAATTGAATTATATTCACATTTCATCAAACATCAAAACTACCAACAGAAAATAATTAAAGAAAGACTAATGAAGATATTACATATCATCAACATATTTAGATCTTTCAAAATTGGCAACTTTAATTTATTTCTCTTACATGGAATTCAACTCTCCATGTAAAGAAATCTGAAGCTTGATTAGTACAACAGGAAATAGAAGAATGAGAAGAAAACAACAAATCTCCCTCTCTCTCTCTATCAAAAGAGCCAAAAATTCATGCACCCACTGGAAGCTTAGTAATTCATATATATATATATATATAATTTTTTTTAACCTTGACTCAAAATTAAGCACAAACATCACTCACCAAAATAATTAATAACAACCTAAGTTAATTATAGATTATTGCATAAATAAAAGTAAATACTAGTACAAGATCTAGGTCAGTATAACAAGATCTTTTTTTTTTCATCAACAAGAATGAAATCAAGTAAAATCATGCACTGTGGAACATACCCAGTTTTCTCCCCTTAGCTTCTGTTTTCAGTCGCAGTAACACCGGTCACTGACTCTTCCTTCTCCTTTTTTGTGCCTCAATGTCTCAAGAACCCTAAGCACACAGAAGAAATTTCACACAACTTAAACTACACACTCAATTTTAAGAAAATTGAAAACGAATTCATACTTTTGGCTATCTTTCCGTGAAACATACCTCTCAAACACAGGAAACAAATTGAATGCCGATCGCCGTTCTCACTGCCGGAGCTAACACGCGGCGTCACCGGTGGCAAGGGGAACCGAAACTCCTCCGGTGCTGGGTTCTCTCTCGACGGCACTTCAGCTCTCTGTTTCTTTTTCACTTTTGATTTGGGGATTTTAGGGATTTTGGTTATTTCAGCTGATTCATAATCGTATTTTAGCGACTAAATAGCGACTGCATTTCTTAGTCGCTATTATTAATAGCGACTACAAATTACGTCGCTATTTAGTCGCTAAAATTTTGCGACAAATATTAGTCGCAATTCCGTCGCTAATTATAATTAAAATTTTAGCGACTACATTTTAGTCGCTATTTTATAGCGACTAAAAGTTATGTCGCTAATTTTGTCGGAAAATAAGGCGGGAATTCTTCGCGGCATAATTTAGCGACTAAAATATTATGCCGTCGCTATTTAGTCGCTAATTCCATTTTTTTGCAAATATCACGACGGATCATCAATATCGTCGCAATTCAGTCGCAAAAATAGCGACGGAAATATTTAGTCGCTAATTTCCGTCGCTAATAACGCTTTTTTTTGTAGTGCTATCCACTATCTTGACACTTCAGGCTCAACTAACACTCTAAGCACAATATCACATTTCCAATAATTAACCAAGTATCCAACTAAGGATGCATAACCATTCCATTCATGTATAAGTCAAGCAAGTCGTCACATGGTTCTAGTATATATATAATACATATAAGCTTAATATGCATGTACATTCATAATCAATGCAATGCTATACCCAAATAAGAAGAAAAAAGCTTAAGTCACAACTCTGCACAGTGTCGTACTTGCGATAGAAGTTATCATACGAGGATGTCGAGAACGCAGGCCTCGTTGCCCTCACGACAGAATGCCAAAATGGCTATTGTCGGGCCCGCGATGAAGTTCGTGCTCGCTATAAGGCTCGATAGAAATCGGCCATGCGCAAGACAAATCAGGAAGCTCGACAATGCTCGGCATGCCGACCTCGCTAAGGAGTGTTCTATCTACTCGCGACAGAACGGAACTAAGTGTTCAACTCCTAATAAAACAAACCATTCAAGCACATACCTCACACACCAACTCAAGACTCACATGCATATCCTTCAAATTCGTGCAATAATTATACCAAAACACCATTTCAAGATTTACTCAATCAAATACTAACATTAATCAAAATATCAATTAAACATAATTAGCATAGCAATTGCTCTTTATGCCAAAATCTCAACATGCAAAATTGATCAAAACCCTCAATTGAACTATAGCATTAACACAAGCATAAAAATCCATCATCTTGCAACACATGCATTACACAAGAGGTACACAACCTCAACATGCAAGTTCTATAATTACCACTACTAACTAAAACACAACATGTAACCAATTTAAAAGAGCACACGATCCCAACCTCTATGAAGCCACTTGACCCTTCTTCTACAAAATCAAACCTTCTCCTTGCCTTTCTCAATCCGCTTATCCGAAACTTCTTGCCCAATAAATACACACCCTCTTAATCCAATTAACAAATAAACCAACCAAAATAAATGAGTATATGAGAGGTCGCTAAAACAAGAACCCGTACATACCTTCTTAATTCCTTAAACACCTCTTCAAAACAAACCAATGCATCAATCTTTAAGAAACTCATGAAGAATAGATGTAGAACAAGAAAAAAAATACAGGAATGAGATAAGTAGAGAGAGGAGAGAGTGAGCCAACTGGAATTCATGCAAGAATGGGGCAGATTTTTCCCTCCACTCAGTATTTATTGGTTGCCATGACCAAGTGTCAAGCTCTCCTCTTGCCACTTGTCCCATACCAAACACTTGTCCCACTTCCAGCAAAATCCTTAATAAGTCCATGGCAACACTCTCTTAAGTCCCACCACTAAAATCCTGCTATACTAATACTTAATTTTCCTTTCAATTAAGTCCTTAATTACTTATAATTTCACTCATAGTTCGATTTTATTGTACCCTTTCAATACAATTATACCATAAATCCTACTAGGGTAAAAATTCGTGTTGTTACAATGTTGATGCTGCCTTATTTGATCAAATCAATTGCAGAGGTGTTTGTTGTGTTATTAGAGAACATGAGGGGCATTTTGTTAGAGCAATGGCCAATATTCATTCAGGTTTGACCTCTTCCATGTTAGCAGAAGCTTTGGCCCTGCGTGAGGCCACTCATTGGGTTTGTGATCAGCATATGTCTAACGTGGTTATGGAGTCCAATTTTTTTACTAACTGTCTAAGCTTTCCACAGCAAATATAAGGATGACTCAGTTTTCGGTTTGGTGATTGATGATTGTCATTTGTTAAGTAGTTCTATTAGCAATTTGTCTATTGCTTTCGTTCGTCGATCTGCGAATGAGATGTCTCATAATCTATCTAGAGCATCTCATTCTTGGTCAGGTCTCATGGTTTGGGAGAGTAATCCTCATGATTGTTTGATTTCTATTCTTCAAGCTGATAATTAATGAAGTTTCTTTTTTTTCAAAAAAAAATTATCATGTAGATTTTTAGATCTATTATTTATCTGTTTATTTGATGTGATTTTTTTTTAATTTTATTTTCCCTTTTATTTTATTTTCTTTATTATTTTATTTATTTATTTATTTAATTGTTTATATATTTGCTTTATTTAATATGATTTTCCTATTATTGTTGTTGTTGTTGTTGTTGTTGTTGTTGTTGTTATTATTATTATTATTATTATTATTTATAGTTATTTATATTTTCATTATCATATATCATTTTATTTTATCATATTATTTTATTTTTCATGGTTTAATTTTGTTTCTTTCTTTTGACCACACACACACACACATATATATATATTTACTTGCTTGTTTATTTATTCATTTAATTGATCTATTTGCTAATATTGTTAATTTTATTATTCTATTATTATTAGAATTGCTGCCATTATTGTTTTTACTTTTATCATTTCTTTATCATTTATTTATTTGGTCATTTTATTACTAATAGTTTATCTCCTTTTGTTTCTTCAACTTAATGAACCCATCCATACATGAGTGTTTCCAATCGAAGGGAGATTTGGAGGCAAAGGAAATTTAAACTTTTCTTGGTTGATTTAATATTTTTATCATTTCTCCTTTATAATAGTAAATAATCTTCTTATATAGGAAATAATATTAGCTGGGAAATAATCTTGTATAGAAAGGAAAGATCTGTATAGGAATAATTTAGGCTAGTTTAGCTCCTTAATTTATGCTCATTTAGCTCTTTATTTTTAGTTCTGTAAATGTATATATAGAGGTACATTTTCTAAAGAAATATAGAGAGAAGTTTTCACTACACCAAATTATTCTTTATTGCTTTTGAAATCTTTACATGGTATCAGAGCCATGAGTGGAAAAACAAGTGGTGATACCTCAACCAAATCGATAATATCTCCATACTTTCTCTCCACGAATGATAATCCAGGAAACATTATCACACAAGTTCAACTGAATGGGCAAGAGCGATAAGAACGGCACTGCGAGCCAAGAAAAAATATGGATTTATTGATGGTTCAATAACGAAACCTTCAAAAGACTCATTAGTGATGGAAGATTGGTGGACTGTCAACTCATTGCTGGTATCATGGATGTTGAATACAATAGAACCGACTTTGCGATCAACCATCACATATATAGAGGTAGCTAAGGAACTTTGGGATGATATAAAGGAACGATTTTATGTGGGGAATGGACCATGTGTTCATCAATTTAAAATAGAGCTGGTGAAATGCAAGCAAGACGGGACCACAGTAATGAATTATTATGGGAAATTAAAAATGATATGGGAAGAATTAGGTTCTATTACTTCACATTTGCATATTGGGTTCTGCTCATAGTTTCCCAATTCTTCCCATATCATTTTCAGTATGCAAATGTGAAGGCTGGATAAGAATCGTGAAGAAGAAAAATTGCATTACTTCCTAATGGGATTAGATGATTCGATTTATGGAACAGTGAGGTCCAATATTTTGAGCATCGAGATATTGCCAAGTATGAATTGAGCATATGCCATTATTGTACAAGAAGAATAGGTTTGTAATATAACAAGTGGAAAAGAACAACAAAATGAACATATGGCTTTCGCTATACAAACTGGATCAACATCGAAAGGATGGACAGAAGTGAAAGATAAATCCACAATTTGCTCTAACTGTAATAAGCCAGGACATAACTCTGATTCATGCTTCCAACTAATTGGTTATCCAGATTGGTGGGGTGAGAGACCAAAAGGTAGCAGACATGGACATGGAGGATCTAAATAGTCAACCACCTCAAGAGGAAAAGGATGTGGTGGACCAGTGAGAGCACATCCAACAATTGTGACACCACAAGAAAGTAAGGGAATTAAAGCTGAGACAAAAGGCTTAAGTGGATTGAGTAGTGAGCAGTGGAACACTCTGGTTAATTTTTTGAACACACAAAAGAATGGAAATCAAGGAAGATTGAAAGATGCATATGATACTATGAAATGGATAATTAATAGTGGAGCTTCTCATCGTGTGGCAGGAAGCTTTGAATTATTGAGCAACATAAAGGATGCTTATTCTATCCCAGTTGGATTGCTAGATGAAAAGGCAATCATGGCAGACAAAGAAAGAACTATGATTTAAATAAACATCTGAAATTGAACGATGTGCTATATGTTCCTAATTTAAAGTGCAACTTAATTTCTATTTCACAACTTGTTGATGAGATGAATTGTACAGTGTTGTTCACTAACAAACTTTGTGTAACACAGGACCACAATTCGAGGACACTGATTGGTGTGGGTGAGAGGTGTGAAGGGCTCTATTACTTCAAAGGAATGGAAGGCATGCAAAGTGGAAAAGGCTTTGATGACGGTACGAAAAAAATACCTTTGAGGTTTGGCATCAAAGGTTGGGACATCCTTCTGATAAGATAGTCAGTTTATTACCTACTGTTAATGCTAGAAGTAATAAGAGTGGTAGTTGTGAAGTATGTATTCGTGCAAAACAAGCTAAAGAAGAGTTTTTGACCAACAATAATAAAGCATCCAATGTCTTTGAAATTATTCATTATGATTTATGGGGTCCTTATAAAACCCCAACATTTTGTGGAGCACATTTTTCTTTAACAGTAGTTGATGATTATTCAAGAAGTGTGTGGGTTTATTTGTTGAAAAATAAATCTGAAGTGGGACAAACTCTTTGCAATTTCTTTGCTTTGATGCAAAGACAATTTCATAGAAATGTGAAAATAGTGCGCAGTGATAATGGAACTGAATTTACTTGTTTGAGTGATTATTTTGTGAAGAAAAGGATAATACATCAGATGTTTTATGTTGGGACCCCTCAACAAAATGGAAGAGTGGAACGAAAACATCGCCATATAATTAATGTTGCACGCGCGCTTCATTTCCAAGCCAATTTGCCTATTGATTTTTAGGGAGAGTGTGTGTTAACAGCTGCATATTTAATTAATAGAACTCCTATATTGTTGAAAGGGAAAACACCTTATGAACTTTTATATGGTCAAGTTCCTTTATATGAAAATATTCGAGTATTTGGGTGTTTGGCTTATGCCCATAACCAACGACGAGAAGGAGATAAATTTGCTAGTAGAAGCCAAAAATGTGTGTTTATTGGATATCCTTTTGGAAAGAAAAGATGGAGCATGTATGACATGGAACAAGTGAATTGTTTCTCTCTAGAGATGTAGTATTTGTGGAGAGTAAATTTCCTTACATGGATAAAACTAGTGACAAAGAAGGAATGGCTAATAAGATTGTGAGTGCAGTTGGTTTAGTTGAAGAAGAGTTAGACAACTATCCTAACATTATTGGGCAAGCAAATGAAGAAGGAAATCAAAAAGTAACTGAGCCTAAATACTAATACACAAAATCATTATATTACTGTAGCTAGGGGGGTGAGATTGAAACTGAACAACTTCAGCAACCCAAAGAATTGGTTGGATGTGGCAATAAAGAGAAACGTGGATCTATTTTGCTACATGATTTTGTTCTACACACTGTGAAAGTAATGAGCCCTTCTGCATGCTCACTCGACCATCAATATTTCTCAGGTAGTTCTTATCCTGTTACACAATATGTGAACTGTGATCAATTTTCTGTGAATCATCGTGCTTTCTTAGCAGCTGTTACTGTAAATATGGAACCTAATTCTTTTGTTGAGACTGTCAAAGATGAAAGATGGAGAGAAGCCATGAAGAAAGAAATATAAGCCTCAGAAGATAATGGAACATGGACTGTAAAGCCATTACCACCTGACAAGCAAGAAATTAGATGCAAATGGGTGTTTCGAATAAAGTATAATGCAAATGGCATGATTGAACGTTACAAGGCTCACTTGGTTGTTCTAGGGAATAGGCAAATTGAAGGAATTGACTGTAATGAGACATTCGCACCAGTGGTAAAAATGGTTACAGTTCATACCTTTCTTGCTATTGCTGTAACTAAAAATTGGGAGCTTCATCAAATGGATGTGCACAATGTATTTTTACATGGAGACTTACAAGAAGAAGTATACATGCGTATGCCACCAGGTTTTTATGCTCATAAATCAGGATTGGTATGTCATTTGAACAATTCTTTGTATGGACTTTGATAGGCTCCTCGTTGTTGCTTTGCCAAATTGACTTTTGCCTTGAAGAAGTATGGTTTTAGGCAATCTTATTCTGATTACTCTCTTCTCACAATACACCGGGATCAGGTACAAATCAGTGTGCTTGTTTATGTTGATGATCTCATTGTATCTGGTAGTGATCATTCTGCTATTCAAATATTTAAGCAATATTTGAGTAGTTGTTTTCATATGAAGGATTTGGGAGTATTAAAGTATTTCTTGGGGATTTAGGTTGCTTGTAGATCTGAAGGAATTTATTTATGCCAACGCAAATATGCATTGGATATTATTTTCGAAGTCGGTTTGCTTGGCGCTAGACCAGTTTCTTTTCCAATCGAATAACATCACAATTTAGCCATAGCAATGGGAGATTTTTTACATGATCCTGAACGTTATAAATGTTTAGTAGGGCAACTTATTTATCTTTCCATTACTCGACCTGAATTGTCCTATTGTGTGCATATTTTTGCTCAGTTTATGCAATAACCTCAAAAAGAACATTGGGAAGCAGCTTTGAGTGTGGTTAATTACTTGAAGGGGAGTCCTGGTCAAGGCATTTTATTAAAAGTACATAGTGATTTACATCTTTCTGCTTGGTGTGACTCTGATTGGGCAAGTTGCCCTCTAACTCGTCGTTCTTCAACAAGATGGATATGATGCGCGCCGAACCCCGAGAGCCTCGAAGACCCGCTTTTAGGGTATTCTAGAGAGGTTCATAAAAACTTGTAAGAGATTACAAGGGCTTCTATTTTGGGCAACATGGAGGTGTTTTGGAGTCGCCACCCAATAAAATATTGGGAAAGGTCGTCTAGCCTCACTGAGCCTAAGACAGAGCATGTGTATCTATTTTGGGCAATCAGAGATATTTTGGACACCTCCTTCCAATAGAACATTGGAAGGATCATCTAATCTCGTGAAGCTTAAAATGATGCATATACGTCTATTTTGGGCAAGTCAGAGATATTTTGGACACCTCTGTCCAATAAAATACTGGAAAGATCATCTAATCTCGTTGAACCTAAGACAATGCAAATTGGGCCTATTTTAGGCAACAAGAGATATTTTGGAGATGCCACCCTAATAGAACATTGAGATGGTCCTCTAACCTCGTTAATCCTAAGACCAGAGAAGGTTCGGGACTTCCCATTTATTCATACCTTGGTTAAAGTTACGATTGAGTTTTAGACAAAAAATTTCATTCCTTTTCTCATACGTTTCAATGCAATAATTAGAGCGCATATCAATCACATAATAAAAATGATAAATAAAAACAAGATAAAAAAAAGTAAATAAAAATACAATAAATTACAATAACACTAGGGGCAGAATACAACCTTCAATGTAAATGAAATGTAAATCAAACATGAAACTGGGTATTTATTAAGGATGAGGACATTGGTCCTCATATGCATACTTAAAGAAAATAATTTTAAAGTGACAATTTAATTGGATGAAAAAACTAGGATATCGGTCCCATTTTAATAGAAAACCCAATTTATTTATAAAAATATTTTTGTGTGATTTTTAATTAAATGTGCATAAAATAAATGATTTTATTATTAATTACATGAAAAATAAATTAAAAAGACAAATAAGGAAAAATAATACAAATAACACAAAAATGGTAAATCAACCAAAATCCCCGGATCTCCTCCTTCGCGTACAAATGTGCTCAAATATGACGAAAATAAGTATTGAAACAAAAATAAACAAAAAATTAAAGTTAGTAATTGAATCAAGAAAATCAATTAAATACATAAAATAATAAATAACAAATTAAGACAAATAAAAAATGAATAATAATAATAATAATAATAATAATAATAATAATAATAATAATAATAATAATGAAAAATAATGATGATAAATAAAAGAAAATGAATAATCAAATAAACAAAAAAGTAACAAAGAAAAATATGAAAAAAGTTAAATCTATATCTAAGATAACATAAAATAAATAAATAAATAATAAATATAAAGATTTACATGATTACTAATTAAATATGAACAAAAATAAATAAAAGAAAAAATAAAATTAAGAGATCGAGCCTAGAATGTTTACCCTCAGATTTCGGATTCCGTGGAATAGGTGAAGATGATTGATTTTCCTTGCTTTGATTCACAAAATAATAGATAAAAAATAATCTAAAATTTTTTCTCTAAAAAATATAGAAATCTTATTTTTACGAAATCAAAATAAAAAATTGGATTTCAAGAACAAAAAATTATTCTCTTTGTCTCAAAATTAATTTTTATTCAATAAAATTCAATCTAGAAATGTTTAGAAGAAATTTTATTGAAGTAAAAAGAAGAAAAATAATTGAAGAAGGAGAAAATTTGCAAAAACTCAAGAAGAGAGAAGAAAAAAATGTCTCAAAAGAAAATTTTCCTCCATTTCTTCCCATAATTTTCTATTTATATCAATAAAAATGGAAAATCTAATTAGTTAAGGAAGAAAATTGAATTTTTATTAAATTTCCCTTAATTTGGGTTCAAAAATTGGAATTATCATTAAAAATCCCGAAAAATATTGTGAAAAGTCAAAAAAATCAAGAAAAAAAATGAAAAAAGGGCAAAAATCGCTTTTTCAGCAGACCGACGCCCGTCGGTGCGCACGCGCTGGCAGGGCGCGTGCAGCAGCGCGGATCGACGCCTCACGCATGGGCTGCCGCAGATGCCGAAAATCTTTTTTTTAAATAATAATCTTTACTACAACACTATAATTTTCAAATTCCATTTTTCAAATTTAATTTTTAATACATTTTTTTATTTTTTATTCTAAAATGCAAATTTGATAAGAAAATCATCACTTCTGACCTTTTTGCCTGTGAACAGGCATTTAATCATCATTGGGTAACTCTGATCTGAGCTGACTCAGGACCCGATGTCTACAATGGTATATTCAGTTAGGCAGTTCTCCCATTTCATGAAAGACAAAGAAGCAACAAACTATTTCTCGTTCCTCGGCTGAAGTCGAGTATCGATCTGTGGCCATGACTATTTGTGAGTTAAAGTGGTTGCAGGGATTATTGTTGGATCTTAATGTTCATCTTTCGAAAGCCTCAGAATTCATTTCCATTAGAAGAAAAAAACCTAAACCGTCTCGAGCCAAAATAAGCAAAGACTGAATTCTAGCAGTTAAACATAAAAGGAAAGATCACCTCCATGACCAGATTAAAAAAAAACCAACTTTGAGGCAACCTTCTGAAGGTGAGTCGAGGGCCAAGCAGTTCAGATTAAATACTCCAAGGCACACAAGCTAAAGTTAGAGAAGCTGCTAAAAGAGATGGCAGACATCCTCACTGGCAATGATGGAAGAAGATTCGAGGAATCAAGCAATGCTAATGGAGTGAAGAAGGAGGTCCCATGCCAAAGGCTAAAAAAAAGGGGGCATCCTGGGCAAAAATTAAGGGCTGAGAGAAAATCTTCAATCATGAAAACCCAAGAGGGCTAATTGATAACAGGAGTTTGATGCTTTTAGGATCCATCTCGAGATTTGATAGGGTCTTGTATTTTTTGAGATTAATGCCAAATAATAATCATGTGTAATGAAATCAAACTGAAATATACTCATTTATGCAATAATATATTAACATGATCAGAGCAATTCACTTTGTATACTCAAAGTTGTCTAGTTCCGATATAAAAGTAGCACATTTTTACTATCTACCCTCTACTACTCTCGCCACTCAAGCCCTTCAGCCGACTCGTCCTATCATCAACTATGAAGTAAATTCTACAACACCTTTGTAAGAAGAATCAACCTTATACAACCATGGTCTAGGACATAAGTATATGCTGATCACCCTTGAAGGTTCTCTAATAATAGCTTCAGCCTTTCTTATAATTTGCAAAAAAAAAAGAAAAAAAAGAGTTAAAAAAAGTGGTTAGAGATGAAAACCGTAACTGGCTCTCTAATCAAAAGTTAGGCCAAAGAATAGGGTAAAAACCTAAAAACGGGTAGTTTATCCTTCAATAAAAATAGCCGCTGAATTAGGTTAGGTCCATTCCAAGCAAAAGTTAGGCATAGGATTGTGTGAAAATCCGAAAATGACGCATTTCCTGCTAAGAAAAGCTAGTGTAAAAATTCACAAGGGACGCACTACCTTAAAAAATGACTACAGGTATCAAATGAGAACCTCACAAATCCAAAGGCACGAAATCAAAAAGCAATTCCAAAGGGCATCTGTCCTACCACAAATTACGACCAGTCCAGCTGTCGCCTCTAAACTCGCTTAGATGAGTTATTGTCCTATATTTCTGCATGACCCGTACATTTCACGTGCATGCTCACTATTTTTCCTGCATATTTGGATTTCCAGTTTTGCAGTAAGAGAGATTCGATGCGAACACCGACAAAAGCCGAGTGGCAACATCAGTCCAAACACCAATTAAAAAGTCATCCAAAGACCTCTCGGGAGGCAACCAGTCAAAGACCTCTAAGGGGACAATCAACCGAAGACCACTTCAACAAGGGTTAGCACGATGGCGGCACTACCATTTTACGGAAGGTTAGCACGACCACAACACTACCACTTCAATAAGGGTTAGCACGATCATCGCACTACCACTTCAATTCTCAGAAGGGTAGCACGATGGCGGCACTACCATTCTACGGAAAGTTATCACGACCAAGGCATCACCACTTCAACAAGGGTTAGCACGATGGCGGCACTACCATTCCACGGAAGGTTAGCAGGACCACAACACTACCACTTCAACAAGGGTTAGTACAATGATGGCACTACCATTTCACAGAAAGTTAGCATGACCACGGCACTACCACTTCAAAAGGGTTAGCATGATGACATCACTACCACTCTACAGAGGGTTAGAACCATCATAGCACTACCACCTCCAATCTTAGAAGGGTTAGCACGATGACAATACTACCACTCTACGAAGGGTTAGCACGATCACGACAATATCACTTCAAATATCAAAAGGGTTAGCACAATCACGGCACTACCGCTCTACGGAGGGTTAGCACGATCATGACACTACCACTTCAAATCTCAGAAGGGTTAGCATGATGATGGCACTACCACTCTACGGAGGGTTAGCATGATCACGGTACTACCACTTCAAATCTCATAAGGGTTAGCACGATCACGGCACTACCACTTCCAATCTCAAAAGGGTTAGCATGATGACGACACTACCACTCTACGGAGGGTTAGCACAGTTATTGCACTAGCACTTCAAATCTTAGAAGGGTTAACATGATGACGTTACTACCATTCCACTGAGGGTTAGCACAATCACGGCACTACCGCTCTACGGAGGGTTAGCACGATCACGGTACTACCACTTCAACAAGGTTTAGCACGATGGTGGCTCTACCATTCCACGGAAGGTTAGCACGACCATGACACTACCACTTCAAATCTCAGAAGGGTTAGCACGATGGCGGCACTACCATTCCACTGAAGGTTAGCACGACCACGTCACTACCACTTCAATAAGGGTTAACATGATGACGTCACTACCATCTACGTAAGGTTAGCATGACCACGACACTACCACTTGAACAAGGATTTACACGTTAACGGTAAATACCACTTCAACAAGGGTTTACACGATCACGGTAACTCGCTTTAATAAAGAATAACATGCCATTAAGATGGCAAAAATGACCCCAACAACACCATCCAGTCAAGAAAGATAGCTGCCTCAGGTACGTGTCACTTTTCTTCTTTCTCTGAGTTTTGGCTTACCTAGGCACCCCTGCACTAATCTCCCCAAAACAGGGGGCAACTGTAGACACCGGGTCCCGAGACAGTGCAGACCAGGGTTACCCAGTGATGAAAATAATGCTTGTTCAAAGGCAAAAAAGTTGGAAGTGACGGTTTCCTTGTCAAATTTTCTTTTTAGAAATAACAGAATAAAAAATAAAAATATATATATAAAAAAATAAAAATAAGAATAAAAAAGGAGGTTTGAAATGATAGTGTTCTTGTCAAAATTATTTTAAAAAAATAAAAAGATTTCAGGCATTTGTGGCAGCCAGCGTGTGAGGGCTGGCCTCCTTCGCGCTGGCATTAGGGCGGACAACTCCTGCGGGGCATCGTAGTGCATGCGCCGACGCTTGTCCCTCGCCCCCAGCTACCGAAAAACTATCTTTTCACCAAAAATCGGGATTTTTTCCCCAAATCTAATTTTTTATCCCATTTTTTTTTTGGGAATTTTCATGGTTTTTTCAATTTTTCAAATTAAGATAGGGGATAATTTGCTTTAAATTCAAATTTCTTTCCTAATCAACTAGGGTTTTTTTTTTAAAGAAAAACAGATAAATAGAAAAAAGATAGAAAAGGGAGGGGAGGCAACCAAAAAGAAAAATTCTGATTTTTATTTCTTCTTCAAAAAAAATTTTGTTCTTCTTTTTGAATTTTTTTTCTTCTCTTACTTCAATAAAATTTTTTCTAAAAATTTTAGATAGAATTTTATTGATGAAAAATTGATTTTGAGATAAAGAAAATAATTTTTTGCCCTTAAAAGTCAATTTTCTCACTAGTTTTTTGTTAATTTTTTTTTCTTCTTCAATTAAACTTTTTTCAAAGATTTTATATTGAATTTTGTTGATGAAAAATTGATTTTAAGACAAAGAAAATAATTTTTTGCTCTTGAAATTCAATTTTTTCATTTGATTTTTTAAAAACAAGCTTTTTACAATTATTTTTCTAAAGAGAAAAGTTTTAGATTCTTTGTTTCGCTAATTTAATTTTTTGCGAATATAAACAATTCCCTCATTCTATCAAATCCGAATTCTGAGGGTAAATATTTTGGGTTCGATCTCAAATTTTTATTTTTATTTATTTTTTATTGTATTATTTTTATTTCTTGTTTACAATTAATTAATTATCATGTAGATTTTTAGATCTATTATTTACCTGTTTGTTTGATGTGATTTTTTTTTATTTTGTTTTCCCTTTTATTTTATTTTCTTTATTATTTATTTATTTATTTATTCAATTGTTTATATATTTGATTTATTTAATTTGATTTATTATTATTATTATTATTATTATTATTTTATTTTGTTTCTTTCTTTTGACCACACACACACACACACACACACACACATATATATATATTTACTTGCTTGTTTATTTATTTGTTTAATTGATCTATTTGCTAATATTGTTAATTTTATTATTCTATTATTATTAGTAGTGCTGCTATTGTTTTTATTTTTATCATTTCTTTATCATTTATTTATTTGGTCATTTTATTAATAACTGTTTATCTCCTTTTGTTTCTTTGACTTAATGAACCCATGCATACATGAGTATTTTCCATCGAAGGGAGACTCGGAGGCAAAGGAGATTTAAACCTTTCTTGGTTAATTTAATATTTTTATTATTTTTCCTTTATTTTTCTTTTTAATTAATTTGTCATCTAATTTGTAATAAAATTATTTATTTTTTGCACGTTTAATTAAAAATCACAAAAATATTTATATTAACAAATTTGGGATTTTTTCTAATAAAATGGAACCATTGTCCTAGTTTTAGCAAATAAAATGTCATTTTCAAAAGGATAGTTAACTTTCATAAAATGGGATCACCCATCCCGGTTTTCTTAATAGTACCCAAAAAATAACTTTTCGATTTTTTAAGTGAACATAAAGAAACCAATGTTCCTATTCCAAATAAATGTCTCGATTTATGTATGTTATTTATTTAATGGATTTTATTTATTTATTTTTATATTTTGGGGGATTGTATTTTTTGTCCCAATTTTATTTTGTAATTTGTTTTGTATTTTATTTATCGCTTTTTATGTATTGCTTTCTTTCGATGCTTGATGTGCGCTAAAATTAATTTGCATGATGTGTGAGAAAAGAGATGGAAAATTAATTGTTAAAGCTCATTTATAATTTAACCAAGGCATTAATAAGATTGAAGTTTCGAACCGCTCTCTCGTTTAGACCTCCGAGATTAAATGAACTTTCTTAATTTTTATAAATTGGGTGGCGACTCCGAAATATCTCAAAGGTGCCTAAAGGTTTTATGGAGTTAGATGAACTTCACCAATGTTCTATTGGGAAGGGATTCCAAAATATCTCATGTTACCCAAGATCTACACACTAATCCTCTCGGACCCTAAAAGCGGGCCCTCCGGGAAACACATAGCGAGTTCCAGCGCGCATCACAATAACCTTATGGTACTATAGTATCTTTTGCTGATATTAAATGTCAGAATCTTGTGAACAAGCTATTATATTTGTACGATTAGTCCGGATCTGTATTTGTTATATTTGGCTGTGTCTGAATAATTGAATATTTCGTTTTTGGTTTGATGTCTAATAATTGCCTTTGATCCCTTACTTAACTATATTATTTGTTTCAACTAGTAAATGTGACTATTGTATAGAAAATAAAACTAAGAGGTACAAGGGTACAATCCCGACATATAAATCTTTCATTATTAAGACAAAATTGGATAAAGGTATATAATATGTAATTGAGTTTGTCACCTAATTAATGAGTTCAGGGAACACCCGGTTCCTCCTAGAGCATATAGAAGTGTTATGCTCTCAATCAGTTTTGCACTCCCAATGCGTCATGCATAATTGTGGAGTAATAGAAGAAAGGTAGATTGTCCTAAATAGGAATGACTATGTATATAACCTATCTTCTTATTGCAGTAAAAAGATATTTAGAATCAAAAAATTCTGGCTTCACATCATATAAAGAACTGAGGTATAGTACTCCAAATCCTTTTTAAAATCAAATATTACATTTGGAGGTGTCTAGAATTATGGTATGATTATAATCCTGTCATAACATTCTTGAGGTAGTGAAATGCTTAGTAATTTATATTTGTGTTGGAATTTGATTTTAGTAGTGATTGAGATAACTATAAAAGTGCAAAATGGATATTCTTATACAGGGGGGATAGTTAACTTTTAAGAGAAATGCTGCCGAAATTTCTATAAGATGAATAATGGAGTTTGGGGTGTTACAATATATGTAAGTTTTATGATATAGACGTATATTTTTGCACAAAGGGAATTATTTCTTGGCATGGTTATAAAGCAAAAATTTTATTATGAACATATATATTTATATATGAAATTCATGTATGAAATCAGTTTAGCAAACCATGTTTCGAACCTGCTATGTGATGCCTTTGTTGTGATGTGCTAGTTATTAGCATTAGTCTTATGCTAATAGGGGGTGTTACAGTTTTGGAAATTATGGTTTTAAAAAAAAATATTATTTCTTACTCGGATAACATTTCAAAGGATTCACTGCCCTAAACGCATCAACGGCTGACAATGGGACTTACTATCAAAAAACTATCCTTTACCCAGATAATATTTTAATTTTTAGAAGAATAAATAATTTTCTAAAACTACAAATAATTTACCATATAATAACACAACCACATAAGTTCTGATACCAAGGATGCTGCATTATCAAAATGTATAAATCAAAAGGTATAAAACTAATATCAAAACAAAATTAATTAACTGAATTTTTGATGCACCAGATCAGCTTACGTTGCAACTGCAAAGCATACTTAAATAAATGAAAAAGAAAAATGAAAATAAAATTAAAACATAAAATAAGTAAAATATATTTATTTAAATATATTTATAAATTTCTCAACACATAAGCCATAACACTTACAAGTTTTGTAATGTAGGAAATACAAGATAATTTTTAAAAATAAGAGATAAGATCACTTAACTCAAGATTTATAGGTATGCTCAACACATGAACTTCTTATATTATAAGCTGAATGTTTTTACAAAGTGTTTTTAATCCCAAAAGAGGATTCTAGCTTTCAAGGAGGAGGAGAAGCCTTCTTATTAGGAGTTCCCAGTGGCAGTTCTGAGATTTCTAACAAGTGAAGTGATTGGGTGAGCTGTAGAGTTAGAAATTCCCGTTGCTTCAAATGGTTTTGAAAAACTTGCTAGAAATGCTGCCAATATGATAAAATATCTAGATAGAAACCTTTTTCCTTTTTGACTCTTTTTTTTTATTTTTTTATAGGCCCATATATATATATGTATATGTTATTCTTTTTAGGACACCGCACCGACAACAAGTGATGATTGGCTAGACACAACATGTGAAAGAGCAAAAACCATTACATACATCTCCTTAGTACTTCCATAACCAAGAAACATACAAGATTGTTGTTGAATATCATGTGTGTTGCCCACAAATATTGAGTAATATATAGTGTTTTATTTGTGATCTTTTAACAAATTGAGTTCAAATTTTGGAACAGTTATATATTTTATAATGCCTCATATTATTTAAGTAGATTAATTAAAGTAATATGTTGCCAAAATAATCTCTATTGTGCAGATTAATTTATTTGAAGTATTAGGTATGTGTTTGTTATTTATGCAAATAGGGATCGACCCAAAGGAAGGTTGCTATTTGGCCAAATGGCATATATACTTGCGAGAATAAATATGTGACAATTATCAAGTTTACCGTGTGAGTAATAAGCCTGTCCTAAGACAACTTATTATTTGACAGGCATTATTTTTAGTATTTGATTTCTACATAGAGAGTACCACTTGCAGTTGATATTTCTATCCAAAAACTATGTAACACCACTTACCCATGCATAGCAGTTTACTACGACCGGTATAGGATGCCACAAAATTGATACACTATCTCGATTACAACCTCTACATTAAGTTCAGAATTACAAAATTTCTTGCTTTATAAAACCATTTTTGCATAACACATTTAACCAAGATGACAATTATGCTATACGTCTACTTTTCACATACGTGACTTACATTATCAAGAGTTGCCTATATTAAACAATGCTCACGTTATTTACATAAATCAATCATTTTCATTAAAAGTTTACATTTATAAACCCATTATATAATACATAATCTACTCAAGAAACTCCCACAGACTCATTGGCATTGACAAATACGGTATGTCCTTGGCAAAACAATTATCTTCTATACCTGTACGGATGAAATACCCGTGCTAAGCACAAAGGTTTAGTGGGGAACAAAGATGATATGGATGACCACTCACAGCAATCATCAGCAAATACACGCAAATGATAGCATTCAAAAGAAAATCATATATAAATTACTTAATCAAATTCATAATACTTAAACATAGAAGTAGCACATATGCACATTTTTATACAATTAAATACTCATACATACTTATTCAATAGGAAAAACATTTATAATATTAATATGCCTGAATAGTACACATTTATGATTAGACTTATATAATGGCAAATGTCATGTTATCTATTTAGCGTGTCCCTTTTCAAATTATCAATCGCCTTATATAATTATCTATGCAAAACATATACAATTTCACAAAGCCATACAATAAAATTTACTTTAATCTATTTTACATGTTCATTTATTCATATCCTTAGCACTTCGCTACATTCACTTAAAAACAATAAAAAAAACATTCAGGACTAACTAATATATAAGTTTCCCTTCAAAACATATTAAACATAGCCCAACAGTTAACCATTTCTTTGTAATCTTTAAAAACATCGGTTTTGCAATCATCAAAAAATCATGCATGTAGAATAAATTACATAAATAGTTATAGTAGTGTGTCCAAGTAGTCCTTACATATAGGTATATTCATTTATACTTCAAATTATTCCTTTAGTGTTCTTCTGTTCATTTATGGCTTGCATTCCCAAGGGGAATAACAAGATAAAAAAAACACATAAGTACCTGAGGGTATTTTCACATATTACGTATAGGGATGCAAACGGGATCTAAGAACACATAGGTGCATAAAGCACAAGTACAGAATAATACCTCTATTACATTAATCATTATTGTCATATGCACATGAAATGCTTAACTCTATATTTTCTTACAAAATACAAGTCGTTACATTCATTTGTTCATATGCCATATTACTCATTTAATATTCTTTTATTCATAAATGGCCTGCATTTTCAAAGTGGTGGATAACGGGTTAAAACGCATAGGTACCCGAGGGTATAATTACACATAGAGATCCAATCTGAGATCCAGAAATGCATAGGGATCCAGTCCGGGATCTAGAAACACATAAGGGCCCAAACGGGGTCGAAACACATAGGCTGCAGCAACAAAGGACCCTATAGGCATGACTATCTATCCACGACTCGATTATTGCAAGCTAATTATTCATTTAGGCTAGTTTGTTCACAGTTTTATAATACTTGCATTCCTATCAATGTCATACTCATTACATTCACATCCGTTCATTATGATGATATATCAATTACAAACATAAACTCATGTAATATCATTTGATAATCACACAATCACTTAATATACACATTAGTGGCCATAAAATATACATAACAATTTAGGTTATTATTTACATGTCATCAAATGTTCACATACAATACATACACAATCATATACCCATGTATAGTGTACCATGTTTACACATACACTTAAGTACGGCTCATTCTTATCCATTACTATGTATTTCCATCACATATCACTTAGCAATGCTTTATAATCATAGACTAAACTTTTATTTCAAACCATTAAACATGTATGACACAAGTCTCTTAACTCTTCCTTATTAATAAATACGAATTATATACATGTTTCACATTGCACATAATACTTGCATTTCTAATACAAAGCCTTTTTTTTTTAAGTCCTTTAACAAGGTTACATTTATGTTTTAAGTACTTTTTCATAAAATTATTGTATACTCATTCATATCACATTTAATATCATTAAACACTTTCATACATTACTTATAGACACTTCATAATTAATGCCATTAGCTAAACTCTTACAATTGTTGTACATACTTCAACACCTACACACATCATTTTAATATTACATAACATTTCATGTAAAATTTACCTATAACATCATCACATTCAAGTACTCTCTTTTAATTATTTCGAATTATAATTACCCAAATGTCCATTATATAGTCCTAAACATACATCAAATAAGTCTCGAAAAGTTTCGTTGAAGTTTTGGTTCAATACAGGAAGAAAAATGCATAATATAATCAAAACAGGGAGTGGGTCACGGTAGGCACTAATTGGTGCCAGCCATGACTCCCTAAGATTCCCTAAAGATGCTTTATAGAAGCATATCTCATGTGTGGCACTAATTGGTGCCAGTCGTGACCCTTGTTATCATTGTTTCAATAACAGAATTCACTGGATAGCTTTTCACCACAAACTTGTGCACCTAAAACCAATATGTAAATGTCATTTTTAGGCATAATGTTCTGACATATATTTGTTCTCCTATGTCTTATCTTTCCAATGGTACCAATTTCAGGTAATTTGGATTACTAGAACTCCAGATGTGATCTAAAATATCCAAACTGCTCCATTGACTAGGCCAGAAAAGATACCCTTATGTTTTGGCCAAATTCGAAGCATCTAGAGCTAAAATTAGCTCATGGCTATTTCTAAGACATTTGTATATCTGTATCTTATATTTTCAATGGGACTAATTTCATATAATGTTGAGTTCTATAACTCATTTATAGCTTAAAAACTGAACCGGGGTCACATAACACCTAAGACAGAATTTCTCTTTTAAACTTTACAAACCAATAATCATCATCCCAATCAATTCAATCATCACAAACTCAATTAATTCAACATATAATGTCAATATATACATATAATCATCACAAATCATCATCAAAGTATTCACACAAGGGTTGAGTTCCCAAACCTCATTTTGTGTACGAAAACTCTTTTCACTTGGCCTTCTTTCTCTTCTTTCCTCTTCTCTTTGCTCCCATTAGCTCATCTAACCAAAATTCACATCATAAACTTATATTAACATATATATATATAAAACCATAATCTCTATCCTTCATAAAATTAAGATAGAAAGAAATTAAATCTAATTACCTTAGCTAGATCACACTAGAATTTAGCTCATTTTTCTTAATTGCTTACAATTTGCACTTGATCCTATCTTCAAATTAGAGAACCATTTTTAGCAAAATTTTTTAGAGCTAAAATGAAGGAAATGGCTGCTCTCTCCTTCTCCCTTTGGCCGGCCAACATTGGTCCTTAAATATGGCCATTCACTCATGCTTATCCACCTTGCCTAATGTCAAATGCCCATTTGTCCCTTTTAAGTTTTTTGTGTTCAATTCCAATATAATCCTCAATCTCTTAATCAATCTTACATTAGCCTTATAATTTTACCATAATTATACACTAGCATACTTCAATTATCATTCCATGCATTTTAGTTCATAATTGTCAAATTACCAATATACCCTTAACTTTTGACTTAATTTCAATCACATCCTTCACTACACTTAACCATTTCAATTACCCAATTTTATACATTTTCAGTCACCATTATGCCCTAAACATTTGGGTCCCTACAACTCTTTCCTCCTTAAAGAATTTCATCCTCGAAATTCACTCATGTCAGATATTCATACGCTATACTCCTTGTCACTATCATTCATATATGTTAACTTTACACAATCATATAACATATACAGTTCACATGTACTTTAAGTACCTATCCTCGTTCACCTTATTTTTCTTTTTTTTTTCCATAACATACTTTATTATTTTTCGTTCCATATCATAGTTATGTACCATTTTGCTATTTTCTTAAACTTTCCATTCCTCTCTTTCACTTATGTATACTTCAAATCTCATAACTTTAAGTGCTTTAGTTTCTTATATCTTATTCTTCACTTAACTGTCTTTATACCATTTACATTTTAGTCATTTAAACTTTAAATTACTATTCTAATCCAAAAATACCGTCAAAACACTTCCATAATGAACATTTATACTTCCTTTAAACTTTTACCTAAATAACTATAAATTCTTCCTTCCAAAATATCAGTGCAAGTGGTCCCAATTTATCCATTATTCCAGAAACATCAGATATAACTTAAGGTACTTATTAATTAACCATTTTTACAAAAGCCTACAATATCATCCACTCTTAGAATCCAATTCAAAATTTATGATAAATAAGTCAATCCAGTTAGATACAAATTCCATTTCTCTTAAAACATGTCAGAATCTTGTCATATTCTATACTTTAACTTATTAACAGAGCGTGCGTTATTTCATCTTAGCTTGGAATAAGAAGAACTCTGTCTAGCTTCCCTAGTTAGAGTGTATCCTCGATTTTTGAAGACTTTGAGGGTAGGCTCTTCTTGCTGCATGTGTTTCAACTCTTTCAGTTGGCTTTATGCAGGTCTAAGAGACAACGATTTTATAGCCTTCTGCAGTGTTTCTTCTAATCGGTAGACATTCATACCTTCTCTAGTGTCTATTCTGGGAGGCATTCATAGAGCCCTACATTGACAGCTCAATAGGCACCACATCATCCTAGAGGCAGATTTCCTTTTCGTTTCACTTTCTGCTCTATCGACTTTTTCCTTCTAGGCAGGCAGAAGAGATAGTATACTTAGAGATTTTCTTTCGATCCTATTACTGAATTGACCAACATGTCGATTCTATTCAGTGGGGCAGTATCTGTAACACCCCCAACTCCCACACGTAGCATTTCGAAGGGTGAAGAGCTACGGTGAGCAGAGGGTGCCACCAAACAAGGACACACATGGCAATGCAGAAATCACAGTAATAAAATTTCTAAAATCATAACCTCAAGACATGCACATCCTAAACTTATCTCACACACACCATCATTCGCACTAAAGATTATTACATCACAATACAAATGCTAAATAAATAAACTTAATTACAAACCGATAATTAATAAAAACATTCTATAACTTCTACCGACTCGTTGGCCAAAGTCACATAAAACCACTGCGCTACTCTGATCTCCTAACCTGCATGGCCAAATAACCGTGCTAAGCGATAACGTTTAGTCGAGCGAAATAAATAATGGGCAGCCATTCACAGTGGTTGCCGAGGCAAACACATGTAAATCAATATATATATATATATATATATATATATATATATATATATATATATATATATATATATATATATATATATATATATATATATATATATATATATATATATATATATATATATATAAACATAAAGTACATCGGTTAAAGCTATCATAAATTCATATTCTTTTTCTCATACGAAACTTAAACAATTTCCTATACACATTCGTTTACATACCATAGCCATAATTTATATTATTACCATAGTAATTTACAATGACATTATGCATACTTATTGTTTTCTTAATTCATTTGATTAACTATGTGAATAGTTATACCTCCTAGGTTACCAAAGATACATTTGCTAGTGGGGCAAATTAAGTCATATCGATTCCCATTATTACTAACATTTCCAAAATCATGCAGATTACAGTATTAGTACTTACATTAGAACATTTCATTTGTTCAAACCATTTATTGCTTAAAGCTAAACAAAACATTTAAATTTTCAAATTTGGTTCGAGCTTGAAATAAATATTCCAAGCTTCCTATGTATCCCTATGGTTGGGAATCAGAACCACGTAGTTCTACGGAAAACCTTATATACTTATTCTAGGTTCAATCATAACTCATTTCCTAAATTCAGTTATCTGTTTCATGCTTAATGTTTTATTATCCCATACTTACCAATTGATACATAATTACCGTATTCGTTAAAACTCACAATAATGCACATCAATTCCTTGCCCACTTACTTACAGTAGTAATCTAGTCTACGGTTCAGTTATTTATCATGCATACCACCTTATCTCCCTTTGACTATTGATCAACATACAATTAACGTATTCATCGAGAACTAACAAATAATACACCAGAATTCCTTACCGATATACTTACATTGGTCATCCAAGCTAAGGTTCAGAAGATAAGCAAATACATAACATACCTGTGTTCTCAATTCCAACATGTAAACGGATATATGCATACATAGAATTCATTCATTAATTATTCAACTATAGAAAACATGCATATCACTTATTTCAATTATTCTTTCTAAAGGCATCATGTAGACAAGCATACTCATAACTCTTGAACAAATTAATAATATGCAGTATTCATATACTAACTCTTATGCATTTAGGATCTTTGCATACATATCTTTTAGAATAAACACTACGTGATACATTTCTTTTCATTTAACAGATATCACCTTATTATACAAAACATAGGGGTATCCAAAGATACCACACCTTTCCACATAAGTGTCCATAAAGGATCCAGAACAGAGAAGTGCATAGAGCACAAATCAAATGGCATTTATCATAAATGCATCAATTGTTTATTCACATAACTTTTGCACATCATTACAGAATTTATCAATTCATTCCCATACTTTTATCTTCATTAATTACCAGCTAAGTCATAGGGGTGGATAAGCGAGTGAACACACGGCGGTACCTTACGGGTACGAATCGAAAAGCAGCATCACATTTCTCATTCAAAAACATTTTACAGAGGGGATCTTAAACAACATCCATACACATTAAGGTTCGCGAGGAACCAAACGGGGACCTGATCAGGGTCCAAACGGAACAGAGGGCTACAGCTAACAGAACTCTATAAGAATGCCTATCTATCCACGACTCGACTAACGCAGGCTAAATTTCCATATTATTATTATTAGATTCGTCTCATTTCCACATACATACACCTTCCACAAATACGCATAACATTCTTTCATTTTTATTAGGCATATGCATTCATTTACGTATAAGCATCTCATATGAACGTATTAAACACATTTATGTTATTAGATATCATATCCATATTTAGTCTCAACAATTACTTTACCATTATCAGATTCATTTAGACTAATGGATAATTTCACGTTTCGTTACACATATACATTCTTAACATAATCATGGTAGATAAAATTCTTATATTTCAATAATTACTATGCATGGGAAATATATCAATAATTCACATTTCCACTAGACTGACTCTTGCAGGTCATACATAATACAAATCATGCTCAAAGCATAACATATAATTCATCATAAAGAAATCATAATATTATACATATTGTAGACACCGGGTACTGAGTCAGGTTTTGAAAGATGGCAGTGGCAATTTTGGGTCCTTGATGAATTCCTCCAAAAAAGATAAATACATAAAATATGTAAGTGAAATTAAAAATTAAAAACCTAATTGTAAAATTAATCAAAGTATGAATAAATGAGAAATCCTGAACCTATCTCTGGTCTTTGGGCTCAACGAGGCAAGAGACCCATTTCGATGGGATCTCCAAGACACCTCTTGTGTCCCACCAAAAGACTCAAATTACAATCCTAGGCTCCATAGCGTTAGAGGGTCATTCTAATGTTCTATTGGGGTGAATGCCTCCAAGACCCCTTTGGTTTGCCCAAAATGGATAATATGCGTCGTCTTAGGCTCACTGAGGCGAGATGAACTTTCCCAATGTTTTATTGGGTGGCAACTCCATGAAACCTCCTTGTTGCCCAAAATAGACGCACTTGTAAATACCTTACAAGTTCCAATGAACCTCTCCCGAAAGCCCTAAAAGAGGGCCTTTGGGAAGCCGCGGGGTTCAGCGCGCGTTACAGTGATGACTCCACTAGGGACAATACTTAAGACTTCGATTCGAAAGTACCCTGATTAAAATTTACAATTAGGTTTTAGTTTAAAAATTTCACCATCTTTCAAAATTGCATTGCATCGCATTAGAACCTTAGATCTATGCTAGCTTGGTCCCTTTATCGACCCCGATGCGTTCCCGAAGCACGACCCTATGTTCACTCAATGTAGGGAAGTGTTAAGGATAATCACCAGCCCAAGTCTCGTACCATCATGGTATATCAAATGGTGACCCGATCGGTCGTCACGCTCGTGATGAGCTAGACCCATCGGCAGGGACCATGCTTGGGTAGACCTAAAGTAATACCGCCCATGACTAAGGCCCATGTAATGGATATAGATACTTCCACTAGGGGGCATGTGCCATAATACGTTGCTTGTGTAGTGGGTTATTATGTATTGAACAAATCCGAATAAATTTAGATGTTCACTCCTTAAAGATTTTCATACCCGAGGGGTGTATTTTGATTTATTTGGATTGTTTAATTACACGATAGCCGAAAATTCATTTGCATACGCTTTTAATAATGAGAGTTTGTGTTTCGCAACACGCTTTACATGCCCATTGGGTTCCCTGTTAATCCATGGGCCAAGCCCACCTTGTAACACCCCCATCGCCGTCCCCGTTGGAAGGACGCCGACGGACGCGCTACACGACGCTCACATATACAGATATACGCATGCACAATGCGGAAGCATACTTTCATACATAACAGGCATACAGAAATACGGATTAATTAAAAACTTACCTTGCGGTACAGACTGAACATGCAATAACTCACGCACACGCAGGCACTAAGCAAAAGCATACACAAAGGCATACATATGACAATTCAACGGAAGCATAATCGAAATAATAAAACAAAGGAATAACTAAACATAAGGACATACTAACTATTACATTCCCAAGAGAAAACTCAAGAACGAAACATAATAAATTACATATACAATGCTACAGAATTACAAAAGCTGAAATACAGAAGCTGAACAAAATACAGAACTTCTAACTCCTATGTGGCCGACCTTGCAGAAGCGCGACTCGAACAGAACCAAACCTGCCACCTGCACGGAAAGGAAATCCGTGCTAAGCGATAAACGCTTAGTGGGGAGAACACACAGAATATGGACGGCCATTCATAATGGTCGCCAAGGCAATGCACATTCAAATGACAAATGCGGATATTCATAACATATAATTAATCAGACTTGCATATTAAAGGCATTCATTTCAATACTCACAATCGAACCATAGCTTCACGTTCAGGATAGACTAAAACAGACGTAATACAATACACATTACAAGCATCATCATGCTGAACCATGTACTATATCTCAAGCATAAACCTACATAGGTAGCAAATATCAACATCTTACTGTGCAGAATCACCAGAGCTTTACTCATGCCATTGACATAACTAAATCCCCATGTATGAACTGACAACCAAACCATCATGATAAGAATGCTAGCCATCTAACATACTTAGACATGCCAAACACATACACTAGTCAAATATCCAAAGGATAACATTTAGAGCATCACAATACCGCTGCGCAACTCTAACTATATAATAAGCATCATGCATAAACACTCTGATAGCGGAGACTGAAGCATAACCACTTAGTATCACATTCATATCATCATCATACAAAAAGTATAGTTAAACATCACATACTTACCGTCACCACTGCTTCGGTTCACATGCTAATACATATAACAGAACTATGCTTAAGTCATAAACTTAAACACATCAATCGAATCATTTCAAAGCAATCAGAAACTTATAACCAATCACATGACAAGTACGGATATCACATTCGAAGGCTAAAACATAATCCATATAAGCGTACTTTTATAATAAAGCCATACAATCAGTATTTCATAATCGTATTCAGTCAGAAAAATCCGATATACATTACCTTAATATACTCATTCAGATTAATCCATTTATAGCCAAATCAGATCAGAACAGTTCAGATAAACATTCAAAGAACACCTGCTGACTCAAGACAGTGGATAACGAGTGAACAGAAAGTACTTTACGAGTACCAATCGAATACGAAAAACCATTTTAACTTTTCAGTCATAAACATTTCCAGAAGGACCTTAAACAAGATCCAAACACAATACAGAAGTTCGCGAGGAACAAAACGGGGACCTGATCGGGGTCCAAACGGAAATACAGAAGCTGCAGCAAAGACTCTATTAGGCATGCCTAACTATCCACTAGACTGACTCTCGCAGGTCGTGCATAAACCAATTCACATTTCGGATCGCATAATGCATAAATCAGAATACCGTAGACATATAAGTATGCTCATAAAGTCGGTCATATATCATGCAATTCACATTGCGAAACATATTACAGTCCATACACTTTAACATTAAACAATGTTCTAAAGCATGCCAAGAATCAGGTAAAGAGGCACTACCATGCCAATGAGTATCAATACAAAATCTTAATAATACATCAGGTGCAGATACTAAGCATAAATCATGCATAGTCCAATTTACATTTAATCATAACACATTGAGTTACCAGACTAAAGCATAATCATGCATTCAGACATTAACCATATTATTCAAATAAGTCTGGCATAGCAGGATGCCAATCATACTCCATAAAAGTCAAATACTAGAGCATGCAATAACTCAATTGATAATATCATAGCACTATTCATCTTTCTAAAGCATAACAGGAACACATGCGGAATTCTATTATGCCAATGATCAATAACGTATAATCTGAATCATGGAATGATACGATATTCTTAAACATGGCATGTTATTCTAGGTAAGAATCCGATTAAAGACAGGCATAACATAATGCTGTACACAACTAAAATAGCCTAACCACTCAAATTGGATAGCACACAGTAGAGGAAGAAGCCATAAAAGTCTTTGAAAGTCATTTTATAATAAACTAGTCACGGGGAAACAAATCAAAACAGAAAAGCTATACAGGAGCATATAACAGTCTGACATAAATTATCCAGAAGTAAAGACCCATACAGAAGAAATAGGAAATCCATTTTGGTTTAAAACTGGGCGAAATCGGAAAAAGGAGCTCAAGAGGAGTCGGTCACAAGTCGTGTCACGACTTGTGACTGACCTCACAGGAGGGTCACGGCGTGACCTAGTGTCACGTCTCGTGACTCTACTAGAGAATCACGGGACGTGACTCTTTGTCACGCCTGGCTCACAAGAGTCACGCCGTGACTCTCGGTCACGTGACGTGACTTCCCTCTCACAGAGAGAGAGGAGTCACGCTTCGTGTCAAGAAGTCACGCCTTGCCCCTACCAGAGTCACGTCGTGACCCTAAGTCACGCGACGTGACTTCCCTCTCACAGAAAGAGGAGTCACGCTTCGCGACTGGAGTCACGCCTTCGCCAAACACAAGGGTCACGTCGTGACCCTAAGTCACGAGACGTGACTTTCCTCTCACAGAGAGAAGAGTCACGCTTCGCAACTGGGAATCACGCTGCCCTTCACCTGAGTCACGTCGTGACTCTAAGTCACGCGACGTGACTCACCTCTCACAGAACTGGAAATTCTACAGAGACGCGATTTTCCATTTCCAGTTTACCCAGAAATCAGGAACTCGATAAAAATCATTCTCAAACTGATTCAAAACACTACCAATCACTTCTTACCTTTCGATCGATCTTCTATGCATCAAAAATACAGTAAGACCAACTTAATTCAACAGTCAAACTCATACATACCACGTTTAATCCTTTCAAGAACATAAACCCTAAAAGTTACAGTAGATTAAAAACACAAACTCAGAACTTCCAAATCAATACTTGTCATGCATTATTAACACATCTATTCATTTAATCATGCATGTACACATTCTAAACCACATCAAATTCCAGAAATACAAACACATATACATCCTAAGTGAGAGTTAGGGCAAAACACTAAGAACTTCAAATACAGTAAACAGAGCTCCCAAACCTGAAATCCAAAGTCCAAAATCAGCTTTAAGATCAGTACTCAATCCTTTCCTTGCCTTTATTTTGCTTCCTCTTACAATCCAAAGCTTGCACAAACAAGAAACCCACAATTACACTTCAAAACCCTAACTCAACTAACACCAGGAGAAAGAGAAGAAGAACAGAAGCACATACAAAATCTTAAACCAACATACCTCTTCAAGCAAAGCACAATCCAAGCCAAACGTGAAAGAAAGGAGAAGCAGAGAAAGGAGAAGAGAAGAAGAAGGGAGGGCGTGAGAGGAGAGAACGATCGGGACTGTGTTCTCCCTCTCTTCCTCTTTCTTTTCTTCTTTCAATACCCACCTAACAATCCACTTGGCAGATTCTAATAGGACCTCAAAACCCACTCAACTTTTCCAAATCAAAAATTGCTCTTTAGCCCTTAGACAAATTACACTTTACTCACTTACACATTTCTTTTCTTATAAACTTAATTAACTTTTCAATTAGGTCCATAACACTCCAAATCCTCAAACACAATTTACCGAAATACCCTTCCGATCCCGACTTCGCATGCAAAATCCGACCAGGGCCATTTTGGGGTGTGACACACCTAGGAAAAAAGACAGCACGACCTCCTGTGTGATAGAAATACGGTTGGGAGAAATTTTTTTCTTGTATGTGTATTTGTGATTGTGCATTCTTTTCATGAGCAATCAATGTAAATAAAACACATGTATTTTGTCTCATGTATAATAATAGAACCTTTGCATTTTGTATATAAAATTGCTTGTATCATAATTTGTGAATATGAACATAACATGTATTTGTCCTGCATGCACATAATAATGCTTGTCGCAATACATACATATTAACATTCTTTATGACATCCGTTGTGCCCCATTATCTGTATATACAGCATACATCATCGGATGTACATATTAACATGCATTATAGCAAGCACAGACATACTGCCCCCGTGACACAAAAAAAATGGAAGAAAAAAAAATAAAAATGATGAAATAAAATAAATACATTCATCATGTGTCATAGCATGTGTGCTCACATTACATATGTACATAAATATTGTGTTAGAACATACACATACTGTTGCATGTCATAGTGTGCACACATTAGCACATATCATACACATCATGACACTTTGCATCTCTCACATTGTGTGCCATATCATGAACATGCATTATCATGCATGCGTTATGCCATGCACATATGAATCCTGCATCATGCATGTCAGTCATTACATATATACCATGCCACGCTTTGTGTGCGCATACCATGTAAATACACGTACCTTGTAGGTGCCACTCATTTCTTGCGACCACTTTCATCCCATGTCTTGTATCGCACACCATAGAAGCTCACTGTACACAATCATTCTTATGCTGTGTCCCATCTCATGTGCATTATTTATATATGTTTTGCACTTCTATATATGTGAGTTTTGCCACTCCTCGCAACTCATTGGCGCACATTTTCGTGCCAGATCATCTTCATCCTACATCACATCTTCATCTTACATACATATCTCTATCATGTCTAAATCACACCATATGCACATACACCCTGTATTATGAACATTCATTCTCATGTTCTGTCATATCTTGCACTTTTACCTTCATTGTATACTGCTTATATGTACACTGCAAATTTATGCATGCACGTCATTTACCATGCAGTGTTTACACACTCGTATTTTTTTGCAGGTGTTTTACACACACACATCTTTGTATAGAGCACTAGAACCTTTCCGATTACCCATCAAAACGACCCCTGGATAAGCCTGAATCTGGAAAATGATTTAGGCACCATTTCTTTGTATAGCTCTCTAAATGACCATTTCTTACGCTCGTTTTACAATCGCTTGCTAGCCCGTTGAGCCTTTATTTTGGTATGCTAAATGCGTACCGATTTTATTGTTACACACGTCAAAACTACCCTTCGCCTAAAATGATTTTGGCTTCCCCTCAGAAGAATGGCCGCTCTAGTAAGGATGGATGTACATTATGACATTTCTTTGGGCTATCAAAACTTGCTCCAATAAAAATGGGTTTACACTTTGAGAAGAAAATTTCAATCATCGATAATTTTTTTGGGGTTACCAAAAATTGCCCCGGTGAAAGTGGGTTTACACTTCGAGGAGAGAATCTCGACCATTGATAATTTTTGGGTTACCAAAAATCACCCTGATAAGGATGGGTTTACCCCTTGAGGAAAAAATCTTCAATCTCTTCAATCATCGATAATTTTTGGGCTACACTTCGGGAAAGGGGTTTAAATCACCAATAAACTTTTTGTGTAATTAGAGACGTAAGCTTGTGAAAAAAAAGGAAAAGAAGGAAAAATAAATAAGAAAAAAAAAAGAAAGGAGAAAAGAAGAAAAAATGAAAAAAAAAAAGAAGAAGCAGAAAAAAAACGAAGAAAGAAAGAAAAGTAGAACTTAGGATAATACCCCGTGATGAATTCAGTAGCTATATTTTTTAGCTTAATTTTTATGTTGAGCTTGATAAGTCAGAGTATTACCGAGTCCAAATTCGAGAATGTCTGGATAGAATGCAATTAGATTGAAAATGGTTCCTTCATCTAAATGAATGCTGCGGCCATTTTTCTCTAGTGACCTGATCCTCCTTTGATAACCATCTACCTGTGCCTAACGTTACAACCAAAGTAAGACCTCTTGATTCTTGGTTTGGCCTTATCTAATTAGCGGAGATGACCTTCTGATAAGGTTTGGTACGTAGGAAGAGGCATATGGTGTTTCTTGAGCTTCAAGCGAGAAGCCATGAGTGCATTTATGCATTCGAGTTGAGTCTTGTCCTCGACATTGCATCTAGAATTTGCTTTTGAAAAATTAAAAATCTTGTTTTGGCCCTTTGCACATACACACAGAGATTGCGTGGTATGCCTCGTATTTACATATTGGTTTAGTAAACCTTGATGTCTATATATTTATCTTCTTGCCCTTCATTGGGAATGACTCCCGAATTCTTTTGCTGAGAATGAATCAGTTGAGAATGTGATTCATTCAGTATGCTCAAAGGCAAATAGAAACTCGAGTTTGAGGTACCTAATAGGTTGCACTCATTTTACAATCTTGGGGTATTTCTTATCACTACCCATGAAACACTCCCAACAATATTCTTTGTACATATGCTTTCTGCAAATGTTTTTACGCATAACTATAGCAAACATTCTTATAAAATAGTTTTACATATAGAATTCTTGGTGTATGTCTTTTGGCATAAGAGCTTTAGCGAATATATTTCGTAAGTGCTTTTGACACACATGGCTCTTTATGGGCATATCCTTTGCCTGCATCTCACATCCGCAATTTTCGCATGCATTCGGTACATACATGTATATAATTTTTCCTACACGTGTTCCGTATACATAGTTGTAGGTGCACACATTGCACACACCCATTACTTTACATAGCCTTCGTGTATATAATGACTTCTGCCTATCTTTGCATACGATTTTTTACATCTATGCTGATAAACGACTCTTTATCCTTGTCACATGTATGATCATTTGCACATGCTCTGCATACATAATCCCCTTGTATATATTTATCATGCTTGAACCTTTACATGTTTTTCTTGTTCATGATCATTTGCAAACATGTTAGAATAACGATTCTTAGCACATGGTCCATGATCCTCCTCATGGATACAAGCCATTAACATATATGTCGTATGCATAAGCATTTAAGGATCATAGTCCTTTGTATGTCATTTCGTAAAAGCATAGCCTTTCACATGCATTCCATACATACATGGTGTCCAACGCACACTAGATAGTATACATCAGTCCCATGTAGACAAGCTGACTTTTCCCAAAGTCCTCTGAGGAGGTAAAATCTTTAAGTCTTTCGAGGAAGCAAACTTTCCAAGTCCTCTTAAGAGGCAATTCTCAAGTCCTCTGAAGAGGCAATTCTTCAAGTCCTCTTAAGAGGCAAGTCTCAAGTCCTCTGAAGAGGAAATTCTCAAGTCAACGCAAGTCCGGGGGCAAAAAATGCACACAGGTCAGTTCTCTTTGAAGAGATTACGGGTCAAAATACCTAAAGCCAAGACAATACTTTTCTAGTTCCTTGGGGGCATCAAACAATGGGAGCAGCCGAATAGTACCCTCAACGAACCCCTTAACCACCTGGGATGTGGTCTATCCAATTTTGCATATATCTCATATTTGCATATAGCATTTTACACATGCATGCACAATCTCTGGAATATATTCCCGTACACACAGCTTTACAGGAAAGGGCAAAACCAAAGGACAACTTTGGTAAGATGAATTCAAGATAACGCCTGCGCAAGGGAAAATCGTGTAAACCCGTAAAGTGGTAATTCTCTTTAAGTCCTTGTTCAAAAGGCATTCTCAGTCCCTTCGGAGCATTCTCTTTAAGTCCTTGTTCAAAAGGCATTCTCAGTCTCTTCGGAGCATTATCTTTAAGTCCTTGTTCAAAAGGCATTCTCAGTCTCTTCGGAGCATTCTCTTTAAGTCCTTGTTCAAAAGGCATTCTCTGTCTCTTCGGAGCATTCTCTTTAAGACCTTTCTCACAGGCATTCTCAGTCTCTTCGGAGCATTATCTTTAAGACCTTTCTCACAGGCATTCTCAGTCTCTTCGGAGCATTATCTTTGAGACCTTTCTCATAGGCATTCTCAGTCGCTTCGGAGCATTATTTTTAAG
This sequence comes from Excoecaria cochinchinensis, assembly GCA_947683425.1. Taxonomy (NCBI): domain Eukaryota; kingdom Viridiplantae; phylum Streptophyta; class Magnoliopsida; order Malpighiales; family Euphorbiaceae; genus Excoecaria; species Excoecaria cochinchinensis. Next base: position 38,269,153 of record CANTUQ010000004.1, on the reverse strand, counting down.
ACCTTTTTCACAGGCATTCTCAGTCTTTTCGGAGCATTCCTGTAGACACCGGGTCCTGAGTCAGCCTAGATCGAAGTTACCCAATGATGATAATTGCCTTCACAGGCTTAAAAGGTTAAAAGTGATGGTTTTCTCGTCAAATTTGCATTTTAGAGTGAAAAATTAGAAAATAGAAAAAATATTGAAAAAAAAAAATTTTTTTCGGACCGCGAGTGTCGGGCGCGGCAGCGCGCTGGGCGCGATTTGGCGACGCGCTGCGCGCCGCACCGGGCGCCTCTGCGCGCGATTCCCGCCCGAGCTCCGCGCGGATTTTGCGCGCCTCATCGCGTGAGTCCCCGTCGCTCTATAGCGACGGGCTTCTGGCCGTCGGTACAGGGTCTGATACCCAAAAATCCCTCTTTTCAGCCTTTTTTCCGATTTTTTCACCCAAAAATCCGTTTTTTATCCCATTTTTTGGGGGTTTTTGACTTCAAATTAAATTCTAAAATATTTTTTAGGTAATTAAATAATAAAACTTGATTTTATCATTAAAAATAAAATAATTTTGGGATAAAATAGGTTTTTTCCTTAATTAAATTAGGGCAACCTATTTTGTCTTATAAATAGTTTATGATGAAATCAAAGGAGCCTCCTCCACACATTTTTTAGACCTAAAATTTCTCTTCATCTTCTTCTTCTTCCACCAAAATTCCAGATTTATTCCCCAACCAAAAATCAAAAAGAAAAATCAAATGTTTAATTTTTTCCAACATAATTTCTTCTAAACATATTTTTTAGAGGAAGTTTTGTTGTTGGATTCAATTATTGAGACAAATAGAATAATTATTTGTTCTCAAAATTGTTTTTAATCTTTTATTTTGTGTTCAATAAAACTTTTTCATTGATTTTGTTTTGAATCTCTTTTTGATAAAAAATTGATTTTGAGACAAATAAAATAATTGTTTGTCATCAAAATCTAATTTTTATTTGATTTTCTAAAATAAAACTTCAATCAATTTGATATGAACAAAGTGATTGATTGTTCTTGAAATCATTTTTCTTTATTTTAATCAATAAAAGCTTTTTTTTTTTATCAAAATCATTTCTTTAGGCAAAGGTATCAATTCTTTGTTCTTAAAGAATTTTTGATCATTTTTTTTCATGTTTCTTGGAATAAAATTCCAACATTTTCATCATATTTCACTCTAATATTGTAAATCATCAAACAAAGAAATCGATCATCTTTTACCTTCATCAAATCCAATATTCTGAGGGTAAATATTCTTGGCTCCATTTCTATTTTCTTTTCTTTTATTTATATTTAATTTATTCATGTATATTATTTTTATTGATTTGTTTATTGTTTTCATCTATTCATTTGTTGTATTCATTTTATATTTGTTCCATTTAATTGTTTATATATGATTTTATTTTTGTTCATGTGAATATTGTTTTCTTTTAATTCCTAACATGTAATTAATAAATTCATTTTAAATTAATCTTTTTGCCATGTAAATGGTTTATATCATTTGTGAACATATTTAATTAATCATATTGTTCATTTAATTGTTTTCACATTGTTCATTTAATTATTTGTCATACATAATGCATGTTTCTCATTTTATTTTGGTTTGTTAATATTTTTGATTCCATTATCATTCTTTTCATATCATCTTATTTTATTTTAATTTGTTACTCATTATTTTGTATGTTTAATTGGTTTAATTGATTTAATCACTAACATTATTTTATTTGTATTTTGCTTTACGTCTAAACTCATTTTTCGCTTGGGCGTTTTTGCGCACATCGGGAGGTCCAAAAAGGCTCATTTGGTTTGTAATATTTTATTTAATTTTGCCATATAATTTTCTTGTAAAATTCTTTATTTAGGCACGCTAAAAAGAAAATCACAAAAAACGTTTCTATTAATTAACTTGACATTTTTTTTCTAAATAAAAGGGGACCAATGTCCTAGTTTTTCATACCCAAATAAATCATCACATCAAAACTGTTTCATAATAAATATGCATGCGAGGACCAATGTTCTCACTATTAATGAATAACCTGTTTTATGCATGTATTCACTTTTATAAATGGGAGTTGTATTCCGCTCCTAGTGTTATTGTAATTTATTTTTGAATGCTTTATTTTGGATTTTGCTTACATTTACCGCTTTTGATATGAATGATTGCGCCTTTAATTTAAATTGCATTGTGTGGAAAGTTGATGAAACAATGAATTCAAAACTTAATTATAATATTAATCAAGGTATAAATAAATGAGAAGTCCCGAACCTGCTCTGGTCTTTGGGCTCAAGAGGCTAGAGGTTATCCTCCAAGACACCTCTTGTGTCACGAGACTTAGACGTTAATCCTAGGCCTCATGGCCCAATATGGATAAAATGCGCAAGTCTTAGGCTCTCCGAGGCGAGAGAAACTTTCCCAATGTTCTATTGGGTGGCGACTCCATGAAACCTCCTTGTTGCCCAACATAGACGCACTTGCGATTTATCGCAAGCTGTTGACGGACCCACAATTGCCCCGATCGCCCACGTGCGGGCGGTCGAACGGGCGGCCGCGGGGATCCGGCACGCGTCACCGTGGCGACTCCACTGGGGACATACTCGAGACTTCGATTCGAAAGTACCTTGATTAAAAATCATAATTGAGTTTTAATTTATAAATTTCATCTTCTTTCAAAACTGCATTGCATCTCATTAGAGCCTTAGATCTATGCTAGTTTGGTCCCTCTTTTAGCCCCGGTGCGTTCCCGAAGCACGACCCTATTTTCACTCAATTTAGGGAAGTATTAAGGATAATCACCAGCCCAAGCCTCGTACCGTCATGGTATATTAAATGGTGACCCGATCGGTCGTTACGCTCGTGATGAGCTAGACCCGTCGGCAGGGATCATGCTTGGGTAGCCCTAAAGTAACACCACCCTTTGACCAAAGCTCATGTAATGGCAATAGATACTTCCCTTAGGTGATATGAACCGTAATACCTTGCTTGCTATGTGGATCATTATATATTGGACAAGCCCATATAATTTGATTGGTCACCTAATCAAAGGCTTTCATGCCCCGATAGGCCCATGTCAACTTATTGGGATTGCCTAAATACATAATGATCATAACCCATCCGCTTGTGCATTAGATAAGAGATGTTACGATACCGGTTCTTCACCGAGCACCATACGCATCCATTGGGTTCCCCGCTAACCCATGGATCAAGCCCACCTAGGAAAGAGACCGCATTACCTCGTGTGTGAGAGTAATAAGGTTGGAAGGATCTACTTGCTTGCATGTGATTGTAAATGTTGCATAGCTCACTATCATGCATTGTATATGTAATTCATGCATCATTCTAACAATCTAATTTTTTCAGCCATCATAGATTCATCTAAGTGGACTAGAGGTTCCGACGGTCGGTTAATAAGGACAAATTTGCTCTTTGAGTTGCTAGAATTTGTGTCTGACGGGGATTCTGAGCTACTCTCATCCCGTGAGTCCTCTCTAAAATTATCAATGGCAGAATTACCACGGGAGACTGGTGCTTTGACAATACAGGACCTAAATAAGAGGCTCGACGATTTTGAGAGGAAGATGTTAACCATGATGGAAAATATCGCCTCTCAAGTAGCATCAAATTTCAAGCAACTGCCTACAGCCCCTTCTGTTAAACCGTTTGAATCGCCTGTCAAGGAAGAGACTCCTATAGCATTCACTACAGTACAACAGCCAGATTTTGAACTCAGAGCAATAACACTTATTGAGCACAAGAAGACCCTTGATGTGAAGGGTGATATCATGGGAGAGGAAGAGGATGAACCAATAATTCCATGGACTATCATGAATGAAGTACCCGAGGGAGAGGATGGTACAGTAAAGGAGATAGAACGAGGGGTTAAAAACCGTAAAACTCAGACCATGGCTATTATGGAGAATTTAGTTGTGGTGCCACCTACTGGACAACAGTTTGCTGCTCTTACCAAATTGCAAGAAGAGTATGATTCGCCTAAAGGAGTGCACCTACCACCAAATGGACCTGAAGGAGAGTCACCCGCTGCTATGTCACCCGAGCGAAAAGGCAAAGGGCATGTTTCAGAGAATGGCCTTCTAGCAGTAACACGGGGCCTAAAGAGAAGGATGGATGTCCTCGAAGAAGAAATTTCAAAGTCTAAACTTGCAATTACCTTGGCCGCCCGGGAGGAAGTCTCTATGGACCTAAAGAATGGGAGTCAACCGGATAGGTGTGACATCTGTGCCGGCATTCAAGGGATAAAAGAAGCATCAATGGTTTGAATAATTCAGAAAGGTCATCTCAGCATAGACGAATCTTTTCCTCAAGTAGGGGAGGGGGACCTGCGCTCATGGTTAGCTAACCCAGCCAGAAATCGAGGGCATAGGAAATGTCGTCGGCACGCTAGATATCTGAGGAGTGATGGCCAAACCCCAAAGTTTCATGTACAGGACCTTGTTATTGGCAAGCAACCGGTCGCCCTTGAAGGAGGGGGCAACGTCATTGAGGGTAATAATCAGGAAAGCTCAAGTCTCGACGATAACAGCGTGGGGGGTGTTGGGACTACTAAGGTTCCGAACATAGGAACTACTCAAGGCTCTTATACCATTTGTGAAAAGCCTTTATCTGAGCTCCTTTTCTATTTCATCGATAAAGGGAAACTACAACCGAAACCTGCAAGACCCGCCAAGAGCCAAGGATTCCCTAGTCACCGATCGAATTTGTATTGTGCCTACCATCAGCATACTGGGCATAAGACCGATAGATGCCGAATTCTAAAAAAGCTTATTCAAGTTCTCATTGATGAGGAAAGGAGGGGGCAAGAGAATGGTTCCCGGGGGTGATAGACTGTCGGCTACAGCATCCATGTTGGCGAGAAAGAAAAGATGTTAGCTATTTAGATGCTCTATTTATTTTTGAACTATCTAATGATGATGTTTTAACTCTACTTTTATGAAATAAAAGGAATGCTTTTGTGTTTTTGTTTATTTGTGTGATATTTCTTGTGATTTCACTGTGCATAATCATGATTGACATTTATTCAATTAATGCTATTCCATTTAATCCCAGAACTTGGGAGAACCCAAAGAAAATCTTGATAGCATATGTTATGACTCTTGAAGAGAGATTGAAACTTGAGAGAAATAAAAAAAAAAAGTCTTTGCCTAGACCAGTGAAGAGATGGTAGAAGATGATTATGAAGCCACTAAGCATGCTATGCCAAAATCATGGACAGGTGCCACAGAAGCTCAGAAGACTCAAGCCCAAGTGGGTAGAAATGGTTGAAAGGAGAGATCCGCAAGTAGAAACAAGACCTAATTTCTTTTTTGAAACACAACGCCGAACTAGGTTGGCCAATGGCATCCCGATGGTTAGAAAGAAAAGTGCGTGTATGTGTACACTTCAGGATTTGAGCAAAGCTTGCTAAAAGAAGGAAAATTTGCGGCCAAGCTTTACCCAAATCTCGCGGGTATACACATACCTGCACCTTGTCACTCTATTTGGCTACTGAAAGGAACCAGAAGACTGATTCGCAAGTTATCCACCCAGTTAATTCATGTAAAGGATGTGCAGTACGAGAGGAAAGCCAATGACATGCAGTTGAGATGCTAGATAGGAAAAGGCCAAGAAGATTATGAAGGAGACCCATGCAGGGGCTTGCAATCAAAAATCTTTACACGTATCACACTTTATTCCTCGAGGCATGGGGTAAAAGCAATACATGTCGAAGCATTTAAATCTTAAAGGGCAATCATGGGAACGATGCTACAGCGGTTAAACACATCAGGCGATATTGGGACAGTCATAGAAACAGTTTTGCAGCAGCTAAGCACATCAGACCAAAATAGGTTATGGGGTTATTATTGCAATCATATCGATCAGGAAATAATTTACTTAATCATTCGGGAAGAAAGTCAGAAAGCACCTACTGAAAATAGTGACATTTGGTATTCAGGAAAATAAGACCAAGTATTCCAGATGAACGAAGTAAGTTTAGGCCAGCAAACGAAGACTTGTTGGTTCTTGAAAAGTCATTATCCCAGGAAGCAGCATTTCGGCAGATAGTAAAGGAAGCAAGTTTGATGAAGCAGTTAGCCTCAACAAACCCGAGAAGGTCCATGGTAAAGACTAAAAATCAAAAGAAGAGAATAAATGCCCCGCGGGTCGAAAACCGAAAAAAGGCGGCCTCGCTAAAATTGGGCGCCTCGTCAGGGTGAAAACCGAAAAAAGGCACTCTGGTCAAAATTAGAGGCTCGAGAGAAAATATCCAATCAGGAAAACCCGAGAGGGCTGATTGGAAACAGGAGTCTGATGCTTTCAAGATCCATTCTGAGATTAAACGTAATTTTGCATTTTGAATCTATGTTAAATGGTGATCATGTACGAAGAAATCATACCAAAATGCACACAATTTTTGCAAATGCATAAAGCAGAAGTAGTTTTAACTCATCATTTCCTAGTTCTTTTATAAAAAGAAAGATGTCATTCATTATTGAGTGTATAAAATCTAACTGGCTATAATTTGCTTCTACTCTCGTCGACCAGGTACCCAAGCCGTTGAGTTTTATTATCTACCGCGAGGTTATGTATCCTTTTTTTTTCGCAGGCACTTATGGAAGCAAGGATGTAGTCTCTGACCTACAATATGACAATTTTGGGAAAGCAATTGTGTCTAGGGGCTGTGGTACTCAGGAGTGAAAGCCGAAGACAAGACACTGAGGAAACCTTGACAATAGTTCTAATTTTTAAAATCGTCTCAAAAAAAAAAAAAAAAGAAAAAAAGCCGTTAGAGTGAAAACCGTAACTGGCGCTCTAAGCAAAAACTAGGCAAAAGGATAGGGTGAAAACCTGAAAACAGGCAGTCTGTCCTTCAAAAAAATAAGAAAGAGAAAAGCCGCTGGATTGGGTTGGGTCCATTCCAGGCAAAAAAAAAAAAATAAGGCACAGGGTTATGTGAAAATCCACAAAGGACGCATCTCCCACTAAGAAAAGCTAGTGTGAAAATCCACAAGGGACGCACTACCTTCAATTAATGACTACAGGTATCGGATGAGAATCTCGCAATCCCAAAGGGCATGAAATTCAAAAGCAGCTCAAAAGGCATCAATTATATCGCAAATCGCAGCTAGCCCGGCATCATCCTCAAGTTCACATAGATGAATTTTTATCCTGCATTCCTGCATTACTCATGCATTTCACTTGCATGCTCACCATTTTTGCATAGTTTAGTTTCCTTATTTTGCAGAAAGAAAGGCTTGAGGCGAACACTGATAAAAGCCGAGTGATAACATCGGTCAAATCATCAATCACAACCTCAACTCATTCATCAATCCAGACATCGATCAAAACATATATCCAAGTCTCAACTCAATCATCAATCCACATACCAGCTTAATCATCAATCCAAGCACCATCCAATGACCTCTCAGGGGGCAATCAAATCAAAGACTTCTCAGGGAGCAGAAAATCGAAGACTTCTTAGGGAGCAGCAAACCGAAGACTTCTCAGGGAGCAGAAAACCAAAGACTTCTCAGGGAGCAGCAAACCGAAGACCTCTTAGGGGGCAAACGATCAATAAACTGAAGTCTTCTCAGGGAGCAGCAAACCGAAGACCTCTTAGGGGGCAAACGATCAATAAACCGAAGACTTCTCAGGGAGCAGCAAACCGAAGACTTCTCAGGGAGCAGAAAATCGAAGACTTCTCAGGGAGCAGAAAATCGAAGACTTCTCAGGGAGAAGCAAACCGAAGACTTCTCAGGGAGCAGAAAATCGAAGACTTCTCAGGGAGCAGCAAACCGAAGACCTCTTAGGGGGCAAACGATCAATAAACCGAAGACTTCTCAGGAAGCAGCAAACCGAAGACTTCTCAGGGAGCAGAAAATCGAAGACTTCTCAGGGAGCAGAAAATCGAAGACTTCTCAGGGAGCAGCAAATCGAAGACTTCTCAGGGAGTAGAAAATCGAAGACTTCTCAGGGAGCAGAAAATCGAAGACTTCTCAGGGAGCAGCAAACTGAAGACCTCTCAGGGGGCAAAAAAACGATCGATGAAACGAAGACCTCTCAGGGGGCAATCAACCGAAGGGCTCACAGATAGTACCACTTCAACCCACAAGAGGTTGGCACGACCACGGCACTACCAATTCACAGCGGTTAGCACGATGGCGGCACAACCCACAAGAGGTTAGCACGATGGCGGCACAACCCACAAGAGGTTGGCACGACCACGGCACTACCAAAATTCACAGCGGTTAGCACGATGGCGGCACAACCCACAAGAGGTTGGCACGACCACGGCACTACCAATGCACAGCGGTTAGCACGATGGCGGCACAACCCACAAGAGGTTGGCACGACCACGGCACTACCAAAATTCACAGCGGTTAGCACGATGGCGGCACTACCCACAAGAGGTTAGCACGACCACAGCATTACCAGCTACAACCAAAAGATAGCAACAGCTATCATTACAATTCCATCAAGCAGGAAAGACGGCCGACTCAAGTACGCGTTTCTTTCCTTTTCTTCTTTGAGTTTAGGCTCACCTAGACACTAGTGTACTAGATTCCCCTAAACTGGGGGCAACTGTAGACACCGGGTCCTGAGTCAGCCTAGATCGAAGTTACCCAATGATGATAATTGCCTTCACAGGCTTAAAAGGTTAAAAGTGATGGTTTTCTCGTCAAATTTGCATTTTAGAGTGAAAAATTAGAAAATAGAAAAAATATTGAAAAAAAAAAAAATTTTTCGGACCGCGAGTGTCGGGCGCGGCAGCGCGCAGGCGCGCTGGCGCCCAGCACGCAGACGCCCAGGCGCCCAGCGCGCTGGGCGCGATTTGGCGACGCGCAGCATCGCCAATGCCGCGCGTCGCTAAAGAGCGACGCGCAGCGTTGCGCGCTGCGCGCCGCACCGCGCGCGATTCCCGCCCGAGCTCCGCGCGGATTTTGCGCGCCTCGCAGCGTGAGTCCCCGTCGCTCTATAGCGACGGGCGGCATCCCTCTAGCGACGGGCTTCTGGCCGTCGGTACAGGGTCTGATACCCAAAAATCCCTCTTTTCAGCCTTTTTTCCGATTTTTTCACCCAAAAATCCGTTTTTTATCCCATTTTTTTGGGGTTTTTGACTTCAAATTAAATTCTAAAATATTTTTTTAGGTAATTAAATAATAAAACTTGATTTTATCATTAAAAATAAAATAATTTTGGGATAAAATAGGTTTTTTCCTTAATTAAATTAGGGCAACCTATTTTGTCTTATAAATAGTTTATGATGAAATCAAAGGAGCCTCCTCCACACATTTTTTAGACCTAAAATTTCTCTTCATCTTCTTCTTCTTCCACCAAAATTCCAGATTTATTCCCCAACCAAAAATCAAAAAGAAAAATCAAATGTTTAATTTTTTCAAACATAATTTCTTCTAAACATATTTTTTAGAGGAAGTTTTGTTGTTGGATTCAATTATTAAGACAAATAGAATAATTATTTGTTCTCAAAATTGTTTTTAATCTTTTATTTTGTGTTCAATAAAACTTTTTCATTGATTTTGTTTTGAATCTCTTTTTGATAAAAAATTGATTTTGAGACAAATAAAATAATTGTTTGTCATCAAAATCTAATTTTTATTTGATTTTCTAAAATAAAACTTCAATCAATTTGATATGAACAAAGTGATTGATTGTTCTTGAAATCATTTTTCTTTATTTTAATCAATAAAAGCTTTTTTTTTTATCAAAATCATTTCTTTAGGCAAAGGTATCAATTCTTTGTTCTTAAAGAATTTTTGATCATTTTTTTTCATGTTTCTTGGAATAAAATTCCAACATTTTCATCATATTTCACTCTAATATTGTAAATCATCAAACAAAGAAATCGATCATCTTTTACCTTCATCAAATCCAATATTATGAGGGTAAATATTCTTGGCTCCATTTCTATTTTCTTTTCTTTTATTTATATTTAATTTATTCATGTATATTATTTTTATTGATTTGTTTATTGTTTTCATCTATTCATTTGTTGTATTCATTTTATATTTGTTCCATTTAATTATTTATATATGATTTTATTTTTGTTCATGTGAATATTGTTTTCTTTTAATTCCTAACATGTAATTAATAAATTCATTTTAAATTAATCTTTTTGCCATGTAAATGGTTTATATCATTTGTGAACATATTTAATTAATCATATTGTTCATTTAATTGTTTTCACATTGTTCATTTAATTATTTGTCATACATAATGCATGTTTCTCATTTTATTTTGGTTTGTTAATATTTTTGATTCCATTATCATTCTTTTCATATCATCTTATTTTATTTTAATTTGTTACTCATTATTTTGTATGTTTAATTGGTTTAATTGATTTAATCACTAACATTATTTTATTTGTATTTTGCTTTACGTCTAAACTCATTTTTCGCTTGGGCGTTTTTGCGAGCACATCGGGAGGTCCAAAAAGGCTCATTTGGTTTGTAATATTTTATTTAATTTTTCCATATAATTTTCTTGTAAAATTCTTTATTTAGGCACGCTAAAAAGAAAATCACAAAAAACGTTTCTATTAATTAACTTGACATTTTTTTTCTAAATAAAAGGGGACCAATGTCCTAGTTTTTCATACCCAAATAAATCATCACATCAAAACTGTTTCATAATAAATATGCATGCGAGGACCAATGTTCTCACTATTAATGAATAACCCGTTTTATGCATGTATTCACTTTTATAAATGGGAGTTGTATTCCGCTCCTAGTGTTATTGTAATTTATTTTTGAATGCTTTATTTTGGATTTTGCTTACATTTACCGCTTTTGATATGAATGATTGCGCCTTTAATTTAAATTGCATTGTGTGGAAAGTTGATGAAACAATGAATTCAAAACTTAATTATAATATTAATCAAGGTATAAATAAATGAGAAGTCCCGAACCTGCTCTGGTCTTTGGGCTCGAGAGGCTAGAGGTTATCCTCCAAGACACCTCTTGTGTCATGAGACTTAGACGTTAATCCTAGGCCTCATGGCCCAATATGGATAAAATGCGCAAGTCTTAGGCTCTCCGAGGCGAGAGAAACTTTCCCAATGTTCTATTGGGTGGCGACTCCATGAAACCTCCTTGTTGCCCAACATAGACGCACTTGCGATTTATCGCAAGCTGTTGATGGACCCACAATTGCCCCGATCGCCCACGTGCGGGCGGTCGAACGGGCGGCCGCGGGGATCCGGCGCGCGTCACAATTCCCTTTAAGTCCTTGTTCAAAAGGCGGTTGTAGTCAGAGAGTGCTGTATCTCACATTCTCTGTGCAGGCCGAGACGAGGCTAATGGAATGCCATGCAGACCGAGACGAGGTCAGTAGGGCACCAGCGATATAATACATTGCGACGGGACTGCAGTTAGATAACACTGTATCTCGCAATCGAGATTGTAGTTAGAGAGTACTGCATCTCACAGTCCATGGTGTGGTCAAAGAGTACTACAAACCTTGCAGATCAAATGGGGGTTAGCAAGGAAATTCCAACAAACCGGGATTGTAGTCAGAGAGTACTACATCTCATAATAGGGGTTGCAGTCAGAGAGTGTTGCATCTCAAATTCTCTGTGCAGGCCGAGACGAGGCTAGTGGAATGCCATGCAGACCGAGACGAGGTCAGTAGGGCACCAGCGATAGAATACATTGCAACGGGACTGCGGTTAGATAATACTGCATCTTGCAATCGAGATTTGTAGTCAGAGAGCACTACATCTCACCAAAGCTGCACGAGCCGAACGAGGCCAGCAAAGCAAATGAGGTAGCAGTTAGAGAACACTGTACTTCGCAACAGGATCGTGGCTAGAGAATGCTACATCTCACAAACACCTTACAGGTCGAGACGAGACCAGTAGGGACACATACATCAGAACAAATCATGGCTAGACAACGCTATCATCCACGATGTTCATCACTGAGCAGGTCGAGATGAGGCCCGCCAGGTGGACAACCAACCGCTCCTACGCAACGTCTAGAAGGTAAGGACTGCCTCAGGTACGTGTTTCTTTCCTTTTTCTTCTCTGAATTTTGGCCTTTCTTTTCTGAATTTTGGCTCACCTAGGTGTCTAGGCACTAGCTTCTCCAAAATTGGGGGCAACTATAGACACCGGGTCCTGAGTCAGGTTTTGAAAGATGGCAGTGGCAATTTTGGGTCCTTGATGAATTCCTCCAAAAAAGATAAATACATAAAATATGTAGGTGAAAGTAAAAATTAAAATCTTAATTGTAAAATTAATCAAAGTACGAATAAATGAGAAGTCCCGAACCTATCTCTTGTCTTTGGGCTCAATGAGGCGAGAGACCCACTTCGATGGGATCTCCAAGACACCTCTTGTGTCCCACCAAAAGACTCAAATTACAATCCTAGGCTCTATAGGGTTAGAGGGTCATTCCAATGTTCTATTGGGGTGAATGCCTCCAAGACCCCTTTGGTTTGCCCAAAAAGGATAATATGCGCCGTCTTAGGCTCACTGAGGCGAGACGAACTTTCCCAATGTTTTATTGGGTGGTGACTCCATGAAACCTCCTTGTTGCCCAAAATAGACGCACTTGTAAATATCTTACAAGTTCCAATGAACCTCTCCCGAAAGCCCTAAAAGCGGGCCTTTGGGAAGCCACAGGGTTCGGCGCGCGTCACACATATATAAGCATATTTATTCCCATACAGTAGTAAAAACCCATGAAGAAATGATATAAAAGTCATTTTAGAAGAAAGGAGCAAAATCGAAAAAACAGGGCATACAGGGGTCACTGTCGCGATCGCGACCAATGTTGCGCTCGCGACAGTGGCCGGTAGGCCTGTGCGAGGGGAGGGCAAAAGGGGCGTGCGAATCGTGTTGTGCCAGCACGAGACAACCTTCACGACTCGTGAAGGTTGTTCACGACTCGTAAACCTTGTTCATGACTCGTGAACATGATTCACGTCTCGTGAATCTCTCATTCTTCCCCTGCCGACGCGTGATTCTGCTGCACCACTCCAGCATGCCAAGCTTCACAAGTCGTGCTGCCAAATCACCAGTCAGACGCCTCACAAACAACAGAGCAATTCAACGTGAAAACTGGATTTCACCATTCTGTCACGCTCGCGACAGTATCGCGACTTCCATTTTCCCAGCCAAATGCAGAAAATCCCAGACTTCTAACAACAAATCCATTTTGACCCAAATCAAACCAAACTTCATCTTACCTTTAAATAAGCCTTCCACCATCACATATAACATAAAACACAACTTAATTCAATAATTAACGCAATCAAAATCATGCATTAACAAAATCAAGTTTCTCAAGAACACAAACCCAGAAATTTCAGTAACAGTTCCTCAAACTTCAAATTTGCTCAATACTTCAACATTTATGCATTATAACTCAAATCAATTGAATACCCATAACATTAGCACTATAATAAACCTCATCAAACATCAAATTTCTAGAAATCTCATGCAAAGGCACAAATCACAAATTAAAATCAAAACAATCAAATTCCCAAACCTTTAACTCCTTTGCTCCAATAGCTTACTTAGATGATCTTTCTTGCTTCAAAATTCCTCCAAGATCTTTCTCATCCAAGAATCCTCACCAATCACACATACACAAAAACCCTAGATCAAAATACACTCAAACAAGTCCAAGAAAAGATGAAAGAGGAGAAGAAAACCCAACAAAACTTACCAATCTCACTTGTGATGATCAATTTCCACCAAACTCAGCCAAGGGAAGAGGATTAAGATGGAGCAAAGAGGAAAAGAAGAAGAGAAGGAAATGAAGGAGCATGAGGAAGAGGGAGAAAGGAAGAGCTAGGGCAATTTTCTGCCCTCTCTCTTTCTCTTTCCTTGCCTTATATACCCCTCTCTAACTCCTTGCCACATGTCCTCTTATAATTGGTGGAACTTAACCACTCACACCCTACACCCATGCATGATACTACACACAAGACTAACCCTTACTAACACATACACTACTTCCCTATAAGCATGCACACTCTATCAAAACCCACAAAACATGCCTATAACCTAAAATACAATTAACACATGCCAACCTACACACACATGCACACTTACCCATAGCTCGAACTACTAGGGCGAAAATGGGGTGTGACAGTATCCCTTATTATATTGATGCTCTAGCTTGGCGTCAGTTCTTTAAGATGCTCAGGGTTTCCTCTCTATAGCTAGAATGGCATAAAGCATTGAAATTTCGTCCTAACTTGGCACGAGAAGATGGCTTGATGTTCCATTTTTCTTCTCTCCGATTGGATAATACCAGCGGAATCTGACAACTGCTCAACTTACGCCCTCATTGCTCTATCTTTCTCTAAGGAGGAGTTTGTGTAATATCTGGAGGGATTATTCGTCTCCTTTACAAGAGAAAGGGAAAAGATTTGAGGAGGGATATTTCATCTCCATTTGAAAGGTATTCGATCAACTCATATCCTATAAAGGGATGTTACATCTCTTGGATAGTTATATGTCAAAATCCGAGATGAGTCGCGAGCTGTTGGTTGCTATTTGAACAACTGAAATATCACCACGATTTTAGGAGGGATGTTTCATCTCTTTTCCGTGCAAGGACCCTTGGACGATCTTACGGGTCATTTCAACTCTCAGAGTCTGACTTGTTCGTTCTTCTAGAGGAGGTTTCGGAGGGATCCTTGTGGTCCATGGCCATGAACCATTTTAGAAGCCCAGTGTTCGATCTTCAGCAAGTGTACAAAATCAAGCAATATAGTGAGCAAATTTTAACCAACAATTATTGTACCCAAGGGAAAAGTGATCAAGATTAAGGTTGTTAAAATTATGCTAAAGAATTCCAAATGTTTGTAGAATTTTTGGCTTAAAGAACAATTAAAGTAAATTGAACTAGCAAAATTAAGCAAATAAAACTTAACTAATTAAAAACAGAAGCAAAATAAGAATCAAAAGCTAAATAGCATATCAGAAAATTCAATTAATTAAAGCCTTGCTAAGGAATACCTCATCAAACATCAAATTTCTAGAAATCTCATGCAAAGGCACAAATCACAAATTAAAATCAAAACAATCAAATTCCCAAACCTTTACCTCCTTTACTCCAATAGCTTACTTAGATGATCTTTCTTGCTTCAAAATTCCTCCAAGATCTTTCTCACCCAAGAATCCTCACCAATCACACATACACAAAAACCCTAGATCAAAATACACTCAAACAAGTCCAAGAAAAGATGAAAGAGGAGAAGAAAACCCAACAAAACTTACCAATCTCACTTGTGATGATCAATTTCCACCAAACTCAGCCAAGGGAAGAGGATTAAGATGGAGCAAAGAGGAAAAGAAGAAGAGAAGGAAGTGAAGGAGCATGAGGAAGAGGGAGAAAGGAAGAGCTAGGGCAATTTTCTGCCCTCTCTCTTTCTCTTTCCTTGCCTTATATACCCCTCTCTAACTCCTTGCCACATGTCCTCCTATAATTGGTGGAACTTAACCATTCACACCCTACACCCATGCATGATACTACACACAAGACTAACCCTTACTAACACATACACTACTTCCCTATAAGCATGCACACTCTATCAAAACCCACAAAATATGCCTATAACCTAAAATACAATTAACACATGCCAACCTACACACACATGCACACTTACCCATAGCTCGAACTACTAGAGCGAAAATGGGGTGTGACAGTATCCCCTATTATATTGATGCTTTAGCTTGGCGTCAGTTCTTTAAGATGCTCAGGGTTTCCTCTTAATAGCTAGACAATGGCATAAAGCATTGAAATTTTGTCCTAACTTGGCACGAGAAGATGGCTTGATGTTCCATTTTTCTTCTCTCCGATTGGATAATACCAGCGAAATCTGACAACTGCTCAACTTACGCCTTCATTGCTCTGTCTTTCTCTAAGGAGGAGTTTGTGTAATATCTGGAGGGATTATTCGTCTCCTTTATAAGAGAAAGGGAAAAGATTTGAGGAGGGATATTTCATCTCCATTTGAAAGGTATTCGATCAACTCATATCCTACAAAGGGATGTTACATCTCTTGGATAGTTATATGTCAAAATCCGAGATGAGTCGCGAGCTGTTGGTTGCTATTTGAACAACTGAAATATCACCACGATTTTAGGAGGGATGTTTCATCTCTTTTCCGTGCAAGGACCCTTGGACGATCTTACGGGTCATTTCAGCTCTCAGAGTCTGACTTGTTCGTTCTTCTAGAGGAGGATTCGGAGGGATCCTTGTGGTCCATGGCCATGAACCATTTTAGAAGCCCAGTGTTCGATCTTCAGCAAGTGTACAAAATCAAGCAATATAGTGAGCAAATTTTAACCAACAATTATTGTACCCAAGGGAAAAGTGATCAAGATTAAGGTTGTTAAAATTATGCTAAAGAATTCCTAATGTTTGTAAAATTTTTGGCTTAAAGAACAATTAAAGTAAATTGAACTAGCAAAATTAAGCAAATAAAACTTAACTAATTAAAAACAGAAGCAAAATAAGAATCAAAAGCTAAATAGCATATCAGAAAATTCAATTAATTAAAGCCTTGCTAAGGAATACCTATTCTCCCTAATATTACCATGAAATAAACTCTACGAAAACATCATATGTGTTGATTAGTGGATAGCCTAGCCTAAACTAAATGCCTATTATTCCGGAATTAGCTTTTCTAAGAGATGCACCTACCATTTCGGATTCAGCACATCAATTAGCATGACCACAGGTTACCAAATCCTAAGCTTAGCTATCCTACCATTCCGAACTCATATATCTAAAACCATTAATCTTCCACTATTCTGAACCCATCAACATCAACAACTATAAATCAAGCTACCATTCCAGATTCACTTAATAAACATATGAAAAATATCAAAGAACGTAGCATGTACATGATCGATGCATCAAACTCATTCATTAGACCACCATTCCAGACTAAATCTAAATCTAAATCAAGCATTCGATTCACAATTATATTGTAACATCCCAATGCCCCTTGGGAGGAATATCGGGATGCTACAGACACAACATTACGCATACAGATAATACTCATGCATGAACAATGGTGGGAGCATACTAAAATATACAGTAAGCGGAAGCATATAACAGGTCAAAGCATACTAGCATAAATAGTTCTTACAATATTCATATTAAAAAAAAACATTAACAACATTACATACCTTCCTTACATATATAAAAGATTATACAAGAGTTCTATACAAAAAGAACACTATAATCATTACAAAAAGAAACCCTTCAAAAACAAAACTCCTAGTGGCCAACAGATGGGGACTCTCACTTCAGAACTGAAACTGCATATCTACACGGATAAAACACCCGTGCTAAGCGATAACGCTTAGTGGGGATGTACAAAAGCAAAGGACTTCTAATGAACTCACAAAACATACTAATATGCAATAGAATAGTACACATACTTGCATTATACTTCATTAAGCTTCAACAAGTGCATAAACGTATATCAGTTTAAATAATCA